>VBSM01003169.1:6751985-6843308 GCA_008086735.1 Cheirogaleus medius | reverse complement strand
ATGGAATAAAAAAAATTAAAAAAAGAAAAAAAAAAATAAAAGGTTAGCTTCGAGTCATGAAGCAAGAAAATAGAATTGGGACTTTGACACAGATTTTTCCATTTCCAAGGTTTAAGTGTTTTTTGGTACATGCATATGTTATGGTCTGAATTGTATTCTCTCAAATCTTGTATGTTACAGCCCTGACCTCCAGTACCTCGAAATATTATTCTATTCAGATACAGGGCTTTATAAGAGGTAATTGTCTTAAATAAGGCTGTTAGAATGGGTTCTAATCCAACTGTTTGGAGACTGGGAAGAAGAGGAGATTAGGAGAGATACTAGAGATGCATGAACACAAAGGAAAGAGCACAAAACATGAAAACGGCCAAATGCAAGCCAATGAGAGAGTCCTTAGGAAAAAAATCAAACCTACCAACACCTTGATCGTGGACTTCCAAGCTCCAGAACTGTGAGAAAGTAAGTTTCTGTTGTTTAAACCACCCTGTCTTTGGTATTTTGTTATGGCAGCCCTAGCAAACGAATACAGTATATGTTGTCTTTTCTCACCTCAAACTTACAAAATCGGTTAAAATAATTTTCAAATTGAATTTTTCTAATATTTTAGGTAGGAAAAAAATTGATGCCATTTTATTTTAATAAACCTTTCTTTTAGAACCCATGTACTTTTTGAAGTATATATAAAGTATTCTACTAACCGTGTTTCCCCCAGACTAGATGTTTGTGACATTATATTTCTATAACCTGTAGAAAGTCCAAATATGTACTCTTGGCATCTGTGGTGGTAGTATGGAATATCTATAGTAACTGCTGAAAATCAAAATGCACAAAATAAAGGGAAATCCAGAGTACTTTTAAAAATAAAATAAAATTTTATCTCAAACACAATCTAAGTTTCTGCAACACAGTATAGACTAATGTATTTTTCAAGAGAAAAGTACTCATAGGTATCATTTATTTTGTTCTCCTGCCTTTTCCGTTTCTGCTTTGGCTTGAAGTTTTGCTCTGTGAGCCTAAACATCTTCTCCTTCCCAACGAGGCTTAATTGCCTCTTGCAGTTAAGATTAATTACCTATTCAATATCTGAGAAGATGAACCCCTGCTGCTAAGTTTTATGATTCCTTCCTCCACCATAACATCATACCCTCCTCTGGGGGTATGGATAATTAAACCCTTAACAAATTGCCTTATTATAACTTATTTCAACTAATGCTTTATTTTTCTTTCCTTTAAATCAAAGTTTATTTTCACAAGGCTTTTTTTTTCTAGACGTTTGTGTATGTATTGGCATAGGAGGGGTCATTTTCTTTTTTTTTTCTGGGTAAAACAGCTCTAGTCTACGGTGGTCTACATAGCTGCTTTTCATTCTCCAGTGTTGCTAGCCAGCTAAAATGGAATTTCCTCTGAGCATAAAGGTATGCATGCGGTCCATCCTGGGTCTGTGATTGAATTTCAAATACCATCCACTTGACATGTATCTCTCTGTGTCTTCCCATTATAGCAACTCATAAATTTATTTAGCCACCAACAAAGAGACAACAGATATTGAGCTCCTCTTCTGTACTAGGCAATTCGCTAGAGCTTATGTATACAAAGATGATTGAGACATGGCTTCTGAGCTTGAGGGGTTCATAGTAATTAGCAAAACAGATTAGCAAATGATAACTACTCTGTCCATAATCCCTAAATAACTTTGATGTGACTTTTCAATTATGAATGTACACTGCCTACCCTGCTCCATTTCCTGTGACCCAGGACATTTCTCTTATATCAGGCAACTGTCCTTTAGATCAGGCAACCTTTAGGCATTTGGTATCCACTGCTTTAGGTGAAGGTCATTATTGTAGAAAAGTAAGAAAACAGCAATTAAGTTTCAAAAGTCCAGACTTTGGGAGATGATGGCAAGAACTCAAGACAGAAGATAGATCTTTTGAAGAATGCATGAACATGAAAGACCAGGTCTCAGCTAGGATGGTGGAAGGTAGGTGAAAATGAATTATTTTGATACTGAAGAGAGATGGGTAAAGACTTGAATGAAAATGCAAGCCTACAAAGACCAAAGCAGAAAACAGTTAGCTTCTAGAGGCTCCACAGGAACATCTGCAAAAGATATCACCAGTTGTATAGGCAATTGTGACTTATTCATTAGTTCTAATTTTAAGTTAATATAGCCTGTCACTACTAACATCAGATGACTTCTCAAGTTCAAGTGAGAGGAAAATTCTATTTAAGATATAATAATTTGGTTAGAAATTTTCTTAGTTACCATGAAGATGTACAAAAGATCTTTAGTATTTGGAATTTATGTGTTCATAGTTTTGCACATAGAATCTATGATGAGTAGCAATTTGGAATTTTGCACAAGCTCAATTTTATATCACATTTTAGTGTTGGATTTGCAGACTAGAGGATGATCATGGAGGGAATTCTGGTTCTAGAGATGAGGCTGAGTTGATTTTTTTTGAGAGAGGTTGGAGCAGGCCATAGTGGCAGGAATTCATTGGGACAGAGAGGTCAACAAAGAGGTTAGCTGTATTCTAGAAAGCAGAATGGCATTGATGGGCCACATATATCATGATAGTCCCATAAGATTGTAATACTGTATTTTTACTGTACCTTTTCTATGTTTACATACAGTTATATACACAAATACTTACCAATGTGTTATAATTGCCTATATTATTCACAACAGTAACAGGCTGTATAGGTTTGTAGCCTAGGAGCAATAGGCTATACCATATAGCCTAGGTGTGTAGTAGGCTATACCATCTAGGTTTGTGTAAGTACACTCTATGATGTTATACAATGATGAAATTGCATAACAATGCGTTTCTCAGAATGTATTCCAGTCGTTAAGTGATACCTGACTGTATATTCTTCCATATTTCAAAAGTCCACATACATTCTCACTTATAAGTAGGAAATAAATGAAGGGTATATGTTATCATAAAGTGATGTAATAAATATTGAAAACCAAGAAGGCGAAAGAATGGAAGAGAGCTAGGTATAAAAATCCACCTATCAGGTACAATGTACAATATCCTCATGATGGATACACTAAAAGCCCTGACTTCAGCATTATATAATTCATCCATGTAACAAAAAACACTTTTACCCCCTAAACCTATTAAAATTTTTTAAAAAGTCAGTGTATTGATACTTTATTTCTAAACTAGAGGTGTGTCTCAGTTTTGGTTCCTCCAGAAGCTAACCCTGAGACAAGGATACCAAAGCAATCCCAGTAGGGCAGTAGGGGCATGGGAGAGCCAATAAATGATATGTGACTGTACTTGAATCCCAGTGGAAAAATTGTGACAAAGGTGTAAAATATACACCTAAAAATTACTTCCCTGAGGGGTAAGGGAACCAGGATATTTAGAGACTAACTCCTACCAAGGCATTGGCTGAAAGCTGCTCCCAGAGAATGTTAATTCTCTAGTTCTTTAGATCTGCTTTGGAAAAAGCTATAAGAAAGTTGCTGGGGTACTTGAAGTGGTGAGGCCCATGGGATATGGGTGGAGTATCTATAGCATTTGCTACAATGTCATTATTGGTGGAGTAAAGCACCTTAGCCATATGGAAAAATAACAGGAACCAGTTATTCTACTTGCTGCTTGTGTCAGTGAATTGCTCAGTTGTTAAGAATGATGATTATAATAATATCAGCTATCATCTGTTGAGTTCTTATAGTATGCCAGGTAATTTCTAAGAACATTAAAGGTATTAACACATTATCATACTATAAAATAAGTGCCCTTATTGCCTCTGTTTTACAGAGAATGGCCTAAGTGTACAAAACTAACAAACAGTAGAGTTTGGAATGCAGCAGCCAGTTCCAGAGCCTTACTCTCAACCATCCAATGATTCCACCATTTATTTTTTCCTCTTGCTGGCCATTTACTAGATTTACTTACTCTACTTGCACTTTGGATGCAAAAGAAGATGCAAATATTCTTATAAAACATATTCTTATCTCCCAGCAGCTTCCCAGGGGGCTTGAAATTCTAAAGTACTCAGACAATTGTTTTGATCAGGAGATTGCTTTTCTTAAGTAGCATTGGTTATAGGATAACACAGACTCCTGGACTTTGAAGGAAGTATGGTATTGTTCAATCTTTCATTCTACTGATTAGTTTGAGCAGCAACAATGGAAAGTCTTTGTCAGAAATAAAAAAGATAAAATGAATAAAATGTGAACCTGTCACAATCTGTTGAATAATGAAGTAGCTCAGGAAAGATTGAAATATCCCATGATTTGATTTGTATTCTCAAGGTAATAAACTCTGACTTACTAAGATAACTGATACCTATTTAGCTTGGCATACACTGCTCTTCAAATTTCTTTATTTTTATTTTTTAAGGCATAATCAACTTTTATTTCCTCTTTCTCTACCACTTATACTCTCCATTAGAATAACCCAGCATAGATTCTTTCATATTTTTCATATATTAATATATGTGCATGTATATATAATATAGTAATATAATTTATACACATACACATATACATGTGTGGGATTTTTTGCTCTTTGGTTTTCATATGAAATTATAATACTCTTACCATAGAGAAATTTTTCCAAGCCAACTTGTATAGCTCTAATTTATTCCTTTTAATGGCTTCTTATTTTCCATGTTATTGATATATAATTCTTTATTTCACTATTCTATCAATGGATATCAAAATATTTGAATCCTTTTTCTTTTTTTGGTTTTCATTGTGTTTGTTTTTGCTCTATTCATTATTGAACATGCTGCATTAAATGATCACTAGCAATGTTTGAATAAATGTTGTACAAGGTGAGACCTTGTATGGTCACAACCTATTATGCAAGGTGAGTCCCCTTGTGTTTGTCACCAGTTATGTTCTAGACTTCAGGAAATTCTCTATAATATCACAAAGAAATACTTAGGAAAACTTTTAAACCAGAGTTCAGCAAAAAGAGGAGTCACAGATTCCCTCATCTTCATTATCACCCCCAGAGACTCCTGCCAGGCCTAGAGCAGCTTGCTGAATATACACACACTGTATAAATATTCCAAGAAATAGATTCAATTCATTGTTGCGACCTTATCAGTGGAAAAATAAATATTCTAGTTTGTGCCACCCAAGATAGATTTTCATTGTTTAATATTTCCGCTGGTTTGGGGAAAGCCAATTGCCTAGCACCTGGAGACCTTGACATTTATTTTACTAGTAGTCAAAAGAAGCTATTCATCCTGTGGGAAATAGGGTTTTGGTGCAGGTATTCTCTTGCTATTAGCCAGAGTGAGAACTCCAAATAATTTCTGAACAGTTTTTCTCATTGTCCCATGTTTGCTTTTTCCCAACATGCCATGCATCCATAGGTGTTATTGTACTTTAAAACTTTTGCCAGTCAGATGAATACAAAGATGTTCTATTATCTTTTGCTATGTAACAAACTACCCCAAAAGTTAGCAGTTTAAAACAATGACAGTGTTTGCTGAGGAATATGCAATGTGGGTAGGACTCCACTGGAGACAGCTCATCATTCAGCTTCAGTTGGGCTTACTCAAAGGCTGTGGGCTGGAATCATCCAAAGGCTCACTCACTCGGATGTCTGGCAAGCCGATGGTGGTTGTTGGCTAAGATTTCATATGGGGCAGTGGTGAGAACACATACATGTGGCTTTTCCAAGGGCTTTTTGGCTTCCTCAGAGTATGATGGCTGAGTTCCAAGGATAAACATTCCAGAAAAGAAATCTCAGCACTCCAGGAGAGTCATTTAGCATCACTTCTACCTCATTATATTCATTAGAAGTCAGTCACTAAGGCCAGTTTACATTCATGAAGAATTAGACCCCTCCTTTTGTCGAGAAGAATTGCAAAAAATTTTGATCATGATTTATACCACCATAATAGAGAGAACTCATTGTTTCTTCAATTTTTATTCTTTTAACTACCTATGTTTATTATTTTTTGTTAATGCATTAGTTTTTTTATTGCATCATAACAAATTACCAGCTTGAAACAATACCCATGTCATAGATTCTTCAGGTCAGAAGTTCGGACACGACTTAGATGGGCTTTCAAGGCCCACATCAAGATGTTGGCCGGGCTGCTGTCTCATCTGGAGGCTTGACTAAGCAAGCATCTGTTTTCAAGCACCCTCTGGTTGTTGTCAGAATCCATTTCATCATGGCTTTATAATTCATGGCTGCTTGTTTGTTCAAAGCCAGGAATAGAGAGAGTCAGTTTTTACCATTTTCAGTCTCTAACTTCATGAAAGGCCTACACCTTCTTAGGCTTACCTAGTTAGGTCAGGTCCAGCCAGGATAATCTTTCTTTTGATTAACTCAAAGTCAACTGTTTAAGAACCTTTTTTACATCTGAAAAATCTCTTTACCTTTGCCATATTCTACTGGACAGAAAAAAGTCACACGTTCCATCTATACCCGGTGGAGGTGTTACACATAGGCATGGATATCAGGGAACCATGGAGTTGGACTTATGTACTTATTCCTTGTGAATTATTTCTTTATATATTTTTTTCCTTGTGTGGTGTTTTACCCCTTCTGGTCAATTTGTAAAAGCTTCTTCTACACTGTAGGTGTTACCCTCTGTTTTTATTCTGTGTTGAAGATATTTTTTTTCAAATCTATTATTTGTGAATTGATTTTGTTGATAAATTCTTTTTATTCATAAAAATGTGTTAAATTTTTACTTCTGTTATTTGAATTAGGCTTGTGAAATTTATCTGTCTAAATTTGTGCTGTCTAATATTGTACCAACTTAAATTTATGTTAATTGAATTAAATTATAAAATTATAATATTTAATTAATTATATTAATTAACATTAAATACAATTAAAAATTTAGTTCTTCAGTTCCACTGACCACATTTTAAGTGTTCAACAGCTACATGTAGTTAGGGCCTACTGTATTGGACAGTAGAGATATAGAATATTTCTATCATCACATAAAGTTCTATTGGACAGTGCTATTCTAAGTTTTCTGAAGCAATTTCTTTAGATGTTTTAACCTTTTCTATATATTTTTCTTTTATATTTATGAATCTTGTATTTTATCTTTATTGATTTCTTTTTTCTGTTTTATTTTGTATTTCTTTCTCATACATTTAGTAAGCTAAGAACTAACTTCTTTCCTTCCTTTCTTCTTTCCTTTATGCTTTCTTTCCTTCCTTTTTTTTTCTTTTATTTATTATGAAAGACATTCAAGGATATATATTTAGTTTTGATTTCAGTTTTGCTGAGTCTTAAAAATTTAAAATACAGCTTTTTGACACAAGGATTATATAGGTGTATATTTAATATTAGTAAATTGTTAAAATCTTTTTATGATTTACTTTTATTTTTACTGGATAATTATCAAATAATATAAAACATTATAGCAGCTTCTTTGAAAGTGTAAATTTTTCTTTGTGATCAAGTACATAGTCCATTCATTATAAATATTTCATGTTCATAGCAAAATGATGTATATTCTTTATATAAGTGCCATATATATGTAATTTGTACTATTTTACCTAATTTTTATGGCTTATTTTATACTTTTCTGCCTATTATGTTTGTCTGATTTGGAAAGAATTATACATATTATACAGAATTATACAGAATTCTTATATATTAAGAATTGTCTCCTAATAAAATTGTATTGCTTTAAAGTCTTATTTTTTTTTTAGTAATGTTTGCTTATTTATCAGTTTGTATGTTATTTGGTACATAAAAATGAATGACTATTGTATATTTCATTAGACTATTATATACATTTTTATTTATTCTTTTTCACTCAAATTCAATCTTAGCTGATGCTAGTATTTGTTTTTGTTTGTACTTGCTCAGTATTGACTTATCTATTACTCCTTGCTTTCAAACTTTCATTTTTTTTTTTTTTGAGACAGAGTCTCACTCTGTCACCCCGGGCTAGAGTGCCATGGCGTCAGCCCAGCTCACAGCAACCTCAAACTCCTGGGTGCAAGCAATCCTTCTGCCTCAGCCTCCCAAGTAGCTGGGACTACAGGCATGCGCCACCATGCCCAGCTAATTTTTTTTTTCTATATATTTTTAGTTGGCCAATTAATTTCTTTCTATTTTTAGTAGAGATGGGGTCTCACTCTTGCTCAGGCTGGTTTCAAACTCCTGACCTTGAGCGATCCGCCCGCCTTGGCCTCCCAGAGTGCCAGGGTTACAGGCATGAGCCACCTCGCCCGGCCTCATTTTGTTTTAAGTTGTTACCAGGTTGCTACTAGTGAAGAACCTAGACTTAATTGTTTAATTTTATTGTGATTTTGCTGCTGCCTGGCTGCTGCATGCTAAGCAGGTATGGCTGCTTCTTTGTCATGTAATACCCTTTCTCCTTTAGCAGATCCTTCTCTAGTTGGTCATGTTGTGATTTGATTTGTAAAACAGGAGGGGTTGTGGAAGCAGATCCTGAAGAAGACAAACAGTTTCTACTAAAGCACTTGAGAGTTAATTTGAAAGTTCCACATACTCCTAAATCAGGAGGTGTATGTATGTGATATTTTAACAAGACATGCTACTTCTCTACCCATAGAAATTTTAAGGGTATCTGCGCTCTTAAGATTTTCCAGTTCATCTACCTAGTATTCTCATCCCAAGGCTCAGGATCCCATTCCTTTCATAACTGGACCCCAAGTTTAATACAGAATATTTGCAAGGTGAATAATTAACTTTCTTTTAAATTTTGCTATTCTTTAGATAGGATTCTATTCATGTTCCTGTATAGAAAATGATGTTTTCAAGTTTTGTTAAGGAAGCCTCTGACTCTCACATTTTTATTTGAGTTATTGGAATTGATGTTTGATTACCTTGAGTCTACTATTTTCTCTTTTCAAATTGGCTGGTTGCTCACCAAGAGCTATCTGATTTCTCAATTAATATAATCACAATAACAGCCATACTTCTCAAAGATCAGAGATATTGTACCAAATCTCTGTATTGTACCAAAGAGATATTGTACCAAATCCCATGCACCTCTTTCCAGCCATGGTTGAGCCTAATTCATTGTAGGTGAAGAAAGCCTTAACAATTGTAATTTCACAGTCTACTAGTGACTATCATTTTTCCACCTACCATCAGAGATGAGGCCCTCACTCCAGCTGGTCACTAGATATTCAACTCCAGAACTTCACCCTTGAGTCTGCTTTCTAGGGATTCCTCCTTAGGTCAGTTCCCAAGAAGTAGAGCCCTAAGTAGAGATTCAGGTGTATGCGATTTATTGAATGAGTTTTCTTTAGGAAAATATTGTAAGGAAATGAAGGAAGGAGGATAAGGGAGGAGAACAAGCTAAGCGAGTGTGTAGACTATTTTTAGTCTGATACACAGAAGAATGGGAGATGTTTTTGAAGATTAAATTATACCACAGGGTTGTACCACTTTGAGGCTAAGGGGCAGGATTGGGATAGTGTAACTGCCTATGTGTTTCTGGGCAAGTTGACTCTCTTCAACAAATGGTAGTGTTTTTGAGAAGATCACACAGCTCTAAGCTAGAGGATGGTTGCATGATGACATGGTAAAGGAGAGATTAGTGGAGCACCAAGAACTTATACCACACATGTGGAGTATAGTTAAGAAACACAAGTGTTTCTTAAACTATGAGAGTTGTCTACGTCAGACACAGAACTGTGTCATAAAAAGAAGTTCATTAACACCATTTTGAATATTTAATTGTAGACTTCAGGTACTTTATTACTTATCATGATAATTTCAGACTTTATTATTTTTGGAGACCCATACATGTTATGAACTTACACAGAAACTACAAAAGAAACATAAGCAATAGTGCTGCTCTCCTGAACTTAAGAGAAGTTGCCAACATTTCAAGATACCATGCAAATTCCAGCAGAAGTCTTATTATAATTACTGTTGAATGCCAAGGAACACAAAAATCAAGATGGTATCAGTATTGTCTGTTTTTTTCTTTTTTTAAAAATCTCAAGCACTCAGAAGAACTTGAAACATCTTTAGATGTTTTAAATCAGTAAAACCGTAAAAAAATATTTCTATTTTGTGAAGAATCAATGTGGGATTCTTAGTGTGTAACCTGTCATCACAGTAATTAGGAGAAAGGGAAAAGTGAGCCTAGAATTTTTTTGTTATGATCAGGTTATGGCTTTGGAAAACAATGGCAATTTTTGCAGTTTTAGTCTAAACAAATAATGATCACATCACTATTATACAGTGTCACTTTCCCTTATTATAGCAGTTAATGTTGATTTTTTTCAGCTAAGCACACTCAGCAGTGGCTAGCCACAGATATTGAGTGTTGGAAAACAACTTTTCTATTTAAATTCTCTTTGGACAAAGGAGAGGCTAACCAGATTTCAGTGGGAATTTATTTTTGATCAAGAGCAAGTCTCATAACAAATATAGATAGTGGTAAAGTGGCCAATGTCACACATGGTGAAGATTAGTAGTGAATAACATGAACTGAAAGCTCTCTGTTTTCTCCAGCCAGTCATCATTTAAAGAACTATTTTTAAATTATGTCAGATTATACCCAACGTAAACAGTAATCCATTTATGGAAAAGTGAGGAACCCTTCTCACAGCCAAATTTTCATGGCATTTGCAAAAGAAGAGCCTAAGAAGTGGCACACAATGCCACAAAAATACATTCTTCATGCTCTTCAATAGCTTTTTTTTTAATTGACAGAGTTGTATATTATACTAATATCCATAGGAAATCATTTTCTAATATTTATTTCTCAACATAATGTTTCACAAGTTGCAAGAATTGTTTAGCTTAATAAACTGTTTTCAAGGTCAAGAAGGTTCAGGAAATGCTGGCTTAAACAAAACTAAACAGATTATTTTAACTACATAACCTCTGGGAGAATTTAATGTTCTCATAAGCACGATGAATCTCTTATTGAAAAAGAATTTTTTGAGCTATTAGACCATGAAACCTGTTTTTCTTGGAGCATGTCATATGACAAAGATTCTGAGAAACATTTCTGAGAGAAGCTTCCTTTAAGGCAAATTCTATAAGCACTTCTTAAAAATTACTGTAACTTTATAAACAATAGCCTCAAAAAACTTGGAGATACAGTTTCCATAAAAAGTGTATCAGTCAGTGTCTGATCAGGAGGAAAATCACACAGTAATGTGAATAGGAAAAGTTTAATATAAGGAGTTTTTAACTATAGTGAGGATTAGAATAATAGACAGAGGGGGGCATGGGCAATATACATAACTGTAATATTTGTACCCCCATAAGATGCTGAAAAAAAAAGAATAATGAGACAGGATGGTAAAACCTAAACAGAACTCTAAAAACTGTGGAAATAGCAGATACAAGGATCAACCACTGCCCCTAAACTAAGACAGAGCACCCACAGAATATCCCTGCCTTCCACCCTGCCAGAGCTAAAAGCTACACCTTGTTGGAGAGGGTGTGGCCATTTCTCATTGAATAGCAGAGACATCACTGTGATAAGGCTTTAGTGGAACTTGCTGGAAATTTTCCCTCTGGAGCATGCTGGAAATCCATTTTTAGGGTTTGGAAGGAAGTTGTTAACAGAAATGTGTTTCATGGGCAAGTTCTGCTATAAAGCAGCCGAGAGGGTACTGCAAGACGCTGCTGGCTTGTGAGAGCAGCTGAATGCTATGTACTGCAGGATATAGGTGCTGGAGAAGTTGCACATGCACTGAAGGAGCCTGATGCTGATGAAGCTGCAAGAGCTGGACACCGGAGAAGCTGAGAAGCCATCTACACCACAGCCAGCCGCTGAGTGCTGGAGAAGCCAAGTGTGCTGCATTCACTTGCCAAGTGAGCACAACTGAAGCAGGAAGAAAAAGCCCTTTCTCTTGCAATGCCTTTCTAGCACCAGCTATTGACAAAGCTTACTGCCAGCTGGCAAAGGAAAAACATTTTTAAAGTGCCAGATCCATTTTTGCAGAGCAGGCAAGGAAGGGTAAATTTCATGATGAGAGACATTAAATTGATAACTACCACATAACACGGCAAATATTTAGAAGAAAATAAATGTTATGTTCTTTTGTCATTCTTTCTTCATTTACTCTCATGATACTCTAGAGATACTAGGACTTGGTTTCCCGCCAAAAAGGTCTTCCTGTAAGTAATAAAAGCAATCAGCAGTAAATAAGCATATTTAGAGTTTTTTTCCCCCAGAAAAAGTATTTTAGTATTGCTTCTACATCCAAGATAAACTTGATACAAGTGATTTTTACTGCTAGCTACTGAATATTCAACTTGGCTGCCAGTAACAGAATAAACTACTAATAGTCACATAAAGAAATAAATACCGATTTTTCTCACATGGCACAAAGTTTAAGGCAAGCAGCTGCAGGCGTTGGTTTGGTGGGTCACTTACTTCAGAGCAGCCATATTGGTGATTCTCTTGGCCTTTCTGTCAGGTGTGCCACATTACAATTGTAACACGGCTACCCTATTTCCCAGAATCATATCTCCGACTAAGGAAGAAAGAAGATGTGACCTTTTTAAAAGGAAAGGAAAGATATATTTTAGAAGGCCCCAGTAGACTCATTTACCAGAATAATGTCACATAGCCACTCCTAGCCAGGATTCTGGCTGGGAAAGCAAGTTTAAACTCTGTCAGCCTCTACAATGGAGGCTGCAAGGAGAAAGGGATTTTGGCATCTTTGTTCAGTGATCTAGTGAATAGTATCTTCTTCACAAGAACTTCTTGAGGATTTAAGTGTATTGCTAAAATAACTTAGCCAATACTTTACAGGACATACAGGAAAAACAAGAGAAGAGTTTGGTAGGCAGAATAATAGCTCCTTCTGGCTTCTCCCCAAAGATGGCCATGTCCCAGTCCCTGGAATCTGTGAATATGGTAGGTTATATGACAAAGGAGAATGAAGATTGCAGATGGAATGAAAGTTGCTAATCTTTTGACCTTAAAATAGAAAAGCTATTTGGATTATACTGATGTGGGCATAATGTAATCACAAGAATCCTTGTCAGTGGAAGAGAGAGATGGCAGAGGAGATCAGATGGTGATGTATCTATGAAAGTGTGTTGCTAGAGATGCAATGTTGCTGGCATTGAGGATAGAGCCAAGGAATGTAGTTAGCCTTTAGAATTTGGAAAATGCAAGGAAACATATTCTCCCCTACTGATATTAGAATAGAATGCAGCCTTATGGACACCTTGATTTTAGCCCAATGAAACTTGTGCTGGACTTACTACTAGAGGACCCTAAAATAGTAAGTTCTGTAATTTTAAATCACCAAGTATGTAGCAAGTTGTTACAGCAGCTACACAACATTAAAATAGGGAAAAACACAATATAGATAAAATAATGGAATAGACCGAATGTTTCCAACCTTTCATCCACATAGTAGGCACTTCTTTGCGATATTTTCCACAAAATTTAGATATATCCAACTGAAATCCTGGAACTGTATTTAAGTCCATTCATTATTATTTATTTTCTACTGTAGATCCAAAGTAAAGGTATGAGAATGTCATTGGATAAAGACATAAAATCATACTTATATTTCATACAAAGTTATATGGATATTTATTTTCATCTTTTTCTTGATCTTTTAAAATCATTGTAACAATATCCTACATAAGTTTTAGCATATAGACTGACACATCCCAAATGTTTAAATAAGGAGATCAATAATAATGTTTTATAAGTTTTTTCCAGCTGTGATACAGCTTTAAAAAAAAAAAAAAAGTGACAGATGTACTTACCATGCAGCTGTATACATAATTTTATAAGCAAATTCTTTTCCAGATGCTGAGTAGCTTTAATGTTATAAATGATTAAGATAATATGTGCAGTCTATGAGGCTCTCTGAATTGCTGTCAATATTAAAAGAAATAACACACATTATTATCATAACTTTATAGTATACTTGCATTTTTTTCTTATATTGAAGATGCTTGAAAGTAGATTTGCAATAACAATATTTTACAATAACATAAATGCTATATTCTCATTCAAAAACATTTTATATCTTAAGAAAACCTTTTAAAAATAGAGCATTTATCACTGCAGACTAGGTTGAGCCATATTTTGTCATTTTTCTTTTCACAGAATGTTTATCTCCTCCCTTCCCAAATTAGTTTATTCTTAATGTAGTATAGATAATTCTTAGGATTTAGATAAATTCCAACATGAATTAAATTCCTTGCTCTAGGTGGATTTTGGCTGGCCATGTTCCTCTTTAAGTAACAGTTTTCTCTTTTTTAGATTGGATATGATATTACAGAATGTGTAGGATTCAGCAGGTTTTGCAAAGCAGGCACTTAATCAATTATAGTACTTAATTATTCTTATTAAGAATGTTATATTAATATTTATGTTTTTAGGCAAAACAAAACAAATATGCAAGTTTGGCGGTTTAACACAAACACATTCTGTATCAAAATACTTGTTTCTAACAGGATGCTTTAAATATACTAGAAATTTAAATTAGAAAATGTATACATTAATTGGCATGTGTCTCTTCTTATTTGTCCTTATTTGAATGAGTGAAAAAATGCTCTGGGGTAAGTATAGACCTTATAGCATTTCCAGAGCACTCAACTTGGTGGCCAAAAGGTGCTGTACATACACTTCAAAGTATATATTTGCTAACTGAATTCAAAGAAAAGCTTCCTTAGCTAACAAAGGAAAGGTTTAAAAGTAAGGCAAAGATAGATGCAAATTTAGAATACATCATGTGTGCTTTGGTTTACACACACATAAACTTATAGCAATGTGTGACCTAATTAAAATAAATCAAACAAAACTACTTTTCTGACTACATCATCACTGGCTTTGGACTTCCATAATCCCATAAAGAACAATGGGCAATGGAAACAAGGTTAATTCCAAATATATTTTTGATCAAGTGTGAATATGATACTTTAAAAAAGAACATACTACCACTATTAATAATAATTACACTCATAACACAGGCACCCAATGTTTTTACTTGATTGCAACATAATGGGCTTTGTCCTTAAGCACTTTGCATGTATTATTAACTATTTTAAATTCACAATAGTACTACTAGGTAGGAACCATTATTATTTTCCATTGCACAGATGAGAAAAGTGGCTTGAGGAGGAAAATAATTTGCTTAATATAACATAGTACAGTTAGTAAGTGTAAGAGATAGGATGTGATAAAGTATAATAGGATATAATATGCACTTATTATTCAATTATATGGATAGCTGGATTAGGGGATAATATAAATGAGGTATAGAATACAAAATATTTAAAATTTTTGGCTCTTGCTGATTTTCTTGAGTTCTATATAGATTCTAGTTATCAGTCCTTTATCAGATGTATAGCATGTGAATATTTTCTCCCATTCTGTATGCTATCTGTTTGCTCTTGTGATAGTTTCCTTGGCTGTGCAGAAGCTTTTAAATTAGATCAGGTCCCATTTATTTATTATTGTTGTTGCTGTGATTGTCTTTGAGATCTTCTTCATAAATTCTTTCCGTAGTCCAATGTCTATAAGAGTTTTTCCAACATTTTCTTCCAGAATTCTTATAGTTTCATGCCTTAGGTTTAAGTCTGTTATCCACCATGAGTTGATTTTTGTGAGAGGTGAAAGGTATGGGTCCTGTTTCAGTCTTCTGCATGTGGGTATCCAATTTTCCCAGCATCATTTATTGAATAAGGATTATTTTTCCCAGTGTATGTTTTTGTCTACTTTGTCAAAGATTAGATGGCTATATGAGGATGGTTTTATACCTGGATTCTCAGTTCTGTTTCATAGGTGTGTGTTTCTGTTCTTGTGCCAGTCCATGCTGTTTCAGTTACTATAGCCTTGTAGTATAGCTTCAAGTCTGATAAACTGATGCCTTCCAATTTGTTCTTTTTGCTTAAGATTGCTTTTGCTATATGGGGTCTTCTTTGATTCGATACAAAGCATAGAATTATTTTGTCTAGATCTGAGAAAAATGATCTTAATATTTTAATAGGAATTGTATTGAATCTGTAGATCACTTTGGGTAATATAGACATTTTAACGATGTTGATTCTACCGACCCATGAGCATGGCATGGTTTTCCCTTGTTTATGTCCTCTGCTATTTCCTTCATCAGTGTTTCATAGTTCTCTCTGTAGAGGTCTTTCACCTCCTTAGTTAAATATATTCCTAGGTATTTTATTTTCTTAGTTGCTATTGTGAAGGTTATTGAGTCTTTAATTTGGTCCTCAGTTTGGCTGTTGTTGGAGTATAGGAATGCTACTGATTTCTGTACATTGAGTTTGTAACCAGAGACTTTGCTGAATTTGTTTAAAGGACATGAACAGAAACTCTTCAAAAGAAGATAGGCTAATGGCCAACAAACACATGAAAAAATGCTCAATATCTCATCATCAGGGAAATTGGCAAATCAAAACCATAATGAGATATCACTTAACTACAGTGAGAATTGCTTTTATCAAAAAGTCCCAAAACAATAAATGTTGGCATGGATGTAGAAAGACAGGAACACTCATACACTGCTGGTGGAACTGCAAACTAGTATAACCTCTATGGAAAGTAGTATGGGGATACTTCAAAGAGCTACCAGTAGAACTACCATTTGATTGCCCAGCAATCCCATTCCTGGGCATCTACCCAAAAGAACAAAAGACATTCTATAAAAAGACATCTGCACTAGAATGTTTATAGCAGCACAATTCACAACTGCAAAGATGTGGAAACAACCCAAGTGCCCATCAATACATGAGTGGACTAATAAAATGTGGTATATGTATACCATGGAGTTCTACTCAGCCACAAAAAAACAATGGAGATCTAGCACCTCTTGCATTATCCTGGGTAGAGCTGCCCATTCTACTAAGTGAAGTATCAGAAGAATGGAAAAACAAGCACCACATGTACTCACCATCAAATTGGTATTAACTGATTAACACTTATGTGCACATATAGTAGTAACATTCACTGGGTATCGTGCAGGTGGGGGGGAGGAGAGGGGTATATTCACACATAATGGGTGTGGTGAGCACAGTCTGGGGGATGGAATCATTGAAACTATGACTTGGGTGGAGCAAAGGCAATATATATAACCTAAACATTTGGACCCCCATAATATGCTGAAATAAGAACAATTGGCTCAAATATTTTATATTACCGTTCATATAATTGAGGACATGTAAGCTGAAATTTGTAGTAATGTAGTTTAAGAAACTAGTTCTTATTTATAAGTCTAGTAATATTTCTATTACAAAACAAATGTCCTCATCAGTTCATAATTTAGCCACAGAGTACCAGCATCAACTTATTTCTACCATGTATATTTTGTAATCAGGGAACTATACCAAGAAAATTTAAAATATTTTAATTTCTTACAATACTTCTAACATCTCTCAAAGGGGTTTATGCCCACTGCAGCATTATTTACAATGGTAAAAACATACCTGGTTTATCATTAAAAGAAAATAAGAGGTTTCAAAATAATGTCTGTGGCACATCGCGATGAAGTACAAGAGATCACATATGTGAATGTTGAAAACAAAGTGGAAGCATATTTACATTAAAATGTTAATACTGGTTGTTTTTGGTTTTGAGATAGTCTTCATCTTCCTTGGAAAAATTTTTGTGTTTTAAAGTAGAGTTTTATGATTACTTGATTTATAAAGAAGACTACTCACACATTGCCTTTTATTTTTTCTTCTATCCTGACTTGTCAGCAGAATTTTCATCTATTTATGATTTTTTTCAGATGAGCTTCCTAGCACAATTATGCATATCCCAAAACACAGGTTTAGCAATATATTTTTCACAGAATGTAACACTCACATAATTTTTGTAAAAAGTGAAATAAATTGGCAATAATTAAACTACATCTTTCTCAATAAGATTATTAATCCATATATCTAAGATTATAGTCTAACTTTAAGTAGATATTTCTCAAACATATTTGACTATAGAATTTTCCTTACAAATATTTATTATCATTATTTTATAGGGAACATAAAATGTGATACTGCTCAGATTCTTAATATATATTTATTACATAAATAAATTGATATCTTAAAATTACTTTTATGTAAGTTTATGGCAACTAAGTGACAATACTAATACATTGGTAATTAATGTAGGACTTTTGCTTTATTAAAAATTAGTTTTTAGTCAGAATTGTTAGGTGCTTGCATTCTCAAATTTTATATTGCTCTCAAACTATGCTTAGTTTTCTGCAGACAAATAAATATTTGGGTGATTCCATGAATAAAAGAATACTTTGTCCTAGGAATAAACTATTGGAAATGTTTTACAAAACACATTGAAGAAAATAATATGTTAAATAAGTGATTTATTTAACAATAATTAACCTTAATTTGTTAAAGAAGTGGTGAATATTTTAAAACACATCTACCTCTCACACCCACCTGTGTTTATGGCTGGCTGGCTGATCCTGCTTCTATGCTGAAGCTGGTATTGTAATTATTTAAAATGGCCTTTCATTGGAGTGAAAACAGAATATAAAAGGGGAGAAAAAAAAAACTATTTCCTGACATGGAACCACCAAATTAAAGCCATGGATTTCTGCTTCATGCATGCTGAATTTATATCCTGATGTGCCATGTTGATACTGAGCGATTTTCCTTCCAGGGTTGAACCTCTAAGGGAAACTTCTACAATTAAAGAAAAAAGGCTTTCCTGAGTAACACCCATTTAAAAAAGTATAGTCTTCCATATCCTTCTGATTTGAACCTTCTTTTATTTCTCGTGTTTGAATTGAATATGTGTTATTCTAAATGGAATGCTATTTGTATTTGATTCAATACCTATTTAAAATCTGTTTGCATTTGGCAAAAATGATGTGCCCTTACATATAATACTTATTCTTTCTTAGTATCTCAATTCAGCTTTAAGAAACAAATGCAAATTAAATTATTAACCTAATGTTAATTATTCTTCACAGAACTTCTTTTTGTATTTTGTTTTTCCTTTGTTAAGAAAAATTATCCAAATTTGAAATAAAGCAGGTTGGTAACCTTTCCTCCTTTCAATTCTTACATAGCTTTTCAGGTCTTAACAGGCTCATTCAAAGCTTACTTAATTATACAGGAGAAAGCACTTATGTTTGACTTTAGTATTTAACATTTGATTAGAGCCCTGACAAGGTTAACTATTATATGTAAGCTTTTAGATTTTTGTCTGGTAGAATAGATAACTCCAAATGTTACAATTTTATGGCTTTATATGAGATTAATCAGTTTTGCACCTATTAGCAAATTTATTACATTCAATTCTGTTGACTGACTACATAAACACTTGATTTTCAAATTTTCGTTTTAATTAGCCTCTCATATTGCTGGTTACCCCATGAATTATTAAATTGAATAGAATCTTTGACAGGTATTCATTTTAGACTTAAATGGAAATTACACTAACTTTTTAAAATGTGTATTTTAATGCCTTTTTTACTTATTAATTTTTAAATTTTCCCAAAGTGAACCCATTGAATGTGTTTTTATGACTCTTGAGGTTTTAAGTAGTCCAGGTTTGATGAGATTATCTATCTTTATGAGTAGTGATCAGGAAGTAAAATTCTTTATAAAAGCAAATATACCAGGACTATTGAGTAAAAATATGGTCAGAACTATTTGTCAGTCACTCAGTACTTAACTTAGAATTATAAATCATTTTAAACTGAAATCAGAACTACATCAGTAGAACATCCTTCTCATTTAATATACTCTTTCTGAATGAGTTTGGTTATTACTGAAAGTAAAAAAAAAATTCAAATGTAACAGAAAGGTTTATCAGAGAATAAATTTCTAGTTTTGTTTTTCTCTTATTTACCACAGTGCCAAATAAACAAAAATTCAAATTGAAATTATTGAAAATAGACCACTTTTTAACTCAAAGGAAGGTGGGAAACTTATAAATTTCTCTTAGAAGTACATATGATCTTTGAGTTCTTGAAGTTTACTCTATTAGATGGTTGTGGGAAGGAATCCCTGTCATTAACAACATTATTTTCTTCTGTCATTTCCCATAATGACTTGATGTTTCTTGGCTTCTATTCTGATTTTTTATTACAGTTTCTTGTTAGCTAATGCCCTAGTTGAGGAAGTCCTTTGTCACTTGACCTTTACATTTGCCACTACATCATTCTATTTTCCTCAAACATATTCCTCATTGAAGTGGGCAGACACATTTCATTTCTACTTTCAACGCATTTTTATTAGGTAGCAAAGAAGAGATACATTTTGCAGAGGCTTGGGTAATGGGCTTTTTAAATTTTATTCACTTCTTATTGTATCCCTTTATGTGGTAACCCCTTTGTCTAAGAAAAATAGGTGTAATACTATTAACATATTTTTCTTAAAGTTGACAGATTTCATGTGGAATCCCCAAGAGAATTAGAGTATAGTGGTTCAAGATTTTTAAGAAGTATGAACATGAAAGGGATAAATGCTAAGAACTGAAAACTTGGGAGTCTAAGCATAGAACATCCTTGGTCATATTTAGACTCAGGAATAAGTTTATTCTTTGTCGAAGAACCAGATCTGGATTAGCTTGGGGGAATAAAGAATGCCAGTTTCATAGAAGAATCATCCAAAACTAATAGTATCTTCAATAAAGCATGTAACAACTCAAATGATTACATAAAAAGAAATTGCACTCTGAGATTCTCAAAGATGAACATTTCAAAAATCAACTCGCATGCCCTGAAGACAATTCTAAAGGCTTGCATTTCCAGTAGTAGCTGTTGCATAGTTGGCTAAGGTTTTAAGTGAAGAAGAAACAATTTTATACATGACTTTTGGTACTTTTGCTAAAGCCAGTATAATATTTTAAAGTCACACTTAATTTTTATATGTATATTCACCTTTTTATGTATATTTCATCAAAATCTTTGTAGAATTTCCATATGCATCCTATGTTTATTTTCTGGGACTTGCTATGGTAGCATGAAGAGTGAAAAGAACCAGCGAAAAGAAAAAAAAGTTAAAATGAAGAGAAGGTGAGTATAAAGGGAGCAAATTCTAGTTTCTCAGGGATCTTCTGTCAACCTAGAATCTGTTATTTTTGTTTCAATTTTTAGTTTTCTCATATTTTAGCACCATTAATTTTTTATTCTAAGTATTTGTGGTATATCCTTCTGTTTTCTCCCCCATTTAAATATAATAGTTCAGAATAGCCTACCGTGTAACATTATAGTCCTAACTTAAAACCATTACTGTAAACTAACCTAAGTTCATTTGAAAATAACACTTAAGTGGAAGAGAAGGGGACTTTATCTTTTCTACAGATACTACCCTTGACTTTCTTAGTATAATCTAAAGACAAAGCATCTACATGGAAAAGTATTGATTGGTGATATGATAGAAATAGAATTTCAAAAGCTGTGCTGAAGTAATTCTATGATGTTGCAATTTGCAAATCTAATCTACTCCATTCTTCTAGGCCTAGAATTAGAATTTCATAACTGAAATACAAAATAAAATAACCAAATTGCTCTGGCCTTAAAGGTGGGAATATAAAAAATTGTCTTATTTGTATAGTTTTTTTGCTTTAGCCACATCTACACCATTGCTATTTGTTAAAACCTCATGCTTTTTTTTTTTTTAAAGCCAGGGGCCATCTATACATAAGGGCATTCTTCTATATAAAAATATCCTCATAGCTCATCTATTGACAAAGTTATCCAACAAGTTTTCCTTCAGAAAGTGGCATTTAAGACTGCTTTTTCTAGTAGATCATACTACAGAGACACCAGTTGTCAGTTCTAATTTGAGGGTTTTTTTTCTATATATAAATATATATACACAAATGTTCATTTTTGTTTCCCTTTTCATGTCCCTGTTTTGGTGATCCAGAGCCAGTACAGTTGGTACCTAATAAAGTGCCACCAAAATTTACAGCTACACTCCTCAGCAGAGTTCAAGCCAAAATCCTTGAACTCTACATTTCAATTTTGCCCATAAAATTTTCCCCACTGTTTATTCCCAATGGTTTTCCCCTTCTAGCCAGGAAACACACTTATTCATTATATATTATCATTGCCAAACTGAAATTAGTCATTGTTCCACTGATCTGAGAAAAGGAGGACAGAGAAATATGACAAGAGGCTGGGAGTAGTGAAAGAAAACTATTAATGAAATCAGGTTTGGGCAAGAAATTCATATAGGATAATCCCCTTCTATATATGAGTATCTTGATTGGTTTCCAAAATCCATCATGTTTGCCTTACTTTTTCTGTTTTTGAAGATAAGGAATCTGAGCTTTAAAGCAATAAAATAGTTTCACAAAATTATACATGTCACTGCCATAATTTCTAAGTCTATTCTTTTTTTCCAGAACTGAAAAATCTATGTGAATCTCTAATTATGTATAAGACTTCAACATCTTATACATAATTGTAGATGATGCTTTATCTTTAGATTATACAAAGAATATTAAGGGTAGTATCTCTAGAAAGGAGAAAGTCCCCTTCTCTTCCACTTAAGTGTTATTTTCAAATGAACTTACGTTAGTTTACAGTAATGGTTTTCAGTTAGGACTATAATACTAATTTGAAATTTTCTAGACTAAAACTGTAGAGGTACTAATCTTGAATTAAGAATAATTTATCATTTATTTAGTGAATATTAATTGAGAAATAACTATGTGCTAGGCACTGTTCTAGGAACTTGAATACATCAGTAAACATAATAGAAAGAACGAGGAAAACAGACACAAAATATGTACTTAAAAAAACTATATGAAAAATCATACAAACAGAAAAAGAATGAGAAAAACACAGAGTTGACATCTTTATAGAATTAATAATATCCATATTCAGAGAAAGAAATTTTTGGAAGATTGAGGCAGCTATATGAAATAAAAATCTGGATGTATAATGAGAAAAGAAGACCATGAAAGTCAGTAAAACATAACCAAGAATTAATTTTTGAGAATCAGTGTAGCATAATGTAGGAAAGTACCCAGGTAATGCTTGGATCTTGAGAAAACATACTTTAAAAATATGTAGAATTAGGATTCTAAGGAGCGACACAGGAAAGATGACACAAAGAGAATCAGGGAGAACAAAGACACCTTGAGCTCAAGACCTGGCTAAATATAATGTATGATGGCAGGTTATCTCCTGAAAAGCATTATCTAAAATTGGACGAGATGTTGGAACAGTTGATTCTTTTGGCAGTTCTAGAACTCCAGAACTCATGGTTTCAAATTTCTCACTGTGGGGTTCCAACAAAATAGGGTTCTACTGAAAAAATGCTAATAAATATATATCTGGACCAAAAACTAAAAGGCAGCTTCCTGTTCCAGGGAACAGTGCTGGTTCTAGATGCATTAGATAAAGAAAGGGTCAAAATTAAGTAGGTTCAACTGTTCAAACTCAGATGAACCTCTCTAAAGGGAGCATGGGAATAGTAATGGAAATAAAGCACTAGAGTTGTCTGCCACTAATGTAGATAAAAATGTAAGAGAGATAACCCACACAAGGACTGGGGCAATAAAGCACTGGGGAAACATACCATGAAGACTACACTGGTCTTCATTCACTATGCTTCTAGTGACACAGACTCCTAAGTTTAGGGAGCAGAGTCAGTTCAGAATGTGCTGCAAGTGAAACAAATGAAGGATGAGGCAGCCTCTTCTCTAGCAGGCAATTCTCTTAGTTCTGAGTTGTTTAATGGACACATTCACACACAAAGAATTCATGTTCAATTTGGCACTGCAATGCTACAAGTAAGGAGCAAAAGAGAGAAACATAAATTAAGATCTGAATAAAGGGGGACTGGACTGCATCTCAAGTTAGAATTTATTTGCTTATAAAGGTTTCAGCTAATTGAGAAAGTAGTGGGAACTTAAATGCCACTTTGTAAGACTATTTCCTCTCCATGGTATGGTAATCTAGGCAGAATATGAAAATCAGCTACTAATGGGATATATCTCTGAATGGATAATTTCACAAGTCATGGATTCCATTCAATTTTTATAGACTAGCTGGTATCCTGCTGAGGCTAAAGTCAAAGATATTCTCTGCCTAACCTCTGTCACTAACATAGCAATGAGTCTGTGGCAACCCTATGTGTATTCCGGAAATAATATTTTGTTGTTTGGAGTGACTGCTCTAGGAGATGCAGATTAGCTTACTTTCTAAACTTGGTGGATGTTGAGCAGTGCAGTGATAATCTTGTGTGGTTGATTAATTCTTTAGACTCTTTAAATATTTGGCCTATGAAAGACTTGGCATTAAACTCATGTGTTGGAACCACAAATGTATGCAGGAAGAGAGAGCACAAACTGTAGCTGCTGAAAACAAACCAAAACAAAACAACTCTGCTTGGTTTTGAGAAACACTCTAGCTGAGACTAAGCAAAATATAGAATCTGGGTGGTTAGACTCTGACCTTCAATCTCTTTGCATTTAGAGAATAAAACAATTTAATATTTGACTTTAATTTTTTGACTTTATGATAAAAATCAATGAAATTTTTAATTTTTAATTTCCCTTGGGAATTTGATAAGGGAAGGCATCAGCATTTTATCAAGATATCTTCCTGAGTTTTATCTTAATCTTGTCACTTTTGTTTCATGCCCTCATAGCCTATATTGGACAAAGTATCCAGCCATAACTTAGAGGGTGAATGGAATAAGAAATTTATTTTTATTGTTGAGTATAAAGTAACCTTTGGATGAATTTATTCAATGCATTATTATTATTTGTTTCAGAACCTTCTGGGGCCTAAACCTATCTTACTCAACAGTGGTTGACATGTGTGTATGGGTCACCTCTAGAAGGTTGGTTCAGGGTTATTCTGAAAAACGCCTTATATACTCTTGGATATAAGGTATTGGACCATATTTCTGGTTGATAATTGATTATATGGTTAAACTCAGGTGGTTAAGACAGCAAAATGTTCTTAGAAAGAAGTGACTCTTTCCTTACCACTAGTTTCTATAAAGAAAGATTTTCCCTAAATACCCTTGCCCTCTTGTCTTCTTATTCCTCCTCATGGGAAAAAAATTAGTGAGTTGACATTATGGTTGACATTTCTTGATTGGGTATAGTTAATCTTTTAGAAGTGCTCTCTCTCAAATTCCTTCCATCTCCTCCCTGACAAGTAAGGGTCTGTCACTACAAATGATAGTGTACCTCATCTGTCAGTACAAATCCTTGGAAGTTTTGTTCTAGGGCCAAGATTGGTGATTAGAGAAGTAATAAGCCTATTTTGACTGTCCAAGTATATTATATTCTAAACTAATCTTTGTTAATTATAATAATGGTATTCCTCTATTTGCTAATATTTCTTCTTATTAATACTATTACAATGTAGGTAGAAAAGCAGGGAGTGAATTATTAGGATCTCTCAAGACCCTTCATTTTATATGTAACAGACCACAGGCTAGCATGCACTCTATTACTTTTCTGTATGTAAGTTTTCCCCAGTAAAATCTATGCTATATCTGTCTTGTGTAACACTAATAATGTGTGTTTGTGATCTTCTTTCATGACAAATATCCACATCAAAGTTAAAGAAATCCAGCCCCCAATATATTTTTTCTTATGACATTGATAAAATATATTAAATGTACCAGAATCCTCCAAGCCATCAGGCGATATTTTTCTCTTCTTGATAGTCTCAAGGGTCACATGCCTTAGTGTCGTCAGTCAGAATAGCATATCCAGCAAGAAAAAAAAATGTAACCGAATCAAAATGTGGGCAAAAGATATGAACAGAATGTTTTTAAAAGAAAATAGGCAAATGGCCAAAAAACATATGAACAAATGTTCATCATCACTAATTATCAGGAAAATTCAAATTAAAACCACAATTAGATACCACCCTATGCCTGTTAGAATGGCCATTATTAAAAAATCAAAATATAATAGATGCTAGCATTGATGCAGGGAAAAATGAACTCTTATACACAGTTGGTGAGACTGAAAATTAGTACAATCTCCATGGAAAACTGTATGGAGATTCCTCAAAGAATTAAAAGAACATCTACCATTCAATCCACCAATCCTACTACTGGGTATCTGCCCAAGGGAAAAGAAGTCATTTATCAAAAAGACACCTGAACTTAAATGCTTACTGCAATGCAATTCACAATTACACAGATATGGAATCAGCCTAAGTGCCCATCAATTCATGAGTGATTAAAGAAAATGTGATATATATATATATATATATATATCACACACATACATACTATGGAGTACTACCTAGCCATAAAAAGGAATGAAATAATGTCTTTCCCAGCAACTTGAATGGAACTGGAGACCATTATCCTAAGTGAAGTATTTCAAAAATGGGCAAACAAACACCACATGCTCTCAGTAGTAAGTGGGAGCTAAATGACGGGTACACACAGGCACAAGGAGATGTAAAGGACTTTGGAAACAAGAAGGGAGGAAGGGGGGGTGGAAGGGGAGGGATAAAAACTTACCTACAAACACTATCCTGGTAATGAGTACACTAAAAGCCCTGACTTCAGCAATATATAATGTACCCATGTACCGAAAACATTTGTACCCCCCCTTAGTATTTTGAAATAAAAAAAAGAATAGCATAAGTTATGGTACAATAAAAACAAACTGAAAATTTTGCTTATATAAAATGCCAATGTCATATTTCACAGATCTAGAAAAAATAATTCTATGCTTCGTTTGGAACTAGAAAAGAGCCTGAATAGCCACAGCAATCTTAGGCAAAAAGAACAAATCTGGAGGCATCACATTACCAGATTTCAAACTATACTACAAGGCTATAGTAACCTAAACAGCATGGCATTTGCCAAAAATAGAGACATAGATCAATGTAACAGAACAGAGAACCCAAATATAAAACATCCACATACAGCCAACTGATCATTGACAAAGTGGACGACAATATACACTGGGGAAAAGAATCCCTATTAAATAAATGCTGCTGGGAAAATTAGATTGCCAGATGCAGAAGAATGAAACAGGACCCATATCTCTCACCACTCACAAAAACTAATTCAAGATGGATAAAAGATTTAAATATAAGGCTTGAAACCATAAGAATTCTAGAAGAAAAGGTAGTAAAACTCTTCTAAATATCGGCCTAGGCAAAGAATTTATGACTAAGACCCCAATGACAATTATAGCAACAACAAAAATAAATAAATGGGACTTGATTAAATTAAAAAAACAACTTCTGAACATAGAGCAAATAGACACAAACAGGATGGGAGAAAATATTAGCATACTATACTTTCAACAAAGGGCTAATAATCAGAATCTACAAAGAACTCAAGCAAATCAGCAAGGAAAAAACCCAAACAACCTCATTAAAAAGTGACCAAAAGACATGAACAGAAACTTTTCAAAATAAGATAGTCAAATGGCCAATAAACATATGAAAAAGTGCTAATAATAACGTCACTAATAATTGCGGAAAGGCAAATTAAAACCACAGTAAGATATCACCTTACCCCAGTTAGAATGGCTTTTACTAAATAAGCGAAAAACAGTAGATGCTGGCATGGATGCAGAAAGAAAGAAACACTTGTACACTGTTGGTGGAACTGCAAATTAGTACAACCTTTATGGAAAACTGTATGGAGAATCTTCAAAGAACTATTAATAAAAGTAGACCCACCATTCGATGCAGCAATCCCATTATTGAGTATCTACCCAGAGGAAAAGAAGTCTTTTTATCAAAAAGATACCTGCAATTGAATGTTTACTGAAGCACAATTCATAATTGCAAAGATGTAGAATCAGCCAAAGTGCCCATCGAATCATGAGTGAATTAACAAAATGTAATATGTGCATGAGGACTATCCAGAAAGTATCCAGCCATGTAATATGAAAAATAGAGACATTTATTAAAGAAGATACAAGATACAAGAAACAATGTACATAGGACAATAATGCCTTGGTTCCCTTCAAGTAGACACCTTGGGACCTCACACAGTTCTCCCCCCATCTCTTAACCTAACCTGTACATGTTCAACATTCTCAAGTGTTCTGCTTGTTTCAGGTCTTCCAGAATGTGGATCACTTTCAACAGATTCTCAGCCATCTTTGAAACATTTGTGCCACACTTTTATTTGTACTGCATTCATTGCATTGCCCATGAAAGCTTTCTGAATCATCTGAATAGTTTTGCAGATGAATGTTCAAGCTTAATGCAAAATTTGATGCAGATTCATTGCTTTATGCTCTCAGCCATTTAGAATGTATTGGCAAGATGGTACATATGCTCACTCAATGGTGTCTAGTGCTCCACTGACTAGTACAATGAGGTTGTCCTTGTTCACACATGTACATCCCAATCTACTCTCCTTAGTTACCAGGTTACATCGGTGTCATGCAAACCATTCTCGTTATAGTAACAATGACTGGATACTTTCTGGACAGCCTTCATATGCTATGGAGTACTACTCAGCCATAAAAAGGATGAATTAATGCCTTTTGCAAAAATTTGGATGAAACCGGAGACCATTATCTTAACTGAGGTATCTAAAGAATGGAAAAACAACCACCACATGTACTTACTATTAAATTGGAACTAATCAATAAGCACATATATGTGCATATATATGTGCACAGATGGAAATAAAACTTAGTGGAAATCAAGCAGGAGGAAGTGGGGAGAGAGGATGGGCAAAAACCTCCCTAAAGGGTACAATGAACACTATTTGGATGATGGGCACACTAACAACTGGGACTCAAGCATTCCAAAAGCGATCCATGTATCCAAGAACACTTGTACCCTTTAATATTTTTAAATAAAAATATAAATTAAAAAACCCAACAATGTTTATGCCTTACACATGCTACCCATCTCTCGTGGACAAGCAAGGACATTATGCTCATCACAGTTACCTATGGATCTGAGCTGATGTAGTTTCCATCACAACACTTGCTTTCAGAATTGTAGAGTCAGTAAAAAGAAAACAAGCCACATGCTGATTTTTTAAACTGTCAGATTTTATGTGACACATGTCACTTTCACTTACATTTTCTTGGCAAAGCAAATCACATGGTCACAGTAGAGTTCAACAGGTTAGGGATGTCTAATTTTTCCATCAATACAGCCATCTAATATTTTGAATATTCGTATTTCTGGGGTCCTCTCTTCCTTTGATATTAACCTCTGCCAATTCTGAGGAGTGATCAACACTTTATCTTTTTTCTCCATTGTATTTTTCATTACATTGGGGAAAATATCCTCCATCTTTTTTTGTGTCACTTTTTCGATGACCAAAAAAGATGCATTGTGCTCTGAAATTTGACTTTAGGTTCTTTTTAATTACTGTCACTCTCCTTTTCAGACTTTCTTGAAGATATTTGATACACTCAACTCTAGAAGTTTGTCTTCTACATGCAGTTTATTTGGGACTTGCAGTTTGATTTGGAAATACTAGACTTACAGGAGAAAATCTGAATGATTACAGTAAAACCTGGCCTTCATCTCAAGCTAAAATTAATGTTTAGAAAATCTAATATTCAGTTTAGTTTATTCATCTCTGTAAAATATCTTCTATAGTACCTCTCTGCACCTTTCCCCATGTCATCAGTTGAAGCTAATAGAACTTGTAGCAAAATATTCAACCTGACATAATCAGAATATATTAAAGTGGCATAATTAATAAACATAAAAAATATCAGAATCTCTTTGAGGAGAGTAGTTCGCTTGTTTGGAAAACAGTAAAGCACATTTTGTTTTAACATAACTGTTAGAAACATGGAGGGAAAGTTAGATTCTTTTATTTCATCTCAATTATGTAAATTTTTAAATGGCTTTGAGATACATAGAGGTATCTTCAGGAAAACTTCAGAACTTACTAATATCATTATAGAAGAGAGGTGAAAAAATATCAGAAAATTCATTCCTATACAAATTACCATACAGCATCATTTTAAAACATCCACACAAAGGATTTATTCTGAAGAATATGTAGGTCTCATTTGTGTTCTATAATAAAGTCATTTGTCTAACACAATGTTACCAATTTTCTATCTTTGTAAAGTAGATAAATGATCTCTTAACACCAGTTTGAAATTTGATCCCCTAACACTGAAATGCTAGTACATGAACCTGCCAGAGCTGTTTTCTTCTTTTTCCTTAAACATACTTGTAGTAGTATTGCACAAAGGTAACATGCCAATATTCCTCAAAGAACATTTTTTAAAAGGCAGGAAGTATGAAACACCACATAAATATCAACTAAATAAAAAGACTTTTGATGTGTAAATCTAGCAAAAGCATAGCATTTGACACTTATTTTTAAATGTATTCTGAAGCTTACTTTTAAGCAATAAGATGTTTAAACTTTTGTTAGTTTTCTCCTTGAATTTTTTTACTTTTAATATGCTCTGTAGATAAGAAAAAACACTTCCACTGTACAAACTTGAAGGGATCTTATATATACATATAACAAATAACACTCTGTTCCAAAGTCACCATACATAGAGAAAAAGGGAAATTGTAGCTAAATGTACCTTTATTTACAAAATATTCATTACAAAATTTTTCTTTTGCATGGAGACATTTGGGACACCCTGTATATATTTCATCATCTATGAAAATTGTAAGGAAATATTCTATCACTGGAAATTTGGACTTCTCTCAAAAACAAAGTTTAAAGTGTTTCTTTTAAGCAGAAAAATTTTTTATGACACTTCTCAGATTTCAATAAAAAGAAATAATTCTCATTATCACTTGCTAAAAATCTGAGTAATGATTCAATAAATCAGGCTTAAATAAAGCCCAATAAAATAAGGTGTGGGATAAATGGAAAACTATCCACTCATTTAAAATAATTTATTTTTGCTGTGTTCAGTACTGGATTATATCACCATCCACTTTTGTTATAAATGTGTGTTGCATTTATTAGAGATATTATGTACTTGTAATAAAGATAAATGAAATACCATGATTCATGACAACATTTCTAAGGGAGGTTTCAAATATAAGGTGTATGAAGAAAATGAAGACATTATCCTTAAGAAAGTCACATTCAAAAATTGAGGAATCATAGATTTTTAAGTTGGCCATAAGAATAGAAGTTTCATTCTCTAATTTAAATCTAGGGTAGCCGTAATGAGAATTAGTCATATGATCTCTGTTTGAACACTTCTGCTAATGGCATGCTTTCTATTTGATGAGGAATCTTACTTCTCTGCTACATGATCAAATTCCTTAACATTGATTTTTACGTTGGGCCCAAATATGTTTTAGTGTTATGCTTGTTATTTTGAGTCTAATTTATTTGATTGTAATAATTTATTTAACCCAACATATCCAAAATATTGTTTTGTATGTGATCAATATAATGTTATTAATGAATTTTGTTTTTATTTTGGTACTAAATCTTTCAAAGTCACTCTGTGTTTTAAGTTTCCAGCACATTTGGATTCAGAAAGCACATTTGGATACACGTCTGGTTTATCCACTTCTTTTTATATTAAAGTTGATCAATGGGTCCAAAGAATGTCTGCCTGTTCCCTTCATATAACTGTTTAGTATTTATTGATTAGTATTTTTCTAATTTCACTTATTTTACTGAGATTGAACCTAACTTTATCTTCAGAAATGGCACAGAATTATTCTATTTACAAATTTTTAAAAATAATAATTGGTGTTTCATATTTAGTACCTTTAAAAAAGTTTTGGGGGGATATTGGCACATTAGCTTTGTGTGATACCACTACAAGTATGTTTAAGGAAAAAGAAGAAAACAACTTCAGCAGGTTCATATAATTTTTTAAATGACAATAAATAGTATATCACCATCCCTAATGCACAACTGGCCAGATGGTTTTGTTAGCCCTCAATTCCTTCAATCATCATTAGTATATTATGTATTTTAAATTTCTCTGGATGTCTTTTCAAAATACTCTCTTGAGATATGAAATCCAAATTTAGACAAAGCCCTCTGATGCCTACAAAACACAAAGTATGAATGTACATTCTCATTATACTCTTATTTCATAATAAACATATGGCTAAATAAGCACTCATATATTGTTTTTCCATTTAAACTACTGAATCTCCAACACGCTATTATGTAGTTGATTTTGCAGCCTGTTGATGTAATACTTCTTGGTTGGGCCAAAGCTTTTGTTGATTTTAACCAGGTGACCTTGCATAGATAGACTCTTGAACCCATCATTTGTGCTATATCTTCTCCATCCTGTTTTTTTTTTTTTTAATCTGGAAATCTAATATGTTTTTCCTAAGTTACTAAAATTAATAGACTGGACTGTAAAAACTAGTACTGTTGTTTAGTATGAATAATGGTTTAAATATATCATATTAGCTTGTATTTTAAGTATATTATTGTCTTCAAAAGATAAAGGTTGTTCCTTCAAATATCTCTACTTGTCTTGGACTGAGTGAGACTGCAAAGTTGCTAAAAGCTAACAGCTGGCAGAAGGGTAAGCTCTAATATCAAGGATAAGAGACATTAACCAGAGAGCTGTTTGCTTCTCTATTGAGTGGGAGTAGACTGTGTAGAGATGGTGAACCTCAAAGACAAGTTGAGGGTAGATGGACTTGATAATCCCATTCGAACCAACAGCCCACCATGTTGAGGCAATTCTCTGACAATTCAGAGGGAAATCCTGCGGAGGAGGCCAGAGTTCTGTTCCTGATCTGCCCAGAAAGCTGTTCTCCAGATTTAAAAGAGATGCTTTAGCTCTGATGAAGTGACAAGCTTGGATGCAGAACAACAGACGCCAAAGCTGTAAATGGCTGGCCCAGGGCCCTGTGTGGCAAGGGTCTGGCTCCTTTTAAAGTTAAAGATTTTCTACGGAAGCATAAGAAAAGCCAAGTTTTTGTCAAAACGTTATTAAAATTAGGAATGCTGTAAGTTTAGACTAGTTCTTTTAGATCTTGTTTCAAGTGGTGTCTTCTTATATGTATATGCTGCTAAGTATGTTTAATTTGCATTGTGTATATTTATGATACCTCTGTAAAAATCCATATTAGGAATTGAGAAAGCTATGCCTATTAAAAAGTCTGGAGTGTGATAATGTTTTAAACCTATCAAGTAACACCACTCTCTAGTGTCAATTAAATTGCAGTGAGTACTAGTATGATTTCTCCAAGGATATAAGTAATTAAGCAATACAGGTTTATAGAGAACCTAAACATTACATCTGGGATTAGAAAATTGGCCTGGGGAAGTAGTTTAAATCCTATAAATAATTTTAATACAGTTTTCTTCATGAAACTATGTGGAAACCTAATTTTATCCTTCATCTTTCTTCTTTCTCTGGGATAGAGTATGTATATTCACCACCTCCAGAAGAAAATTACATAAGAAATATGGCACAAAGAACTTGTTTTTGGAACAGACTTCTGAGCTGAAAGAGAAGGGTGCTACAGATCATCTGGTCCATTTTATATTTCAGATGAGTAAAAGTGAAGCTGAAAGAAGTAAAGTGCCTTGTCCAAGATCTCATAAAACAGATAATTACAGAAGGAGTGTCTAGGATTTCAGTCCAATAATAGGCTCAATGAAGAATATGGAAGTTTATCCAAAATATTTAACAACCACACAAAAGGCTTGCTGAAACTTATGAAATGTTTGTGGAAAAATATTGAAATTTGACACACTTAACTATTTGATAAAATACATTAGAAGAGTTCTCTAAGATTCAGAGGTCATTATAAGATAAGAACTGCCTAAAGGTTGAAGGTACCATGTGTGATCAAGTCCCAGGGCTGCACCAGGATTCAATCCCAAGTTTAGTTAACTCCAAGCTATATGGATTAACCTTCCTTTCAAGGATGGAAGCAGGATGGTTATTCTCACTTTTTACTTCTTTTTCCAAATGTGGTGTAAAAATTAATGGGAAGGTATCAAGCAATCAAAGATAAGCCAAACATCCAATAAAAGGCAGGTGTGGGGAAGGTTGGAGTTGGAATGATAGAAGTCAGGGTGAGAGGAGTTGACACTCCTCCAAAGTTGATTCTTTTGGGATCTATCCTCTGGTTTCCAAACGATGCTCTGATAGATATGTCAACAGCTGGATATTTTGTCCTAGATATGTGCTTTGATGAACCTAGTCTTCTGGCTTCTTGACTAGTAATACAATTTAAATTTCAAAATAATTTAAAAATAAATTCAATAGTCAAAGCAAACAAGAAACAAGCAAAACAAAAATTTGGCCTTTTGTGTTACACATAGGTAGAGATGAGATGAGGGTATATGACCAGATACCTGCTGCCAATTAATTCTTTCATTAGAAAACAAAAGAATAAGTTTACTTAGAGAGTGCTATTGGTCCTGATTACCACTGTAACCTTGTTTAAAAAGCAAATTTTCTAGCCCCACCCCAGACCTGTTGAACCAGACTTTCTGACAATGACAACCAGAAGCCTGTGTTTTAACAGGAAATCCACATGATTCTTACACTTGCTCCAGGTTGAGAAGCACTTATGCAGAGCACCTGACACTTTTTGTCCTCTGTAGGACCATATTCAACATGACCAGGAGATGAAAATAGGTGTAAAATTAAGAGTACTATTGCTAGAAATGGTGATTTTGTGAAATGAAAAAATAAAATGGCTCTTTGGGGTATATGTCTGATGCCATCACATATGGAATTACAATCTAAAATAATTTGACAAATATTTCCAAAAAGAAGCAGGTAAATTTCAGTATTAATTCATCTGGGAGGGAATTTTAAAAGTATTAGTGCATGTTGCATTTAACTAAAGTCTTTTTCTTTTGTTTAATAAAATAATTTTCCTAATTACAGAAAATTAAGAGGTAAGGTCAATATTCCACTATTTCTAATTACATTGTTTCACATTTCAAGAACAGAAAAATGTTCATTCATATTAAAACAATAACTTATTTTGATTTCAAAGTATGATATCCCTTCTACCATCTGCTATAGTTGTATCATTATACCTGGCAATTTAGTTTGAATGTGATTCTTTAATTTAAACATGGCCCTCAAGTCCCCTTCCTTTTCTCTGTAATAGGATTATAATGTAATTACATTTATGTGAAATAATTTGGAAATGCTTCAAATATACTACCATCTGCTGTGGTATTAAATTTTGGGGAAAAAAACTTGCATCAATATAAGAATATTTTGCTTTTGGGGTTTCAACAGTGGTTACAAATATCTTTTAAAGTACTTGATTATAATAAACTTTAATATATACATGAAGTTATTATCCATTTGGTATACAGTGAGAAACAAATGCTGTTTTAATTTATTGGAAAATTACAATAAGTGCAACCTTATTTGCATGGTTATCCAAATACCCACGTTAAGGCCAAGGGAGGATGAATGCAGGGTGGGCAGAAGAAAGAATATGTTCTACACAATGAAAGTCAGTTTACCTATGGTGTAGACCTTCAGCCGCATAGCTGTGGGATAAGGATATTATCCCATTGCCTTTACCCTTGTAAAATAATGATTGCTTTTGGAAGAGAGGTTAGGATCAAGATGAGAGTGATACTACCTTGTTTTTTCTCATTAAGACTATATTGAATTGCTGCCCAATTATGAATTGACTATCTTAACTCTATTACAGAGAAGCAGAATGTGAGACAAGTTTTTGTGTACTAGTGATGTATCTAAAAGAGTGCTCATAGTTGGTAACTTATGTTTAGCCTAAAGCTGCCTCCTATAAGCTCGGCCTAAAGGTTTCCCTGTACAGAGTAAAGTACAACCTACCAGGATGTGTAAATAGATTATAACCTACTCTTGACCACTGCCTGTGAGTTTTGGCGAATCACAGGCAGCCAACTGTTCAAACCATGTTCACATAAGGCAAACGCCAATCTGTAACCAATCCAGCTGTTTCTATACCTCACTTCCATTTTCTGTACCTCATTTTTCTTTTTCTGTCCATAAATCCTCTCCAACTACGTGGCTGCGTGGATCTCTGTAAACCTCTTCAGGTTCACGTGGCTGGCCGATTCACAAATCATTCTTTGCTCAGTTAAACTCTGCTAAATTTAATTTGTCTAAGTCTTTTTTTTTTTTTTTTTTAAACATAGTATAACCCAGCCAAAGAGTGGGAGAAGCAGTGCTGGGAAGGGGAAGAAGTCAAGAACTGGTGTGATTTTAGGGAAAGCCTCAGCCTTTGCCTGATTTTTTTGCCAGGCGTCTCTGGAGTGCAAATAGTGCCCCAGAGTTTGTCATGCCTTAAAGCACATGTCTTGGGATTTTCATATGTCTGTATCAGTCAGTCCTTGGCCAAGGGTGGCACAACTGGACATCAAGGGATACATAGTGAAACTACCAAACACTTCCAGTTATTTGCATGTATGGGCAGCAGATCTGCCTCCAGTAGGCCCAGGGAAGCCCTCCAAGGAGAGCCGCAGGTGCAGACTCTTAAAAGCAAAGACACAGAAGCTGGGGGAGGGATCCAGAGAAACAATTAAAGAGACTCAGGGAATCTGGGCAGGACACCACAGTCCGCTACAGTGGCATTATACCTAAATTCCAAAATAATGTGCTATTACTTTAGTATAGTGTTAAATATAATAGGGCACGTATTTTCAGTATACATTGATTCAAATCTAAATAAAACTACTAAGTTTTTCACAGGTATTCTAAAACACAAAAGTATCACATGTGAAATTATTATGATTAGATAGCCACAAAATTTAGTGATTGATAACTGCTTGGCTTTAATGGTTTTTGATAATACATTGGCCCATGCATTGATTTAACTTTAATGCCTTATGAAAAAAAAATTTGTATCAATTTGGGTAATCAACACTTTACAGTTGAACCAGGCATAGTGGTGCACACCTGTAGTCCCAGGTACTGGGGAGACAGAGATGGGAGGATTGCTTAAGTTCAGGAGTTTTAGTCCAACTTGGGCAACATGGTGAGACCCAGTGACTAAAACATCAAAAAATAAAACAAACAAAAACAAACAAGCTCTACAGTTGAAATATTGCTTATGTAAGTGCAAGTTCTAGAACTTTAAAAAATGTTTTCTAATATAAGTGCTAATTTAAAATTTAAAACATCTGTAATGGCCGAGGTTATGAGGGAGTGTTCTTTTGTAATCATCAAATAAATAGTAATTTAGAATATACTTTGTACTTAGCTTAAAAGAGACACTACACATGCATACACAGTAGTAAGTTAACCTAAAGGTATCTATTTAACCTTCAAATATGATTTATATATTTGTTTATTATTTATTATCTATATAGCTCACATTCTATTTATATATGAATTATATATACATATAAAAATATAAATTATATTACTATTTAATTACTAGATTAGACATATACCTATCTCCTCAATGGATGATATATTGTGTAAGATATTTATCTGTTTATTTCATTTATCAATTGTCAGGGTGTGTAATAATGTTTCTATAAATGAATAATAGAATTTTAGAAATGAATTATATTATTTAGTGTTATCAATTTATAGGTTAGAACTTAAGACACTAAGAAGTTAGAGACTTTCCAATGTCACTCAACTAACGTGATCAGACTAGAATACAAATCTTGCAACATCCAACCATTCCAGTTATGGCATACTCTCATTAATGCTTGCCTATTAATGTATTTTTATATGGACAGAAATTTAGAAGGTATACATATATTTCCTTCATTTTCAATCTTGCAAATGGAGATTCAGTTCTTAGATTTGTACCATCGCTCAGAGAACTCCATTGGCAGAATTTTTTAAATAAAAAATTATATTTTTAATGTATGTATTTGGTAAAATAAAAAAAACTCAAAAAGTTATACAATAAAAATATGGTTAGGTTCTTAATATAACTTGGTGGTGTTTTCATAACAGAACATATAAATCTGCCTCATTTCCAAAATTGCTATATAGTATTAAATTGTATAAGTGCACCAAAATTTCTTTACTCTGCCAACAGGCAGGATAAAAACAAATAGACAAACAAACAAATCATCAGAGTCATGACAGACTTCTACTTTTGGATGAAATTAAATTTTTTTTAAGTGGACACATACTCTGATGGACAATAACTAGAGAGAAGTAATTTATGAAGTTATCTGTTAAAGATATCAGGGAGCTGCAGAAGCAATGAAATTGAATTAGTTAATATTCCAGAGAGCAGAAAATGACAAAGAGTTAAGCTGATGATAGCAGCTGCATTTCCCTCATGTCATTTACTATTCATGAACACAAGCAAGAAGCTAAGAATTAGTGTTTCTGCACAGAGAATCAGAGAATCATGCAGAGTTTTGTTTTGTTTCACTTTTTGACAGGGTCTTGCTCTGTTCTCCCCCTAATGTGCAGGCAGGGATTTTTGCTGTCACATAAGACTTGCTTCTTTCTCAAAACATTTGCCATTTTGTGAAGTTGTGTAGAAGGGAGGGTAAAAATCTTGAACTGGAATGAAGTTTACAACAATCCTGTGGAGCTAAGGTGACAAAGATTACAGACAGGACCCATCATGAGGAGGAGGCCAAAGCTTTATGTTGAAAGGAGTAAGAATAAATCAGAGTAAGACTAAACCTTTCCAAAAGTGCAATCTAGCCTATAATTATGTTAAGGCCATCTTTCTTCAATTTATTTTCCTAGTAGAGGAAAGAATATACCTTCTTTGGGAGAAGATAACATCATCTGGAACCTCCAAATTTTTGTATATACAATGCTCACTATTCATTCATTGCATATATATTTCTGTTGTGTATGTATAGACATATACATATTGAATATATAATCAAAGATGAATAATTGAAATAAAAAAAATCTAAAATTAAGAAATCTATGTGTCTATGTATCTACCTATTTAATAACAGATTAGATAGAGCAAAATACAGAAAAGAGCAAATGGTCAATAGCAAATATCCAAACTTAAAGTCAGAGTGGAAAAAAAAAGGCAGTATGAAACCTATAAAGAGCATAACAGAGAATTGGGACATAGTAAAATGTTCCAACAAATACACAAGTTAAATTCCAAGGTAGAGGGGATAAAATAGAACAAAACAAATGATATTTGAAGAAATTACAGCTGCTGGTTTTCTAAAAATCGAATTCAAGACATTCTTCAAATACCAAACAAAAGATACAAATAAAATTGCACCTGGAAATATTATAGTGAAACGGTTAAAAGCCAAAGACAAAATAAAATTATAAAAAGCTTTTAAAGGAAAGAAGTCACATAGCCTTAAAGGGATCAGAAATTATATTAAAATTTGATTTAATATAAATATTCGAATTCAGAAATCAATGAAATAATGTATTTAATGTTTTAAAAGAAAACCTAGAATTCTAAAACTAGGAAAAATATCCCTCAAAATCATAGATGAAATAAAGACATTTTCAGACAAGTAAAAATTCAGAGAATTAATTAAAACAGATCTCTGCTAAAACAAATAGTAAACGGAATTTGTGAAAGACTGTATTGGATAGGGGATCAGCAAAATTTTTCTACAAAGAACCAGATAGTAAACATTTCAGGCTATATGAGAGAAATACAGTCTCTTTTACATATTCTTTTCATTTGTTAAAAACAATATTTTAAACATACAAAATACTCTTAGCTCATGGGCTATATGCAAAAATAGGCCATGGACTAGTTTGTATCAATGGGCCATAATCTTCCAACCTCTGAAATAGAAAAATAAATTGTGATATATTGATTCCAGGAAATATTTATAAAGCAGAAGTGGGCAAATTTTTCTCTACAGGACAAAGATAGTAAATATTCTAGGCTTAGTGTGCCATATAGTATCTGTCACTAAACGCTACAGTTGCAGCACAAAAGCAGCTATAGATAATGTGTAAAAAGAATGAGCAGGACTATGTTCCAACCAAACTTTGTTTGCAAAAGCAGATGGTAGGCCAGACTTGGCCTGTGGGATATAGTTTGTAGAGTCAAGCTATAAAGGAGTGAAAATAGACAAGATGAGTAAAAACATTATGGCTGAACCTCATAAACATAGCATTGACCAAAAAAAAAAAAAAAAAAAAAAAAAAAAAAAAAAAAAAAAAAAAAAAAAAAAAATGAACCAAACACAGAATCAAAAAGAAAATACAGAATGGTTCCACTCATATAAAAGCGAAAACCAAACAAAACTATGGTGTAGAAATAAGGATAATGGTTTTCTTAGAGTGTGAGGGTGAAGGTTGTGACGGACATAAAGCTCAGGTTGGTTCCTGATGTGTTGGTATTATTCTATTTCTTGATCTCCTTGCTGGTTATACAGGTATATTCATTTTGTAAAAGTTTTGAACTATACTCATCAAAGTTGCGCAAGTTTCTCTACATACAGAATACCTCAATAAAGATGCTTATTTGAAAAAAAACCTGACACTACTAGGATTTTAGCTTCAAGCATCTATTTTATCATGATGTTAACTTCTTCAGTTGATCATTGTGAGATTATTGATATACAACTAAGGAGTTCAAATAGTTGAGGGACGTAGCTGTAAATTTTTCTTGCTTTCTCATCTATTTATTTATGAGAGTGTAGTCATCAATGCTGATATTTATTTAAAAATAGGAATAGAATCAATGCTGGATCCAGCCTCAATCTAGAAGTAAGTGATAGTCATATAAGGACACAGGAAACAACTGGTGAAAAAAAGCTTTTTCCGTTGCACTGAGATAAATTTTTAAATTAGCCATCAAAATGTGTTGTATTCATAATGTTCTAGTCAATAGTATATCAGTACCATTTGTAATAATACCTTAATCCAAAATAAAATTTGAACTTTTTAGATCATAGGAGAATACCAAATGTTGATTGATATTTTTGTGTCAGAGAAGTTTAATTGGTGACCAACAAAATATTTTTAGGCATCAAAACATAGTTTAGGATAAGATTCTATCAGAGAAGTGGACTGGAAATTTGAGTTCAAGATAAAATAATGTAAAAGTTAAGAATGTTAAGAATTTTTCCATGCATTTAAAGAATGTGTTATAATAGGAATTCAATGTCTATGGTGTTTAGGATTCATCTCAATTTCATTCATTTTCTAAAAGTGTTGCGAGCAACTCATTTTAAAAGCTAATATTTATCAAATGCAGAAATTGCTTGCTTTAGTCATATTCAAATTTATGAAATAATTTAAACTAAAAATATATAAGGAAATATAAAGTTTTAGAAATTCCTTTAGGAAGTATTTGGCTAACAAAAGTTGAAAACACCTGCTTTAATAAAGTTGGTATTGTTAAACTAAATAGAATAGACTAAATTCTTCACATTTCCTTCGGATTTAATATTTATTTGATTTAATTGGATTTCATGAAAATTGTATAACCTGGAAGTTTGCAGATCTCACTTAAATAACTTTGAGTTTGTTTTTTAAAGGATGTTTTGTTGTGGGGATAAATAAAACCTTTTGCTTTTTAGCTCAAACTTGAATGTAATATAATAATTAGGTTAAGCTTTTCAGTAGTAGATTATTGTTTTCCCAAACACACAGTTGTTCTAGCTGTTTCACTCTTCGTAAGAAATCTGATCCTACTGAGACGAAATAGGTAGTCAAGGAGAAAGAAGCTGTATCTTTATTGCCAATCTTGCTCAATTCTGTTTATTTTATTTATTGGTAGAGATAAAAGAAACTTAATATATGTGGCTTTTGCTTTAGCGTTTCTAGACCAGTTTTTATTATGGAAAACACTGGAATCACCATAGCGTTCAAAAGCTGGCTCAGGCGGTTTCAGGCACTTAGTGCTGGTAAAGTAAGTGCTCAATAAATAATAGGAATCATTATTAAGATTTAATTTTGAGAGTTGTGGGTTCATTTTTCCAAAGCTAATCCCTTGCAGGCTCATCTCCCAGGAGAGAGTTGACCTCCCTTTTATTTGCTCCATGGAAACCATCAGTGGCCTGGAACTTAAGGCAATCAATTTTGGATTACTACAAGGCTTGGCTGCCAGCATCTCTTTCTCATCCATCACACCAAGGGAGGCTGTTTCTTCTCCAACATCTAGCTTAAAAGTCACAGATCCCATTATTTGGGGGTTCTCAGAATCTGACTTTTAGATCTTCTAGATCTTTGTGCTTAATGGGAATCTGGACACCTGCTACTGCTCTTGTCTCTGAGCTTTCTCCTGCAAATGCTATTCCAGCAGGTGTGTGTGTGCCCCTTGGCCATCGGCCTTTGTTCACTCAACACCTATGTATAATTTATGTGCTATTAATGCATATGCATGTGAGAGAAAGGGAAACATGTAGCTAATATGCCTGTCATCACATTATAATTCTTAATGTCTCACCTTCAAAAATGCATTTGTGGAATGTCACTTCCTAAGGTATTTGTGAGGGTTTCATAAGGTACCGTGATTCCCCGAAAGTAAGACAGGGTCTTATATTTATTTTTCTTCAAGAAGACACCCTAGGGCTTATTTTCAGGGGATGTGTTATTTTCCCCTCAAAGCCTCAGCTTGCAGCACACACAGGATGGCCGGGACCTGACAGGGGGAGCCGACCTTGTTGGTGGGCTTGCCCGCACCTTTCTGGTCACCTCTGGGATAGTAGCTGTCACGATGGGGCAGATGAGAAGAGCTGCTCATCTTCTTTACCTCTCCATGATGAAATGCATGGGTTGTGCATATATGCTGCGTAGCCACGCCCATCACTAGGTCTTATTTTTGGGGTAGGGCTTATATTGCGCAAATGCTTAGAAATCCTGCTAGGGCTTATTTTATGGGTAAGTCTTATTTTCCGGGAAACACGGTACTATTCGTAAAGTACTTATAAGATTCCTAGTATTCATTCACTCACCTATTGATGCATTTATTTATTTATTTCTAACATCGATGGAGTTCCTATAATGAGCCAGAGAATATTCTAAACACTTAAGGCATTAGGTAATTTTCAGTAAGTATTAGGCATTATTATATTAGCAGAGTTTTTAAGTTATGCCTACATTAAAATTAGTCATGGTTTTATATTATTTATAATTTATTTAAACCTACTTCTATAAAATATGTGTGTGTATGTCAGTGTGTATTTGTGTGTTCTAGTTAATTTTTATCTTCATGTTACTGCATAGACGGGGTCTAATATTGAAGTGCTCTAGTTTGTAACACATATACGTGGGCCATTTGTATTCATTTAAAGTATTTACTCAGAAGCCATACTCCAGAAGTCTAATACAAGCATGTGAATTAATCTAGACTTACATCTCATAAACAACAGAGACTAGTTCATTTTAAGCCTAACAAATGTTACATATAATTTTTTAATGAAGTAAGCAGTATTTAGGTATAGGAATTGATGAGGAGTACATGCTCTTGTATGAAGATGGTATAAGAATTTAGAAAGCTGAATAAACTATACCCTTAGAATGGTGTCCTTGATTTAGAATTCCTTCCTGATTAGAATTTTGTCATTCATACAAACTGAATATTTATTAAATAGCTAAACTTTTAGCCAAATCCTGCCACAGGAATATTATTGTAACTTCCTTCTTCTGTTGGAACACTTAAAAAGACAGAGACTTAAAAATTCACCAAACTTTTATATAGCATTTGTCTGCCTTTATGTGTATTTGTAGTTTACAACGTAGTGCAAAACTTGCTATCATTGTAACATACTACCTGACATTCAATATTACCTTACTTCTATCCATTATAAGCTCATTTAGCAATCTAAGCTTAAGCATTTTGAAGAACAAATTAGGTTATGATAAATCTGTCATATAAATTAATATATGAATAAGAATAAATAGTAGTTTTTATATAGTGCTATGCACATTGAAAGGTGATTCTAAAACACTTGAAGAAATGTGAAATGTGTTTGGCTTATACAGTTATGGTCACATTATGAGTTTTTCTGTATTTTCTTTACAGTGAGGATCAAAGCTCAATCAGCAATTTCATATTCTTATATCCTAATAAAGAAACTGAATCTTAATCCAAAAACTGTTTTTTTAAATGTAAATGTAAGTATGCCTTCCTTTTTTATCTTATTTTTTGACTTTAAAGCAACATGTGTTTACTTTAGAAAACATAAAGTATACAAAGAAATATAAAGAAATATCCTGAATTACCCCAAATTTCACAGCCCCAAATTCATTAATTTTGAAAAGTATTCTTCCTTGGTAATGACATTAACTATTCTTTAGTCTTTTGCCAAAGGTATTTTTGTTTTCTGTAGTCTACTTCCTTCAATTTAAAAAGAAAGAGATGTTCATTTTACTTTCCATAGATACATAGCTCTGGAGACAGCACAATTGTGTAAAATATTCTTAATGTTTATTCCAAAACAATTAGGTGTATAACAGTTTTGTTTTTTAAGGTTAAAGGGTGCACTAGAAATTGATTTAACTTCAGGAGTTCTACAAAACATTTCAAATGCATGACCAGGCACCATCTTGGGTGCTGTGAAGACAAAATGTTAATTATTAGCATGGTCCTAATTTTGAAAGCCCTGAAAGCCTAAAGAAAGGAGAAGACAAAGGCATAAATACCAAAATGACACTCTGCAAAAACTCTGATATAGTTAAAACAGTAAAATGCATCGCTGAGACACAAATCAAAGGAATGAATTTGAAAGGCCATGGATTAGTTCATGAGCCTAATGGGACTTGGGAAGCAGCGTGGTAGGGAATATCAGTTCGATTTTGTAGCATATGGAAAGACATAGACACATAAAGGGACATTTTGAGGAACTTGGGCAGGTTAGCATGGCTGTTGTATAAATGTGAAGTAGGATGAGCCAAGACAATGTGTTTTTTAGGTAAGGTGGGAAACACAGATAAGTGAAGAGAGCTGGATGAAGACAATAACAAATGGTTGTAGGTTGTGTCAAACTGGAAAGCATCTGGCACATCTAAAAGTGGTGTAACAATAAACCTTGTTAAGAAATATGTGTAGACATACAGAATGAGCAAGGCATCTAAAGCAAGTAAGGCTAGAAATGCATGTAAGACCTGCAAGGATCTCTTGTGAGTTTTAGAAAGTCCTTGTGATAGCTTCTATTTCAGTCATACAAGCATGAGCCCCCTCCTTTTTCACCTCCTGGCTAGCTCTACTTTGTCAGGGTCTGACAAGAGTGACTTTATCTTGGTATCAGCAACTTTCAAGTTCAAGTTCAACTTTCACAACAGCAATTTGGACTTTAACCTTTGGTCAGGGTTTCCCAACCTCGACACTATTGACTTTTGGACTTGCTAATTCTTTGCTGTGAAAGGCTCTCTTGTGTATTGCAGAATGTTTAGCAGCCTCCTAGGTCTCTACTCACTGGATTCAAGTAACACCCTCCATTTATGATATCCAAAAATACCTTCAGACATTGCCAAATGTTCTTGGGGAGGGAGAAATTGCTCCCTAGTTGAGAACCACTGGGCTTAATAATCATCAGAGTCCATGTAACGCAGTTATGAGATTTAGACTTTAGAGAGGCAATTCCTTTAGCAGGGCAAATAAATATTGTGTGAGAGTGGGAAGGACAGAGAAAAACTGGAGGCAGACAATCCAGCTTACAAACTATTGCAATAGCTTTCCCTATGTCAATGAATAAGAATACTTTAATAAGTAAAATAATAATGTAACCAAAACAAATATTTAACTGTCTATAAAAGGCCAACTCACAGACTTTTGGACCATTGTCTCATATTCTGAATACAAATATCATTGCCAATGACATAATATTATTAATCATATGCTATAATGCTTTATATGAAGTTCTGGTCTCTGCATTTAATATTTTGCATAATGTCCATGGTTTTTCTTTTTGTACACCCAACTATCCTAAATATGTTACTTCCTATTCTCTGCTAGTAACTGTAAACACAAAGCATTAATTACATTGGAAATAGAATATTAACGTTCATAAAAGGAGTCTCAATTAGGACTATGGAAATCATAATAAAAGCATATGTTATTGCCATCTTGGAGCATTTGTTTCTTTACACTAATTTATTTAAAAAATATTTGGATCAACTTTGTGCTAGGCACAGAGTTAGGCTCCGAGGACATCACAGTGAGCAATAGTGATGTTTTTCCCTTACAAGCTTGAAGTTCAGTGGAAGACTCAAACATTAGTCAAGTAACCATACAATAAAAGTGAAATTATACCTATGGAAAGGGCTGTGAAAGAAGTAGGGCAAAACATTTTAAAATAATTATAGTGATCACGTTAAGTCACAGAGTTATAATCATATTTCAGAGTAATTGCCCAGAGTGCCACCTTAAGAATATGACTGTAGCATAAGAGTATTTCTTGTTTCATGTAAAAAATGCATGTAAACTATATTTGAACTGATTTATCACTCTATAAAAGTTTTACTTATTATTCTACATATTCTTATAAAAACAAATCTGATATACAGTTGACTCTTGAACAACATCAGCTTGAACTGCCATGATGCAAAGTTCTGTACCTAACCAATCATTTACTCTCCAAGAATTGGGATAATAGGTAATCACTAATGTTTGCTGAATAAATTAATGGATTAAAAAAAACACTTGCTGTATTTAAGGCACTGCAAAAGGCAAGGCACTACTTTCAAGAACTTAACAAAAATAATAGGAGGAGAAAACAGCACTCATATTAAAATATGTAAGAGTGATTTAAAAAACTTTCTAATGAGCTCAGGGAAAAAAAAGATGGCTTTCTTTGAAAGGCAGCAGACGTATCCACAAAGAGGTTTTGGAAAGGAGTTAGTATTTGAATGGATCTTGCTGCATGAAAAAAATAATTTGAAAGGCAGAATTGTGGGAAAGAACATTGATGGCATAGGAAAAATACAGGGAGATGATGTGGCTAAGAGAACAAGGATGAAAACCAATGACCTATTGTGACCTGCAAAAGTGATGTGATCAGACGCTTCAGGAGAGCTACCTAGCAGCGGAATAGCACAGGGATTGCAACTAGGAAATCGCCATTTAAGGAGGTAGAGCAAAGTGTTTAAAAGGCCATTGAAGTAATTCTCTTTTTATCTGAAAACCTCTTTGCACTCTTAAAAGTAAAAAAGTATAAAAGGATTTATTATTGAAGACCCCAAACCACTCTTATTTTTATAAGTTATATTTTTCAACACTAGATATTGAGAGAAATTTAAAAACAGTTAATTCATTTGAATAACTATAATAAATCTTTTAATTTAACATAAATAACATGTTTTATAAAACATGAGTATATTTTACCAAACAAAAAACAGTGAGAATATTGGCAGTATTTTACATTTTTTGCAAATCTAATACCTGGCTTAATTGAAGACCCTCTGAATCATATATTTGCTTCTTCATTCTACCCTATTGCCGTATGTTGCCTTTACCAAAGTATATGAAGAAAATCTAGCCTTATACCCATGTGTAGGTAGAAAAAACAAAAGCATTTCAATGGCCTTTTCTGAGAATTGTAGATATTTTTCTTTGATACTAAATCAAAATTTACAAGTGGTAGTTTCTTAAATGTTAATGACAACATAAAATCTCAAACTATATCAATCAGTATTTTACACTGTTGCCTTCAAATCAGTTGGTTGCTCTTGTAGTTTGAATGCATCTTTTACATATGCATTATTTGGTAACCCTTTACATTAGTTTACTGGAAAATAGTGGCTCACTTAATTATGCATGTCTTCCAAAGTTTGACACATTTTTATTATTCAGTATTAAAATATCATACTTGATAATATCGCTATCAAGCTCATGGTGGTAGATGCAGTTTTTTAAAAGTTATAATTTTTGCTTGAAAGCTTAAATCTTATCCTTGGCAACAAACACTGTAATCTCTATTCTTGGAAGTGACAGGCTTACTTTGTTCATTTTTGAGAAAATATCTGCCAAATACACAAGACTGAATAACCATAGTTTGCCAGTTAGTTCTTTAAAATACAAATGTTACTTCGTGAGAAAAGAGACTAGTTCAGCTTACCACTCAAATAGTTGCAAAAGTGCTTCTCTTAGAGACAACCATTGTACTTCTATATGAAGAAGTATCAGGCAGAATGTTAAAAAGATGTATATTAAGGGTTAAATATTTAATATAAATTTCTAATTTGTACTGCTTCATCATGGGCATTCTTAAATGAACCTGGAGTTTTTTGTTTTTTTTTAAATTGTGAGTGCACAGTAGGTAGTAACAATTAGAATCTACTACAGTTCGGTGGCACTGCCTTGATTCATGCCCATTACCACAAGTATGATGTCAACATAGGAAAAGGCAAGGGCAAAAAACGTCTTATAGAAGGTAATTTTGACCTTGATGGCCTCAAGGGTACACAGACTACACTATGAAATACTGACCTGTGGTAATTAAATAACTCTTTTTTTAATTTTAAGAATTTTGGTTTTATAATTGTATATAACAAAGCTCACTTATTTTATTAGTTTTGTTGACTTTTGATTGACTCTCCTACTCTGACTTATTTTTTCTATGTATGAATGGCTATAGTACAATAAGTTAGTATTTGTTTTTATCTTGTTGATCCAAGGTACTGATCATATATACATAAGCTAACATATTACCTCTACAATAGCCACTGTACTCCCAGGACATGATTTTAAGAGTGAATTGACTTATCTAAAATAGTACCTAATATTTAGCATTGTAATTTGACAGCAATTGTCACAAAGTCACAACTTAAAACTTCATACGTTAATGCTTATGGTATAATGAATAATTACTAACAACTGGATAATGAGAAAAATATCAAGTTATAAAAGTTCTTTAAAAAATGTGATATGAAAATTGAAGGTGAAGGGGAAAATAGGGTGAGCAAGTTGACTTTTCAAAAGGCTTAATTACCATTCTGATGCAAGGATCAAGCAACAGAAAATGTGACATCTGGCTATTGTTTAAATGCAACCTTTTTTATTCTTTTAACTACCAGGGAAAAATAATAGTCTTTATTACACTAAGTAACCTTGAATATTCTATATTCTTTAACAAAATATATTATTGTTAAAAAATTAAAAATAACTGTTTTATCCATCTATTTTTGCCACCTTATGGCATGGATCTGTTTCTTTATTTTGCTTTTTTGCTTCTTTATTTTCTTATTAATTTAAAAATAGAGTGTTCAGATGTTTTACCTCAAAGTTGTTTGAAAATAATGGCAAAGTTTGAGTCTACTTGGCTTACACAAAATAAAACATTCACTTTTGGAATTTTTAAAAAACAATTTCAGGTCCATTATAATCTATTTTAAGATTATGAAAAATATCATAATTCTGTCTGTTTTAAAGAACATTTGCAAAACTATATTATGCCTGTGATTTTCAGGAAGGGAAGCTAGATTATGAGCCAGAACCAGTTTAGTCTTCACTGAAGTTCCTTATTAGCTTTGTGATTTTGGATAAGATCACTGCTTAACTTGTTTCAAAATACTAATATTCCCTCCTATCAGGGAGGGTTGTATAAAGAGGCTTTGGTTATATCTATATTGTTTTATCTATAAAATAGAATGAAATGTGACAACATACTTTGATGCAACAGAGCTTTGTAGAGGTGTATGTTTGTTAATAATTCTGTTTTCTGGACTTTTCTCTGTTTCAAATACATCATCATACGTTACACGTTTTCATGAAGATAGATATATAACATTTTCTAAACTTATTAGATCACATATTTTTCTGTAATATCATATGTAATCATGTTCTGCAGTATACAATTTTGTAAACACTGTGATACCAAAGCAACAAGAAATTGTTAAAGAAAGATTGCTAAGCACAATTATACATCAAATTTAGGTTAGATGGTGACACCTTGTAGTAGAGCTAATTGGCATAGGTTACTTTCTTTAGATGTAATCAGTGCCCTAGGATTGAACAAATGAAAACAAACAAACAAACAAAAAGTTAAGGTTATTGTTATGATCTATTAGGTTAATTACCAAAAGGGACTTCAAACTTCCCAAAAACATTACCATTCTGTAATAAGAATTTCTTTTTCCAGAATGTTACCTAAATTGAAACTTGAAGACTTTAAATTAAAAGCAGATTTACGTAACTTAATTTTAATGAGTAGTTTGAATTTGTATCAAATGGGATGTTTGTAATGATAGAGTACAATCTACTGGGATTTGGTGCACAAAATGTCATGTTGTATGCCATGGCCAAAGGAAATCAGATAGCTAAATCCAACATCTATGGGATGGGAAAGCATATTCTTCTCACAAGAAGTTACTGCCTGACACAGGGCAATTGGCAAAGATATTTAATCGTTTTAGAGGGAGGGAGAATAAATAGTTAGAAACAATAATAGAAACCATGGTAATTCTCCCTGTTGTACAAAAATATTTACTTCCTTTCTGGATGCAAAATTAACTCACTCTTTCCTAAGCAACATACCCCAAAGTCTCATCTAGTCCTGGTTTTAGGCTTTAAACCCAGGATGTCATGATAATCTCTTATCAGATTTGGTATGGCTTCTCTTCCATCAGAGACCAGTGAACTAAAAAAAGAAAAGCTATTTTTCTCCCACTTACATGATATATTATATGATGGAAACAGGTACATAATAACTACAAAATGCACTGTAATGTCTAGTGTAAAAGGGGGAAGAATGGGAGGGGAGGAACACAGCAATCGCTGGTCATGAGTCATTGTGAAATAATCTGGTCAAATGTCGTAAAGGACTCCTATCCTGAAGGCAGAAGAACATTCCCGGATTAGATCTCAATTCTATTTCTTTGAAGTATTTTCTCCATGGGGTTTGGATTTGTGCTCTGTAAAGGCTTTCCTTAGTTATATTTGGAAGGAACATTGCCATCCTTGGGAATAGAATAGTGTTCTCAGTCTCAGTCTTCTTCTTCTATCAGTACTAAAGTTATTTTCTTTTTTTTCAATTTTTGAAAAAATTTTATGAGCATTATGAGTTGTACATATTTATGGGGTACATGTAATATTTTGATACATGCATACAATGTGTAATGATCAAATCAGGGTAATTAAGACACCCACCAACTGAAATATTTATCACTTCCTTATGTTTGGAACATTTCAAATCCACTCCTCTAGTTATTTTTAAATATATAATAAATTTTCATTGTTAATAACTATAGTAGCCCTATTTGTACTACAGAACATTACATCTTATTTCTACTGTCTAACAGTATATTTGTATCCATTAACCAACCCTCCTTTTTCTCCCCCTCTCCATTATCCTTCCCAGCCTCTGGTAACCATCGTTCTACTCTTTGTCTCCATGAGATCAACTTTTTTAGCTCCCACATGTGAATGAGAATATGCAATATTTGTCTTTCTGTGCCTGCCTTATTTCACTTATCATAATGTCTTCCAGTTCCATTCATGTTGTTGCAAATTACAGGATTTCATTCCTTTTTATGGTTGAATAATATTCCATTATGTATATCTAACACATTTTTAAATCCATTTATTTGTTGATGGACACTTAAGTTGATTCCATACCTTGGCTATTGTAAATAGTGCTCAAAAAGCATGTGAGTGCAGATATCTCTTAGATATACTGATTTTCTTTCTTTTGAAATGTATACCCAGCAGTGGGATTGTTGGATCATATGGTAGGTATACTTTTGTATTTTGAGGACCCTCCATACTGTTTTTCATTGTGGCTATACTAATTTACACCCCACCAACAGTGTATGAGCGAGCATTCTTCTTTCTCCATATTTTTGTCAGCATCCATTATTTTTTATTTTTTTGATAAAGGCCATTTTAACTGGGGTGAGCTGATATTTAACTGTGTTTTTTATTTGCATTTCTCTGATGATTAGTGATGATGAGAATTTTTTCATATACCTTTGGCCATTTGTATGTCTTCTTTAGAGAGATGTGTATACATCTCATTTGCCCATTTAAAAATTGGATTATCTGTTTTTTTCCGATAGAGGAATTCTGCTTATCAATCTCTTGTCTGCAGGTTGTCTCTTCACTATGTTGATTTTTTTATTTTTTATTTTTTTTTGCTATGCAGAAGCTTTTTAACTTGATGGGATCCCATTTATCCATTTTTGCTTTGGTTGCCTGTGCTTTTGAGGTCTGTTCAAGAATCTTTGCTGAGATCAATGTCCTGAGGTATTTCTGAAATTTTTTTATCTAGTAGTTTCATAGTTTCGGATCTTACATTTAAGCCTTTGATTTATTTTGATTTGATTTTTATATGTGGTGAGAGATAGGGGTCTAGTTTCATTTTTCTGCATATAGATATCCAGTTTTCCCAGCACCATTTGTTGAAGAGGTTAATTTGTGTCTCTTAATCCTTGCCATTCTCTCTTTGGGTGACAAATCTCTGAAATTCATTTTTGCTTTATGCATCAATATCACACCCACACTTAGTTGGAGAAATTGTTTTCTTCTAGATTGTATTATTTTTACAATAATGAAAATCTATCTCATCTCTCTCTACTGGATAAGGAGATTCAATTCTTCAAGAGACTACCCACTGTTTATAGGCAGTCTTCTTCTCCATTATCACCTGAGATTTATTCCCTTGTTAGTGAAAGCAGTAATCTTTTTCTACTTCTCTGCTGGGGTTCTTCTCACTTCTACCCTATAGATTTCCAGACAATAGGAGCCATGACATTAATGCTTCCCTTGTTTAATTTACACTTAGTGAATCGAAGTTCTTTGTCTAAGAGCCCCATAATTTAAGACAAAATTCTACTTCTGCAACTATAAAATTAGTCTCACACTATGGTAGAGGAAAAGGATTTGGTTCTAAGGTGGTTATGATAGTCAGAAACTTTTAGGGCACTAAAAAGGCATGGTTGACATGACTGATGGTGGAGGTCCCATTACATAAGACTGGAAAAAAGCTGAGGGAAGAATAATATTAGAGTAAAATAGGGAAAAGTAAGTTATCAAAGATTTCAGTGAAGATAAGACCCAGCTCTGTTGGTGTGAGAGAATGAGAGAGATTTTGACAATAGTTGATAGTTTTTAGAGTGAGAATTTAAGAACTAAAACAGTCAGAAATACTATAATAATCAGTATTCTGAGAAAAGAAAAAAAGGTTTGGGGCTATGTATTAAATATTCCTATTTAATTTTATTTAGAATATAATATATCTAAAAGATGTTATTTTATCCACATTTTTTCAAAAAATCCTAGGAATGCATACCATTTGCAACATGTAAAAACTGGAAGATACGGAAAATTACTTTATTGATTTCACATAGAGTTTCAGAGATAAAAATTAAAATTAGATTAAATTTTACATGCTGTAAGAGAAAAGGAACTGTTAATACATGCCCTTTTCAATACAAAGATTATTTACTAGAAAATGTGGTCTCAATTTGAATTAAGTGACATGTAGAACCTTACTGCTATTATTTCTTTCTAGACAAAGCACTAATTGTACCAAAGTCAGCACTCGTGAAAACAAAGGTTGGATAATTGATTTAATTCTTATTCAGGGAGAAGAATTACACTTATTAATAACTTTGACTTTCCTTAGAATTTGGATTTTAACCTAGTCAAACCTTAATTCACATAGCTAACAATTATTATAAAAATGTATCATCCACTGTTTTTGAGATCAATATAAAGGATTTTCTGAAAACATCATCTCCAGATGATTAAATTCTCACTTTGGAAATTCTGAAGAATTGAATTTGCTTCTGCACAACTGTGTTGCCCAAAACATTGATACGATTGATGATAGAATAAAATCCACATTCTCTCAGTGAGAAAATCTCTATGCAATGCTTAGTCTTTTTGTAGAATATCACTTAATAAATGCATAGAGAAGCTATGGAAATGTGTGTTCTGAAATGAGCCCTATAATTTGGAGATTTACATTGAATATTCCAATTGTATTAAGCCCCTTATTTATTCATTTTTTTTCAGAAGGCACTGTGATAGAGAATGAGAATACAAGGATAAATATACCAAGGTCTTTGCCTGACCTTTTGAAAACTGAAGCACTGCCTTCATAGATAAAATCCTCAGGAGTCCTTATGCTCAAATCATTATTTCTTGTCAGCTTCAGAGCTAGAAAATATACCTGACATGGGAGAAGTGGGTTTTTATTAATCAAGTGCTTCTACAGTCTCCCCTAAGGTTATGTGAAAACGTACAACTTATTGAAATGCATTGAGAAAACACACTTTGTTAATTGTAGAGTCTATTTTAAAGCCAGTAGATTTGATGTGACTATCTTTCAGAAAAATATTAATGGTTCAAAATTTTAATTGAGAATCTGAAAATACAGATACTTGAATGGACTCCCTAGTGATTTGGGAGTGATGATGGTATTTTCTACAGTAATGTTGAATATATATGGTTTTAAAATTATATTCTAAAAATTTTTTATGATTTCATTGAATCTAAGGTGTCATAAACAGTAAATACATTTTTAATTTATGTACTATTAAAAAATAGAAACAGTGCCAAACAACAACATACAATCATTGGTTAAAAAAATCCTCTTTCCAATGTCCTATCAAAATGGGAAAATTAATATTGAAATTAATAAAATAGAATTCTGCATGTTAAATGTGGCATTTAAAAATTAAGTATTTAAAATGGCATACAAATATTGAAATTTGTACTAAACCAAATTATTTTCTAAACTTTTCATTATAACTTACGACGCTAAGTTTGGGATCACAGAGTATATGACTAATTGTTCTGCATCTATTGTATGCATACAAGTCCTAGTAATTAAGTGTGGGTTTTTTTTATCTCTTGCTGATTGATATCAGAAATTTATATTTGAATAACCTATAATTAATATTGATAACTAATGGTATATCCTCAAGTTAAAGCAATTTTCAGAATTGTTTTGATTATGACTATTTTCAAATGATGTTGATATTTTTACAATATCTTACATTCAAATATTTCCAAAAACAATTTAAAATCTAAGCACCAATTTTAATATAATCATAAAATAAATGAATATAATTATCTGAGAAAGAATGTGTGTTTAAATATAAAGGAATATATGAAACTAAGAGGCAATGTAGAAAGTTTAAAAGGAAATTGATTGAAAAGGAATGAGACCATGTTACCTTGCACAAGAAGACCTCATTTTCAAGCCAAATATTGAAAATCCATTCAGTCAAATGCATATTTTTTCTTGCCTTTAAAAAATACAATTCCGTTCCCAAAGCTTTGAATGGAAAATGAAGTTTTTAAAGCACCGTTCTTCAGTTATGGGAAACCTAAAGTCATTGTTGAACTTGCTAAATTACTCAATTATTCCAAAAACGTCCTTCAGGGATTGCCAAGGGTGACGGTAATGAATGAAATTGATCTAATCTAGCATATGAAAAAAATTTCTTGGAGTGGAACACTTGTTTCACAGAGGAATCTTTAGGGAAATAACTGGCAAAATCATCCATTTTTCATGGAAAGAAACTTATTAATATGACATATAAGAGAAATCATGGACATTTTAAATCCTAAAGCAAAGCTTGTCTATTAAAACCTCACAATAATACTGGCTTCAAGGGAGTTTATAAGCATCCTGAAACAAGAAAATTCCGCAGCCTTTGGCTCTGTTATATATGTACATTTTTGGCCAAATCTTTTTAGTTCTTCTCATACAGTAAGGTGAAATTTAATTTACTTTATGATCTGTCAGGTACAGGCTTCAAGACTTTGATCTATTTTAAACGCTGGCACTAATAAATGGCACTGCAACTTTCATTCATAAAGCAAAGCTACTATGTGGGACCCTACAGTACTGGACCCAGTGATGAAGTGTATCTATACTATATTTGACAGCTTTCAAAGTTCTTTTATATATATTTAGTTAGTTGAATACTTTCAGAACCTCAGCAACTGTTATAACAACCACAACACTTTAATTAATTTTGCCACCTACTCTACTCCTTTTTGACAGCAGCTGCCTATAGCTACAGAAAAACAGAAAACCATGCTGCCTGATATCACTTTAAATTCATGACCAGGGGTCTCAAGTGGGTCCGTAGCACTGCCAGGCAATTTTACTATATTTCCCTAGTCACTGTACTTTCTTACTTTCTGTGTAACTATTTCACGTCTTCCTTCTCCCCTCTCTCAGCTGGTAACTTTGCTTCTCATTCACTGAAATAATAGATGCAATTATTAATAGAAGAGAATTTCTAAAAATGCTATAAATAAATTTACCATTCTACCTTAGTCTGAGCCCACGTATTTTTATCTTCCTTTGAATTACAATGGAGGAGCCATTCCTGCACTTAGGTTAACTCTTCCACTTATCCATCCATCCCATCCCTTTTCACCTCCTCAAAAGTTTCCCTTCTACTTTTTTTCACTTTCTCTTTTGTGTCATCAGTTTTTCCTTTCTGCTGTCTCTTTGCTCTCACCACACGAACATATCACATTAGCTCTCTTCTTAAAACATTTCTTCCTTAACTCTACATTCTCATCATCTAATACCCCAATTCTTTAAACTTCTCTAGAGCGTTTCAATAGCTTGTTATCTCCATTTCCTCACCTTCTATTCTCATACAATTCATTCCAATATTTTTTTTGTCCACTACCATTCCACTCAAACCACTGTCATAGAGCTGACTAGTAATCTTTGCATTGTGAAATCCAAGAGTCAATTCTTATTCCACATCTTGTTAGTCCACTTAGCAGCCAATAACACTGCTAACCACACCACTACTTGAAACTTTTTATTGCTTGAATCCAGGATATCAGTCTCACTTGGTTTACTTACATTACTAATTATCTTTTCTTTGTCGATTTCTCCTCCTTTCCCTGACTTCTAAGTACTGCAAATGCACTGCAAATGCACTGAGTCCCTGCATATCTCTTTTTTATCTATAATTAATCTATTTTGACCTTATCCAAAGTATTTATTTAAATATCACCTAAATACGGATAACTTTGAATTTGCATATTCAGCTACATCCATTCTCTTGAACTTCAGATTGAAATATTTCAACTGCCTATTTAACATTTTTTCTTGGATATATTAATAGGAGGCCTCGATGTTAATGTATACAGAAAGAACCTCTGTTCTTTACCTCACGAAAACGCTCATTTCTAAGTATATGGCAACTCCATTTTTTCATTTACTTAGACCATCCTTGATGGTTCCATTTTTTCATTCTTCACATCCAATATATCAACAAATCCTGCTGACTTTACCTGTGAAAAACATCTAGAATGTGACCAAGCCACTAGCAACTCACTAGCATTACTGCAATTACATCTTTTTTCTCTAACCTTTTCTCTTTTTTTTTTTTTTTGAGACAGAGTCTCACTCTGTTGCCCAGGCTAGAGAGTGCCATGGTGTCAGCCTAGCTCACAGCAACCTCAAACTCCTGGGCTCAAGCAATCCTTCTGCCTCAGCCTCCCGAGTAGCTGGGACTACAGGCGTGTACCACCATGCCCGGCTAATTTTTTCTATATATTTTTAGTTGGCCAATTAATTTTTTTCTATTTTTAGTAGAGACGGGGTCTCACTCTTGATCAGGTTGGTTTTGAACTCCTGACCTTGAGCGATCTGCCTGCCTCGGCCTCCCAGAGTGCTAGGATTACAGGCGTGAGCCACTGCGCCCGGCCTAACCTTTTCTCTTTTTAAACCTATTTTCAATATAGTAATTGGGCTATGTAAAGTACATCAAATACAATCACTTCTGTGCTCTAAACCCTTCAGTGTGTCCTCATTTTTATACATTGACCCATGAGGAACTCATAATCTAGATTCCAGATAATTCTCTGACTTTAGTGCCTCTGGCTTGCCCCCTTATTTGATCTACTCCAGCACATTAACTACAGTCTGTTCTTGAGATAGTCCAATCTTGGATTTCTTTCACCATGTTCTTTTGACTTCTTTCCTCACTTTTTTAAGGTCTGATGTTCTCTTCGCCTAGAGGTCCTTCTGATGTCTCTATTAAAAATCAATAACTCTCCACAGCTGACTTTAGTGACTCTTTAGCCCCATAGCCTGCTTTTCTTTTTGTCTTAAGATTTGTTATCCCTAATACGATTCTAAAGTGCAAGGACTTTTGTCTGTTTTAAATGGTGATTTAGCACACAGAAGTAGTCAATGAATACTTCCTAAATAAATAAATATCATAGATTTTTGGTACTCTTCCTTTTTTTTTTTTTTTGTCTCCCTAACCATGCATGACCCTCATTAGACTACATTTTCTATGTAAGAATGGGTTTTTATCTGTTTTGTCTGAGGATGTACTTCAGTGGTGAGACCAGTGCCTGCTTCTTGGTAAGACTCAACCAAACATGTGAAATGAATGAACACACTTTAAGAAAAAAGTCAAGCATTTAATCCCAGAAAATTTAAATAAGTTGCATGAGTTTACATTGCCATGTAAACTAAAACTGACTTGAATACATATCATTAGTTTTAATCTGATTGCAATTTACATTTTCTCATCATCTTCTATAATACCATTTCTCTCTCAATGTCTATATAAAACTTGTAGTTCAACAAAACTCTAGACCAAATACTATTTGCGGTTCATAACAAGAAACTTTGCACCTATTTTGTATGTTGTTGCTTCTGGCTTGGATGCTTTGCTCTTTCTGATTGCTTGTAAATATTTCATTTATCTTTCAAGACCCAATTCAAATGTCAACTTCTCTTTGAAACCTTTTTAGACTTCCCCCTACAAAACTAATTATACTCTCTGCTGAGATTTCCCAGCTTATTTATATACTCATTAAACAATTACTTACTGAATTTTCTAGGTAGCGTACTAGACACTGTGGAGAAAGGAATGAGTCTCTTGATGAATATTTTACTTTACCACTCTACAAGTAGGTTTTCTAGGGTGTTAGTGGAATTGCATGTTATTATTATTTTATACATGTACTACTGCAATTTTTCTATGAGCAGATTCCACGAATTATCCTATTTGTGGTTGTGGTTCTAACTATTCTATTTGGTGTGTAGCAGAATCAGAAAATGATTGTTGAAATGAAATTAAAATATCCATTCATTTCAGGGCTATTTCTAAAGCTACATGCGAAAGCTTCTAGAGTTTCTCTGTTACACACATTTTTCTTGGTTAGAAAGAATACCTAATTACTCTACACTGAAATCAAATGGAGTACAATTTCAGTAATTTTACCTAAAGTCTGAGCCTGTTTCTTATCCCTATTGCCTATTTTTTCAGCTAAATACTTCCACTGTGTTTTTTTAAAAACAAATTAAATACCTATTACTAGAAGAGAAAATAAAACATGTTTTTGATCTAGAGATTTGGGATATTTTATCTTTGACATGTATTTTGTTTCTTTACTCACTTTCCAAGGTACTCCTTTTATCCTTGCTAGAAGAGCCCAAGAGTTAGGCCGTTTCAAATAGATTTTAAAAATCTATTCACTTTAGAGCTCTGGGAGGCAACTTAACCCTGTTGTTTGATCAATAACTTATGAGTTATAACACTCCTCAGAGAGAGGTGTCAAGAGTTTTCACTCTTGCCATGGAGTGCAATTGGGAAATTTCTGATTCCAAGTAAACATTACTTTCTTAATCTAATTCAGCCGATGGATGGAAGTAGGTTCATGTTCCCTGCTCTCTGCAGGATTTCTTTTTCTTAAACTGAAAACCAGTTCCCCAAAATGGCAAGATCTTTTCCGCAGTGATTTCATCAATTTTGCTGATAATTCTTCCACACATCTCCCATGCCGATCCTTTTGTCTGATGTTAAGACAGGCGTATGAGAGTTTTCTGCTATTATCAGCTCATAACTTAATGAAAAAAGGCAGCTATCAGTGTCCAGCAGCTGTAGTCAAGATAATTTGTGGTCTCAAAGTTTATTTTCTGTTAGCTTATATTTTAAACACTACTGTTTTTGAGCATATCAGCAACACCTTTTCAGATTTTTAACAGGGCTTTTTATAATGAAGATACAATTTTAAAATTATACTCTATAGCAATATAGTAGCTTGTTAATTAATTATTTAAAGAAGCTACAGATAAACATTTTTTCTTACAGTTCATCAATAAAATTATAACATTTCAAATTTGAGAATACTAGACATTAACTAGAATGATGAGCATGCATGTAAAGAAGCAACCCTTCTACTAGTAATGATTTCTGTTTGAAAATACAAGTTTGTTTACTATAAAAAGTCAATAAGCATGTTGAGTAACAAAGACATTTGGATCTCTTCAGGTATATGCCTTTGAATAAAATGTGCATCTGAAAACATGATTTTCATTCTAAATTTGTTAATCTTTTAAATTACTATTTATATTTAAATTAAAATATTCAATCTGCCCTCCGACATATTTCTTTTTGTTTATAATATCAAGAGTGTGCTGCTAATAGAGAAAACTGGCTACAGACAAATTTCATGCAAGTTATTCTTTGTAAGACCATTCACTATTCTATGCCCAGCTAGAATTCCGCTGAAGACGAAGTGACAGTGGAGGATGAAGTATTGCTTTTGTCAAGCCCAGTCAGTGTAGAAATACAAATACTGACATTGTAGAAAACTAGAAACAGCTCAACTTGATTCACCCTAAAATGTAGATACAAAATTGATACTAGGTAGAGCAACAGCTCATTGAGAAAGTACTAAGGACATCTTCTGTAGTGGTAAACAGTCAAAGTGACAGATCTGATGCATGCAGAGTGCAGTCAGCACATCACAATGAAGCTGAACCAGATATTTATGGGGTGTCTTGGTATTGGAGTCATGAATCAAATATACAATAACTAAGAGCTATATTCCAATACTTTGAACCATTTGTTTTCCCTTTTACCCTCAGTGTGAATGCTTCAAACACTACAGAATTCTGTATTTAAATTTTCTTTGAACCATTCTTTCACTGAAGAGAGCAACTGTAATTTTTTTTTCCCAAAGTAGGATTGTCAATTTTAGCAAATAAAAATATTTCATGGAACATAGTTATATAAAACATTAATCAATGTTTATCTGAAATTCAAATTTGAGCACCTTGTATTTTCTCTGACAACTCTACCTGAAAGGGAAAGCAAGGAAACTCTCCTTAAAACTCAATTTAACCCGAAAGTATGAAAGGTCAGATTATAATGCTTAGAGGACATTTTCTTTCTGGTTTATTTAAAGTTTTAATGTACTCAGCTGGAGTTGAGTGCTGACAACGGTGCCCAGACTGCTTTAATTCTGTAGTCTTTTTAGAATCTTAAAGTTTGAGACTCATTGAGTAGGACATAGATTCCTTTTTCTTCCACTCTTGTCCCCAAAAACCCATGCTCACAAAGTGAAAAAGAAAAATCAATGTGAAAAGTAGGCTAAATAATCTGCTTAACATTTTTCAGACACCAAAATACCAGAGTGTGAATCTTTCCAAATATACTGGAGAGTTTGTGCTTTTATGAGAAAATGAAAAAAGGGCTTTTATGGTAGAAAGAATTTTGGTTTTGGTCCCAGGAGATATGTTTTATTTTTATCTGTCTTAAGTTGGAGCAAATAATGTAATCTTCTAGAAACTTAGTTTCTTTCTTTTTAAACGGGGAAAGATCTTTCCTAAGGTAGGCTTCTTTCAAATGTAACAAAGTATAAAGTCATATTTCTCCCCATAATTAAAATTTTAATCAAGCCATTATTTGTAGAGTTATTCAAAAATTCTGTTGTCCCTGAAGTTCTGTTCAGTATTTTCTTTGCTTTATCATGACATAGATTACCTCTCCCTTTTCAAATTGTATTATCAGAATTGAGCACATATCTTGCACTTAGGAGGCATAAAATAAATGTGTGCATATATTGAAGGAATACAGAGTATGGAATGATGATGTATAATTGATGTCTGGCTTTATGTTGATTAAATTATGGAATATTTTTCCCCAAACAGTCAGTATCATGACTTGAATGAAAGCTCCCCAAAGACTGGATTATTTTTCTGTATTGTTAAATACTATATTTCAGTATTAACAAGAGGGCCTTGTTCATAATAGACATTCAGTAAATACCTATTGCACAAATTAAGAAGTGTGCAGAACCTACTTATAGGACCTTATAGAATGTGAAGCCTCTTTGCTTTGAAAAAAATTTATATAAAATTCTGGGTAGAGAAAGGAGAAAATATGATTTTCTTAAATGTGGTTGAGCAATTTTAATTTTATGAGAAACATAATTCACTTTTTATTAGTATGTCTGTTTTTATAAATTAAACATTAATAAAGGCGTAATCAACCATTGAAGATTTGAATGATTTGAAGATTTTTTGATCTGGGAACCATTTTCATGGAAATAATTTCACAAATGTTTGTAACCTAATAAATGTGGTATATACATACACGTGCACATGTTTTTATATCTAATATGTGAATATAATCAATTAATCTAATCTCCTCAATTTACTTCATTTCATTAGCTCTTCCTATCAGATACCATAGAACATTGGGGAGAGAGGCAAATCTGAACAAATACATTCCCTAACTTCAATGACATTCTGATATAATTATTTTTGACATGAGATCTTTTTCTAAGTATTTTGTGTAGTTTTAAAGTGTAAGCCATCTGAATTTATTACAGCACATCGAGAATAGTGAATTTCAAATTAAATTAAATGACTTAATAACCAGGGACTACTATATGACCAGAGAATGTTTTTGGCTACGTTAGTAATCTGTAAAGTTAGTAGTGATGTTGATTTACTTCAGTGGCTCTTCATTTCAATAGTTTTACACTTCTCTATAACATAAACACAGTACCTCAATAATAAATGATAACTATTAAAGATTTTAATATATAGATACCCTCCAAACAGGTTTTCTTGTTTTTTTTTTTTTTTTTTTTTTTTTTTTTTTTTTTAGAGACGGGGTCTCGCTCTTGGTCAGGCTGGTTTTGAACTCCTGACCTTGAGCTATCCACCCGCCTCGGCCTCCCAGAGTGCTAGGATTACAGGCGTGAGCCACCGCGCCCGGCCTCCAAACAGGTTTTAAGACATCTTATTTAATCCTCACAAGAACCTTATAAGGTAGAGAGAGTTATCATTGTGTTGAAATAGAAAACCCAGAGCAGCTCACACAATGTATAAGTAGTAAAGCTAGGATTCAAGAATAGACAACAATGGGCAATGACATGTCTCTTCTCATAATTAACTTCAATTAAGCTATGAGTTTAGGGCCAACACACCACAGTTTTAAGTAGCCCTAATGCCCAACTGGCTGCCAACAATTCCACATTGAACTGTTCATACCAGAATTGATCATTCATAGTATATTCATTTCATAAATATTTATTTAACACTTACTATTTGCCATTCGGTTTTCTGTACTAACAAAGAAGACAAGATTTTTGGTCTGTTGAAGCTTATATTTTGGAAAAATAGAGGCTGAAAAATAAATTTAAAAGATCATTTCAGAAACAAAACAATGTTGTATAATAAAGAATATCGCTGGCCTTTGCCCCATTTTCTGGGAGACAGCCTATATATCCTTGGAATTTCCTGGGTGATGGGCATGTCCATGCTATTCATGGCTGGTCCCCTTAGTTTGTGCCACTGAGATGACTTACAGTGGGTCCCTAGATAACTTGCACTAGTGAGAAAACTCAGAATGGGCCTGGCTATGCTAGGAAGACTAATCATGTGATTAAAGGGTTGGGATTTGAGTCACATAATGTCAGCCCAACTGATCTCTGGGAAGTGAAGGAGAGCTAAAGATTGAATTTAATTAGATAGCTAAAGACTTAATTGATGAATCTTCAATAAATATAATAAAACCCCAATGGAAACTGGACACTAAACTTGAGTGAGCTTCCCTGGTTGGTGATATATACATTGAGGTGCAGGAAGGGTGACTCATCCTGACTTCATGGAGAGAGAGAACAAGTAGCTTTTCATTGGATCTCTCCAAGACCTCATTCAATGCCTCTCTTCTTTCAGCTGGTCCTTATTTGTATTCTTTTTCTATGATAAAGCTGTAATTGTAAATACAAATCAGAGAACTCAGAGCACTTTTTTGAGTTCTGTGATTTGTTCTAGTGGATTATCAAACTTAAAGGGGTAGTGGGAACCCCTGAATTGGTAGCCATTGGTCTGACATTGTGTGTGGCTTGGGGATCCCAAGCTTGGGGCTGGTATCTAAAGTTATGGCAGTCTTCCGGGAGAATACTTTGCCTTTAAACTATGAGGTGTGGCCTAGCCCTGGGTAGCTAGCTTCAGAAGTCACTGCAGAAAAGTAAATGTTTTTAGGGCAGTTAAACAAGATGATATGAAAGGGGATGTCTGGGAGTTGATATTTAGAAAGGGAAATTGAAGAAGATGGCTTGTAGGAATGGCATGTGAATAGAGATCTGAAGGATCAGAAAGATCCAAGAATGAGTAATCTAGAGGTAGACTATTCCAGGCAAGGGGAAGCAGAAACTTCAATGCCATAAAAATGTTTAGGGGAAAAAAAGAAGCTTATTGAGCCTAGAGCAGAAGGTAAACAACAGATAGATCATTAAACGCTAGATTTAACAGGTGTGACAGAGATTCTCTACTGTTCACCGAAATCCATGTTCTCCTTTTCTTTATGATCACACAGCTAGATTATGTTTCCAGCAGCTCTTGGGGTAAAGAGGGGGCACATGATTGGATTTTAGCTGAAGGAAAACAGGTAGAAGTGATGTGTGTTCTTTTTAGCCCAAGATTCTTTTTTCCTTTTGGATGTCTTGATGCAAATGAAAATGCTGAGTTAGAAAATGTTAGAGCTACGGGATGGAAAGGAACTGCTTTCCTAAATCACTACAAGGAGGGGAACCTTGTACCGATCAGGAAAAGAACAAATAATAATGAATGGCAAAAATCAAACAAAACCAAACCCAAACCAAAAAACCTTCCATTGTTTAAAGCCATTACACATTTGGGAGTCTACTCATTAATACAGAATCAGATATCTTTCTCAATGTAAACCAGTGTGATTTGTTTTTGCAAACCTTTTTGATACTGGAAGGCTTCTAGGTAAGAAGAGATTTAACACTGAGGGTTGAGAGTAGAGTAGTTTAGCCAGAATATTTCAAAAGAATTTCTAAGCCATAAATTTTAATGAGTGTTAGAAATCAAGCCAATAAGAGAAGAATCAGACCGTAAGTGCAATGGGCAATATGGCAGCAAAAAAGAAGATATAATCTGAGGGCCAAGAGTTTGATCAAAGTTAGAATAAAGAAGCAGCATGGGCACTAAGTGAGACATTGGCAATTGCTGCAAGAGATGCTAAAAGGTCCTTAGCTTGTTATTTTTGGCTTTTAGATGTAGAGTTCTTTTATATATTACACATGTCAGATTTAGTTAAGGCATGGGTTTTGGGGAGACAATAATAATCATTATGGTTTATTACACATCAAGTATGATTCAGTTGCTGATTTTAACATACATTAATAATATCTAAGAAACAATTTTAATTATATAAAATATACAGGGTTGAAGGGACTATGGCAAATTAAAATATTGAGATTTTAGAAAGTTGTACTTAAATAACTGGCTTATTGTTGTCCAGATATTATGTAGTAGATTTTAGATTAGAGCCCAGTTATACTGACTCCTCCAGCTTCACTCTTTCTACAAGGCAGCTGCTTCTTTATGCTGAACATCATCACAATCACTCCTGAGTGATAAGGCAGATCCATTTGGTTGACTAACTGATCTTGTCACTTTCAATATAGATATCTTGGCCTCTAAAAACATCCCATAATCATAGTTGTATTTCCCCATCTGCATAATTTCTCTTCTATCTGTCTGTCTTAAATTTAATTAAGAACTTCATGAGTAGAAAAGAGAAAGAATGTCATGCAACTCTAGGTCTTTATTTTTTGTTACTTTGAGAAAACTTTCCAAAAGCCCTTTTCCTATTTAGTATAGGAATGGATTAATATTCTTTGACACTAGGCATAATGCTCCTATTGCCATAATTATGCAAGGCACGAACTCCAAAGCTAAACTACACCAACTACACAGCAGGCCTATTATTTGCACGACAACACAATGGGATTCATCGATTTAAGGGGATGATAGTTTTTTTTCTCACTTGGGATGTACAAACACATAGCCTTTCAGATATTCAGTGGTGTAAGTATTAAAAACTGATACCATAAAGCAATATTGTGTCCATTTAGAATTTACTTGTAGCTTTGTTTCTTTTAAGAAATGATTTTCCAGAATTTATGAAAGAAAATAAAAATAACTTTTATTTGAGCATCTCCTTTTCATCTCCTTTTTAATCAGGTACATTTGGTGGTGTCTTATTTTATGGAAAAGAAAATACAAACTCAGAGAGGGTAAGCTACTTGTTTAAAGTTACAGAAACTCTGTGGCAGAAACCAAGATTTATTTATTATTCTTTTTTTTTTTAATTTAAGCATATTACAGGGCTGTAAATGTTTGGGTTACATATATTGCCTTTGCCCCACCCAAGTCAGAGTTTCAACCATGTCCATCCCCCAGACGGTGCACACTACACCCATTAGGTGTGAATATACCCAACCCCTCCCCCTCCCACGTGCCCAACACCCAATGAATGTTACTTCCATGTGTGCACATAAGTGTTGATCAATTAATACCAATTTGCTGGTGAGTACATGTGGTGCTTGTTTTTCCATTCTTCTGATACTTCACTTAGTAGAATGGACTCCAGCTCTATCCAGAATAATACAAGAGGTGCTAGATCACTATTTTATTTTGTAACTGAGTAGAACTCTAGTGTATACATATACCACATTTTATTAGTCCACTCATGTATTGATGGGCACTTGGGTTGTTTCCACATCTTTGCAATTGTGAATTGTGCTGCTATAAACATTCTAGTGCAGATGTCTTTTTTATAGAATGTCTTTTTTTCCTGTGGGTAGATGCCCAGTAATGGGATTACTGGATCAAATGGTAGTTCTGCTTTTAACTCTTTGAGGTATCTCCACATTGCTTTCCACAGAGGTTGTACTAGTTTGCAGTCCCACCAGCAGTGTAGGAGTGTTCCTATCTCTTCACATCCCTGCCAACATTTATTGTTTGGAACTTTTTGATAAAAGCCATTCTCACTGGAGTTAGGTGATATCTCTTTGTGGTTTTTATTTGCATTTTCCTGATGATTAGAGATGCTGAGGATTTTTTCATGTTTCTTGGCCATTAGTCTATATTCTTTTAAAAAGTTTCTGTTCATGTCTTTTGTCCACTTTTTGATAGGGTTGTTTGATTTTTTCTTTCTAATTTTCCCAAGTTCTATATATATTCCAGTTATCAGCTCTTTATCAGATGTATATTTTCTCCCATTCTGTAGGTTGTCCATATTCTCTCCTGATAGTTTCCTTGGCTGTGTATAAGCTTTTTAATTTGATCAGGTCCCATTTATTTATTTTTGTTGCTGCTGTGATTGCCTTTGAGGTCTTCTTCATAAATTCTTTGCCTAGCCCAATGTCTATAAGAGTTTTTCCAACATTTTCTTCTAGAATTCTTATAGTTTCATGCCTTAGGTTTAAGTCTGTTATCCACCATGAGTTTATTTTTGTGAGAGATGTAAGGTGTGGATCCTGTTTCAGTCTTCTACATTTGACTATTCAATTTTCCCAGCACTGTTAATTGAATAAAGATTCTTTTCCCCAGTGTATGTTTTTGTCTGCTTTGTCAAAGATTAGATGGCTATATGAAAATCATTTTATATCTGGGTTCTCAGTTCTGTTCCATTGGTATGTCCCTTTCTTGTGCCAGTTACAGGATGTTTTGGTTACTGTAGCCTTGTACTATAGCCTGAAGTCTGGTAAATGGATACCTCCTCATTTGTTCTTTTTGCTTAAGATTGCTTTTGCTATACAGGGTATGCTCTGGTTCCATAGGAAGCATATAATTATTTTTTCTGGATCTGTGAAAAATGATGTTAGTATTTTATAGGGACTGAATTAATTCTGTAGATCACTTTGGGTAGTATAGACATTTTAACAATGTTGATTCTGCCAACCTATGAACATGGTATGGTTTTCCACCTGTTTTGTATATGCTATTTCCTTCCTCAATGTTTTGTAGTTCTCTCTGTAGAGGTCTTTCACCTTCTTCATTAAATATATTACTAGGTATTTTATTTTCTCTGTTGCTATTGTGAAGGGTATTGAGTCTCTGATTTGGTTCTCAGTTTGACTGTTGTTGGAATATAGGTATGCTACTGCCATGTGTACATTGATTTTGTAACCTGATACTTTGATGAATTTCTTTATCAATTCCAGTAGTCTCATGGCAGAATCTAGATTTAAGATCATATTGTCAGCAAAGAGTTTGATCTCTTCTGCCTTCATTTGGATGTCCTTGATTTCCTTCTCTTGAGTGATTTCTATGGCTAGTACTTCCAGCATGGTGTTCAATAGAAGCGGTGATAGAGGGCAACCTTGTCTGGTTCTAGTTCTAAGCAGAAATGCTTTAGATTTTTCCCCATTTCATATGATGATGGCTGTGGGTTTGTCATGTACGGCTTGTACAAATGGTACAGCTTGTATCATTTTTAGGTAAGTCCTGTGTATGCCTATTTTGTTAAGCATTCTTATCATAAAAGGGTACTGAATTTTGCTGATTGTTTTTACTGCATCTATTGAGAGGATCATATGGTCTTCATTTTTGCTTCTATTTATGTAGTGAATTACATTTATAGATTTGTGTATGTTTAACTATACCTACATCTCTGGGATGATTATGAAGCCCATTTGTCATGATGGATTATTTTTTTGATAAGCACCTGAATTATGTTTGCTAGGATTTTTTTTTTTTTTGAGAATTTTTGCATCTATATTCATAAGGGATATTGGTCTATAGTTTTCTTTTTTTGTTGCATCTTTTCCTGGTTTTTGGTATCAGGGTCATGTTGGCTTCATCAAGCTGTTGGGTGGGATTCCTTTCTTCTTGATGTTGTAGAATAATTTCTCCAGGATAGGCAGCAGTTCTTCTTTGTAGGTCTGGTAAAATTTGGGTGTGAAAGCTTCTGGTCTGGGACTTTTCTTTTTAGCAAGGTTTTTTTTTGCTGCTTCAGTTTTGGTACTTGATTTTGGTCTATTCAGGAATTCTATTTCTTCCTGATTGAGCCTAGGGAGGCTATATGTTTCTAAGAAGTTATCCAAGATTTATACTCAGATCAATCCCAGTATAAAAACCTATTATTCTTTAAAAGTTTGGATGAACAAACAAAATTGTTTTCATGTTAAAACTTGGCATTTAAAATTTTTAAAAAATGCAGGCAAACTATTATTTTTTTCTGGAATATATTTGAGTAGACTTCATTCATTCAGTCATTTAGCAAATATTTATTGTTTGTCAAATACATGCCAGATATTTTGCTACATACAAAAAACTAAAGCAGTGAACATAGACAAAATTATGGAACTTCATGGAGTTTACATTTTAGGCAGGAGAGACAGATAATAAAATAAATTTACACAGATGTATTATATGGGAGATACTTTAAAGTTCTAAATATGTCATAATAATATGATTTCTCAAAAGTTTGGTTACAATGGACATTTTGGTGTTTTAAAACTGAATATAAAATTGTATAACTATTAATGAAGGATGATGAATTATTTTCTTATATTTCTGTAAGTTTGTTTCACCTTACAGAAACTTACTGTAGTTGTTGTCAGATAATATATAACAGCTCTTAAATGACAAAAAGGAAAATAAATCCTGTAACAATGTTCTGAAAATAAAAGATATTTAAAAGATTACAGCAAAGTTGTTTTGATTACTGAGTTAATTCCCTGGATATGCAAAGAATCACAAATAGTAATAGCTATTTTTTTTGCCTAAATTTTAGATACCCCTCTCTATATGTAGTTACAGCAGTGCTGTTGATTAGTTAAAATTAAGTATTTTAAAAGTATCTAACTAATGGCACATGAAAACTAGGGCAATTTTTAATAAGAAGTAAAAAGATGCATCAAAAATCTAAATTGATTCACTGGGAGATGAGCTAAAACTGTTCGATCATCTGTCTAAAATGTCTCTCAAGAACAGATTTCTTGTTGGATTAAATGAAGATACTTCAGTTTGGAAATTATATATTCTAAAGGACAATGCATACCATTGCCCCCATTTCTAAACTGTGCTTGTTTTACAGAGCCCAAACCAGATGAAAACAATTTAATGGCATTTAACAAAATCTTTGTGTGGAAGCCCACAGTAGAATAATACTCATTGGTCAGTACTCAAGCTTGCCTGGAATTCCATTTATTTTATTTTTGTTTCTAAATGTGGAAAATATAGTAACCAATATGCCACAATCACAGTTGCTCAAAACATTTCATTTTCTTTCTATTTCTTTCTTTCTTTTTTGCCTTACAGAATAGATTTCTTCTCTTATTTCTTTTTATTTAGGTGAAATAAAATGGCTTTCAATGGTGGGAACATCATTCTTTAGTTCTGTTTTCTCCATTACACAAGACATAACTGCACATGCAAAATTACTGTGCCCAGGGGATTGTTATTTGAAAGCTCTTTAAATTCACTGTGAGAAAACAATCAAGAGGACATATAAATGTGATTGAAAAAGTTCCAAATTGCTACCTTTGAAGCTACATATGCAAGATAAATATACCTTTACGTTTCCATTTATTCTGTTTTTTTTTCTTTTTAAAGCCAGTGGTAACTAACATGAAATATTTTTGTTTCTTCATTAAAATGAAAGTTCAAAAGTGTCTGGTTTATGTTTGATATTTTTATGTCACAATGTGCTTATATTGATTTAGTTTTCTCAGAAAACCTTTTAGTTTTTATCTCAGAGAAAGGCAAAACAACATTAGTATAACCTACTTGTTAAAAATAATCACATTATAGTTATAAGATTCTTTGGTTATATGGAATTTATTGTGATTTGGGGATAAATTAAAACAGATTTTTTTCCTAATGTATTTTTATTTTTCACATTATATATGGTGATTTTATTTTTCATGGGGCAAGGCCCAGTCAGACAAATTAGATCAGAAATGTGAAATAGCATTTGGTTCTCTCCAAACGGCCAGGAAATGTAGTCATCTTCAACTTAAGTCCAAAGATGAAAAGCAAGGAGAGTTTATCTTCAATAAAAATGGCAAGGGAAGACTGTATATTTTTAATATACAATAGGCACACAGATCAGATAAAATAGTCTATTAAAAACACAGTTTCAGCTTCTCAGGAAAATCTTTAAAAGATTATTGTCTTTTAGTCCTAGCAGGTTTGAGATAATTCAACATCACTAAAGTCAGTGGTCCTCAAGTAGGGTGTTCCACATCATCCGCCTACCCCGCCAACACTTCTTCTACTCTGGGGATATTTAGCAATGTCTGGAGAAATTTTTGATTGTCACTCCTGGTGGTCTTACTGGTATCTAAGGGGCAGAGGACATATATGCTATGCATGTAATACACAGGACAGCCCCCACAACAAAAAATCATCTGGCACAAAATGTCAAAAGTGCCCAGGGAGAAACCCTGAAAAGGTAAAGATGATCTTCTCACCATCATGGAGGCCAAAATGTTCTATAGTCTTTGTCTTTTCTGTAAACATCTAACTACATGCCAAATGTTCAATATTTTATATCAACTACTGTATCAAAATAATTATGCAGAAATAAAAACTGAATGATTAAGCACAGTTTTTTTAACAGTTAAAAAAAAAGATATTTTCATGATTCTCCATCTTTGCCCTGTGCCAAGTCACTATCTGAATTCCTAGTCTAACAGTTTTTATTGGACCAAATTATCAGAGAGCCCTGGTACATGATAAAAGGTTTTGACATTTCTGATTAGAAAATAAAGTTAATTGCCTGGTATTTATTCATGCATATTTGATGACAAGCCTTTTCCATATTTTCTGAATGGCTGAAAAGAAAAGAAATTCACCCAAAGTTTTCCATGGAAAAAGTTTATTTTTGGAGAGACTATCATTTGTGTGAATAAAAGGATAATCTTTAATTGTTTTCTGTTACATATATGTTGTCTGACACTTGTTAGAATATTTCAATTACATGGTCAACAAATGTTGCAAGAACCTAAGGAAAATATATAAAATATGGTGACTTGAGTATTGTGGGTAATTTTTAAAAACGGTAAGTTTCAACTTTGCTTTCAGAATGTTGTACAATGATGTTATACCAACCATCATCCCAAATATTTTAACACTAAAAAAGAAAAAGTTCTAATGATTCATCTATCCATTAATTCGTTCAAAAAACATTTACCATAAAAATCTTCTATGCATACCTTTTGCTATATGCAGATGTATTAATATATACAGAGTCTGCACACAAGGACATTACAGTTGTATATAAATATTCCAGGAAAGCAGGAAATAAGTTTTGGTGGTTTGTTCAATGTTGTATTTTTAAAATTACTAGAATAGAGATGAATACTCAAGGCTTAATAAATAATATATTTATTGAATTAACATGCAAATTAATGAATACATATGACATGACAGGCATTCACCATGTACATAGGCAGTTCAGAGAAAGAAAAAGCATATGTGGTCAGACACACCAGAAGGGTCTTTATGGATGAGGTAGCATTTGACCTGAACCTAATGTAATGAAAAATTATTGAAAAATAATGGAAAAACTAGGGAGGGAGGGATGATCCTAGAGAAGAAAAGGATAGATTTGCTTTTTGTACAAATTGAGCTTTAAAAGATAAGGCATTCATGATGAGATATAGGTTGGACTATTACAAAGATGGGTCCACAGTGCAAGAGAAAGGCTAGGGCTGGCGATAGCGATTGAGGAAGTAGCTACTCAGTGGTATAAGAAGCAGCTTGAGAGTGGAAGAATATTTGAGTGAGAAGAAAGAATGAGAGAGAAGGAGTGAAAAAGAGAGAGATAGATTTAAAAATGGAATATTTGAAGAAGTGAGAGATACAGGTATGGATCCACCTGTGTCCACTGTAGTACAGTGTCATTAGATTCAAGAGAAAAAATGATTTTCAAGAGGAATTATTGGTTCACAGTGAAAAATAATGAAAAGAAGTCAAAGAAGATGAGGCTTCAAACGGCCATTGGATTTATCAATAGGATGCCAATATTTCATACACATATTTCAGGTAATAGAAAGAAGCAGGGACAAAGGTCAAGAAGAATTTTCATGAAAGAGATGTGTAAATTTCACTCCCCTTGCCTCCACCACTTTCCTGGTTTACAGCCTCATTATATTTTACTTGGGGTACAGCCATAGCCTCTGAAATGTCCCATCCCTGGCACAATGCCTTTTATGCACATCTGCAATGTGAATCTTGTCAAAGCTCAAATTTGAACATATTACTCCCTGGCTTAAAAGCCATCCCTGACTGATCATTATTTATAGTCCTAAATTTTTACCCTGGCACTCAAAGCCCTTAATTATCTGCTTCTATTTTTCTCATCTTATTTTTATATGTTTCTTCGCAGTTTGAATAATTATATAACAGTTGGTACTCTGTATTTACTCCATTATTTCTTGTCTCAATGTCTTTTCTTATGTTTTTATTTCACCTATCTTGGAACATTATTATTTTCATTTCTCAATGTCAATATCTTAGGCATCCTTGGCTTACCTCGATGCTTCTCGCCTAAAGATTATTTTGATTTTCCACTCTGCTGAAATATCTTTGGACCTCCTTCATGGCACTTAAGTACTTATTTCTTTATAATATTTATTTATTTTAGTTGATATATAGTTTGCCTGCTCAGAATCCATGCCACATGCTTCTGTTAGTGGTAGTCTAGTTTAAATTAGGTAACTACTCAGCCATGTATTTCACACAGGATTGACATCATTCTCATGACCATCGTGAATTGTCTTGTGATCCAAGTAAGTAAGGCAGAGCAATCGAGCATCAACTGCTAGACTTTTCTTGAAACTATACAGAATGATGTTTTCCCTATCTGCTGGGGTCCCTAAAGTGACATAATTAAAGCCTGAAGCCTCTTATGTACATGAAGAAGACCTGCTTGAAAATCAAGTCAATAAAGGGAAAAATTGAGTTGAAAAGAGATGAGAGATGAAGAAAGGCCAAATTCTAATAAAAGTTTTTTGAAATGCTGAATTCAGGGATGCTATGTTGCCAAACTCCAGAAAGTATCATTTATTTGTATTCTATATGATAGACACCTCCTGGAATTGTGTCATGTGACAGGCTGACATTCTAGTTATTTGAGCCAATAAATTCCTATCCTTGTATCAATCCAATTTCATTGAGTTCCTGCCATTGTCATTTGCAAACAAACAAGTTCATACATTTTTATGTAGCTTTTGAAAATATTTCTTTGATCAGATAATAAGTTCTCATTTTTTTTCTTTTTTGAGACTGGGTGTCACACTGTCACCCAGACTGGGGTGCACTGGAATGATCATAGCTCACTGTAGTATTGAATTCCTAGGCTCAAGCATTCCTCCTGTCTCAGCCTCCCTGGCTGTAGCTGGGACTATGAGCACATGCCACCGAGCCTAGGTAATTTTTATTTATTTATTTAATTTCCTTTTGTAGAGATGGGGTCTCACTGTTTTACCCAGGCTGATATCGAACTCCTGGGCTCGAGTGATCCTCTCGCTTCAGCCTCCCAAAGAGCTGGAGCCATGGTGTCTGGACAAGAATAAGTTCTTTAATACATTATTTGCTTATTCATTTTGAATTCAAATCGTTCCCAACACAGTGCTTTCCTTTTTAGTAAACAGATTTATTCATAGATTAGCATACTCTGATATGTTAGGGGTTCTAAGATTGATAAATGAGTGTCAATGGGAAGAAAATTGAGAAATATAAACCACAAAATATTTATGTGGTAAGCATCAGGTTAGCAGTTTAGGGAAAATACCAATGTTTCATTTAAGGGAAAGACACTGGCTTTTGAAACATTAAATTTAAAAACTAACAAACATAATTACATTATATAACTTTTGTTATTTGAATTTATAGATCATTCATGCAATTGTTTTCTTACTGGATTTTTAATTGTATAACTGATGAACCATGGGCAATATGCAACACTTCTGATAGATGTGGATCAATAGCTGTATCTACCTATTTATATATCTATGTGTCCACCTCAATAACTATATCTTAGGAGAAATATGAGCCCATTCACAGTGCTTGAGAAAGTAAAATAGCTTCATAGCTACACACACACACACACACACACACACTTAAACTCCAGAGCCATAACAGAGGCATGATAATGAGACATTCTGTTAGTATTTGGTAAGAAATCTAAAAAAAATAATTGTTATGATCTTCCCTTCCTCCTGGACTTGCTTGCCAATTTTAAAAATCCTCCAACTCAGAGCCCTATTTGGCTCAGTCTTCACTTTTATTTTTTCATACATGTTTTAAACATATTAGTAAATGCTTCTAAATTATAACAAAATAAGTATGAGATCCTGAAGAGTGCGTTATTGGTTTTTTAAAAAGCAGTGAAAAGAAGCAGAAGGATTTGGGGATTAAAGAGTGCAGGCAAAAATTATTTTGCTAGTCTTATGTAGTTGAAAAGAGTAATCATGGGAGCAGGACCCAAAAATTAATGGATTTCTAAAATGGCAAAAGTGTTTAAGTTAAAATGGATAGAAATGTACTTTTTAAAGGGCTTGGAATGCTAGAGAGGACTATTATGCTTAGGTGTGGAATCATTTTCTCTGATGTTATTAATGAAAAGTCAAATCATTCCTTTTCTGGGCTCTTTCCAAGGCAATTATTCCTGGAGATGTGAGAATGTACCAGATGACTTCTTGAAATGCTTCCTTTTGATTTATAACTATCTAAATGAGTATATATAGACACAAATACACATGTACTCAATTTGAGAAAGAGCAGTGCTCCAGATATACATGGGCATAACAATTGTGAATTCCCTGAAGAAACCAAAAGAAAAATTTTTGTCGACAAAAACTTGCAACAGAAATTTAAAGAAGTTTCTCAAGATTTCTTTTACCCTTCACACTGATGTACTATGTCAAGCTTTTTTGTGAAAGTTCTATAATGAAACCTTAAAACTTTCTATATAGTACTCTTTTTCTATTTAGAGAAAAGAGGTCAGTGAGTTAAATAATGTGATGCAAATTAGTACCATTAGAAACAAACCAGGAATAAGCTTAGTTAACAGGAATAGGAAATAAACCAGTGCTTTTAATTACATTTACATAGTTACTAGTCAAAGCAAAACATTTACATTTCTGTTTCTATGTAGTTCTGATTTCAGAAAATACACTATTTTTAGCAGTTCCAATATTTTCTTTAAAATGAAAAAAACATCAAATTGTACAAGAAAAAAAATAAGACCATGGGTTCATACTTGGAAAATTTCAGCTTCATATTGAATATTTATACTCAGTGTGTTTAAAAGCTGTTATTCACTCAACACTTATGCAGTGGGGAACAGGGTTGAGGCAAACTACCATTCTTTCTCTGAGCAATTTAAACTTAGAAAATTCTGAATGTTGATAGTGTAAGGTAATGAGAATAGACGGCATAATCTTTATGTAACTATAAGAAATTTCCTATGATTTTCAGCAGAGTTTGAGTTAAGGCTAAAAACACATTACTGAACTACTTTACAAAGCACAGCCTTTAACAATAAGGTTAATAATAATAATAATGATGATGATAAAAACCTGTCACAATGATACTGTCCATTAGAAACAGATCTGTTCTGAAACTAATCTATAACTACATAAAAAAAACCTTTGGAATTTTTAATCCAAACTCTAAGCATAACTTTCCTTAAAATTGTGTATTTTTTTATATTTATCTTGGATTAAATATGATAAGGTTCAGGGTGCAGATAGAAAGCTATTCATTCATGATATACTACCATGTTTCCCCGAAAATAAGACAGGGTCTTATATTTATTTTTCCTCAAGAGGATACCCTAGGGCTTATTTTCAGGGGATGTGTTATTTTCCTCTCAAAGCCTCAGCTTGCAGCACGCACAGGATGGCCGGGACCTGACAGGGGGAGCTGACTTTTTTGGTGGGGCTGCCCGCACCTTTCTGGTCACCTCTGGGATAGTAGCTGTCACGATGGGGCAGATGAGAAGGACTGCTCCTCTTCTTTACTGCTTCATGATGAAATGCATGGGTTGTTCAGATATGCTGTGTAGCCACGCCCATCACTAGGTCTTATTTTCGGGGTAGGGCTTATATTGCACAAATGCTTAGAAATCCTGCTAGGGCTTATTTTATGGGTAGGTCTTATTTTTGGGGAAACACAGTATGATGTAGGTTACTTTCCCCATTTCCTTAGCCAATTATCTAGCCCACAGTGATCTTGGTTATGTGATATTTTTCTCTTTTACTTAAATAATGTATTTTTTAATTACATTTGATTGTAATGATGCTCCCAAACTTTTTAGTACATTCTCTCCTTTCCCCTACCATAAACAACATTTCTGTTTTGTGCCTGTCCTGACATATGTACTAAAAGTCTGGGACTCACTGGCCCAAGATACGTCCCAAGACAACTTTAATTCCTAACACTTTGCACACTATTTTAGGTACCCGAAGAAAAGCCTACTATTTCTGAGAACTAAGCCATCAAGGTCTCTATCCTCAAGGAAACTTTAGAACTTCTAAATTTATATAAAACTAGTTAAGCTCACTGGGCTTAATCCAGTTACTCTATTAAGGTCATTAAACATGAAATGTCCAATTTTGAATGAAAAGTTTAGTTTACTGTATCTCAAAAAAGAAGCTGTACAAGCAAACAAAGTATGAGCTTAAACTATCAACACAATTTTGCCATCTTAATTGTTCAATTGTTTATGCCAGCAATGAAGAAGCCTGGAGACCCAGTGGCAATGAAATCTCAAAAAGCATTTCCCACAGCTTGTTGAGAATTGAATATTTTTCCTTGCAAGAAGCAGTCCAAAGCCTGGAAGAAGTGTTAGTCACTTGGTGTAAGGTCTGGCAAATACAGTGGATGACACAGTTTCCAAGTCCACCCTCTATAGTTTGAGCAGTGCTCTTTGTTTGGCATGTGGTCGAGCATTGGCCTGTCTCTATTGACCAATCTTGGCTGCTTAATCGCAGGTGTCCTCATCATTTCATCCAGCTGGTTGTAGTAGACTTCTGATGTAATTGATTGACCAGTTTTCATGAAGCTGTAGTGGATAATACCCATGTTGGACCACCAAACAGACACCATTAGCTTTTTTTGATGAATATTCAATTTTGGACTGTGTTTTGGCACTTCATCCTTATCCAACCACTGTGCCAAATGCTTGCAATTTTCAAAAACAACCCATTTTTTATCATATGTGACAATACAGTGTAGACGTGGTTTGCTCCTCTGTTATGACAGAAAGAAAAGCAAGCTCCAAGATGATTTCTCTGCTGATGCTTGTTTAATTCATGTGTAACCCATCTATCCAGCTTTTGTACCTTGCCGATTTGTTTCAAATGTTCCAATATTGTTGGAATAGTAACGCTAAACCTTGTTGCTAATTCACACATAGGTTGAGATGGATTTGCTTACACCTTGGTCTCAGGTTGCCTATGTGGCTCATTTTCAAGATCAAAGTCAGCAGAACAGGACTTTTCAAACCATTGATGTACTATGCATTCATTAGCCACATCCTTCCCAAACTCTTCGTTGGTATTTCGAGCTGTCTGCGCTGCATTGGTACCACAATGGAACTCATATTCAAAAATAACTCAAATTTTTTACTTATATTTGGTGTCAAAAAATTGCTCTAAAAATTTTTGAAAGATAATCACAAGCCAAACCATGCGTTTGAAAGAGTAAGGATATACCTTCACAATAAAAATAAAACTAGAACTATCAAAGTGAAATGTCATTGATATCAATTGTCAAACTTAGTACTTAAGAAAATCAGACATTTCATGCTTAATAACCTAAAATAATTCTAGTTCTCTTTTGTGATTGAGTTTCCAATTATTTGCCTTTTATTTAGATAATGTGTAATTTTCTTTCTCCAGTAATGCTTACTACCAAAACTCTTTTGGTCTGATAGTAACATGACTACTCAGCTTTCCTTTGATACATATACACACACATGTGCACGCACACACACAAATATATATATATATACACACACACCATGTTTCCTCGAAAATAAGACAGTGTCTTATATTTATTTTTCCTCAAGAAGACACCCTAGGGCTTATTTTCAGGGGATGTGTTATTTTTTTTTAAGTACGGTACAACAACCTACATTTATTCAAATATAGTTAAGTTGTCTTCTTCTGGAACATCATCATAACTCTCCAAATCCTGAATTCCATCCTGAATTTCTTGCGACTCTATTTCCTTTAGAACCACTGGCCCCAATCACTCATGTCGAGCAATAGAGCTCTCATGGGGCAGATGAGAAGGGCTGCTCGTCTTCTTTACTGCTCTGCGACGAAATGCATGGGTTGTGCAGATATGCTGCATAGCCACGCCCATCACTAGGTCTTATTTTCGGGGTAGGGCTTATATCGTGCAAATGCTTAGAAATCCTGCTAGGGCTTATTTTACGGATAGGTCTTATTTTCGGGAAAACATGATATATATCCAAATATTTATATATAACTGTGATAAATTTTTATTTGTATAAGGTTACTAATAAAATTTGTATTGATTTCTACCAATTTACTTTTGGTTTTCCCTTTGTCCTACTTTTTACATCCTCCCACCTCTACTCTTTTCTGTTAACTGAAAATATATTTATATCTTCTGTCTAAACTATGTAAGGATCTTTGAGAATATTGATTTCAATGAGAAACCTCCTGATTTATAAGATTGTTCAGTGTTTTAACTGTATCTTATATAATCCCACAAAATAAATATAATTAATATTATTTTATACAGTTAAAGTTTATTTAGGTTTATTTATATGTTGGGTTTCTTTTACTCATTATTTTTATTCACATCTTAGACTTTTCTTTGGGTTTATTTCAAGTTCTGCTGTATAATCTGAAAAATTTCTTTATCAAGGCTCTATTTATTAGGTGTCCCATCTTATATTTTAGTTTGCCTAGAAATGCTTTTAATATGCTCTCATTAAATTATAGTTTCACCAGATATATGATTTTTGCATTACCAATTTTTTTCCAATTATTTGACCATATTATTCTGATTTCTGTTGTGGCCGTTGAAAATGTCAACTGGTTAATTTTTATTTAATTTTATTTTTGTGTGTGTTGAGGTGGCTTTTTTTCCCTCTGACTCCTTTTAAGTTATTCTCTTTATCTTCATTCAGCTGAAGTTTCATTACATTATCTCTTAGTTCAAATTCCTTTGTATTCATAATAGTGAGGCTTCTTATTCCCCGAATCTGATGATTTCTATTTTTTATCAGTTCTAGAAATCTCATTCAAAACCTATTTGAACCTTGTCTCTCATCCATACTGTATTTTTTCTTTCTGAAACTTCTCGGTCTATTTTTCTCATGTCTTACTCTTTTGGCATTGTGGAAAAAATCTTCAGATACATTTTCTAGTTCACAAATTCTCACTTCAGCTATGTCCAATCTATTAATTAGTCCATGAAAGAATTTTTAATTTTAACTGTTACATTTTTTTCATTTCTAGAAGATCTATTAAAAAAAACGCTATGAGGACTCTTTTAAAAAATAGTCTCTTGTTCCACTGTCATTTTTTAATCCTTTTTAAAAATTTTAAACATATTAACTTCTTATTTCATATTCTATCTTATATATTGCTGAAATCTGCAGTTTTACAGATCTGTTTCTGTTTGTCATTATTTCTACTGCTCCCACTGACTTGTTTCATTGTTTATTTTATGACTTTTACTTTGAGCTCAATTTCCATGGGAATTTACCTATGGTAAGACTTTGAGCTCTGGGCTGAAGGTGATTTCTTCCAGGGAGGAGTTATATTTCCTTCTGCCAGGCATCTGGGACACTACCAATCTGGAACTACTTTAAATGCAATTCTTATTTGTAATTAGAAATACTTAGGGGAAGATATTCCACCCCTCCCCATCCCCACCTATCCAGAACCAAGGCTGAGACACTCAATCTTCATAACATTTCCTTTTGGGTCTAGGCATTATATATAATAATATGAAGGCATCCATCCAACTTCCCTTCTTGCACAGGCTTTAGGCTTTGCTTTCCATCCCAGACGTATGTGGCCTTTTAAAATGGAAAACCATAGGCAAGGAATGGAAGATGTCTTAAGGACAGCTGTCGGCTTTAGTCCTTGATGGCCTCTCCAGAGTCATGTTTTCTTGCAATTTCGTTCTCTAGGAATTTTCTTCCGTCTATTGCTATTTAAATTATAAACTTAAGGAGAATTAATAAATGTTGTACTCAGCATTTCTATTTTTCATTTTCTATTTTTTGAGTGGATATCTCTAATCATTTAGTCTATCGTATTTCCAGAAACAGAAGTGCCTAAACTAATTGTCTAAAGTTAATTTGAACAGATAAATCAGCCTAGTTCCACAATAGGTACATGGGGACCATCCACCTTATGATCCTAATTGTATATTGTTCTAAGTTGAATAATGCCCCCCCAAAATTCATACACACCTGGAACTTGTGAATAAGACCTTATTTGAAAATAAGGTCATTGTAGTGTAGTAAGCTATGATGAAGTCATATAGATTAAGGAGGGCCCTATATCCAATATGAATAGTGTCTTTATAAAAGAAGAAGACCCACAGAGATAGACATACACACAGTGAGCATACCATGTGATAACAAAGACAGAGATTAGAGTGATACATCTAGAAACCCAGGAACCCCCAAACTTGCCAAAACAGCTAGAGGTTAGCAAAGAGGTGTGGAATCAAGTCTCCCTCAGAACTTTCTGAAGGAGCCACCTTAATTGTAGACTTGTAGCTTCTAGAACTGTGAGAGAATACATTTTTGTTGTTTAAAACCAGCAAGTTTTGGTATTTGTTTGAATATACCTAGGAAATGATGAAACACTTACTATGGAATCCCCTGATTTTTAGGGTATTTATCCTAAGTTTTATTTGCATCTGTGGCTATGCATTAATAGTCACTCACCCTATATATAGAAAGTATTTTTATGCCTTGAACCTTTAGGCATTATTGTAGAAACTTTACTTTCATGATTTACTAAGGGAGTAGATTCATATAAAGTTCATGTCTAAAGAGAGAGAGTGAACATCATTTAATCGTTTTGATATATTAATCACTAGTAGATTATGGAAATAGATTCTAAGCAGCAAAATCTCAGAATTCTTGTGATAATCTTTTTAAAAATAAACCAAACTAAAGTATCACATAGTGTATTCCTAATAGAGAAATTTTAAGATGAAAACTGCCAGGAAAATTTCCAAAATTTATTAATGGCTTTCAAATCTCTGACATATATACACTAACATATAAGGTAATAGATATATTTTATATTGGTTTCTTGCTTGAAGAAGTATTAAGATGTATAGTTGGCTCAAAGTAAATATTGACTTTAGAATTTGGACACTCAATGTTTGCCTCATCCATCAACATATTTTGAGAATCTCTTCAGCTTTCAATATTTCCTTAGTGTTAAATGAAGTGTCAGGAGTAAAAGCTGTTTATCTTTGTGTGCCCTGCAGCAGACTTTATAGATGATTTATTGCAAATCAGAAACAAACTACTCCAACAGGATAGTTTTTTAAAAACTGCCTCTTGCTCAAGCTGTGTGCATGCACACGTGCCTACACTAGCAACACAAAACAGATGGCACCGTAATGTAGATTTTACTGAGTTGCAACCAAGAGTTTTGAGAAGAATCATGTAGCTGTGATGTTGAGATAAATTCTCAAGGATCATTTGTTTTCTTATAGTGACCTCATTTTTTTTGTAAACACTGTCAAAGTACATTTTGGGCTTATCTTATAATTATAGTCAGTCATGTGCCACATGATCAAGTTTTGGTTAATGATGAGTCACATATACAAAGGTGGTGTCATTAGATTAAATTGGAGCTAAAAAATTACTATCACCAAGTGACACTGTAATGTAGTAACACAATGCATTGTCTTTTCTGTGTTTAGATGTTTTTAACTACACAAACACTTACCACTGTGTTACAATTGCCTACAGTATTCAGTGCAGTAACATACTGTAGAGATTTGTAGTTTAGGAGCAATAGGCCATACCATATAGCTTAAGTATGTAGTAGGCTATGCCATCTATGTTTGTGTAAGTACCCTCTATTATATTCATATAATGAAGAAATCACATAAGGACACATTTCTCAGAATGCAATTCTGTTGTTAAGCGATGTATAACTATATATCCCTAATTGCAGTCTATATTTTACCTTACATAGATAATATATTATATATACATATATCTATATCTGCATGTATATGTTTATATGTATATTGATGCTTATATACACACATATATATGTATAAATATATATGGAAGTAGATACACTAAACACCCACATATATGTTAAAAACAGAAGATACTAAATGCTAAAATAGAAATCAAAGTTCAATCTCTGGTATGAACCAACCTTATTTAAGCTATGTATTTACATGCTGATACATACATACATTGATTCCAAAGGCTTTAATGCTATTTTTTAAAAGTTGAATATTCCTTTCTATGAGAGACTAGTGACCATTCTTATTCATTATATACTGCCACTAAAAATATTTAACTGCCTACGATGTAAATAATTTCTATATCATAGCACAACTATAAAATCAAGATTGATACCTGATAAAGGTTATGTAATAACTTTATCCTTGGGAATATCCTTAACTTCCTTGACACATGCTCTTTCCACAGTACCCATCTGATAACACTTCTCTCCTGGATTCATCCAAATATTCTCCACATTTGCACCTGCTCCCAAGCCACTGAAAGTTACTAGAGAAGTCACACACCTGAGCTGACAAGTATAATATTATTTTAAACAAATCACCACACACTTCAGCTGAGTACTCAATAATGTTTTAGAATTATACCATATTTTCACAGTTTTCATAGTGTGTTTGTGGCTAGGTAATAGATTTACTTTTCTCTTTGACTTTGAAGCTCTTTCTCTAGCAAAAGAAAAGAAATGCCTGGGAGCTCCAAGTTTAATTTCTCAACAGTCCCAATAATGGGGACTTTTGGTCAGAAATTAAACTAAATAATAGAAAATAAAGAATATAATTTTTGTATAATTTATGACTTACATTTATTATAATATTAAAGGACTTCTATTTGAGAGAAACCATCTTATGTATATTTCTTCTATGTTTTCCTTCTTACTTCACAACCCTATTTCATTCTTCATTTATAATTTTTGAAAAGGGGGGAAATTTTTATCTTCTGTAGTGGACCTACTATTTTGTCACATTTTATCTAATGAATGCATTACTGAAGACATTTCATAACCAAATGCTTACATAATTTAATTCAAGCCTAAGTTTCCAATTGAATACAAAGAATGAGTATGTGCATGTGCTCATTCTTGGAAAAAATAAATTCAAAAGCATTACTATTTCCTTCCCTTGAATGCTTATTTTTATTTGTGCAGCATTATTTCTTAAATTCTGCAATGTAGTCTCCCAGAAATACTAATTAACTACATGGTGTATAATGATGCCATTTGTCCATCTTCAATACCTTTTATCACATCTAACTTCCTCTTTAAGGTTATTGCACAGTAAGCACATTTTTAGTACCAGCCTTAAAACTTAACGAGTGCTTAGAAGACACTATTATAAGACAACATTTTAAGTTACATAATGATATAGCAATAATAGCATAAGGATAAACAAATCCATTACAGAAGTACAAATGTGCACAAACAATAGCAAGGACAATCCTGTAGTTTTATCCTCAAAGTGACTATGCAATGTGAAAAATTGTACATATAGTTTACAGTTCACTTTGTCTTTGAGATTTGAAATTATTAAAATTATGGACAGTATTTTTAAATTGAGAGATTTGCATAATTTCAGGATGTGCACACAAAGTGAGATATATTAAAGTTTTTATTATATAACTTAAAATTCACTTCATTCTTATACACCTAAAGTTCACATTATATTATTTTTGCTCATCAGCAATCATTCACCTTTCTTTAGGTTACTGTACTCCAGAGTTTCTCTGGATTTTCTACCATCTCAACACTTAGAAATTGTGGTTGGATAAGATTGGCTCCAATTCAATTCTGGGGGAAAAATATGATTACCTTAAAATAATTCGTTTATACTTACCCTTAAATAAAAATGGTCTAATGAAGAAATGAAAGGAGATCTTTCTCATACTACTGGGCAAGAGAAAGTTGCAAGCTCTTTAGGATTTGAAGCTACCATAATGCAATGCCAAAAGCTAGAACAGAGAATGAATGCACAGACTGGAGGCAGAGCCAAGAGACAGAAACCAGGTATAATTACATCATTTCAGTAAATAATTCGAAGACTCTTGAAAGTAGTTCTTCTCCTGGACTTTCAGCTTATATAAGATAATAAATCCCACTCTTTTACTTAAATACATTGCATTAGTCAAGATTCTTCAGAGAAACAGAACTGATAGGGTGTGTGTGTGTGTGTGTGTGTTGTGCATATATATATATATATATAAAACCAGGAAATTGGCTTATGGAATTATGGATATTGAGAAGTTTTGTAATCTGCCATCCTCAAGTTGGAGATCCAGGAAAGCAAGTGGTGTAATTTCATTCTGAGTCCAAAGACCTAAGAACCTGGGAAGCAAATGGTATAAATCTTAGCTCAGGGGCAGTAGAAGACATATGTGCCAGCTGAAGCAGAGAGATAATAAGAAAAAATGTGTAGTCCTTCTTTTTCTGCCTGGATTAGATGGTGCCTACTCACATTGAGAAGGGCAACCTACTTTACAGAGTCCACCAATTCAAATTCTATTGTCATCCAATCCTAATCTCAGCTAGAAACACTCTTATAGACACACCCAGAAATAATGTTTAACCAGATATCTGGATATCCCTTGTTCTAGTCAAGCTGAGACATAAAATTAACTATTATACATGTTGAATTGTATTATCTATTACTTGCCACTGAAAATATGATATTCCTATTATCAAATACTTAAATCTTCTATTTTTCTTACACCTATTTTCTCTATCATAACCTCTACTATAATTCAATAAATGTCCTTTCTAAATCAAACAACAAACCCTTCATTTGTTCTCTCATTCTCGTGCCTCTCAACTTCTCAAGAAGTTCTTGGGGTAAATTCCTCACTCAGCTACATTATTTTTTCCCTCTCTGAAATTTCTGTCACTAAAATCTCCCAGCCTAAAATATCTCACAGCTGAAAGGCTAATCATCTAAAACAAAACCTTTCCTTGTACTCACATTGTCCCCTCAAATAACATTAAATTTCTCTTGTGTCATAACAAAAAATAGAGGCATTGTCTACACTGTTACTAATTATTTCTCTTTTCAGAACGCCAATCTTGTTCTCATCATTACCACTTTACCTAGAAACACTACTTTCCAAATCAATACAAATCATTCTCCTTTATTTCCTCGATCCCCTGTTTTAGCACAGTGTTTGTTCTTTATCTCACCTTATAGGCTTCCCCTTGGTTATTGTTTTTTTGTTACCTGTTCTCTACATGTTAACCCACCTCTGAGATTCCATTTTGGTTCCCCTTCCCTTTCCCTCTTTTACTGTATCATTTCTTACATCTCTTTTCTCCTCTCTTTTCTCTCTCTTTTTATTACCATGATGTTTTAAGGCAATTTTATTTAATCCTATGACATCAAATGATGACTATGCTGATGTTCTCAATCCAAAACCTATCCTCTGATCTCCAGATTCATAAATTTAACTGCCTACTTCACATTTATTCCTACAATACATGTTTATCATGCATCTATAAAGTGCCACTTTTTTATGATTAAGATATACATCACCAAGTGAAATAAATATCTATAATAGGGCCAGAAAACTTTTTTTGTAAAGGGCTAGACAATTATTATATTGAGCTTTGCAGACTATATGCTCCCCATCGCAACTCTGCTGTTGTAGCATGAAAACAGCCAGAGACAATGTATAAATGAATGGTAGTGGTGGTGTTCTAATAAAACTTTACTCACAAGAACAGCCAGTAGATCATATTTGCCCCATGAGCCATAGTCAACTGTCCCTGGTCCATAGCAATTCTGGTTGAATTACTCATGGGTTTTTAAACATAAATTCCCATGGCTATTTGAATTATTTTCAGACGTCTATGATCCAACCCTGCTGGAATCCTTTCAGTTTTCTGATTACACCAAGGTCTTTCCTGTCTAGTGGAGTTTGCATCCACTATTTCTACACCTGGATTTCTTTCTCCAGTTCTTTGCATGGCTGGCTCTTTTCACATCCTTGTTAAAGTGTTGCCAGCTTTTATCCCCTATGCCATTTCAGTTATATCACTCTTTATTTCTTTGGGAACATTTATCACAATGTGATTATTTGTTTATTAGTTTATTGCCTTTTCTTTTCGTTTGGTGTGCAAGATCCTTGAATACAGGGTCCTGATTTATCACAGAATCCCCAACACCACCAAGCATAATGTCTAAGAGTCAATAAATATTTAATAAATAAGGGAATAATTGAATCTATCTTTATGAAAAGAACTATAAAGGAAAAAATATCCTAATAGAAAGAAAAGTTTATTCATGTTCCTGAATTTTGCATTTCTTCATAATACAATTAGTTTATTCATTAGTTATCTAACTTATTAACTCAATAAATAATAACATGTAGAACAGAATTTCTCAATCTCAGCACTATGGACACCTTGAGCTGGATGCTTCTTTTTTGTGGAGTTTTTCAGTGAAAGGTAGGTTGCATAGCAGCATCCTTGTTCTTTACCTGATAGTAATCAGCCCCATCTTCCTCCTCCCCAACCCCCTGCCTAGTGGTGAGAACCAAAAAAAAAAAAAAAAAAAAAAAAAAAAAAAAGTGCTATGCAGAAGTATATGGTACCTCTAATTAGGAGTTGGGGAAAACCTCCCTTAGAGAAATTATTGTAAGCTGAGATTAAATTAGTGTCCTAAAAGAATAGGCTAATTAAAAGAGATGGAATGTGGGGGAGTAGTATGGAAGAAAAGAGCACACCAGACAGAGGAAGAAGCATGTAGAGGAACAAAGTATGGCCCATTTGAGGAAGTGAAAACAAAATGCCAGTCTATCTAAAGTATAGAGAGCAATTCATCATATAAAACCTGAAGAGGTCAGCAGGTGCCAGATCGTGTTTATGCAGGTGCACTTCATTAAAGATTTGGGACTTTATTCTACAAAAGACATAAAAAGGAGAAATATGATCAGACTTGCATTTTAAAAATTCAGTCTGGATTATCTAAATAAAATGAATCAGAGGGGGATAAATAGCCCGTAAAGAGTGAACAGAGAGGGTCTGATGTAGCATTTCAGATGCCAGGCAATGGTGAAAGCAGTAGGGAAAGAGAGAAGTGGGTGGATGTGAGAAATTTTTAATAGTGTGAATTAACTGGGCTAAGTGATTGAATGGATGTTAGGGACAAAGATAGATGAATTATGATGTAAGCAACTGAGCGGATGGTGGTATTTTGTTATTATTAATGCTAGATCTGCATACCCAAACTAATATAGGAAATATCTCAGAGGATATAAATGTACCTTGCGGGGGCAGAAAAACTCTTAATACTGACAATTCCTGACATTTTAAATTTTTCTCTTTTGATTTATTTTTATATTTGTATTATTCTATGTATTCATTATCTATTAACTGCCTAACAAATTAACACAAATTCAGCAACCAAAAGCTATGCATATTTATTTTTTCACAGCTGGTCAGGGGTCTGGGCATGGCTTAGCTGAGTCCTGTAATTCAGAACCGCTCACAAGGCTGCAATCAAAGTATTAGCCAGGGCTGGGGTCTTATCCAAAGGCTCAACTTCAGAAGGCTCTTCTAACTCTCAGTGATTGTTGATAGGATTCAGTTTCTGTGGGCTATTGAGCTGAGGACCTCAGTTACTTAGTTACTCTAGTTTGCCCTAATTTTCTTATCCCATGAGCCTTTCCACATGGCATCTTGCTTCATCAAAGGTAGCAAGAGAGAGAACCTGCTAGCAAGACAGAAATCATACTTTCTTGTTACCTACTCATGTCAGTGACTCCTCAGTGTTGTAAGTTTCTCTTGGTTAGAACAAGTTACTCAGGGGATGGAATTACACAAAGCCATGAACACCAAGATGCTGGGGTCTTTCAGCACCATCTTAGACATCTACCTACCATATCCTATATATTACATCAAGCATGTATTTTAAAATAAAATAAACATAGTGTGAATACACAGGTATTTATAGGTATTAAAAGTCTAAAATAAACATTTCACTTAATTTAACTCTTCCCAGGAATAAATTTACACAGATTTTGGAAGCTCATATGTAGTGTGGACAAGAAAATATATGTTCTTTGCAGAATGTGCAAGTTGAATGGAAATAATGTATTAATACAATGTTTCCACTAATTACACAGGTATTTATAGCATAGGGTGGGCCTAGGCAGGGACTGGGGAAGAAGGGGCTGAAGATAACTGCCAGGGACTATAAACTTAAAAGCATAAATTGTTTTAATATTTTTTAAAAATGCTCACATTATTTTTTCAAGAAACATCTGCTTTGGACTGATCCTAAGGCTTGATGTCCTAAAGTCTTTGTAAAAGTTGAGAAACTGAACATAACATTTTTTGCCAAGTATCTTATTTTACATAACTTCCTGCACATTGTTTGGAATTGTTCTTGACAGAACGTAATCAGGTTCACAGAACTCTGTAAATTTTCAAGCATAAAATTTAATATTTGGTCTACCCATTTCAGAGGGCAAAAAATGAATATAACTCATTTGTGGGAATAGCAACCAATGTTTAAAAATTGCTTTTACATTATTTTTTAAATTTGTTCTTGGTAGTTAGAGGGTTTTCAGAGGATGGAAACTTCTAGATCTTGTATCTGCCTTAACATGACATCTTAAAATGGTGATATTTTCAGTTTATTGATGTATTTATAATTCATGATGTATATATAATTCAAATATATATTCTTTCAATTGTTTCAACTAATAATTTTCTATCTTATTTCAAGCTTCTGTGTGAGTGCTCTTAAATATTGTTTCTATCATTCAAAGCACACATGTTTAAGCTTTACAAATAACTCAGTTCTCTTTCACAATTCATTTTTGTAAGAATTTTCCATGCAAGTACTTCAGGAAAGGGCTATTATTTTTAAATATCAGTTTTCTATGTTCTGTATTATTCCTAAATGTCAGGTCAGCATTGCCAATTTTATGATTTAATTATTTGATCCATGATGTCAGACACTTATTATAAATAATGAACAATACTTCCTTTCATCTAGAGCAAATGTTATACATATGGAAATAGTCCAATTTAGAATTTAACAAGAAGGGAAGTAAGATAATTTATTAGATTTCTTTTAACATTGCTCATGTTCAATAGTGTGCAATTCATACAATTAATACTGTCTGCTGTGAGGTCAAAGTAATACTGTCTTCTGTCAGTACAATTGAAGTTTCAGGTTAATAGGCTTGGCTTATTCTCTTCTTGAAATTTCTAAATTCCAAGACTACTTCTCTCCATTTACAGTTCTGTGAACTAAAATATTTACAAATTAAACCACATATTTAAAAACTTTTTTGTTAATGTCAAACGGTGTATGTTGTGCTAATGTACCAAGGGGATGTAGTAAGAAAAAAAAACATATCTCAGCATTTTTAACTTGTGGTACCAAACAATAGAAAAAGAGACCAACATTAAATGTCTGCAGGTTCTTTGAAGTAAAGTTATGAGAGATCCATATCTTCATCACAAAAGACAGAGGGTGTGGAGGAAAAGACTTGGAGGTAAGTAGAAACTAGCAACCCTGGGGGAGTGAAATGGGAACATTCCCAATGCTGAGGAGTTGCTGGTTAATTCTGTATAGCAGAACCTGAGTCCAGCAGAACAATGCCACTGTGGAGTGGTAGCAGGACCTCAGAAGGAAATGTATCCATGGATCATGGTGTGTATGGGATGGCTGGGCTATATAACATGGGCTTCCTGTCATGGCAAGAATTCCCAATGGACACTAAAGCAAGGAGATGTCCACAATCTGGGAACCATCTGAACTAAAATAAGTTGATTGAACTAGGGGACATAGCATCACATATGCTAACATGAGAATGAGCTTGGGGACCTCCTCAGGTACCTGGTAAAGAGATGGAGAGTCAATGACAGAGATTATTTATTTATTCGTTAACTATCAGGTAAGAGGAATCTGAGTTGAGGAGTGCGCAGAGTCAAATTTAATTTGATTTAGAAAAAACAGTCACTGAGAATTTTGTTTCAGTTTAAAATCTGTGATATTACTTGAATGAATAATGTTTACATGTATCTGAGGGATGCAGAAAAGCATAAAATGATCTCTACAAATAAGGAATATATATGCTAGTAGATATATTTTATACAGTAGCAACATATAAATATACAGTTCTCTATAAAAGCTATCATAAGAAACAACTTAGTAATATTGAAAATTAATGCTGAAATAGTTGAAAAAAATAAAATGTTAGAACTAGTGGACAAAGGAAATCTCTCAGAGGGTAAGGAAATGATGTTTTAAGTGGGATTTAAAACTTGAGCCTTGTTTCCTCCAGCTGAGAGGAGTTGGAAAGACAAAACTGAGTATTTCTTTTTTTTTTTAATTTTTTTTTATTTCAGCGTATTATGGGGGTACAAATATTACG
>VBSM01003169.1:6741626-6751885 GCA_008086735.1 Cheirogaleus medius | reverse complement strand
CTATAAACATTCGAGTGCAGGTGTCTTTTCCATAGAGTGACTTTTGTTCTTTTGAAAACTGAGTATTTCTTTATAAACAATAAAGGGTCATAAGAATCACTTTAACAAATTATCCTCTCAGTTAATTTGGAATTTGAGGAATATACCATTTATACTTTATCTCAGATTGTTTTAATTTTTGTGTGTATATATATATAAAATTATACATAATTTTGCATTATATATAATATAATATAAATTATATATCTATTGTATTATATATAATATGTATATAATAGAGCTATATATACCTCTATTACATAAAAAATCGATATATACATAATATATATAATAGATATATATAATAGAGCTAAAATGAATCTGAAATAGAAAAATCTGTTAAATCATTTTGTTAATTGTTACTATTCAATTAATTTAATTAATTACTTCAATCCCAAGTCTCTGGCCTTGATTAAAGTTAGAAAATGTGAATTCCAATTCACTTACAAATCAATTTGATTCATAAATATACTTTTCAAATGAACATGCAAATATCTCATGTGCCACACTTGTCTGTCAGTTTGTCTGTCTGCCCATGAACCATTGTAAAGAAGCTGCCCTTTCATAGGGCCTGGTATAGTACATCCTTTTTGAATCATGTGACCTTCTGGCAATAACTGTTTAAATGAATCAAGTCCAATCAATGAGGAATCAGTCACCTAGCAACTAAACAGATGCTTTCTCTTCCCTTCTATTTAATTCTAAGACACTGGGATAAATCAGTAAGTTTCCAGAGTAGTAGGCTAAGACGAAATATGGATCAGAGTGGGTACAACGGCCGGCTCAGACCATGATCAAGTTCAAGTTAATGAATGTGCGAAACTTTGATTAAGCTGAGAATGACAGTCTTCACAGGGAGAACTTTAACAGATTTGCACAGAGAAGAGACCACAGGAACCTCAGAAGATAGAAAATGAACAGAAAGTAGCTTCTTTAGAAACTGGCACCTTTCTGATCCTTTATTCTAAATTCTGATTCTTTATTCTAAATTCTGAAGACCTAGGTGTGTCTTATAATTTTTTCATGATTCCTGCCATTTTTATATGAGTTAGCCTGATCAAATTGTGCTACTTATGCCCAAAAGAACTTCGACTGGAACATGTAAGAGATGGATTCACATTACAAATACATGACTCATATCTTTATGTGAAAAAAGAACTAGGCATTAAACAGGAGTTTAAACAAGAAAGAAATATAGATCCAGGAAAAATTTCACCTATGTCTAAAATTTTGCATCAGGTTTCTTGTCCAAAACAGATGCCAATTTATCCGATCATCTTTTCTCTTAGTCTCTTTCAAGACTTGACATTTTCTTCCAGGAGTTGGGTTTTTCCATTGTTTAACTAGAGTGAAAAAAAAAATGGATTCATTGCAAAGGTGCTGTGATATTTCTGGGAATTCAAGGTCTGAGGAGTGTGTGTCTCAGAAACAGACAGAAACAAGCAAACCGAGCACTGGAAAACACTGGACATTCTTTCTCTCTCCTTCCCTTTGTCTCATTGTTTTCCCTAGCTTGTCCCCATTGCTCGTTATGTCCTTAACTTCTCCCTTTATATCTGCTTTATTCTTCTCCCTAGTTTTCGTCTACTTTTTTTCCTGCTTGTTGGTCTGCAGACAAAATGTGGCCAACAACAGCTGTTTAATTTACCTATTCTGTGATTCACATATGTGAAAGGGAAAGATCTTTCTTTATTAGTCCTCAGGAAGAGAGAAGATGATAGGCAGAGAAAATCAGAGGGGTCCAGGTCAAATACATGAAGCTTTGTTTTTATACTTTCTGCCTAAGTCCCTTTATTCCACAAATTGTCATTGTAAATGTGCATTGTTTATTTTTTAGTTTATTTGTGAAATCCTTGTATGGTACTTGCCATATTCTAAATGCATTACAAATGTGACCACATCTAATGGTTTTTTAATATTGCAGAGTTGAGTTTTGAAGGAAGGTATTCTGTTTTATTTATCTTGTTATCTCTTAGACCTAAAGTAATATTTGTAATGACATAGAGACCACCTAATACATTTAAAAAAACAATGAATAACTTAATAAAGTAAGAGGTTAATAATCTGATTCAAACTGGCTAATCATGCTTGCTATCTTGTTTTTGGGAGTGATTCCTTCCTCTTGAACTGGAAGCCTGCTCTGGGAACCCAATCTCATGCCCAGGGCTGTATTATCTATGGAAAAATTTCATTGCTTGCCTAGATTTCATATATTGTGGACTATGTCTGCCTGTTTTTGTTGTGCTCTATCTATCTCTTAAGACATCATGCTTATACTTCCTGTTTTGACTGTTTATCTGTTCCTAACTTTATCCTCAGAGTTCTATAAGTTATTCTTTCCTTTCCAATTAAATGCATATAGTTAAGATTTGTAAGTTGTGTTGAATAAAAGAATAAACTAATCTATAAATGGAAGAGTTTAGATGAGTTATGCCTGTGAAACTGAACTATAATATTCTTAAGTGTGACTTTGTATAGTTACATGGAGCTTTTTGGATTTTTAAATATTTCAGGATACAGAAGAATAGTTTGACGTTCTTCCCTATGCCTTTTACCTAATGATCCTCAATTATTTTAAGGGAAATGAACTTATATCTATCTCGTGCTTAGGGTTTAATAGACAACAACATTTTCTTGTGGAAAAAATGTAGTGGACATTTTCTTTTTTTTTTTTGGCAACAAATCTCTACTTTTCCTCTGTGTGACCATTCCTTGCTCTATGTGTAGCCATGTGTTTAGTGAAGCTGTCTGCCAAGACAAATTTGTTTTAATCCATAAATGTTATCATCATATGTTAGCAAATGACTAGGCTTATTAAAATTATAAAAACTTCATAAACTTAAAATACAGATGGCTTCTATGTATTGCTTCTTTTATACAGTGTTTAGGAAATATGGTTGGCATAGTCTTTCTAGTTTAAACTCTTGAGTTTATTAACTAGTACAAATATAGCCTCACCAAAGGCTCTCATAGTATTTCAAATCTTTTTTCAACCTTTAATTCTAACTCTCACCTTCAAAGTACTCAAGGGAAGATAAAACTCAGTGGAAAAAGACAAAAATATAAGATCAGCAATAATGGGAGGTCTCTTGCTCCAACAATACCCAGGCCAACCTGTTATGAAATTCAGACAGTTTATTCTGGTGGAGACAGAGAAGTAAAAAGAAAAGACCTTGTGAGAATGCATGTAGCTTCTTGAGCTTAGCTAAGTAAAGACTTTGTGAGAATGCATGTAGCTTCTTGAGCTTAGCTAAGCTCCCTCTGCTGTTTTTTATGCTGAGATCCGTGTGAATCACATAACTGTTTTTATACCCAACTGAGCCATATCAGAAGTGGGCATAGATTCCTATTTCAAGTTCCTTTAAATTCCTAGCTACACAGCATCAGCTAGCACCTTCTAACCTTCCTTTAAAATAAAAAAAATTGGAGATGATCCCTAGATATAAAAACAGTCAAAAAGAAAAAAGGTGGCAAGAATCAAAATTGTTTAAACAAAGGGAAAGAGCACAAGGTTATCTTAGCCATTTGTGAACTATAACTATAGAACTTTGATTTTATTACTTATAGGTTACAGGAGGCAGTGAGCGACATTACATGATCTCTAAAACCAGGTTTGAAAACTTTGAACCTGTCCAAAATGTTTCTCCAATCCACCTGTGAAACAGAGAATGAAATAATGTTTTGCTGGTTTTTTCTCCCCACAATGGCCTCTATAGTTTTAAAAGTTCTATATTTATGGAGATTATGATAATTATTAATTTTGTGTTAATTTACTATTATTTCAGATAAATTATGTTTCTTATTAGTCACAAATGCTTAATATTTCATCAATATGCTCCTTACTGTTAAACACTACAATATAAAAAATATTAACAATCAACTTGTTTTCAGATGGTGTTTTAGTAATTGACCAAAATTAAATTCAAATTGATAATTTAACAGATGTATTGCTATTTTTAATTAATATTCGGTCTCTGTCAATGGAAGCTTAGAAGTAGGCAAATGAAACCACGATGATATAAAGTTAATATATGAAAGACATAGATGCCATTCAAAATTAATTCACTGATTTGCTACAATGTTTGTAATAAAGAAACTGTAGAAGATGACATCAACTATGAAAAAAATAACTCATGTTAAAATATGTACCCTAAATAAAAATAGTTAATGCAATTGGTGGCAAACATTCTTGTGCCTTGGCCAAGCATAATTTAAGTAAAGCTTCTTTACAAAATTATATGGGATACAAATGGTCTGAATTCAATAGAACAAAGGAAAGTTATGTTATTTTTTTCTACAGAAAGCCATCCTACTTGGTTGAAATATTAGCTACCATCTATTGAGCACTTATACACAGACATTGTTATAAATGTGAAATACTTAGTATTTATTTTGTTGTTAGTGGTAAACTATACTTTGAGCTGAGAAAAAAATCAGAATTTTCGGAAGATAATGGAGTAGGGCACAATTGTGAAATTTAAGAAAAAGGGCCTTTTCATATTCCCTGATTTTGAATTTTGTGCACATCATTTTGGTAGGTAATGCTTTCAAATAATTATTATTATTATTATTATTATTTTTGAGACAGAGTCTCACTCTGTTGCCCTGGCTAGAATGCTGTGGCATCAGCCTAGCTCACAGCAACCTCAAACTCCTGGGTTCAAGCAATCCTTCTGCCTCAGCCTCCCGAGTAGCTGGGACTACAGGCATGCGCCACCAGGCCCGGCTAATTTTTTCTATATATTTTTAGTTGACCAATTAGTTTCTTTCTATTTTTAGTAGAGACAGGATCTTGCTCTTGCTCAGGCTGGTTTTGAACTCCTGACCTTGAGCGATCCACCCGCCTCGGCCTCCCAGAATTCTAGGATTACAGGCGTGAAACACTGCACCCAGCCTTAAATACTTATTAAGAATTCATCTTCCAGAGATTCTTAGTAATCTCTGACTTTTTTGGCAACAATTAAGCAGCTTTGAAAGTTTTCCATTTGCTTTGGGATAGAGAAATATAGCCAAGAACAAAGACATCATTGCTCAGCTTTTTATTCCAAATTAACTTCTTTTAAAGCCCATAGAATAAGCAATAATTCTGAAAACAAGAATTGCAATTGTAGAATTGGGGCATTTTGAGAGAGAAATGTGTGTTGAGTGTCAAGGGACTAAGAACCTTAGAGAACCCGGAGTAATGAGTTTAGTTAGTATCACAAATCAGATGAGGGAAAATCAAATAAAGTGCCTTGACTAGAGAAAAACGTGATAATTTTTCCATTCCCTGACTGTCTGGTTTAAATTTTGAATCAGAGCCTTGACAACTCCTTAAAGATTCTTGCAGATTTGAATGTGAGTTCTCCTTAGCAAAATTACTCATGGAGGGCACCTACATTAGGAAAAGAACAATCTAATTATTGGTGGTTACTGCCAAACATCATAGACTTCGTCATTTGGAATTATGAAGTAGCCAGGAAATCAGAGCATCTGGGAAAATGATCGTTTTGGTATTGTAAACCTCCAGCCTTTTTCAGAGGAAAGCTATAGAGCTAGTTTAAGACGAACTAAAGAAAAGAGACTTTCACAGGGTTGCACATTTAATCCTTATAAACTCTGTGAGTTAGATATTATTTCGTTCATCTATAATTGAAGGTATTGATATTTAAAGTATTTAAGTAATTTTCCCAAGGTTCTACACCTAACCTGTACCAGAACCAGGAATCAACCACTCTAGGTTTTTCTGATTCCTCAATCCATGTTTTTGTCATTATGAAATGCTAACTTCACCAAAGCCTAGAATGTGAAACTCAATTCAACACATGGTAGATGGCAAATACCACCCATATTAGTGTCTGTAGTGAAAAAACATTGACACAATTGTTTTAATTTTAGATGCTGTGCTCTGAGCAAATGCTTCTTTTCATCTCTGAAATACACAGGATCTTAATTTTTCTCATTAGCAAAAAATGCTTTGCTTATTTGAAGGGAAAATGAGGGACGCACTTTAGGTTATAACTAGGGTATGCAGCAGAAGGAGGTCTCATATTAGCCTATGATATCAGGGTTTATTGTAAGCAAAAAGACATTGCTAAGTAAGGGGCAACTAATCTTCATCAGGAAACAATGCTTTTTTTGTTTGTTCGTTTGTTTGGTGGAAATAAGTTTTAGAATTTGTACATTTAGGTTTATCTCTCCATTCAGTTGTGTCTCTTTAAAATCTATTTGAAAATTCCTTTATTTAATAAAATATACGTTATGTTCTTGGCCCTGTGATTGGCATTGGAGTTAAAAAAAAGTTTAATAAAACACTATTCTTGCCCATAAAAAATGATAGTTGCATTTGGAGATAGACAAACTCATATTTTTTATTTAGGATGTGCTATTTAACTCATTTGTTTTTACTACAACCATTTATTGCTGACATATTTGATATCAGACACTGCTAGTAGATTTTGTTCCTACCCTTATGTAGTTTACATTTTATAGAGAATAAAAACAAGTAAACAGGCAAATACACTTGCACGATAAGATCTCAGAGAGAGAAAATTAAAGGTCTGCGGAACATTTGAAGGGTGCATCTAACCCATATCTGACAGTCTTTTCCTAGAAGTTATAAAGCTGAAATCCAAAGTGTAGGTATCATAGAAATTTCTGTGGAAGTACATGTAGAGTTTGAGGCATCAGGAAAATTTAAGAACCCCTGTGAAAACATGTTTTCTGTAAGGACTGAAAAAGAGATTAGTGGTATTTAAGGAATAACAACTTCATTTTCCAATTTCAAAATTTTGACTAACCCTAAACCAATGAAAAAAATTATTTTCATTAATTTATATTGTTCGCCTCTGCCAGGTAAATTGAACCCATATACATTGACAGATTTTAAACAGTAATCAAAACTTGAATTATTTTCTCTTCTTAAACTTGTATAATAGTGGCTTCAGCAATGATGACATATTCTCAGTACTTTTTGTTATAGTTTTATATCAACATTTAAATTTGTAGCTGCTTTTCCACTAAAGAGCCCAAGTTATGATGTTTTCTTTCAAGAAATTCCAGTAGAATTTAATTTATCTTTGTATCCGATAATTGAGTTTCTTTTTCGAATAAAAATGAATGAAGTGGGGCCAGGCACGGTGGCTCATGCTTGTAATCCTACCACTCTGGAAGGCAAAAGTGGGAGGATCACTTGAGCTCAAGAGTTGGAGACCAGCCTGAGCAAGACTGAGACCACGTCTCTACTAAAAATAGAAAAATTAGCCGGACGTTGTGGTGTGCACCTGTAATCCCAGCTACTTGGGAGGGAGGCTGAGGCAGGAGGATCTCTTGAGGCCAGGAGTTTGAGGTTGCTATGAGTTAGGCTGATGCCAGGGCACTCTACTCAGGGCAATAGAGCAAGACTCTGCCTCAAAATAATAATAATAATGATAATAAAATGTGTACTACTTGCTTTATAAAAAGAATAATGTTTATAATTTAGAAAGTGAAAAGCTGTTGAAAATTTTCTATAATATCTTGACGTTATTATTGGCCAACTTTCATATTTCTTTTTTTCTGTTGTATTCTAAATAGTTTCAAAGATAACTTGTGTCACTATTTGCATTAGCCCACAATCTGCTAAAGTTTTTCTTTTTCTGAAATTCAAAGAGTTCATGTGTCAATTTTCATTCCCACTGTCATCAGGGAAACAATATTAGATATCAGTGAATATGCTTTGCTTCTACCAATCTTAAGCTGCAGAAAATAAGCCAAGTCACCCTTAAACATATGCTGTCAATCAGAAAATCAGAAAGCAGGATACAGAAAACATAAGCTTGTAGCATTGTAGAATCCACATGTGGTTGACATGCTGAATGATTCATAAATATATATCTTTACCCTCGGAAAAGAAGCAGAATTTGAATGAATAAAAAGAGGCCAAGGTGAATCCTAAACATCAAGTTATTGTAAGAAATCAGAGAACGGCAAAAATTTTTTTATTAAGGGAGCTAGAGTGAATAAAGTATTGGCAATTTCTTATAAATGGCTTTAGGATAAAGTAGGTAAATTTTAGATTAAACATGAAATATAAATGCTGATTTTATATATATATATATAATTCTTTTCCATTTCTAAGGAGAAAATGGGTATAATCTATGAGTCAAGACTGTCTTTACTAATAGACCATCACTTTTTCAATAATGTGGCATACAAATTAATATTTTATTTGCTTTTTCCACTGTTAATATACTGAGTACAATATCCTTAAGGAAAGGTTTTGTTTGTTTTTGTTTTTTTGTTTTGTTTTGTTTTGTTTTTGTGGCCAGGTAATATATTATATATGGATCCTCTCTTAATGAGATCAATATTGGAGGGCAAACTAACTACAGTATTGGGAATTGGGGCTAGAAATAGTATATCAAAGTAGATAGGAGGTCAGCATGTGAATTCAGCTTCTTTTGTTCAAATCCTTACCCGCCACTTACTAGGTTTGCCACCTTTAGAAGATACTTAATCTCACCATTCCTTCTTACTTACCTCAAAAATAATAATAAACATTAATAAATAATGAATAATAAATCTTACCTTAGATAGTAGTTCTGAGGATTAAATTAATTAATGCATGTAAAATATTTAAATAATACCCAGATAAAAATACATATTGAATAAATATTATTTATTCATATTATTGAGTACAATATTCAGTTCATGGAAAGTTAATGGGCAATTAAAAATCATTTTCACATGGACAAAAAACCCCAGAAGTCAACAATATGAAGAATTTTTTCAGATGGGTAGACCTACAGAGAAATGAGGTTTTATATTTTTATTTATTTTTTTCTGAGCCTGGATGCAGAATAAGAGGTATTAGATGATTCAAAGTTTCAAAAAGTTTTAGTATACATTACTGAAAACTCAATTTTTGTAAGGCTATTTATATCTGTATTTCAAAAGGTATGATCTGCATTGGGAGACAAGACAGCTGAAGTTATATACCTCATATACATTTCTCTATTTCTAGTAATTCTTCCTACAGATCAGAAATATTCAAAGTTTAATGATTAATACTGTCCCCAAGACAATGCTGATCTCTTTCAACATGTCTTTGTTGAGCACCCTTATAACTATATGCAATGCTCAGGGATAAACATATAACCTTCAAAAAACTGTGCTGAGTGAAAACATAAAGACATGAAAAAATTGGTCTTATGTATTACCCTTAGGATCTATTAAAGAAGGAAGTTTGTCAAAACATAAGATACTGGAAAAGATAGATAAAAGGATTTCTTTTTTTAAGATTGAAGAATGCTTAGATTTTACTGTTTAGGTGTCTAAAATAAAATATCCAGCTTTTATGTTAAAATAAATTCCTCTATAATGATGACCTTAGTAGTATCATAACATTTAAGTAAGATTGCATGGCCCATTATAAAATTACACAAGATGCTTTTCCATTTTTCAAATTAAATAATACTTGAACCATTTTGGAAATTTATAACTAAAAATGAATTCTCTTTTTCTTACTCCTGATATTGAAGAAAAATTCTGGATTTTTTTTTAACATAACATTGTACATTATGTTAGATTATATATTTAATACTTCTTATTAGAATAATTTTTAGATATTTATAATATTGGTGACCCAGGTAACTAAATCACCACAAATGTAAAATCATTTAAGGATCATACACACGTATCTCATTTTATTACACTTTGCTTTATTGTGCTTCACAGGTATTGCATTATTTACGAGCTGAAGATTTGTGGAAACCCTGCCTCTGGCAAGTCATTTGGTGCTATTTTCCAACGACATGTGCTTACTTAGTGTCTCTGTGTCATATTTTGGTAGTTCTCATGATATTTCAAACCTTTTTATTATTATAATAACTTATGGTGATCTCTGATCAGTCATGGTTGATATTGCTATTGTAATTGTTTTGAGGCACAAAGAACCACACCCATATAAAAAGGCAAGCTTGACTGATAAATGCTGTGTACGTTCTGATTGCTACACCAACTGGCCTTTCCCTCATGTTTCTTCTTTTCTTTGGGCCACCCCATTCTCTGAGACACAACAATATTGAAATTAGGCCTATTAATAATCCTACAATGGCCTCTAAGTGTTCAAGTGAAAGGAAGAGTCACACGTTTCTCACTTTAAATCAAAAGCTACAGATGATTGATTACGCTTATTAAGAAAGGCATGCCCAACAATACATGAGTGGATCAACAAAATGTGGTATATATATACCATGGAG
>VBSM01003169.1:6663250-6741526 GCA_008086735.1 Cheirogaleus medius | reverse complement strand
GAAAAGCATGTTGAAAGCTGGAAGAGGCTTCATTTAGCCAAGTTGTGAATGGAAAGGAAAATTTCTAGAAGAAACTTGGAAGTGCTACTCCAGTGAACCCATGAGTGATAAGAAAGCAAAACAGCCATATTGCTTATATGAAAACATCTGTACTGGTCTAGATAGAAGATCATACCAGCCACAATATTCCCTTAAAACAAATCCTAATCCAGAGCAAAAGCCTAACTTTCTTCAATTCTATGAAGGCTGAGAGAGCTGAGGAAGCTGCAGAAGAAAAGATTGAAGCTAGCACAGGTTTTTTTTCATGAAGTTGAAGGAAAGAAGTTATCTCCATAAAATCAAAGTGCAATGAGAAGCAGCAAAACTGATGGAGAAGGTGCTGCAGGATATATCCTTAGCTAGATCTAGCTAAGATAATCATGAAAGTAGATATACCAAACAATAGATTTTCAGTGTAGACAAACAGCCGTCTATTGAAACAAGATGGCATCTAAGACTTTCAGAATGAAAGAGGAAAAAACTCCCTGGCTTCTAAGCCTCAAAAGATAGGCTGAATGTCTTGTTAGGGCTAACGCAGCTGGTGATTTGAAGTTGAAATCAATGCTCACTCATTTACCATTCCAAAAACCTAGGGCCCTTAAGAATTATGGTAAATTTACTCTGCTCTATAAATGGAACAGCAAAGCCTGGATCACAACATATTATTTTATAGCATGGTTTACTGAATTTTTAAAGCCCACTGATGAGAATTATCACTTTTAGAAAAAAGTTGCCTTTCAAAATGTTACTGCTCATTGGCAATGCACCTCTGCGCCCAAGAGCTCTGATGAAGATGTACAAGAATATTAATGTAATTTTCATGCCTGTTAACACAATATCCATTCTGCAGCCCATGAATTGAGTAGTAAGTTTAACTTTCAAGTCCTATTATTTAAGAAATACATTTTTAAGGCTATAGCTGCCACAGATAGTGATTCTGCTGATGAATCTGGGCAAAGTAAATTGAAAGCCTATTAGACAGGATTTACTTTTTAAAATGCCATTAAGAACATTCATGATTCATGGAAGGAGTTCAAAATATGCACATCAATAGTTTGGAAGAATTTGATACCAACCATCATGGGTAACTTTGAGGGGTTCAAGAATTCAGTAGAGGAAGTCCCTGCACATGTGGTGGAAATAGCAAGAGAATTAGAATTAGAAATGGAGCCTGAAGATGTGACTGAATTGTTGCAATCTCATGATTAAACTTTAAAGGGATGAGGAGTTGCTTCTTATGAATGAGCAAAGAGAATGGTTTCTTGAGATGGAATCTACTTCTCGGGAAGACACTGTGAGCACTGTTGATATAACTACAAAGGATTTAGAATATTACATAAGCTTAGCGGATAAAGCATTGGTAAAGTTTGAAAGAATTGACTCCAAATTTGAAGGATGTTCTAATGTGGATCAAATGCTGTCAAAGAGCTTTGCATGCTACAGAGAAACTTGTCCCGAAAAGAAGATTCAATCAATGTCGCAAACTTTCTTGTTGTCATATTTTTGGGAATTGCCACAGCCTCTCCAACCTTCAGCAACCACCAAACTGATCAGTCAGCAGCCATCAACATTGAGGTAAGACCCTCCACTAGTAGAAAGACTACAACTTGCTTAAAGTTCAGATGACCAGTAGCATTTTTTAGCAATAAAGTATTTTTAATTAAAGTATGTACATTACATTTTTAGACATAATGCTATTGCACACTTAATAGAATACAGTTTAGTGTAAACGTAGCCTTTATGTGCACTGGGAAACCAAAACATTTGTGTTACTTATTTTATTGAGATATTTGCTTTATTGTAGAGGTCTAAAACTGAACCAGCAATATCGCCAAGGTATGCCTATAAATACTTGTGAATCTTAATTATTTTACTTTAAATATAATAGTTTATTAAGCAAAATAGTGTGTATGCCTTTATAAATAAAATCAAGAGATTATATGTCTTACTGCTATCTTTTTTTGTTCAAAATTATCTTCTTAATTCTAATGTATTTCTTATGCTCTGTAAGTCATAACTGTTTTGGACTTTCTGTAATTGGTGAAGTAATTACTCTTCATGCTTCGAAATAACATATGCATTTTGTAACTATTATTCAATTTCCTCCTCTACTCTGAGTTAAATTAAATTATAATACTAATACCAGAAGGGTGCCCAATAGCTCTTTCTCCATACCTTAATAAAACAATTATCAGTGTGGGAGAAGCATTTTTTTTCTTGTAAATAGAATATAGGAACAACTGTTTTGCTAGAGTTGACAATGATATTTACCATTGTTTAGTCTTTACTGTTGTGCAATAGCAAAACCCTGGGAAATATATTGTAAACAATTGATGTAGTACAATTGTTTAGTGACTCCAAACAGCAGCATGTGCTTTATCTTCTGGAGCTGCTTGCCTCTTGCTCTCTCATTTGATGAAAATGAATGCAGAGCGGATGTAAATACATTTCTGCTCTATTCTCACTTTCACGGCTACATTGCTCTAGTCAAACAGTTAATTTACACCAGTACATACAAAACTTCTAGATTATATTGAGGTGAATTTCATGCCTCAAATAGTTCCACTTGGAGCTATACCTAAAACTTAAACCAACAGAGCTTCATGGTTGCATTTTGTGGAAAGATGCTTATGTATGAATCCAATGCATACAGTTCAAAGTTGGTGGGCAACTATTTGAGCTATTAATTCATCAGATTGTAGCAAAATAATGTTATGATTAGACACATTTAAAAATTCAATCATGCTCAAGTTTGACATAAAACACAGGTCTTAAGCATAAGCAGGAATGAATGTAAATATCTAACAATGAAAAACATTTGTTATATTTTACTACATGGAAAGAATTTCAATATGACTTGCCCATGATTTCTTGCAATTAAATAGAATTTAGTTTTCCATTTTGCTTAAAAATGTGCTCTGGCAATAGGACCTTAAACTAAAATGTATATAATTTTATTATCTTATATGTAGAAGGTCAGGTATAATAGGAAAAATTAATTTACAAGAATTAAAATATACTTCTTACATTGAGGTTTTTGGAATATCTTCTGCTAAATGTATTCTTTAGAAGGTATAAAATTAGAGAACTATTATATGTTTGTTGCTATTTTATGTATTATTGAGCTATTAAGAGACTTTTTGGAGATAGAGTGAGGTTAAGAATTATGACATAAAACAAAAGTTCTATTAAAATAGATAATATGAAACTAAAAGAAAAAATAAAACAGAAGATTAGAAGACAATGTAGATGTAAAAGCTATAATAAATGCCAATGTTTTAAAATAGTGAATAAAATGGCACAATTAAAGATGTTAAAGAAAACATAAGAAGTTTGGAAATATTTCCTCCTTTTTTTCCGTGTTTCTTTTGACGTAGGAGACTTAGTCTTTTTAATTTTTTAATACTGAAAAGTTTATTTCTCTTATGAGCTATATACAGTGTCATATCATTTTTTTCTTTTTGTTATAAACATTCTGTCTTCTTCCTCTATAACAATTTAAATAAAAAGATGTGAAAGAAGAAGAGCAATGCTTCGGACCTCGTTTAAGTACAACTCTTTGTGCTCATGAAATGTTTCTAGGGGAGGAGGCTATTAAGCAAGACAGATATCATGCAGGCATGTCAATCACATTTAATGGGCAGTGGTGGAAGGTAATCTCCTTCTCCCCCATCAGTCTCTAGCAAACTAGTAGACAGAACTCATTACTGTGCAAATGAACCTGCCAGACGCTTCAGCCATTTGCCTCACTAGAGGTCAAGAAGAGTTGACACCAGTTAAAGCTGGTAAATGTGGCAAGGAAGGAAAAAGGAGGCTGAGCAACTCCATAAGTTGAAATAAACAGTATCATATTGACAATAACCTTAAGGGAGTTTAAAAATTCCTCCTGGAATTTTGAAAAAAGAAAGTTTTTATCAAAGTAGTTCAAGTGTTTAAAATTAGTTCCTCACATCATTTACTATATATAAAAATGTGATGATAACAAAATTAAGCTCACCCTCCTTTAGCATAAATTTCAAAAAGGTTAATCTGACTTTCAGCAGGCTACCTCCTACCACGTCAATTTATTGACTTAAAAACACCTAGAAAGCACCATCTTATTAACACAAATTATTATTATTAGCACCATTGACTGTTACTCTCTTTGAAGAGCTCTGCTAAGCATCATCTTGTTTAATTCTCTAAACTGCTTAATGAGATAGGCACCATTATTTTTATTTTACAAATGGGGAAACTGGACCTATAAGAAGTTTGAATTTGCACAAAGTCATCAGCTTAAAAGCAGAAAAGTTATGATCTGGACTTAAGTGTGTCTGACTACAAAGTCCAATCTACTGGAGTCCCAGTATTGTTTCTTATTTCTTTATCATCTCTAACTTTATTATATTTCTCTTAATGAGTTTTCTACTTGTATTAGAGTTAATTTTTATAACAATTATTTAAGATAGATACGATTTTCACTTTATAGTGATAAGAAAATTAAGGATTAGGAATTAATTTATTTGCCAAGATCTAGAAGATTAGTGAGAACTAGATATTTGAACCTCTATGAATGTCTCATTTCCTATTCCATAAACTGAGTTGCTCCTGTAGTTGGCTTTTCAAATATGCTATAGACATAGCATCCCAAGACCTAAAGCTACAATTAGATTAAATAAAAAACCTATATAATAGTTTTCCAGGTTTTGTTATACATTCTAAAATTTCTTTCATAATAAATGACCTAGAGGAGAACTCATTCAATGAAGTTTTACATGTCATTATGTCTTGAGAAAAACAAGGCTATGGAAATTAAAAGTATTAGTATTATGGAGAATAACTGGAAGTTCCTTAATTTTTTTCAGAAACATAACATTATTTTATTAAATTCATTGTCTAGATGTTGCTCACATAGTAGCTTTCTCTACTATGGTTTTGTTCACATATGCTTTGATCACCTCTTCATATGACAGTTTTATTTTTTGTAGAGAGAATACATAGATGTTTTAGTTTTTCCTCTATCATGGATGCTTGGAATTTGGGGTGTGTGTGTGTGTGTGTGCATATGTGTGTGTTTTGGTGGTTTTAAAAATTTCTTTTAGCTTTATGGTATTGCTGTGTAAGTTTTTAGGTTTCTTTGTCAAATCTGGGAAAATATCATCAAATATTTTCACATGTGTACTGTAGAACTTCAGGGAACCAACAGTTCTCTTTCATGCAGTGTCTAAATTTATATTCTCCTTTAATTGCATTTATCAACCAATTTGTGATTGATGTTATTGTTCCAGAAGCTTACGTGTCCGATGCCATCTTTGGCTGTGTCAGTATTTCATGTATAATTAGCAGATAATTTTATATTTTCCAAAATATTGATATGATTCACTATTATGCATTAACTGGATTATCAAATAATTTATGAACCCTCATTACTTCTATTAGAAATGCATCTCACTTTCTTTTTTTCTTTTTTTTTTTATTTCAGGGCATTATGAGAGTACAAACATTTTGGATGGAAGTTCTTTAATTTTTTGCTGATTTTTCTCATTTTTGCCATAATCAGGGATATGATGATGAAAATAGCTTGCTATATTTTTATGCATCAAAATTATGTTGAAATATGTTTTTCTTTGAATACTACCACATTTGCTTATTTATTTCAAATATGTAGTTTATTTTTAAAATAAATTAATTAGTATATATGAAAACATTATCATTATTGTTATTATCAGGAGGGTTTTGGTTCATATTGACTGGCTCATGGCAACTTTTTTTAGCCAAAAATATTATAGATTAGGCTGAGAGTAGAGGCTCACCCCTGTAATCCTAGCCCTCTGGGAGGCTGAGGCAGAAGGATCACTTGAGCACAGGAGTTTGAGACCAGCCTGAGCAACAGTGAGACCCCGTCTCTACTAAAAATAGAAAAATTAGCCGAGCATGGTGGTGTGTGCCTGTAGTCTCAGCTACTTGGAAGGCTAAGGCAGGAGGTTCTCTTGAACACAAGGATTTGAGGTTGCAGTGAGTTACAATGATGCCACTACAATCTAACAGGGGCTACAGAGAGAGACTCTGTCTCCAAAAAATAGAAAGTGTTATTGGTTGTGCCTTACAAGATTATGTAGTCATCTGTACCTTATTTCTATCCTCTTTACCCACTCTCATTTGCATTTTTCTTAGGTAGCTACATTATTATTTTTATTTACCCAATATACTTTTTCTCTGGCTGTCAATTCAATCTGATTTCCATATAGGCCTTTTCCCCAAATCTCAGATTCTCTGATAAAATGGTAAATTAAATTCATAGTACTTCGATATCCCTGGCTTTCTTTTCTCCTGTTACAAGTTCACAGAACAGAGAAAATGAAATGAAGCCAATAATGGTTCCAATTTCTTGCTCTAATAAAACATTACATTTTAAAAATAATGTTTTGATTATTTAATTTTAAATAAAAATATTTATAGGAGAATTCATTTAAACTTTTTAATTATATCCATTGAACAATAAAATCAATGACTATAACTATCTGATAGTGACAAAATTATGTGTTCAACCTTAATTGTACACCTTAATTGTACAATCTGGGCAAATAATTGAATGCTGGATTTACATTTTTAAAAGAGAAAAATCATAAAATTAACTAACAATCTCTACCTAATATATTTTCCTAGTGGACTTTCCAGTGCTTCTATAACCATGATTCCAAAGTTAACCTTTCAAAAGATGAAAGAGCTAAAAATAAACAAATAAATGTGAGAGGAAAACCGGAAAGATTTTATCTTTGGAAGACAGAGGAAGAAAGAGAATGAGACAGAGACAGAAGGAAAGATCAGAGATATATTAATCATAACAAATATTCTAGCCCCGAAGGGAACACTGGAAATTAAGAACTAGTGATGGGTAAGCCTTTTGAGGTTTAAAGATGAGATCCAGATAAGAAACTCAGCATTCTTGTGATTATCCTAACCTTTCTCATGGAGGTTGAAATCAGATTGGAAATATGAGAACAAGCTTTCTTGTAATGTATTGCTCCTTTCAGAGTCAGTCCAGCTGGAAATGCATAGAAGCATGAAAATGAAAAAAGAAAACAAACAGAAATAAGCTAACCAAATTTTTGAACCATAGGAGAAGTTCATTTGGGTCTGGGTAGGCGTAGGTCACTTCTTTTTCATCCGAACCGATTGTTCCCTTGTTTCTAGTAAGAGCTCTTTGTTGTTTTTCGTAAATGAGCCTTCATGGAAATAATTCATCATGTCTACACAAAGAGCTAGGATTATTTTTTTTTTCCCTGAGAAAGAGTTTAAAACATCACGACAAAAAATATTAAAGAAAAGGACATGGTTTTGGATTAGGGCATAATGGTTGAAATTGAAAGTAATTAATGAGAACATTCTCACCAGTGGTGTGGATAGCAAAATGAATGAATTATGCTATAATAGACTCAGGAAACCTTTGAAGGCCAGAAGTCTGACAGGATGATATAAAAGGATCAATGTACAAATTGCAGTATTAGTGCTCCGATTCCATATTTCTAAAGAAAAACAATATAACTACAGAGTCAATTATCTCAATCTGTAATAATGCACTGAAAAAGTATCTACATGTTCATACTGAAATTTATTTTAAGGTTCAGGGAACAAAATTCCAAGTTAGAAAAGCAAAACTGCCGAAAATCTCACTTTGATATAAAGAACAACAGGTTTAGGCTGTGCTAAAGAGGAGGAGGAAGAACTTTATATATAGCAAGAATCACTATCAGTCTTAAAAATTAAATCAAAACAAACCAAAAAACAAACCGTGTTTCCTTAAAGTCCATATCTTACACAATACACACACAAACACATTTTGTTTTTATAAAGTAAAAATCAACTGTACAATAGAAAAAGGTCCCCTGGTTATAAAACTGAAAAGCCCACAGATAATTCTGGTGGCAGGCATGACCCAATTCAGGACTCCAGTTCCATTTTTCTGTGACTCTCTTGGCAATGATCTCTTTCATAGATTGGCTTAGGCCTCAGGCTGCTTTACTTAGTGTAAAAAATGGCTGCCACTAGCAACCAGGGCTGCAAGTGTTCTGGTTCACATTAAGGATAGAGAGCATCAACTTTGATCACCATCAAATAAACCCCTGAGTTTGGCTAGGCAATACTAGCTCTTATTTATTGAGACTACTATTCATTTGTCAACTAAATCTTCAGCAAAGGAACAAGATTATGTTTATTAAATGATAGAACAAGGACCTTTTTAGTTCATATTGCTCAAATCAAGTTCCAAACACCTTCCATAAGCAAAGTACATTCAAAAAAAGAGAATATGCCATTAGAGATAATTTTATTTCAAAAATAATAGTTTATATCTTTATTTAAAATATTCAGATTGTTTTTCTTACATCTATTAAGTATAAAGGTTATTTGATATTACCATGTAGGTACTAAATGTTGAAAATACAATTACTATACTTTCCAAAAGAGCAATCAAGTTTTATCTAGAGTTGAATACCTTCTCTATAAAGCTTTTCTGTAGCTTTTATTTACTATATATTAATATCTATAGTTGTTTTACTTTTTTATTTCTTTTACTTTCTTTCATACTTATATTTATTTATTATTTTGTAAGTGACATTCACTTTTCTGTCATTGAGGTACAATGAACAAACTAAATGAAATTCCTAACTTCATTGAATTTATAGAAAACACAAATCAGTATCTCTGATGATGATAGAAATTATGGAGGAAAATAAAAAAAGTAAAGCAAAGGAGAGAAATAGGAAGGGTAAGGAGATATTTCAATGTTAAACAGTGTCATCAGGAGAGATCTTAATGGAAACAAACAACAGCACTTATATTGTAGATATCTATGCGGATAAAAGAATTCCAGGCAGAGAGAAAAGCAGGTGTAATGTCCTGAGGCACAACATAGCTCTTATTTTTCAAGGACAACAAAAGAAATAGTGTTTGGGGGGCAGAGAGGTATTAAGTTAGGAGGAGAGTTATTAAGAAATTAGGTCAGAAAGAAAATAGACAGTCAGACTCTCTCTCTCTCTCTCTCTCTCTCTCTCTCTCTCTCTCTTTCTGAATCATAAATATGAAAGCATTATCTACTTGATGGATTTTTTCCAGGAATCATTGTTGTTATTAACTCTTTATTTTAGTTTTAGTATTTTAGTTCTGTTCTAGGCAGAATAATGGCCTCTAAAATATGGCTATGTCCCAATTCCTAGAACCTGTAAACATATTACTTTACATGATAAAAGGGATTTTGAAGATATGATTAAAGTTAAGGACCATGAAATTGTCCCAGCTGTGCTCAGTGAGAGAAATGTGACAATTAAAGAAGAATTTGAAAGAGATGCTATTTTGTTGGCTTTGAACATGAAACAAGGAAGCCATGAGCCAAGGATTGAGAGTATCCTCCAGAAAGTGAAAAAGGCAAGAAAAAGGATTCATCCCTAGAGCCTCCAGAAAGAAAGGCAGCCTTACCGACACCTTGATTTTAGCTTGGTGAGAATTGTGTCAAACTTTTGACCAGTAGAACTGCTTAAGATAATAAATTTGTATTGATTAAGCACTAAACTTGTGATAGTTTGTTACAGCAGCAATAGAAAACTGACATAATATTCTTTGAATAAAGCTCTTTGATTTAGTTATTTACCTCTTCCGTATTATTTATTGTTTTCACCCTGGTCCGCCAATTTCTAAAGCCGTTTTGATGAATCATTGGATTTTATCACATTTTTCTTCTTTTCCATAACTTTCCTATACATATGTATATATTTCAAAGTTACATCATTTTAAGTAACAGTTTGGGACTGATACACATTTTTAATATCTCCCTCAAAAATAAACAAATAAGGATATTATTCAAACAATCCTGGTAATTATTAAGGAGGGCATGTATTAAGGTAGAGATATGCAGAATGCAAATAAGACATTGATGTTGAAAATACTTTAAGCTGATAAGACTCAACAAGCCAGTGCATAAGTGAGAAAAGAGTAAATATTTAAAGCTGAATTTCAGGTTTTTACTTTGAGTGACTATGAAGATGCTGCTTCACTCAGCTAAGATACAGAAGCAGTAGTAGGTTTGATCACACAAAAAATAGAACATTGCCATACACCTTTGACTTTTGCAGGTATAAAGTATCTGAACACTCAGATAGTTTGAGGGCAAACTCATTAAGGTATTAAGCCTGTGGATGTCCTTTGGAAGCACAAGAGGCCATACTAGTCTTCTTGCCCCCAGTCAGGAGGAATCAAAGTCACAGTGGTGGCATCATAACCTTGGCAGTGTTCTCACTGGACTGCTCCTGTGATGTGCTTCTGGCAGTATTTCCTGCTGCCTAGCTAAAATAGCTTCTGGCCACTGTTCAAGTCTTTTCTTCAAGTTTCCTATTGATTCTATCATATATCCAAAATCCTTTGAGTAAACTAATTTTTTCTTAATTAAGCTAGTCAGTATGTTCTTCCACAAAGGATCCCTATGTGATATAACTTTCTTTTCAGAACATTAGCAATGCTTTATAAAGAAAATGAGAACAGTTTACAAAAAATTTAAAATATACTATAGAATAAACTACACAGAAATAGGGACTAGACATTATAATATCTAATTACACATACCTGTTTTATTTGGGTTCCTCTTATATCTGAACTACTTTTTAATTGTAAATTAATCATATTTAGGACTGAATTTTAAATATAGAAACTTATATGTCTAGGTTATATGTCTATGTTTATATTTTTTCTAATTGTTTAAAAAGAAAAAATTAATTTAGACTGTCTAATTAATTCATATTTAAATGCAGAAAAACATTTAGTGTCATATTTTAAAATTAAAATAAATGCTTTTTTATAAAATTATATTATCTACCAAAGTAAAATGCAATGGATGTAGATATTTTATAAAATATAGAAAAGTATTAGAAAAATTTATAAACACATTGCTTGACCAGAAAAATATAACAATTATAGATATGTTTCTGCATTTTCTTCTATTTTTTCTATGCATAGTTTTGTTTAATATATTTATGATTGGAAAAAATCTTATTAGCTTTACATACCCAAGAGTTGCTTAATACTTAGTCTTTTCTTAACTGTTACCCTATAATAACAGTATATAATAATCATTTACTTTTTAATCCCCAATTTTGTGTATAGTATATTATAAATGGTGCTAAAATTTTAGATTGATTTTCTATGCTAGATTGCCAGAAGTGAAAAGCTAAAGCATACAAGCTTTTTCAACTTCTTGAGGCGTCTCTAGTGGCATGCTTTATTTGTGTTGTAGTATATTGAGGAGTCATTGTTTGTGATGAAACTGCAAAATATGTTAGTGAGACAATAACTAAAGATAGGCACTTATATCTGCTCTCAAAATGTGACTTGAGGACTTTTTGAATGAAAATTCCAAAGTCACTTGAAAGTAGATCATAATTAATCATCTCCTATTACCAAGGAGAGTCTTAAAAACAGAGACTTTGATTTTCACTTAAGACTTTTGGTTAGGATATAATCAACATAATTTGTTCAGGAAACAATTTACAAACCAACATAGACAAAGGAAGCAGGGGTAGATAATTTATATTTATATATAAGAAAAAATGGAAAGGTTTGATTTCTCTGTATACAAGTAACTAGGTCTATTTATACATTTGATCAAATAACATATTTAAAAACAAAAGATTATCTCCTATTTTAACACTATTATATCAATATAAATACAGTTTCTATGAATAATTAGCTATATTAAAGAAAACAAACTAAATTTTCTCAAATTTTACTTTTTAGAGATTTTAATTTTTTAAATATTTGTTATGAGTACATCATAGTTGCACATATTTATGAGGTGCATATAATATTTTGATACAAGCACATGATGTATAATGATCAAAGCAGGGTAAATGAGATATTCACTGCCTTAAGCAATTATCATTTCTTTGTGTTAGGAACATTTTCATTCTAGTCTTCTAGTTATTTTGAAATATATAATAAATTATTGTTAACTATAGTCACCCCATTGTGCTATGAATACTAGCTATTAAACCCTCTATCTAACTATATTTTTGTACCCATTAACCAACTCCCACATATGAGTGAGAACATGTGATATTTGTCTTTCTGTGCCTGGCTTATATACTACATATACACAATGGAATATTACTCAGCTATAAAAAAGAACGGAATCCTGGCATTTGCAAAAACATGGATGGAACTGGAGAACATTATGTTAACTGAAATAATATGTTTAATATCTATGATCAGGTCAGACAGACCTGCTATAGTTAACACCTGTGGAGTAACTGAAATTGCCAAAGGAGATCTGTTACAATGATGAAAATATTTGTTATTGATTAGTAGTGATTATTAAAGAAAACCTTCAATAATTGGTTTTATTATGCCTACAGAAAAGAAGACAGGAAGCTTTAATAAACAAGATATGATGCAACACAATCCATGAATCATCCTTTTTATTTAAGAAAGAAAGAGTATGTATTAGACCAGAGCTTCATTAGTTTTGGCAAAGAAAAACATCTCCCAATTTTGACAATTAGGAATGCACATATTTTACAGAGATACTTAAAAAATGATTTGAAGATCTGATTGCCTGCAAGTTTGCTTATAAGACCCTTCCTTTACAAACTCTCATGTTCTATGGATATCCTATTCATCTTGCTACTGTCAGTGTCTTTTAGCCAAAAACTGCCAGAAACACATGTAGTTAAACAATTTGAGTATATACTGGTGGCAGTGAGGGAGAATGTTCATAATGGGAGCCATGGTGTGTCGCAGTAACAGTGTTAGAAAGAACTTCTTATAACAATGTAGACATTGGTTGAATAATTTTGGAAACAGAAGGTTTGCTCTAAATTGGGTATTTTCAAAAAGTTGGGGGAGGCAATTTTCTGACTGGGTATATTAGTAATTCTCAGCTATAGGGAGGACAGACTAAAGATAAAGATGTATTAATAATAGGTAAAAAATAGCAGTCACTCATTTGGTGAGAGAAACACTTGATATTTTGTGGGTTGCTCAATGACCTTGTATGAAGTGATGTTTTTGGTGAGATTGTTTATGTCTAGAGCGAGCGCAGCATGGCTTAGCTGCAATATCAGATAATTATGTAATAACATTGAGACTTGGTTGTGAGCATCAGATTTGTTTCCTGGTATACAGGGCTACAGGTTTTTTCTTTTTCACAATGTTTAGCAATAAATAGTATAAAATAAAGAGGGAAGATGGTGTATTTTTTTGTTTCATTTTAACAAAACTTCTTTATAGAAAGAACAGTGTATGATATTTGGTAGTATTGTATATTTTCGAGAAAATGTTATAATTGCTACATTTTTTCATTAGCTAAAAGGTTAAGCAAAATATTTTTCTGAAACCAATTACAAGAGTTCTTCATTCAAAATGTATAAAAAATTTTTGTTCCCTGTTATTAACTTTGTGATTACTTTAAAATTGTATTCTAGTAATTCTTCAGTGTTTTATACCATTACATAAGTACCTAGAGAAAGTACCCTGAAGACTCATTAGGAAATTGGGCCAAACTCCTTAAATTGATTTGTTGGTGTATTACCTTGCATACAGAGGATTTATAAGTGGATGAAACAAAGCATGAAAAGGTAAAGATTCACTGGAATTAAATAAGAGCAAAAATGTCAGTACTTGAGCACATTCCTTGGGAAAATTATTATCAACTCTGACCTGTGGGGAGCTATTATGAAAACCCTAAGAAATATCAAATGGATTTTAAAAACAACTAATCTTTGATTTCACAATATACAGAATAGTTATAAAGGGCTTGTTCCTTCAATCCATATTAAGAGAAGGCAGGATGAGAAATGTTGCTTTATAAGTGAAAAGTTAAGCCAAAATAATTCAATTTAATTACCTTGTGATATATTTTATGGGTGCTTTCACTTAAAAGCAATGCTTCAGAAATGCTGGTTCTGTAAGACAGGTGGGTTCGGCCATTTTCAATAGAGTAATCCGGTTTTCATTGCTTTCCTTGTTTTTTCATTTTGAGACTAGAGCTAATTTTACAACAAAAATTTATTATTTAAATTACTAAGATGTCACATGAGTCTGGACTAAATGACAACCAAATCCCTCTGTTTCTAGTTGACAGGGACATTATCTCTCTTCCAATCTGTATATTTACATAAAAGACTGACACCTCAGATTAATCAGAAGTTACTCTCTCACTAAAGTTATTTTTTGAGTTCTGAATATAAGATAAATTTAATTTTAGACAAAATCATTATTCTCATGTTGTATTGATGTCATTTACAGTAACAAATGATTTGTAAGATTTTGATAATTTTTCCTCAAAATTAGAAATTAAAAAAATACACTACAGTACTTTACCCCAAAAATTCACATATTTGTAAGGAATAATTTGATTCCCACTTTGACAGCTGCCAAATTTATGAAAATTTATTTTCATTATTCAAATACCCATTATAAAAACGAAATGTAACTATTTTCAAAACTGCCTAGTCTTTTACAGAAACTAGATCCTTAAAATTCTCCCTGCGGTCCTAGCCCTCTTCTTCATGTCCATTTCCTTCAAAGCAGTACCAAATGGGCTGCACTTTCTTTGTAGCTTATGCTGTCAAAGTACTAAACTGGTCACTTAATTCTGGGGTCTGTTATCAGTTTAACTGTTCCTTACCAGTGGTTATTATCATTACTGTCTCCTGAATGCTTCTAGAGGTGGCACCATTCAAGTAGAAGGAAACAAAACAAAGAATGCTTTCCCAGGTTGGGTTCCTCAGAAAACTTCCTCTGAGACAGAGATTAGTGTGCAAGAGGTTTTACTAGGAAGCTTCAAAGAACAATACCTGGGAAAGGAAGTGACAAGAAAGACTGGACAGAAAGAAGTTGAACTTCCATGAAGTCTAAATAGAGGCTAAGGCTGGGATATTCAGAGTTGCCCCAGTAGGGATGAGGGGCCGTGGCTTCGCTACCCCCACATTGATTAGGCATTGCTTGCAGCCACCATAATATGGGGATGTGACCTTACATAAGGTGGCGCTCCTGAGCTGAAGCAAGCCTTAAAGCCAACAGCACTTCCAGCAGCTGGGAGAATGAGTTTTTAATTCCCGAAGGGGAATCTGGATGATGTATCACAGTGCATATCTAGAGCACTAGGCATCCATCCCTTATAATTGGTTCTGCAGAGATAATTTTTTTTTCTTTTTTCCTCTGACCAAACTTGCTTCACTCAAAAAAAAAAAAAAAAAAAAAAAAGAATCTGCAGTTCTTTTTTAAAAACTAACTTGTTTTTGTACTCTTTTTTTTTTTGGCAATAAATAAAAATTGCTATATTGTATTGACTTCCCTGCTATAAGAGTGTAGAGTGTGTTTGTGTATATGTATGTATTTCCCACATATTTTTGCATACATTGAAAAATAGTATAAATTTCCTTAAAATATGTGAATAAACTAGGTGTTTCTCTATCCAAGGCATTCCATTTATCCACCATATCAAACTGTATTAAATTTTTGTGCTCAGAACTATGAAAGACTACAGAATTGTAGAAAAAGCTAAATATCAGTTTTTGTGGATGATGAAAAAACCTTGGTAATCATCATAGGACACATAAGGAACAACACTGGAAAATATGGAAAACTTTGAGGCATAAATTTTATAATTAAAATTTTTTGAACTGTCAAATGTTTTAGATTGTGTGAAGAAAAACTGTTTCTATTAACGTATAATCCCCAAACTGTATTTGACATATCATGTAATAATTAGATATTTTATTGATCTTAAAATAAGTAAAATTGAATTTTTAAACACTCCCTTAGATAAATTTTTAGTATTTTTACATGAAATTACTAATGTCTATGATTTCCATGAGTGAGAATGATTTTTCTCATTTGTAAAATGAAGGCATTGGTAACAGTCTCATATGGTTACTATGGAATTCAAGTATTTAATGCATGTAAAGTGTAAAGTGCAAAGTGCTGAATACCATGCTTGATGCATTGTTAGTACTCAATAAATATTAATGTTTATTTTTGTTGTTGTAGTTAATGTGAAATTTCAGCATTACAAATATAACTACAATACATCAAGACATTTTGATAAATTTGCCAATAATTTATAAAGTTCACACCCTCCAAAGTCAAAGTATAGTACAAAACACGCATTTTATATGCTTGTATTTACTTTTGTTTTTGGATATGGAAAATATTCACAAAATGTGCACTTTAGCTGTAACAATTCACTAACCATATTCTAAATATAACATTTGCAGTGTTTTCTAATGTAACCATATTTACACTTTCCTTTCTTTTTTTTTTGTCATTATTTTTTGTTGTTGTTGTTAAGATCACTTGAAATGACTAAGAAGTTTGTTTCCTAATTAAGTTATAGCTCATCTAAAGATATTTTAGAAGATAGGTGTGTTATTTTCTTACTGTGAATACTTGAATGGAAAAAAAAAACCCAACAAATTGAACATACCCCTTCTTTGGTCATTTCCTTTAGGCATGAGGAGTGAGAACACAGTCTAAGTAAAACAATTTTATGATGAAAGATGACTGTTCAGGTCAAAGTGAATATAGTTTTAAATTATGCACCTCAGAATCAGGAATTGCAAAATGACTGCACTTGTTTCCTAAATTGCATTATTTTATCAATTTCTCTCTCCTCTTTGGCCTCAGCCATGTGCTGCCTTATAGAAATCCTTTCCCTAGGCAACATTTCTGTTTATCTTAATATTGTTGTATTATACTGTATGTTATTAGATTACTTAATTCAAGTAAGGGCCACTCTGCAGATTAGAAACCCACAGTGAAATGTGAGCAGTCATTGCGTCAGGAAACCAGCTGAGTCAGATACGTTGACTGAAATTGACTTGGAATCTTAATGAATAGGTCTGGACCAGGCAATAATGCATATAGATGTGGAAAGACTGTCTCCCAATAAGACTGAAGTATAGATAGATGCTCAATGCAAATTTTTTTACTAAGTAAATACAAAATTTTAAATGCTATCCAGAGGTTCATGAGAAATGACTTTGAGAGGAGAGTGGAGGAAAGTGCTTGTATACATTTGTAGAACATAAACAATTTGATGAGGGATTAATATATATCTCAGTCAAGGAGGAAATGACTTGTTAGCTTTCATTTTATCTGAGAAGAAAGTGAGCATTTAGGCAGAGAGGGAGCTCTGATCTTCAAAGTGTCCTTGTGGGTCAGAAATGTAATTCTAATCCTTTATGATGCACACATACCTTCTATGAAAAATAAGATAATACACATCTGTTAAGAATAAAACTTCCAGGCCGGGCGCGGTGGCTCACGCCTGTAATCCTAGCACTCTGGGAGGCCGAGGCGGGTGGATAGCTCAAGGTCAGGAGTTCGAAACCAGCCTGACCAAGAGCGAGACCCCGTCTCTAAAAAAAAAAAAAAAAAAAAAAGAATAAAACTTCCAACTTATTATATCTTATGTAAAGTGGTTTATCTCAATGTGAATTACTTACCAATGTATCATTGATTACCCTATTGCTTGCATTATTCTTTATGATCTATTCACTAGTCCAATGTTCTATCTAGTTTGAACTCATATCTAATTAGAGGATTTTGCACTCCCTCTCAAAGTCATCAAATGCCCTCATATGGAATATGAAATTAGCTTGATTGGGAATTGTTTTGTGTCAAATCTGTGGCTTTGAAAATAGTAGATAATTGTTCATTGCTGTATGAGTTGTTCTTTCTGAAGTCTGTTATTTTTTCTAATTAATTTCTCTTAAAATACTTAACTATTTCTGTGAAACGTATCCATCAGCAATAGTTAGCACTGAATGGACAATGGGACAGATGGTACATAATTTATAAACTTTTGGGTTGCTTGCTATGGTGGGGTTGGAGAGGGAGACTGAGTGATGATACTGGTCAAATAGAAACAGATACAGAGGTGGGGACTCATGAAAGAAAAGAACATAAGATATTCTATTAAAATTTTGTCCTTAATCCTTTCATTTGCATGGCTGCTAGCACTCAAGATAGCTGTCTTTTAATTGTGTTCTTCTACTCCCACTCTCGCCGTCTTTCTCTGCCTTGAGAGGCAAAGCTACAGTCGATGGGTGTATGCATATAGGAATCAATCCCATGTGAATACAACAAGAGAACATTTTGCAAGGATGAGTCAAGGTATTCTTGTGTATATTCTTCTTGAAGATTGGAAAGTATAAATTCATGACATATATAATTTTGGAATAGAGCTTATGATTTAGCTGATTGTTTTGTAAAAAGATGCTTTGCTTCTGTTTTCTGATATCTCAGAGAATCATGTATGTATTACTAACACTGTCTTCTCCCAAAGTTACAGAAATGCTTCAGATTTGGTCATTTTATTGTAGTTAAATAATGTATAGGAAACCATATATAGAAAATAAATAATTTCCAATAACTTGAGGGTAAGATAGATTGGCTGCTATAGGATACATAAAGAAAATACTGTCCTTGGGGATCTAGAAAGACTTGAATTTTGTAAGCTAAATTTTCTATAATTATTGACCCTTTCCTTAAATTGCTGCCTTTATTTACACTTCTTTGAACAGTTAGCTTGAAATCAGCTTTTAGTCTTTTTATAATGTGTGATTTCTGATTCCCAAAGTCCCACTGCCCTATTTCAAAAAGTACACTTGAAAATGACAATTTTAATATTTAATTCAAATCTGCTGACTAAAACAGATTTGCTTTAGAAAATATTTGCTTTTGTGAAATACTTTTATGTAGGAAAGACTTCAGTAATATGTCAGTTCTTTTGTTTCAATGCTGGCATGTTGTCAATGTACAGAAGATGGAAATCCATTTTGTGAATATCATTGATCTTGAATGGGGTCAACTTTTATTTCCTTCAAATATTATGCTAAATCGATTGGTTAATGTGCTCACAGGACATAAACAAACCTCTCAAATACAGTGTTTGTGTTCATAAATTGTGCTAATGAATACTTCTGAATAGAGTTTCATCACACAAATCCCTTTGGGCTTATTATCTGAAACTACTAATGTGTTTGAAACTGATTGGGAGGTGGGGATTATACAGGTTAGAATTATTGAGTTTCTCAATACTATTCTTTGTGTGTTGGCATTTTTCCTCCAAGGCACAAAGTATCTTAATTAAAACTGTGCTTAAAGCAGAGCCAAGATGGCAGACCAGAGACACCAGCTGCCAGATCATCTCAGAAAGAAGGAAAACTTTTAGATGAAAAAGAAAAAGACAAGCAAATATGGATAGGGTGTAATTCCAAGGAAATGTGCCAGAACCTACCAGAGGCTTGAAGTCCAGTGAGAAGGGTAGGTGAAGTAGTTTCTTTCTCCCTCCCCCACATTCCTGGCAGTCAGTGGGTTTTCGAGATGCTGGAGAGCCCATCTATCCTCATGCACCAAAAAGCTGCAGCTGCAGGTGAACTGGGACCTTCTTGAGGACAAATCACCAGGTTGCCAGCACCCTCAGGGCTGCTTTCCATCATCGCAGAACCAAGCCAAGATGGCAGGTGCCATGTTTCTTTTCCACCCACCATGTACCTTTGTCCTCCCCAGGGGGCTTCAGATCCTCAGTTTCTGTCTCGCTGGTTCCCACACAAACATTTCCCAACTCCAGCCCAACTGTGAGAGACACAGGGGACTGGTGGATCTGATGGGATCTGTGTGACCCCAGAGTCTGGACATTCTGGGAAGGCTGCCATATGGAGAGAGGGACAGAGATGAACAGAGTGCTAGCTTTCTTCCATTCAGACTTTTGTTCCCCTTCCCTTCCCCTTCCCGTGGCTGCTGAGACTATTGAGACAGTGCTTACAAGATTTGCTCTTCCCCTCTGTTGGTGTGTTCACCAGGGCATCCATAGAGAGTGGGGCTCAACCTTTCCTCTTAAAGATCTGCAGAGGACTAAGGGGTGCTCAGACGGTAGAGCTCCATACTCACCAGCCCTTCCTACTTCTGCTTGCCCAGCTGCTCCATCAGAGTAGGGCACACCCAGAACCAGAAGGACATCAAACCTTCTTGAGCACTCCATAGGCAACTCAGGACCAACATGCTTCTCCCTGGCAAAGTCAGGAATTTATCTTCAGAAACCTGGGGACAGATCTGCAGGCCAGATCCTGTACCCCAGGACTCAATTGTGTTACTTGGGGGCAGGGAGGGGAAAGTTGTGAACTAACCTTGGGAGGCGAGAGAGCCCACATGGGAAGAACTGAAAAGAGAATGCAGCGTGGGTCCCAGCTGCAGTGTACTCATGGGGAAGCACAGCTAGTTTGAGCTCCTGCCTATTGGCAGATGCTTGAGGGAGTCCATGGAGCAGGGAAGGGGAAGAAGAGTGAAATCTTCTCTTGATAGCTAGATTTTGAATCTCAGATGTCCCCTCCTCCATAAGCAGATTTCCTTGCTGGGTGGGGGACACTTCAGCCCCTCCCTGACTGCCTGGGAGCAGAAATTTTACCCCTATTGAGACAGCTACATTACTGCTTACATGGAGCCTGAAGGCAGGCTCACTTAACACAGCCCTGCCCAGATACATTCTCCCACCCATGTCTACTGTGGCGGAGTAGTACTCACCTGGAAGTTCCAAGGCCCCACCCACCACCTGAGGTGTTCAAGTTCTTCTCCTAAGGGAATAGAGCCCATCATGGGTCCCCAAAATAATGGGGCAGCCTGTTCCATCTGACAAGTGCTACCAACTGAGAGGGTGGTCAATTCGCACAGCCACTTAGAGCATTTACTGACTCAATTATATAGAGTGTGGTTGATCCTTACTCACAAGCACCAACTACTGTCTCAGATATTAAACTGGGCATCCCAATACAATCTACACTGTTAAGAAGACCACAGGGCTTGGGAAAAAGAAAGGATTTAAAAGACTTCCATCCTCCCTCACCAAAGAGAGAGAGGGAATCTGCCCATACACATAGCTTACCATTGCTACAGCCTATAAACAACTAGCAACTGAGAAAATTGCCATACAAAGGATATCTAAGACCAAGGCATACATACAGAACCTGTGGTATGTATACTATGGAATACTACTCAGCAACGAAGAAGGATGAAATAGGGCCTTTTGTAATAATTTGGATGGAACTGGAGACTATTATCTTAAGTGAAATATCTAAAGAAAAGAACAAGAACCACCACATGTACTCGCTATTAAATTGGATCTAAAGAGCGAGCACACATGTGTACAGTGGGAAGTAAAACCCAGGGGAAATCGAGGGGGCCAGGGAAGGAGGGGATGAGTGAAAATCGACCTAACAGGTGCAATGAACACTATCTGGGTAATGGGCACACTTACAACCCTCACTCAAGCATAACAAAATTGATACATGTAACCAAAAACATTTGTACCCTGTGATATTTTGAAATAAAAAAAGGAAAATATGCTTATAGATTATTTTTAGTACAGATTTATGACAGGGACTTTAAAACAAATAAGATTGAGTAACTTGTGAGTATAAGTGAAAGGGAAAAAAAGCTGATTAATTTATTGCAAATTACATACAAATCAATACCATTATGATTTGTTTCTTTAAGTAACACTGTAAGCTTAAAAAAATATTTTGATATCTTTTTTAATACTAGAAAAATATTACTAACCTAGATATAATCAATAGTCAATATTTGTTTTAGTGATTTACACATTTGAAAAAAATCCTTGTAGCTTATCACTTAATATTTGAGTTGTTTTAACAGTATCCAACATCTCTTTATATAAGAGAAGACCAATTCACATTTTCACTAAAGTTTCTATTAAGGTTAATACATTTTTTCTCATGTCAGCATCTCTTGTAGTATAGCCACATTTATGCTTAGGAAATTACTTATTCACTGAAATAGTTGGGCTGAATAGGAAGAAGAAGGAAAAGTTTAAGGCACTGGAATTGATCATTTGCTCAACGCAATGCTGGAAAAAATCATGCAAATTGGAAAGTATTAAGCTTTAAAAGAGAAATAAAACCTATATACAAAATGAATCTCCTGAGAACAAATGGAAATATGAAACGGTTTAATATTTCATCCACTGCAATTGATTTTGCTGTGTTGTCTCTCCCTTTTCTTACTAGTTGGTGGACTCCCTTGATGACATCTCAGTCTGATCTCATAATTTTTATTCATGTGAGGTTATAATAACTGTCAAATGCTAAAGATTTCTTAGGTGAGGAGGAAGGAGCATGACCTCACTGTCTTCCTGTCTCTTCCAGCCTGTGCCTGTTGCCAGTACTTCTTCAGCCATTGGGGATGGGATAATGGAAACTCACTTATTTTGTTTCTTCTCAGTTTTTCATGGTAAATTTATAAAAATTTATGAAATTTATGAAATGAAAATTTATTCTTATATCCAGAATTGGACGAGGCATATGAGGCCAAGAAACAGGCTTTTTAAAAACTTGACCTTGGAGGAGAATTTAGTAACTTTGATCTCAACAGAGTGTTCACTGTCTCCCTCATAACCTTCATTCTCTGACACTTTCTGGAGACAAGACTATATGCCAATCAGTACCTCATTCAAGCTGTACCTTGTAAAATCATTATACTTGGGGAAGTTTATAGTGAAGGGAAATCATTGTTAGTAACTGTAAAACTAATATGGCAGCCAAATAAAGAAGTAATTTAAAAGAAGAAATGATAAGTCAAAAAATTCAGATTCAAAGCTTCAAACATATAATCATTTGTTCCTTCAACAAATATTTTTCAAGCTCTGACTGCATACAAGGCACTGGGATGGGAGCATGGGGTTTACGACATCCAATTCTTTCCATCAGCAGGTTCTGAAATGGACAATATTATCTTAGTATCTCAGTATAAACTACTTATATAAAAAAAAGAACAGAATAGAAAGGTCACTATACAAGACAGCTTTGTAAAAAGATCATTTTTCCTGTATGGAATAGTAGTGTCATAGGAACAAATTTGTAATTATTTACTCTCTTTGGAAGATAGTCTTGAGAATATATGGAAAACATATATATATGTTTCTATATATGTTAAAGCAAATGTAGATACTGATTAATATCCCATAAGAATTTTTTTATAATATTGGTTTGTGGAATATTTAAGAAAATTGAAAACAAGTCATATATTAGATAAAATTTAAAAATAATTTAATAGGATATGTAAATATATATTTATGCTAAAATTGTTTTAATATATCTAAATTTTAAATACTGTAAAACTGTATTTGGCAAAATCATGAATGAACTACTATTGATAATTCTATATGTTCTAGATATTTATACACATGGAACATGGGTAAAAGGTCCAATTTACAGTGTGGTACATAATAAGTTTTCAAACAACATTAATGGCATTCATTATCATAAATTAATAACAAATAAAAAGAATTCTACATGGCAACCAGAGGGGGAAAAGGGCACACTAGTTTCAAGGCAGTGATAGTATGACCTACTGATCACTATGCAAAAGAAATAATGAGACACAGAAGACAGTGGAATCCTAATTTAAAATCCAGAAAAAAAAAGCTGCCAACATAGAGTTCTATATGAAATGAAAATAACTTTCAAAAATCAAGACAAAATAAAGACATTTTTAGCAAATAAAAACTAAGGGATTAATGGGCCAACAGAACATAATAAAAGATGTAAGGTGGAGTTCTTCAGGTGGAAGGATCAAAAATCTCAATGAGAAAAAGAAATGCAAGATAAAATGAGGGGCAAATGTGTAGATAAATATAAATAAACATTGTTTCTACCATATAATAATAGCATCTTATACTGTTTAAAATGTAAGTATAATCAAAATGCACAAAAAGTAAAAATAAGGGTGGGTATGATGTAAATGTAATTAAAGAGTTCTGATTTTATTGCATTATTGAGGGAGAAGATAAAAATAAAATTTGCATTAAATTTTAATAAATCAAGGAGTCATTATAATCTTTAGATAACTAACAATTCAATAATGGAAAAACAGGATAAAATTGTTGATTAATTCAAAAGAAGGCAAGACAGAAAATAAGAAATAATTTATTCATTCATTCATTCTAACAGAAAGTAAATAATATCATGTAGGTGAAACAGAAAACAAATAAGAAAAAGATTATTATAGCCCAGGTGTTTTAGTAATTATCGTAAGTCTAATTTGACTAAATAGTCTATTTAGAACTATAGGATTGTATGGCTGGATAAAACATGAAACCCAAATAAAAGTTGCTTATAAGAGGTAGATTTTAAATATGAGGACACAGAAAGGTTAAAAGTAAAAGGATAAGAAAATATGAATAACATCAACCTAATCAATGAAGGTTGATGTAACTATAATAATATCACTCAAAGTGGACCTTAAGGTAAGACATTTTTTAAGAGATAAAAAGGACATTCCATAATGATAACATGGTCTTTCAGGATGACATAACAATTCTCAATCTATATGCATCCCATTAAATAGTTTCATACTATAAGAAAGAAACACCCACCACAACTAGAAGGATAAATGGACAAAAATACAGAGTGGGACACTCTCAATAGCTGAAAAAACAAGCAGAAAACAGTTAGGATTCAGAAATTTTAATATCACAACGAACAAATAACCTATTTGACATTATTTTCCATGCATATCTATCACCAAAATGACAGAATACAAATTATTTCCATGGAGCATTTCATAGAGCAGCATGCAACATTGCACATTTAGCATTTTCTGACATCATAATTAAACTTCACCAAATTTCATAGGATTGCAATCACTCAGTATATGTTCTCTGACTACAGTTAAATGAAGCTAATAATGAATAACTAAAAGATAACTAGGAAAATGAGTATCACAGTGAAAGATAGTGATTCTATCACATGTAATTTTATTTATTTATTTATTTTTTATTTCAGCATATTATGGGAGTACAAATGTTTAGGTTACATATATTGCCTTTGCCCCACCTGAGTCGGAGCTTCAAGTGTGTTCACTCACCAGACGGTGTGCACTGTACTTATTAGGTGTGTATATACTCAACCCCTCCTCCCCCCTCCCACCTTCCCAACACCGGATGGATGTTATTACTATATGTGCACTTAAGTGTTGGTCAGTTAATATCAATTTGATGGTGAGTACATGTGGTGCTTGTTTTTCCATTATTGGGATACTTCACTTGGTAGAATGGGTTCCAGCTCTATGCAGAATAATACAAGAGGTGCTAGATCACCATTTTGTGTGTATGTGTGTGTGTGTGTGTGTGTGTGTGTGGCTGAGTAGAACTCCATGGTATACATATACTACATTTTATTATCCATTCATGTATTGATGGGCACTTGGGTTGTTTCCACACCTTTCAATTGTGAATTGTGCTGGTGTAAATGTTCTAGTGCAGATGTCTTTTTTTACAGCATGTCTTTTGTTCTTTTGGGTACATGCCCAGTAATGGGATTGCTAGATCAAATGGTAGTTCTACTTGTAGCTCTTTGAGCTATCTCCATATTAATTTCCACAGAGGTCGTACTAGTTTGCAGTTCCACCAGCAGTATATGAGTGTTCCTATCTCTCCACATTCACACTAACATTTATTCTTTTGGGACTTTTTGATAAAGGCCATTCTCATTGGAGTTAAGTGATATTTCATTGTGGTTTTGATTTGCATTTCCCTGATGATTAGAGATGTTGAACATTTTTCCATATGTCTGTTAGCCATTAGTCTACCTTCCTTTGAAAAGTTTCTGTTCATGTCCTTTGCCCACTTTTTGATAGGGTTGTTTGATTTTTTTCTTGCTGATTTTCCTGAGTTCTATATAGATTCTAGTTATTAGCCCTTTATCAGATATGAAACATGTGACTATTTTCTCCCATTCTGTACATTGTCTGTTTGCTCTCATGAGAGTTTTCTTGGCTGTGCAGAAGCTTTTTAATTTGGTCAGGTCTTGTTTATTTATTTTTCTTGTTGCTGTGATTGCCTTTGGGGTCTTCTTCATAAATTCTTTGCCTAGGCTAATGTTTATAAGAGTTTTTTCTACATTTTATTCTAGAATTCGTATAACTTCATGCCTTAGGTTTCAGTCTGTTTTCTACCATGAGTTGGTTTTGTGAAAGGTAAAACGTGTGGATCCTGTTTCAGTCTTCTACATGTGGCTATCCAGTTTTCCTAGCACCATTTATTAAGGATTCTTTTTCCCAGTGTATGTTTTTGTTTGCTTTGTCAAAAATTAGATGGCTATATAATTTTAAAAAGTTGATTTTTAAAACTGCCAAGTTGATATCAAATTAAATTTAAAATTGAAGACCTAGTATATATAATATTTTTTAAAAATGTTTTACATCAACATTCATGAGGTAACTTGTTTTAACTTGAATGTATGCAGTTTCTCATATTCAGACATGGATGGAATACTGGAGAGTGGTTCAGCAAAGATCAGTAGGACTGGTTGAGATCCAGTCACAGCTTCTTACTGGCCATGTGATCTTAGACAACTTACTTAATTCCACATCCAGTTTATCATCTGTAATATGGAGATTACTTCAATAGTATGGCCATAAATTTGAAAGAGTAATTCTGACGAAGTACTTTGCACAAAGTAGAAAAAGATATTTCCAGAAAACTTAGTGGAGTGCATCATACACTTAGTATTTTCCTTTCATCCAGTCTCTTCAATTCCACACAATGTACTGGACAAAAACTTTTTGGAGCTCAGGAGACATGCTTTGAGGCAAATATTTTTCACAATAGCACTGTAGTAATTTTTAAATCTCCTATATAATATATTTGCATTCAAAAAAGTTATAAATACTTGAAAAATTCAAATCCCACAATATTGATTATAATCTACTTGATAGTAATTACTCACAAATTATTATTGTCTTTTTTTTCTGGTGTCTGAAGGAGACATCATGATAACTAGGTGGGGTCCTCTCTTTCTTGGTCAAAGATTCAAAACAGAAAGTATGAGAAATGTTGAAAACAAGCTGTAATGTTTTTTGGGGATGAAGACATGATGAAAGGTTGTAAAATAAGATGAACATCTGTTGTAAGAATTTTGATTAACTTTACCTATTGCCTTATTTTTAAAGGTTTTATAATAGTCTATTATTACTGTGAAATTGAAAGACAGACAATATAATAAGGAAAGAGTTACAAAATCATAGGTGTGTCTACTATTCCTTTGCTTGAGAAACTTTGAAATCTGTTAAGAATGATGTACTTTATTTTAAGAGTAACATGATTACTATTCAATTGTACTGTCTCTGTTGACCTAGTAAATGTAAATTTAATTGACAAACTTAAAAACTTCAAAATAATAAAAATTCTAAAATAAGAGAAATTTAACATTTAAAGAATGTCAGTATGTTTTAGTTATTATTATTATTATTATTGCTGAATAACACTTATCTCAACTTTAGCAGTTCAAAATGATACCTATTAGCTTACAGTTCTGCAGGACAGGAGTCCAGGAACAGTATGTCTGCGTTCTCTGCTCATGTACTCACAGGCTAATATCAAATTGTTTTATGATCTGAGTTGAAGGCAAGAAGCTCTGGGGAAGAATCTGCTTCCAACATCATTCAGAATTTTGGCAGAATTTAGTTATTTGTGGTTATAAGACTGAGGCTTTTTTTCTCCCTCACAAGCTGTCAGCAGGGGTTGCTCTTAGCTCCTAATTAACACACACATTCCTTGCCACATAATCTCCCCCACCCCCACAATTTCAAAGTCTATAGAAAATTTCTCTTGTAGACTCCCTCTCACATTGAACCTCTGACTTCCCTGATTCTGACCTTAGGTAACTGACTCAGATCCACTGGATAATCTCCATATTAAACTTTCAACTGATTTAGGACCTTAATTACATATGAAAATGTCTTCATAGCAATAACTATGTAAGAGTTTGAACAACTGGGAGGAGGTATGTGTGCACCAGCTACCGGGAATCTTGGAAGCCATCTTAGAATTTTGCCTAAGTTTAAATAATATTCTTAGTTGTATTTGAGTATATTTAAAAACTCTATGTGAGTTTTAAAACCTTATTATTTTCTACAAAAAACCTAAAGTAGCAGAAATGAAGAGATAACTATTTTAGCCATCAACAATAACTATAAAATCATTCACTTCAATTAATTGTCAAAATGGATTCCACTAATTTTCTTCTGGTTTTGTTCAACTTCTGTTCAGTTGAATTGACCATCTGTGACCATTTGTGAAATACTCTATTATTTATTATGCTTTACATGATTTAGCTTAAAATCTTATAAAACTTTGTTAAAGCAGGGCCTACTATATGTAAACAGCAGATTTTATCCATATTGTTTTAAAAAAAATGCCCTTAAATTGATTCTCTTCTCTCAATTTCTTTCCATTTATTTAACCTAAGATAATCAATGAATCAAACCTGAGGTTATCTGATTATTTAATTTTTTTCTTTTCTTTTTTTCTTTTCAGGTAGACAATGTCAGGGTACCTAAGTTTATCTCCCTATTAGAAGCCAGATCATCTTTCATCTCAAGGGCCAGATAGTAAATATTTTAGGCCTTTCAGGCCTAAGCATCATCTTTGGTTTGTGTTTTTCTTTTAGTGGCCCTCTTAAAAAGTACAAACCATTCCTGTGTCATAGGCCATACCAAATCTGGCCATAGATAGAATTTGGCTTGGAGGAACAATAGTTTACAATCTCTCTAACAAGCAAAAAAAAAAAAAAAAAAGAAAGAAACATAATGAAGAATCAACATGCAATCTTACTATCATCATAATTATTATTATTATTTAAAATATAATTCTGATTTATATATATTTTATCAGGAATAAAGCATAATTATCATGTTCACATTACAGAGGAGGAAAGTTAGGCTTAAAGAGACTGAGCGAATTTCTAAGGACAGAAATCTCTACTGAACACTGCTGCCAGTGCTTGACAACAGACTATGTGCTTAATTCCTATACTGTAACTGAAATTGTAACCTACATAGGGAGATACATTACACTTTAAACAGAAAGATAAATAATAAAATAATTCCAAAAAATTACTTGGGCAAACCCTGAAAATAAATTATTAAACTTAAGATTTTTGATATCAAGGTATTCATTTCTGAGGCACTTGTGTTGCTTTAAGAAAAAAAAACAAATTTTCCTACTCAACAGTGCGAAAATACAGGATTCCAAAGACTAAATATTTTTGTTACTAATAACTGTTATTTTTCTTCTGTTGACCAGTTTCTCTTTGAAAAATATTAATCAACTCTTTTTTGATTCTTTGAAAAATGACTAGTGCCTATAATTTATTTTCAAAGCAGTGACACTTAGAGGTCCTTTAGGTGTGGATATTGTGAAATAATCAAGTGTTCTTTTCTCTGAGGATATTCCAAATAATGTTTCTTAATATACCTAACAAAAATATATGTTCTAAATATTTCTTTACAAAAAAGATTACTTACATTATTGGCAAAATGAGTATAAAATGATTATATGCATTAGATATAAATTCTCTACAAGGAGAATTATGGGCTATTTATTGAAATTATTGCAAAAATTCCTAGGACAACTTTGTTCAGAAAGGCACAAGATATATAATTGTTGGTGCTCTAAAATAGTGTGGTAGAAACTCAGTCAATTTTTTAAAAAATTTTCTTTGAGTATCTGAGATTTAAATTGCTAAGTCTTGAGTGGGGCTAGATCAGAATACTTATAAACATATAAGTTATAGAACTTACACAAGTGTAAGTTATACAACACAGGTTAAATGGGCAAATTTCATGAATAACACACTCACTATTCGTCAGACACAAAAGTAAATAGAAAAGCCAAAGGCCTAAAAAATTGAAATTTTAATTGTAAGTTCATCTCATGAAGGAAAACTTTAAGTCCAATTGCCTTTATCGGTCAATTCTCTCAAATGTTTAATATTACATAATCTTGTTTATAAAATAAAAACTATTAGAAAATTCCCCAGCTCGTTTTTTGAGATAAGTATTACCTGATATTAAAACCTTATAATTTAAAAATAATTCTACATACCAATGTCCGTTGAGAATCTAGAAGCAACCATTCTCCAAAATATATTATTAAAAAGACCTAACTATAAATAAAAATAGAACATTATATGCAGGTAGAATTTATCTTAGAAATGCAAAATTGGTTTAAAATTTAAAAATCAGTTAATGATTCATTGTAACAACAGCATAAAGTAGAAAACAATAGATGCCCAAAATGAATTTTTAAAATTCAATACCATTGATGATGAAAACTTTCAGTCAAATTGCATTATAAGAAAACTTTATCAGACTTTAAAAGACATTATGAGAAACCTACAGCTGTCATCAGGCTTAATTATATCCATCTAAGAAAGATCAAGAAAACAGGGATTTCAGTTTCACTACATCAATTTAATATTTTATCTGGAGGCCTACTCAGTATAATCAAATAAGAAAAACAAGTGAAAAGCAGATAAATAAGCAGACAAGATGATCATATTTGTAGAAAATCCTAAAGAATGTCTCAGATAGCTACTCTTACTTATAAGAAGGCAGGATACAAGCTCAACATATAAAATTTCATTGTACATCTGTATACTAGCATCAAAACAAGAAAATAAATTTAAATGGATCATTTATAACAACATTCAAAAGCATGAAATACTTAGGGATAAATTTAACAAAAGATGTATACAGAAAGTCACAAAAGTTAAAGAAGTTGAAGAACTAAATGGATGGAAAGATATATCATATTTATGTATTAGAAGACTCATTATTGTTGAAGTCAATTCTTACAGATCGATCTACATATCCAATGCATTCAAAATTTCATCAGGCTTTTTTATTTTATTCCTGTAGGGTGGGAGAATGATTAATAAACTGTTTTGCAGATGTAGAAGAATATGCAGAGGCATAGAATAGCAAAACCATTTGAAAAGGAACAAAGTTGAAGAACTGATGTTAGGACTTACTATAAAGCTACAGTAATTAAGACAGTATGGTGTAGCATATGGACAGATGACAAATGGACCAATTGAATATAATAGTGAGTCCAGAAATAGAATTACACTAATCCATTTACTTAAGGAAAATGCAGACCCATGTCCTATAATTGTACATTGACTTTCATGGCAGCTTTATTCATGTTAGGCAAAGATTGGAAACAATACAAATGTCTATCACCAGTGAATGGACAAATTTTAGTGTAGCCGTATTTTGGAATACTAATCAGCAATAAAAAGGAACAAATAACTGACTCATGCAACAACAAACTGAATCTGAAAAAAAAATATGTTGAAGAAAATAAGCTAGACATAAAGAGTATTCATTGTATAATTTTATTTAAATGAAATTCTAGGAAAGGCAAATTTAGTGTTTAATGGTATAAAGCAGATCACTGGCTTATTGGATAGAGTAGTGTGTTCAGATGACAGCAAGGAGTCACAGGAGACCTTTTGGGTGAAGCTAATGATCTTTATATTGATTGTGATGGTGAATTACACTGGTGAATACAGTTGTTACATTTGATCAAACTGTATGCTTAACACGGTTGTCTTTTATTGCATGTAAATTGTACCTCAGTAAAGTTGGAGTAAGGCAAGTTCCAAAAACAGCATAAATAAGAATATCCTATGCCTTGTTTGTTCCTCTGCATGCCATTTATTTAAAACTCTATGGCACTATTTTTCTATACTTTTCCACAATTTTTAGTGCCACTCTTTTATCATAATTAAATGATTTTTCTTGTCATCCTGATCAGTCTTTTACTTTTGATATGTAATACATTGCATCTTTATACTCTAAAACAGAATCCATAGCTAAATCTGATATCCTCTGCTTAAACCATACTTACTTGTATTTACCTTTCTTTGCAGTATGCAGTTTAGATAACTATAATTTCTCCTAACATATTAATATCCCAGTTTACAGTACTACAAATTCTAGGGAGCTCAAAAATCAGCATAGAATGATATCTATCCATGTACACTGAAACCTCAATTCAAGAAATTGTTTTATTATTTTTAAATTCAGTTTATTGAAAGATGGTTATAACAATTGGCATTATATCTTCTTCCCTACCAAACCCAAATCTCCAAATTAGGCAATATTTTATTTTTCATCTCCTCTCAGATATTTGACTTTAATAATTACCATCACAACTACCACTATCACCACTATCATTGCTAATATAACCATCATGCTATGCCAGGAACTGTGTGAGGCACTTTTTTGTGCATTCTTTAGTACTTTCATACTAGCTTTGCATGTATTAAAAATGATTCAAATTAGGGAGATCCCATCCCATTCTCTTTTTTCATGTAAGAACAACCTTGCTATGACTACTTTCTAATGAGTAATTATGAGATTAAGAAGAAATTCCTTAGAGTTAATTATCATAAAAATAGAATCCTCTAGTCTAAATCCTTACATCATCTTTGAATATGGCTAGACTCCACTGCATAAAGTAACAGGGTTTTAGTCTGGGCCTAAGAAATCTTTTTATAAAAAAGATGACTTGTTTGCATAGAATTTTGACTTAAAATTCTAGTAAATAAGGCTCTATAAGAATGCCTCATGATATGCCTTTCTACAATTCCTCCTGTTTCATTCTCTTTTAAGTTGAGCTACAAGAGATGTTGGGAATATGTGGAGAAATTAGTTTTAGACCCAAAGCAGTGATTTTGATGTATAAGCACTCCCCAAATCATTTGTGTGTTTACCCCTCAGGCTGAAAAATTCATCTAAAAAGGTAGCCAAAGTTCTTGTTAGCCAGCAGAATAAAATGCAATTTTTGTTTACAGTTATCAGAGTTCTCACTGCTGCTATAAGAGTGGAAGAGTATGTATCTTAATGTATGTAAAGGGAGTTTAGAGAAGATAGTCACTTTATCATAGGAGACACTACTGACCCTGTGCAGGTGGCAGCCGCAAACAGAATGGGGAAAAGTTGCATTGTTTGCTCAGGAAAATGTATACAAGCAAGCAAATATCAAAGTATATAGATGCAGAAAGGTTCTGAAATTTTCTGAAGAAATTCAGATTTCTGCCTAAAAATATGGACACATATGCAGAGTTATAGCCACGTGATTTTACATCATCAGCCCTTTGAATGACATAAAAATTAACTTAAATTGAGCTGCGAAAGCTGACTTATTCTAAACTTAATTTAATTTCACTGTGCTTTAAGCAAGGTAGCAGAAACAAATTTGGCTTGAAATGTAATTTTCAAATGTTTTATTCACATTATAATAGTCTTTGACAGCGGAAGATGTTGAGTTTTATAATAGGTCTTGAAGAGTCTTGAGTTTGGTCGTTATATCTGCAATCCATATTACTGACTGGCTATTTTACTACCTTAGTCCCAATCTCGGCTGTGAGCCCCGGACTCAATGAAAACACAATGATAGAATTGCCAGGGAGGCATAATTAAGGAAAGCATCGCTCTTAACTGTTTTCTCAAAGACAGTAAGAGGATATGCTTGGGGTTCTAGAGTGCATGAGGACCTCCAGAGAGAACCAACCCAACAAACGGGAACAACAACAAAAAAAAAACATGGTACTTTTTGGCACACACATGCATAGGAATGAAATTATAAAGGTCAAAACTGCAGGCTAATGACAGTGAAGGAGAGACTAGAAAGGAAGGAGTATTTGACACAGAAAGTAACCCCTGAATATTATTTGGCAGGGCATTGCCTTTGAAACACATTTCCTAAGAGATGTTCTTTGAACAAGGTTTTCTCTAGCTGAATTTGCTTGGTAAACACATTGCACAACATATCCCTTTTGTTGATTCAAATTATCTTTAGAATATGTAAGATTTTGAGAAGTTAGAGACTAAAGAAATCTGTTTAATGCTTCATTTTCCTGACATCATAGAATATATTTTGGGACACCACACTGTAGAATAGTACTTGAGCAATGGAGTTGTTCTCTGAGGGAATCTTCAGACTAAGGGTTTTGATATTTATGCTATTTATGAACCCTACTGCAAGAGAGTACATAAATAAGTGGGATAGTCTTACAATGGAAGTTTATACATCTATGAAAATAAATAGATAAAAACATGAATATGAACATAGCTTATAAGCAAAATTAAACTAAAAATATAAGTGAAAAACTAGCAATTATATTATTTAAAGACATAACTAAATGATAAATATGAAAAAGTTGACTGATTACTACAAAAGTCAGCATAATGATAATCTGTGGTCAGGAAGAGAAAGGAATATGTGATATGCTAGAGACGTATATAACAGAGGACAGAGGAACTTCTAAGGTACTGACAATGCTCTGTTTCTTAACCTGAATGACATTTATACCGATATTTATAAGTATTCATATAGTGGGCATACATATTTATATTCAGCTTTAGTTTATAAATATACACCTGAGTATGCATGTGGGCCTGCACACATGCACAGATGCACACACACAAACACACACCCTACCAGACAGCAGCAATAAGGCATCCCTGCGTTGTAAAGGGTGAATTTTCTGTGTATATAATGGGCAAGAGTGAATTTCCTTAGAAATGTTTCCTAGACTTTTTATGGTAGGTATTAAGAATAAAAATAGCTGATTACCGAAATATGAAACAGGGCAATTTAAGTCTAAAGTTGAACAATTGCAGAGATAGAATAAGCTGGTTAATAGTTATATGAAGTGATATACAGGATGGTATGGAAGAATATAAAATGTAGATCCAGTGTGTGACAAAGAAGACCATGCAATTAAATAGGGCCAGCGTAATAACAGAAAAATACTTTGACTAGCGTTAGGGCAGAGATATGAGCTTTGCATTAATATACTGAAAATGAGTTTGTTTTAATACTGAAAACTTTCCATCAGAACATGAATATCATTTTTCATATGCATATAAGTTGAGATAATTAGTCATAACTTTTCTGTAGCAAATGACAGAAATCCAATTCAATTATATGCAAAATGGAGGAATGGATTTTAAATGTTCTCACTAAGAAGATATGATAAATATATGAGGTGTTCAAGATCTTAATTATCCTGATTTGATCATTCCACAATAGATACATGTATCAAAACAACACATTGTCCCCATAAGTATATATAATTATTATTTGTCAATTAAAAATAAAATAAAACGTAAAAGAAAAGATGGTAACAACAATACATCGTGGTTCCCAGTGAAGTGGAAGGATTTTTGAAGTTGGAGAACTTAAGGAAGGGAGCAGAAAAGGTAAGGAAATGGTGGTAGATGAAAATGGGTTGCTTGAAATTGAGATTTTGGAGAAGCCATTCTTATTGTTAATGACAGAATCAGAGGAAATGACTATAGAAATGGAGGACAAGATTATTGGAAAAGATAAAATCACTTAGGAGCCTATTCTGTGTTGACACTGGAATCTTCAGAAAGCAAAATAAAGTTAATAATAGAGAAATTAATGGTAGTTTAGAAACTAAAATTTTCACAAAATGAGAAGGAATGGGGGTTGATAAATTACTTCTCTATTGCAAGATAATAATTGATAAGCTAGATGTTTTTAAGATGGAGGAGTAGTGATTGTAGGGAGGGGCATTTTGCTGGAGGACAAGGATGCAGGAGAGATCAATCACAACCAGCACTGGAGAGGGCTGTAGGGAAAGCAGTGTCTTCAAGACATAGCCGGTTTTCTAGTAGATAAAAAAGGCGAAGATGGTGGCATTTCTTTGGTAAAAAGAAGGAGTTAGAGTCACTGGCCTTTAGAATCTCTTCAATAAAATCTGTAATTCTGTAACTCTATAAGTCAGGTGACCTCTGTTTTTTTCCAAGTCTCATTAATTCAGCGACTTTCCTGATGGTTGTCCTTCTCTCTTGTACCTCACATGCAGTCAAGCACCAAATGCAGTTAATGCTACCCTACTCCTCCCTGTACTATAACTCAAGGACAAGCCAGCATCATCTCTAATATCCCCTAAAGCTAGAGTAATATTTTAAAGACACAAACTTGATTGCCATATTCTTATTTTAAATCTGTAAATGGCTCCCCATTGCCCTTTACCGAAACTAAAGTCCTTAATGCAGTTTCTTGTTTTAAAGAAAGCATTAAATGATACGGTTCTTACCTATTTCTTTGACCTATGTCCTCATACCCTTCACCGATTCCTTTTAAAAAATTGTATATATTGAAAGCGTATAAATGCTGTTTTGATATACATATATGTATATATGTATGCAGAGTGAAATGATTGTTAGCAGTTAAGCAAATTAACCACTCTCAACTTCCATAATTACTTTTTTCCCTTGTGGTAAGAACATCTAAAATTCACTCTTTTAGCCAATTTTCAGTGCGTGGTACAATATTACTAACTATACTCCTTATGCTGTATATTAAATCTCTAGGCTTATTTGTCCTACCTAACTGCAACTTTTTACCCTTTGACCTACTTCTCCTCATTTCCTCCTCCCTGCCCCTGGTAACCATTGTTCTATTATATGTTTCTATGTATTTGATTTTATTTTTTTAAGATTCCACATATAAGTGAAATCATGCTATATTTGTCTGTATGAGTCTGGCTTATTCCACTTAGCATTATATTCTCCAGATTTATCCATATTGTTGCAAATGACAGCATCTCCTTTTTATTAGGGCCCAATAATATTCCCTTATGTACATTATACCACAATTATTTTCTTCATTCATTTGTTGATGGACATATACATTGTTTCCATATATCGATTATTGTGAATAGTGTTGCAATGAACATGGGAGCCTGTGGGTATATACCCAGCAAAGGGACTGCTGCAAATATCCTCAATAAATCATGAGAAAACTGAATTCAACACATCAAAAAGATTAACACCATGAACAAGTTGGATTTGTCCCTGGGATGCAAGTTTAGTTTAACATACACAAATCAATCAATATGATAATGTGATATATCACATTACAGAAAGAAGATAAAAACTGCATGATCATCACAATAAGTGCAGGAAAAGCATTTGACAAAGTTCAAGATTTTTCATCATAGAACTTCCAACCAAATAGATATAGGGGGAAATTTCCCAAACATGATAGAGACCATTTATGAAAAACTGACATCATAATCGATGGGCAAAAACTGAAAGCTTTTACTCTAAGATCTGGTTGGTACATGACAAAGATGCCTACTCTTCCCACTTCTATTCAACACAGTACTGGAATTACTAGCAAGAATAATCAGATAATAAAAAGAAATAAAAGGCATCCAAATCAGTAAAAAGGTAAAATTTTCCCTGTTTGCAGATGACATGATCATGGATACTGTAGAAAAAATGATAGCACTAATAAATTAATTTAGTAAAGTGCAGAAGACAAACTCAACATTCAAAGATAAGTTGCATTTCTTTTTCTTTCATTCTTTTTAATTTTTTTTTTTTTATTTTTATTATTTAGATGAAGGTCTTACTCTGTCACCCATGCTTGAGTGCAGTAGCATAATCGTAGCTTATTAAAGCCTCTAATTCCTGGGTTCAAGTGATCCTCTCTCCTCAGCCTCCCGAGTAACTGGGATTACAGGAATGAACCATTGTGCCCAGTTCTCAGTTGCATTTATATCTCAAAAAAAAAAAAAAAATCAAGAAAACAATCGCACTTATGAGATCACAAAGACTCAAATACTTAGGAATGAATTTAATCAAGTAAGTGAAAAGTGAAACACCTGTACAGTGAAAACTATAAAATATTGATGTAAGAAATTGAATAAAACACAAATAAATGGAAAAATAATGTGTTTGTGGATTAAAATAATACAGTTTTAGTGTCCATACAACTCAAAGCAATATGCAGATTCAATTTAATTCCTATCAAAATTCCAATGGCTCTTTTACATAGAAAAAAAATTCTAAAATCCATAAAGAACTACGAAAGATCCCAAATAGTTAAAGCAATTATGAGAAAGAAAAACAAAGCTGAAGGCATTACACTCCCTGAGCTCCAATTATATTACAAAGCCGTAGTAATCAAAACACTGTGGCACTGGCATAAAAATAGACACATAGACCAATGGAAGAGAATAGAAAGCCCAGAAATATATCAGATTAGGCAATTAAATTTTATTAATGTAGAAAATACCTCTTGAGAAGACATAGCTGGATTTATCTTACTCAATAAGTAAAAAAAAAAGAGTACAACTTTGAAGCAGTTTTATTCTGTCTCCATAAGTTTTTTGGATGTTTTAATCCTTCTAAAATTCAGAAAACTATAATCAGACTGTCTAATCCTTAGCGTTAAATAAAGTGTTATCTGATTTTTAAATATACAACTCTATTTCTGACTAAATTTATGTTAAACTCCAGCTTAAATTTTTTATTATGTGCATGTTTCCCATAAGTGATTCCCTCAGTTAGGTCTGTGGTTTAATTTTAGCCTTCATATTATAAATCTTTTCCAAAAGAGTACATAGAAATCTAATTAAATCACAGGGAACTGTGAAGTTGGTGGAAAAAAGAAAGATGAAGAAAACAAATAGAAAATAAGAAGAGTGGTTGCTGTACCATTCATTTAGTCAAACCAAGTTCAGCTTTAGCAGTCATGCTTTTACATAAAGTACACAGAAAACATCTTAAAATATTTAGTTATATTCTTGCTCATGGGATCCATCAGGAAAGTCTTTAGACTATATTTTGAGCATTCCAGTAGAGTAGGAGAAATTGGATTACTTAAAATTCTGAAGGCCATTATCATCTTTGCTTTACCTACTGGTAGAAGCAGGCAGCTGTTTGATTTTTTTTTTCTTCCCAGGACCTTTCATTACTCAGAACCATATTATTTTGTTGAAGCACTAAGTGATGAATAATTCTATACATTATTTTTTTCCATTTTACTGTATTTCCAGAAGCTTTGGATGCCTTCAACAAATAAAACGGCAGGTCTTCTCTACACTACTTAAATTGCCAGAGTTAGACAGTGTTAGCCCCTTACAGATCAGTCTATACACGAAATGAGTCAAAGGCATATCACTCTTTCCCTGTAACACACATAAGTAGAAGTAACCAGAATATCTGCAATTTGCATTCTGTTAAATGAAAGCAAAATTCTAAAAAGCCATTTATAATTATGTCACATTTTCGTGAACTATTATCAGAAACATTATAATTTTACTTTGTAAAAGTGCACTGTCCAAACCCATAGTCGATAACACAGAATTGACTATTTGAGATTTTCATTTGTTTCTATCATTGTATTTAATAATTACCTTAAAGTTTTGAGTGTTCTAACATGAGGGGAAAACTTTAAGTAACAATGAAGCACATTATTTCACAGCAGTCTATTTTTTTAGGTCACAGGTATGAGGAATGAGTGTAGTTTTCTCATTAGGAAGACATGTTTGCAACTTGTAAAAATGAATTCAAAAAAATCTTAGCCAAAGATACACATAAGAAAGCTTCAGGTGTTTAAAAAAAAACCCAGCTTTCCTTTCTTAATAGAAAAGGATAAACTGAAGCTGTTTGTGGTTGATTGTTCTTTCTTCACTATCTTCAGGCATACAATTTAAGAAATACTTTCTGTTTTACTTGGGACAGTCTGGCCAGGGCATCCTCAAAGTGAGGGTTTTTAAGCAAGACTCTGATACCAGATATTTATTGAAACAATTGAGATCTCTACTTTTGAGAACTCCGTTTTGTTCTCATTGCTAGCTTCTGGGAAAGACATTCTTCCCTTTAGGTGATTTGAAAATCTTAAACTATTCAGAGCAAAAAACATAATATCTACTTAATTTTATTGTATTTATTTATTTTTGAGACACAGTCTTGCTCTGTCATCCTGGTGGAGTGCAGTGGTATGCTTATAGCTCACCATAACTTTGAACTCCTGGGCTCAAGTAATCACCCTGCCTCAGCCTCCCAAATAGGACTACAAAAGCATGCCACCACACCTGGATAATTTTCTCATTTTTTTCTAGAGATAGGGTCTTGGCTATGATGCCCAGACTGATCTCAAACTCCTGGCCTCAAGTGATCCTCCTACCTCAGCCTCTCAAAGTGCTGCGATTACAGGGTGAGACACTTTGCCTGGCCAGAATACCTATTTTAAACTGACAATATTTGTTATTACCTCACTGTATATTCTTTTAATCTCTCATTCCATGAACTTTTATTAGGACTTTTCTGAATATACAGGCCAGTATGAAGTGTTAAGATTTTTCTATAAGGCAATTATGAAGCAAACATGTAGGAAATAGATACAGATTATATAAAGGGATAAAGATATTATTAAATTAATGTATACCTTTTAAATGAGAAAAATAAAAACTGCATCATAATTTAGATACATTCTAAAAATCATACAAAGATAAAAATAGTTATAAATTATTTGCTGATACATTAATATATCATTGTTATATCATAGAGCAAGTTCTCTCAGATGGGATAAAGAATGATAAACAGATACAGTCTTTGCCCTTATGGAAATCACAGGTGCTTTAGCTATGTGACAATAGAGCAAACACTTGATTGCTTGATTGATTGATTCAAATAGATAGGACCCTTTTAGGGTACTATGTTTACAAAGATAAAAAAGATACAGCACCAATACTATGTCACTCACACTCTATTGGAAAAAGCAGACCTGTAGACAGATATTACAATACAACATACAATATACTGAATATTATCAGAGTTTTATATGGGTACCATAAACAGTGCCATTAACTTTTCCTCTTAGAATCAGGCATTTTTCCCCACAATATGTGATATTTAAGCAGAGACTTAAAAATATAAGTAGGTCATTTTCAGAGAGAGAACAGAGAGTATTTCAGGATTGAGAGTTGCACCTGGAACATGTGTTTGGGGAGTCATGGGCTACATTTGCCAGGAGATGGCAGTGAAGGGAGTGAGGAGGGTGACGAGACAAGCTACATCCAGGACCAGATGTTAGAAGACTGTGAGTGTCCTGAAAGGAGGTTAAATTCCTCTATTTCAGTTTATGATGCAGATAATATTTTTAAATAATAAAACTAAATTTCCTTTGAAATCTTATACATGTTTTTCCTATAGCTGGGCTCTGTCTGATTCTTCTTTGCGTTTCCAGCACTGAGAAAAGACTGAGTCACATACTAGCTGTTTTAGTCCTTTCAGACTACTAAAAAAACCCACCATAAATTGGGTAGCTTATAAATAACAGAAATTTATTTATCACAGTTATGAAGGCTGGGAAGTCCATGATCAATACACTGGTAAGTTCTGTGTCTGGTTAGGGCCTATTTCCCGCTTCCATGGAGAGCCATCTTCTTGCTGTGTCCTCACATGGCTTAAGGGGCTAATAAGTTCCCTTGGGCCTCTTCTAAAAAAGGCACTAATCCTATTCATGAGGTTTCTACCCTCTATGACCTAGTTATCTCCCAAAGGCCCCGCCTCCTAATACCATTGTTTTGGGTATTAGAATTTCAAGGTATAAATTTTGAGAGAACACAAATATTCAGACCATAACACTGGTGATGTTTTATTATTGTGGTTTTTTAAATAGATAAATGATACCCTTGATAAAAATGGTTCAAATGTACAATTTTAAAATTTGTGAGCTGACTTTAAAGCTGTATTGTGTAGCAATTTGCAAATATTTGAATGTGAGGGCTGATAAATGAATGAGAGATACCAAATCACTTAATTATTTGTCTGAAGCAAACTTTGCCTAGCATATACTCATCAAAATGTTTTTAGTCTCTGTTCTTTACTGGGGATATAATATTTGAATTATAAGACTACCTCTTCCAAGGAGAGGGAGATAATGATGAACTGGGGGCTTTTATGGGTTATTATTATTATTATTAAGGTTTTATAACCATTGGACATACTGCACTATATCCGTGAAGAATGAAAGCCTTTGGTTTTAAAGCTGTCTATCTCACTTATTCAGAAGAGGAACAATTATAGATGTCTGATGCAAAATGATTCCCTCCAGGCATGCAATTAGGATGTCACACATAGTGATTCCTATATACAGGGGTGGTGGTGGGGGTACCGGGATCTCCTGCAGCTTGAAAAAAGAAAGCATGAAAATACCTTCATATGACTGCAACTGTTTAGTGTGTGGGGGCTCCCAACAGGCAATTCATATGTGCTTCCCTGAGACAGAATAGCATATAAATTGAAAGAATAAAGCAATCATAAATAGTACAGAACTCAGAGTCCATTACTATCCCAAATATTCCCACTGTATTCTCCATCTTTTGTGAGATATCTTCTCTTTCATTCTCTGTACCCAGTGTGCTATAGGGATCAGAAGTCTCTTCCAAGCTTCAAAATTTATCTAGCTTTTTTTCTAGTCTAAAACTTAGGGTTTTGGTTTATTAAAAAATTGAACAATTTTTATGTATTTTTACTTCATTATTCTCTCATGATTGAGTTATAAGATCCGGATAACTAAGGCCAGGGAACTAAAGGAACAGAAAATGAGGACTGGCTCTAGCTTAGGATGAACACCTTTTTCCTGGCTTTGAATAAAAGTCCTATTCCATAGTGTAATGGTTAGTACTCTGGACTCTGAATAAAAGTCCTAGCTAGTAATATAGACAGTGAATTTGTCTAGGGGTGTGGTTTCAATTTTTTTGTTTTTTGTTTTTTGGCTCTTTTTTACATGCCATATTTTTGGTAGTATAATTGAAGGGATAAATTATCCCCTAAATATTACATTATTTACTGATTTGTACTGGAGAACTGTGTCACCAATTCAGAAATGTTATTGCCCCTAAGTCCATCTTTTTGTAGGCAAAATTTTTGCATATTTATTTGGGTAAACTTCTTGGCCAAAGACTGACAGGGCTCTCTCCCTTCTTTACTTACCATTAATTTATTAATAATTTTATACGGCATAAATAAAATTTAATATCAAAATACTAGCATCAATCAAGAGATTTTATTGAAAAAAGTAAACTTATTTTAATTTTATTCTCAAACATTGTTACATAGTAAAGATACATTACTAACACTGATGTCTCAACACTTAACTAGTGAGGTACTTTCCTTGAATTGTTTCAAAATCTGTGCAGAACTGGAGAATTTCTTCTTCTTTATTGTTTTAGGAAGGGCAAACAAAAGGCTTTATCCACATTCATTCTCTGTGATCCTGACCCTGTCAATCCTCCCAGGCAAGATGATTTGGCTGGCTCTTTCATACCAGAGAAGATTGACAATAATGACATTTTGTGTTTGCAGGATTTTCTTCTTTATTGGGGGCACTTTATTTTCTGATAGAAATGCCACTAACTAGTAAGCAGCCAAAGAACAAGATATAATGGCTTATAGCATGGCCTGCTATTGATTCTTCCCTTTCATGTAACATAAAAATTATGTCTTGAGAAAGAAATGGTCTAAACACTGTTTTTCTAGTGATGGTTTATCAAGTATGTAATTACTTTTCCAAACGAAGAAAGAATTGTCCATGGTGAATGGTCAAAAAGTACCCCTGATCTGTGAGGCAGGAATGGAGTAGATTCCCCTTGCAGAATGTTCTGATAAACTCTTGAGCTTTAGGGCTACCTGGCTTATCTCAAGTCTTTTCTACCTTGTGGAACAAGTTAAATTTACATCATGTAGCATTGTTCTCCACCTCCATGGTCTGTCTTAGAGATGGGGCCGTATGTAATGCATCCTCAGTGTAGCAATGATACAATGAATACAATAATCTTGATATTTTCACGTATCTGTGAGAGCTTTTTGGTAAAACTAAGTGTTCTGGCATGCTACTCTAGAGCAGCAGTCCCCAACCTTTTTGGCACCAGGGACTGGTTTCATGGAAGACAACTTTTCCATGGACAGAGGGTGGGGTAGAAGGGATGCTTTCGGGATGATTCAAGTACATTACATTTATTGTGCAGTTAAACCTCTGTGCTAATGATAATCTGTATTTGCGCAGCTCCCCAGCACTAACATCAGCTCCACCTCAGATCATCAGGCATTAGATTCTCACAAGGAGTGCGCAGCCTAGATCCCTCACATGTGGAGTTTACAGTAGGGTTTGTGCTCCTATGAGAATTGGATGCTGCCACTGATCTGACAGGAGATGGGGCTTATGCAGTGATATGAGCAATGGGAACCGCCTAGAAATACAGATGAAGTTTTGCTCACTTGCCTGCTATTCACCTACTGCTGTGTGGCCCAGGTCCATGACCGGTAGGGGTTGGGGACCACAGCTCTGGAGTGTCCACTTCAAAATTTACTGCACAATAATTGATGAAAAGATATGGAAGCAGTTGGAGACCCAGAGCCTAGTCTCACATTACACAGTTAAGAGTTACCTGCCTGTTACATCTGCCTAGCTGACATGCCTACTCAAGCCATATCAAATCTAATATGTCCAAAATGACATCTAGATATTATCACCCATTTCTTCTTTTCTCAGAGACTTCCCATCTCTATAAATTGCAACGTCATTCTTTCTGGTTCAGGCCAAAAAGCTTGAAATCTCATGGGCACCTACTTATTCTTATACTTCACACCTAATTCACCAAAAAATTCTACCTAACTCTACTTTTTAAAATATATCTAGAATTCAATCAAATTTTACCACTTATCTGTCACTGCCTTCTCCTAAATCTTCATCATGTTTCATGTGGATGATTTTAACAGCTCTTCAGTGGATCCACCTGTTTCTGATGTTGCCCACCATTGATCTGTTCTTAACCCAGCAACAGAATTATCCTGTTAAAACATTACACTGATCATTTCATTCCTCAGCTCAAACCCTCTCATAGCTCTCTACTTGACTCAGAGTGAAAATGAAAGTGCTCATGATGATCCGCCAGGTCCTTATGATTTCCTCCCTTGTTTTCTCTTGTACCTCCTCCACCTGCTGTTCCTCTTCTCTTCCCTTCACTACAGCTACACTGGCTGCCCCGCTGTTCTTTGACCAGATGGGTCATATTCTTTACTGAATGCCAGTGTACTTGGTTGTCACTCAGCTTGGAATCCTCTCCCAGAGATAACAACATAAATTGTATACACACTTCAGGTCTTTACTCAAAGCTTAGCTTCTCAGTGCTGCCATCCTCATTTTCAAGCTTATCTAAAATTACATCTTGTTGCTCTACCCTCTTATCCTACCCCTGCCCCAAACTCTTCCTATGCCTAGTTCAGGTTTGAATTTGTTTTCCTTGGTGCTTAGTACTATCTAACATGCTATATAATTTAATAAGGATTCAGTAAACCTATATTGAATAAATAACTGAATTTTAATGATCCACATCCTCAAACATTTATTAAGAATTTTACATTTACATTTACAGATTTTTAATTTTTTTTATTTCAGTATATTATAGGAGTACAGATGTTTAGATTATATATATTGCCTTTGCCCTACCCGAGTCAGAGCTTCAAGCCTGTCCATCCCCCAGACAGTGTGCACCACACCCATTAGGTGTATATTTCCCCATTCCCTCCACCCCCTCCCATCTGCCTAACACCCAATGAATGTTATTAATATATGTGCACTTAAGTGTTGATCAGTTAATACCAATTTGATGGTGAGTACACTTGGTGCTTGTTTTTCCATTCTGGAGATACTTCAATTAGTAGAATGGGCTCCAGCTCTACCCAGGATAATACAAGAGGTGCTAGATCACCATTGCTTTTTGTGTCTGAGTAGAACTCCATGGTATACATATATCATATTTTATTAATCCACTCATGTATTGATGGGCACTTGGGTTGTTTCCACAGCTTTGCAATTGTGAATTTTTCTGCTATAAACATTCTAGTGCAAATATCCTTTTTACAGAATGTCTTTTGTTCTTTTGGGTATATGCCCAGTAATGGGATTGCTGAATCAAATGATAGTTCTACTTGTAGGTCTTTGAGCTATCTCCATATTAATTTCCACAGAGGTTGTACTAGTTTGCAGTCCCACCAGCAGTGTATGAGAGTTCCTATCTCCGCATCCACGCCAACATTTATTGTTTTGTGACTTTTTGATAAAGGCCATTCTCACTGGAGATAAGTGATGTCTCATTGAGGTCTTGATTTGCATTTCCCTGATGATTAGAGATGTTGAGCATTTTTCATATGTTTTTTGGCCATTAGTCTATCTTATTTGAAAAGTTTCTGTTCATGTCCTATGCCCATTTTTTGATAGGGTTGTTTGATTTTTTCTTGTTGATTTTCCTGAGTTCTATATAGATTCTAGTTATCAGTCCTTTATTGGATGTATAAAATGAAAATATTTTCTCCCATTCTGTAGGTTGTCCGTTTGCTCTTGTGATAGTTTCCTTGGTTGTATAGAAGTGTTTTAATTTGATCTGGTCCCATTTATTTATTTTTGTTGCAGCTGTGATTGCCTTTGGGGTCTTTTTCATAAATTCTTTGCCTTGGCCTATAAGAGTTTTTCCAACATTTTCTTCTAGAATTCTTATAGTTTCATAAAATTTTATTTTATACAAAGCTTATCTAAAAGCATTATGCTTTATGTAAGAGTAAAATGAGGAATGAGATATATGGCATAACATCATGTCCACAAATTATTTTTAGATATACAGCAACAAAAATTCCCTTTTTATAGGGACATATGCAAACAGAAATATAGCTATATTAAGCAGAATAGAACAGTTACTTGTGGAAGAGTAGGAGCATGGGAATGCATTAAGAGAATAATAGAAAATAATTAGAAAGGATGAAATAAAACAGGATTGTTTTAGAGTATGGTGTTAGTGGTTGACTCAGTCCTCAGCACCTGAAGGGGTGTGTGTATTCATGTGCATGTGTGTGAGAGAGACACAAAGGGAGAGACAGATAGACCAGGAGTGAGTGACAAACCTATTGCATATGCTGAAGTTTAGCCAATGAGATCTTCATATTCAACTCCCTTCTTCAATTACCTGATTCTGCCTTAGAGACTGCAAGGCTGCAAATGTTAAAAAACAAAACAAAACAAAAGAAAAAACACACCTTGATCTGAGTTTTTCTCACACATAGTGGTGGGATGCTACATCAAAAATGATAGTTCATGGGAGGACAATGCTTCCTAAAGAAAAAAAAAAAAGCATTGGTCTGATTAGAAGAAATTATTTTGCTTTTGCACATTGACCCTTCCTCTTTTTCTTGCCTGAAATATATTCATGATATCTTTAAGTATGCAGCCAGCTTGCAAACTTGAGGACAAAAGCCGTATGATAATGATCATGTAGCAAAAAGACAGAAGTAGCACAGGTCCTTTCTGACAATTGCGAACAGCTGTATCATCACTGGACTGCTTACATGTAGAGTCCCGTTAATCTGGGAAAATAAACCCTTATCTGTTTAAGTCCTTATAATATAAGTTTTCCACCACATGATGCCTTTATTCATCTAGTTAGCCCATTGAAAACTATTGCTTTCCATTATTAAGATCTGATACATATATCATTGACTGACAGTTAAAATCAGGATATTTTTTTGGCTCAGTCTCAAAAATATTGTATCCATCAAATGGTAGAAGGAAGCCTGATTGAGTTTACTTCAATGCCTTGAACAAAAAGGAAGAATAAAATATAGATAATGCATTTAAAATGCAGAATAATACAATTGTATTCCATTTCATGGCTGACAATTTATAAATATAAATAGATACTGAATAAATTTTGCAAAATTTCTTTCATGAAGAATAAATTAAGTTGGATCATTTCTCTTTTGCTGACTGATACAGACACAGATTCTTTTTGTTTTTGAGAGACAGATGCTAAAATATTTTGAGGGCTCTAAAGTCAAGAAAATATATCCTTTGAATTGTTTTTCATGACAAATTGTTTGAATATGTAGCCACTGCAAAGCATTCAATTAAACTTGCCCAATGAGTCTTCAACTGCAGTTCACCCAGCCATTGAGGAGAGTGTATGAATATGTATATTAAATCTGAGGCATTCCATTATATATAACTTGGAGCACTTTTCAAGAGCAGATGAAATTATGTCAATAAGCTAGTCTAGCACAAAAGATTTCCCAAGTATACACTCTTCATATGCTCAATGTCAACCTTTCAGTTTTTTCTAAATGCTCAGCATGCAGATATTTTATATTATTTATTTGAACAAATTAAAGGCTGTCATAATTTTTGACCACTAGAAGAAAATAAAGAGTAAAAAGAATTGGTTCTAATTTTTAAAACATTAATAGAGCAAGTAAACATACTAGAACTCTTTGCTTTTCTTATTTAGTTAAAAAAGTGACATAAGAGCAATCCAGCACTTGTATACAGTCTGGACAGAATTGTTGTATATTAACTTTCATTCCATAATATTTTTATAGGTGTTTATATTATTTCTGTAGCCAGATTCTGAGCATTTAAAGAATAAGGCTATCTAGTTTATCTTTCTTCTGTATCTTTGTGAGAATTTCATAAATTAATAAAAACTTCTGCTCATATTAAAATTGTAATTACCTACTGAAAAAGTGGGAGGTGCCAGTGAACATTCATTATGAAGAAATTATGTTACTAGGTGAGTACAGTTATGAGATGGGAAGCCCAGATACTGTAGGAAATGTACGAGATGGAACCTAATGTTGACTTATGGTTACAAAAGTATTCCGTGGGAAGTAAGAAGTTAAAACTGGAAAAATCAAGGCAAAGCGAAGGAGGAATTGTAGGGAAGGGGATTCTATGCAAAGGTATACAATAACTAATGTGTCAGGGGATGGAGAGAGCATGCTTCTTTAAAATAATCCAACATGGGTACAAAGCAAAATAGGAGATTGGAAGAAGGCAGGGCTATGATGGATAAAGTCTGATCATTTATTTGAGAAGCAACGTTTCTGTAGCATGCCCTCTTTTCTCCTCATTATTCATCTTCTGTCCTCATCTTATATTGGTCTGACTCTGTAAGACATTCCCTTAGCATTTTCTCATTAATCCATAGCTCCTCTTAAAGTGGATAACACTGTAACTTCATGCCAAATTTGGGCATATGGGTCTTTGCCAAGTCTGGAAGCCCTAGTCCTAGTGTTTAGCCAGACACAAAGGATTCCAGTCTAAATTCTGGCCTCCACAACCCTGGGCTGTCAGTTTGATATCTGCCCTCAACCGGACTTTAGGTAAACAAAGAGAAGAAATGCTTTTTCTCTGGGAATGTGGGTGAGGAAAGCAACGCTGACACCCTCCAGTTGTTCCTAATAACTCACGCTGTTAAGACTAGTAGGAGAACAAAGTTTGGAATCAGACTGACCTGTGATCAAGTCTCAGTTCTGCTACTTGAAAGCTGTGTAAACATTGTCAAGTTATGTAATTTCTTTAAGCTTTAGTTGTTTCATCTTTAAAATTGGAGACATAAAAGCTATCTCTGTGTCATCATCAGAATTAAAAACAATTATTTATAGAAAGATTTTAGAACAGTGTTTGGTAACTAGAAAGAGTTCAATACTTAAGTTCAATACTCTTGTTAATTTTTTTTTCTGAACCTGTGTTTTTTCATCTTTAAAAGTCAGATCATACCTATCAAATGACTATGGTGAGGAATAAAAGAGATTAAAACTGCAAAAACACATGATGGAATACCTGGTGCATGCTACTCAACCAAAATGAATCTCTCTCTCTTATTATGCTTGGAGTACTAAAAAGATGTTTTTTCATATGCCCTTATATCAGAGTAGGAGAAATGGTACATATACATAAACGAATGTAAAAAGCTCAGGGAATTTGCCCCAGGGAATTCATGAAAGTAAAAATTCATGCTACCATCACTGTTATTAATTCTAACAGTGGGTATGCTTGCAATTCTTCACTTGTCCAGGCTATTGAGTGAAAAAATTAGGATGTTTAAGTCACTTGCTACCCCTGCTAAAAATGTATATGACTTTTTGTACAAATTAGGAAAAGTCAGTCTATTCTGAGTAATGTATTATAAAATATAAACTAACATGTAGAGTGTTATATTTATTGAGGATAAATAAAAAATTGATTGAATAACATGCTTATTAATATTTTATCTTAAAATATTAAAAATAACTCAATTTTACTTAAATTCTAAATTTGATGGAAATGTTAGTTTTCCTCTAATGCTACAATTTCCTAAACTTTATGTCTTCATCCCACAGCTACACATAGGAAACGTGGGAGATTTGCCAAAGCAAAGACAAAATAATTCTCTATAATTTTAACAGATATCATGGTTCATACAACTTGGATCAGATTAAGAATCTGGTATTGCCAAATAAAATATCATTAGCCGGCATTTTGGATGTCCCTTGAATATTCAGCAGTTGTTCTTGATCTGTAATGGATCTTTTCTGATGTTGAAAATCACAAAGCAGTTTGGAGTCACTCAATTTTGCTGTTGTTCACTTTTAGGCAAATACTAATAAAGAAGGTGATGCAAGTCAGTTCTGAGAGGCATTCATAGATTATTTAATAGTATGAACTGGCATATGGTCTCTATCTGACTGCATTCTAATTTAAAAGTCATAAATTCACCACAGAAAATTAAAACAATGCTGGTACATATACTCCATTATGTATTTTCGATGCAGAAGTTCTGTTGATTGATATTGGCCATTGATAGGTAAAGAATTATCTTCTTAATGCTATTGATGGATCTATCACTGGATTTGAAGTTAAGTTCAAAGAACCTCCCCTAAAACAATTTTCCAAACTTGATTTAAACTTTCTTTTGGCTCAGTCTCTTATGTTGATCTTTCACAGACCCTACTTTTTTTTTTTTTTTAATAGTTTCATCTTTTTAATATCCCATCCTTGTTTTAAAAACAATCTCTTTTTAGGAATGGAGGGAGGCTTTAAGTTAGGCTCCTATTACTTGGCACAAACCACCTGGTCTAATCACAGTTTCAATATTTGGTGTGTTGGAGGCTAGTAGATTCAGAGAAGGCGCCCATTTTAGCAATATGTATACGTTGTTTTATATATACACCCAGGAGAAAACATGGAATTCACAGTATTGAAAAAGGCAGCAGACAGTCTAGCTTGCGTGAATCTCTGAAATCTAAGAATGGATTTATGCAAATGAGAAATCCTGTCTGGCACTTAAAGAGAAGTGGAGGAGGGGCTGTTTAATCTGAGTTGAACAAAAATAGCATTAAAAGTTACATTTTGTTGGGTTTTATATTTAGGTTGAACTGACATCTGGCTCTAATTTGCTTTCCAAGCTGAATATCTTTTACCTACTTCATATTGATCCTAAGTTACCATTTTAAAAAACTGTATTTTTAAAACAAAACATAATTTGGGGGGAAAATGCTATTGTAAATTTCTGCACACTAGAGGGCACTAAAATAATCTAAGATGAAATGTACTCAACATTTTACCTTAGACGACTTTTGAGGGAATAATGATTATATTTTTAAATTCTTTAAAAGAAAAGGAAAATAGGATGAACACATCACTGTAAATATTACCTTTGGAAAAATAAGATTGTCCTATTATTTTTTATAGGGACAACTGCATCAGATTTCCCTAGTGAGAAATGTATCTATAAACATTAGTATCTCAGGATAATTTATAGGAACTTCTCAAACTCCTTCTTATAACTAATGTCTATTCTAAAGTTGTAATTGCCAAACTGATTTTTAGTAGATTTTCCCTTTGTTCTGTAATAGCAGCTTTTCCAACCATCTTTATATAATCATACCATGTCCATAATATCACTGAATGTTCAGTGGTTTACCATTATTAGGGCTGAGAAACATCACCTATCTATTGGATGGACGGCTATTGTTCAGAGCCAGCATATTTATGTTTTGATTTTATAGCTTAGAAGTGTGCTTAAAAGCATAAAGATTTTTCAAACAGCCAATAACATGTTTTTAATAAACAAGTTTTTCCCCTCTTATCTCTTTCTTTTTGTAGTCTTTTTTCTTCCTTATACACTGCACTTCTTACCCTCAGCACTTTGATATTCACTCTTAAATAGTTTCTCATGAGTCACATAGAAACAAACACAAAAATTCTAGTCATGTGTATCAACTACTAAAAAGAAAAAAAAAAGAAAAACTAGAACTTTGTGTTCTGTAGATTAGAAACCATTTTCAACTGTATCTTGAATTTAGGAAGCATCTTCTTTGAAGTGTGCATATGAAAATATTAAAGGAGCAGAACTTAAAAATAGATGCAAAACCAGGAAACAGAAAGATGACAAAACATGATAGTAAAACAAAGAGATAAAAGTATTAATTATATATTTATTATTTTGAAGTAAATGTAAAAGTGCTTGATTTTGAGTTGTGAGTAGGAATAATTTGTCTTTTCTGGAAGAAAACGTTCAGGGAGTTTGGCTTAAAACAAGCTCACAATACTACACATATCTGAATACATCCATGGTTTGCAGTGACACAGAAAATAAACTCGTGAGCACACAAATTGATATACACTATTGTGTTCCATGAAAATGAACTTTTTCTACATATTGCCTTAATGCATTTAATACCTTATAGTGGTCATTCATTACCACTATGTGTAAGAATCATATCTAGTCCTTAAAGTTTTAGCAGTTTATGGCAGGAAGTATCATTTAAAAGGTAATCAAAATTTATAAAGATATAAAAAAGTAGTTCATAACCTGAAAAATGAATGTCAAACCAATACCCAATTTATCAGATGTAATCAATGGCAGATCTGACATCTAGGAGAACACCAGTTCAAACCTCAAATAATGTCTGGGTTTAGTACAAATTTTAAAAATATGCATTCATATAAACATAGAACCATGCTAGATGGCCTGGAGAACACAAATGAAAAAGATCTACAGGAGGTCATAGGAAACATAGGTAGAAAGACATTTTTAAAAATCATTTCAACTCAAGGCAATAGGAATTAAGTATTACATACAATAGAAGACAAAACTGACCTATGGAAATTGGAACATACAAGAACACACCATCTCTTAAAAAGTGGTGATGCTGTGGTGGCATTTAGATATGAGAAGGAAAAGAATTCCTGCCAAGAGAAACAACTTAGTCAAAAATAAAGAAATGGAAAAATATAAGGCAGATTTCTGGTATAACAATATCAGTGATAACTAACCAAATAAAGACACATATTGAAGATATTGCAAGTTCAGTTCCAGACCATCACAATCAAGTAAATATGTCAATAAAGCAAGAATTTCTTTGCACAGTGCATTTAAAATGTATGTTTACACTATATTGTAGTCTATTAACTGTGTGATAGGATTATGTATAAAAAAACAATGTACATATCTTAAAAATGTATTGCTAAAACATGCTAATAATCATCTGAGCCTTTAGTAGGTCATAATGTTTTTGCTGGGGGAGGGTTATACTCAATGTTAATGGCAGCTGACTCATCAGGGTGGTGTTTGCTGAAGGTTGGGGTGGCTGTGACAATTTCTTAAAATACGACAACAATGAAGTTTGCCACATGATTGACCCTTCCTCTCCTGAAAATTTTCTCTTTAGCATGTGATGTTATTAGAAGCATTTTATCCACAGTAGAACCTCTTTCAAAATTGGAGTCAATTCTTTAAAGCCCTGCTATTGCTTTATCAAGTAAATTTATGTTATATTTTAAATGCTTCATTGATATTTCCACAATATTCAAAGCATCTTCCCCAGGAGTAGGTTCCATCTCAAAAACCACTTTCTTTGCTCATCCATAAGAAGCAACTGCTCACCCCTTAATGTTTTATCATGAGATTGCCACAATTCAGTCACATCTTCAGTCTCCACTTGTAATTCTCTTTCTCTTGGCTATTTTCACCATATCTGCAGTTACTTTCTCCACTGACAGTCTTGAACCCCTCAAAATCATTCATGGGGGTTGGAATCAACTTCTCCCCAACTCACACTAATGTTGATATGTTGACCTTCTCCCATGAATCATGAATGTTTTTAATGGCATCTAGAATGGTATATCCTTTCCAGAAAGTTTTTAATTTACTTGGCCCAGATTCATCAGAGTAACCACTAACTATGGCAGTTATAGCCTTACAAAATGTATTTCTTAAACAATAAGGCTGTAAGGTCAAAATTACACCTTGATCTATGGGCTGGGGAAGGGATGTTGTGTTAGCAAACATCACAGCAACATTAACTTCTTTGCACATCTCCAGAGCTCTTGGGTTACTAGGTGCATTGTCAATAAGCAGTAGTATTTAAAAGGAATCTTTATTCTGAGAAGTAGGTCTCAACAGCAGTCTTAAAATATTTAGTAAACCATACTGTAAACAGATGTGCTGTCATCTAGACTTTGCTCTATTTATAAAGCACAGGCAGAGTAGATTTAGCATAATTCTTAAGGGTCCTAAGATTTTCAAAATGGTTAATGGGCATTGGCTTGAAATCACTAGCTGCCTTGTAAGGCCCACAAAAGAGAGTCAGCCTGTCCTGTGAAGCTTTGAAGCCAGGCAGTGACTTATCTCTCAGCATGAAAGTCCTAGATGGCATCTTTTTCCAATAGAAGGCTGCTTAATCTACATTGAAAGTCTGTTTTTTGTGTAGCCACCTTCATCAATGATTTTAACTAGATATTCTGGATAACTTGCTGCATCTTCTCCATCAGCTCTTGCTGCTACTCTTTGCATTTTTATGTTAGGAAGACAACTTCTTTTTTTAAACTTCATGAAACAACCTCTGCTAGCCTTACTTTTTTCCTACAGCTTCCTCAGCTCTCTCAGCCTTCATAAAGTTGAAGAGAGTTAGGGCATTGCTTTGGATTATGCTTTGGTTAAAGGTAGTGTTGCAGCTGGTTTGATCTATCCAGATGACTAAAACCTTCTCAATATGAAGAATAAGGCTGTTTCATTTTCTTATGATTTGTGTGTTCAGTGGAGTGGCACTTTTAATTTCCTTTAAGAACCTTTCCTTTGCATTGGCAACTTTGTAAACTGTTTGACACAAGAGGACTAGCTTTGGGCCTATCTTTGCTTTCAACATGCCTTCCTCACTAAGCTTTATCATTTTTAGCTTTTAATTTAAAGTGAGAGTGTAACTCTTCCATTCACTTGAACACTTAGAGGCCATTGTTGGATAATTAATTGGTCTAATTTCAATATTGTTGAGTCTTAGGGAATAGCGAGGCCCAAGGGAGAGAAATGGTAAACAGTCAGAACACACACAACAAGTTTCAATTAAGTTTGCCATCTTATATGGGCATGGTTCATAGTGCTCCAACAAAATTTGAATAGTAACATCAAATATCATTGATAATGGGTCATCATAACAGATTTAATAATAATGGAAAAGTTTGAAATATTGTGATAATTACCAAAATGTGACACAGAGACACAAAGTGAGCACATGCACAATGGCATTAATAGACTTGCTGGATGCAAGGTTGTCACAAACTTTCAATTTGTGAAAAGTACAATAAGGTGAAGAGCAATAAAACAAGGTAGGTCCTAAGTAGATTGTATCAGGTCCTGCCCTAAGTAGATTTCATGTGTTAATCCAGTTAATCCATAACAACAACCCTGTAAGGTAGACATTCTTATTATCTTAGTTTCATATGTAAGAAAATTGAAAGGTTTAGAATTAAATCAAGTGTTTTAGATTTTCTAATGATATGATCCTGAAGGGAAGAAACACAATGGTATGAGGTATAATGAAGGTTAAGTTTCAAAAAGACACACACATATAAGTAATATTACAGAGTATGTAAATGCCCTTTTACAATCTGTCTTCTTTAATTCTCAAACTTCACACCCTGTGAATCTCCTTATATTTTATTCCATAATCCTGCTATGTTGAGTGTTTGCCAAATACTCAAATGACCCTTCTTTACTCTTTATTCTGGGTGTTTGGAACTGCTATTTCCTTTATCTGGAATACTTTCTTTTCACAGGCACCAACTGTTCCCTGTCATTATTCTGGGCTTCATTAAGATGTTACTGTTCCTAGGATGGTACCCCTGAAGTCCCTAGTTGCTTTCTGGCCTGTACTATATTGTATCTCCCGACTGTGAGCTAGCATAGCACTCTTTAATCTTATTCCAAGAAGACTACCACATTTTGGCTACCATTTCATGGTAAATTGTGTCCTCTCCTGGACTTAAAAATACCTGAGGACAGATCTGGTTAAGTGTATCCATTATGATAGTTAGTTCCTCTCTGAATACAGTTATTTAACATTTAGTGAGGTTTGGATAAATATTTGGGGGGCTTTTTGTTTTCTGCATGTATTAATAAAAGGATATTTTGAGATTGTCAGTGGTATATGGGCATCTATATTTTGGAAGAATAACTTTATTGGTGTGAAAAGAGGGAGAAAGATTTGACTTGATAAAAATACAAAAAAGGAGGTGAGTGCATTATATTAAAGCAGAACCACTTTAATTTTATACATGTGGGGAAAAGTATATGTTTGATTATTAGTTGCTAAGGGTTTTGTAGGAATTTTTATTTGTTGCTTTTGTGATGAATCCATTTTGACTGTTGCATTTGATTTTCCTTTCTCCCCATATTAAACCAAGTACTTATAGCTCAGTCCTGGGCCTGTAAGAGCCCCTCATACAGTGACTGGTTAAGGAATACACACATGACTAAAGGCCAGTGGGCATTAGCTCTTAGAACTTTTCTAGAATTATTGAGTAAAACATCTTCACTTCTTGTCACATTAACCAAGCTGAGAGAATATACACCTGACTCTCTCCATCTGCCAGTAACTACCATCCTCACTCTGTAGGTGGAGTTGGCCTGATGGTATTTCCCTACATAGGGTAAAGCAGAATCAAGGCACAGGGAGACTGATGCCCTTATGATATCGTTTAATTCCTGGCTCTGGCAATATCTAAAATCATATGTGTTTTCATGGTTTACTTATTATATGAGTTAGTAAATGCCTTTTTCTTTTTTGCTTAAAATAATGAGCCAATTTTTTTCTCACTTGGAACCAGTGAAGATCTGTCTATGGTGAGTAAGAGGTCAATACTCATGGAAAAATGTCCATTAATTCTCTGAAATAATAAGAAAGAAGGAAAACATAAATGACAATAAAGAACAATTTTTGAGGACCCATGAATTATTTATATTTTGCAATGTTATATCTGGCATAATATAATTTTAATGTACTATTAATGTACTATAATTTAATGTAATATAATTTTAATGTACTACTGCTGCAATTTGTCAAAATTAATATCATTTTAAAATCTGTAATATGCTAACAATTTCATATTTATTTTTTGCATTATAAAGGTTAATTTTCTAGATATTTGAAAAAATTCATTCTTTCCTATCATTGTTTCACCTAGGTGTATTTTTATTAATTCAATGTTATTTTTGTCTCAATAATAACTCTGTACTTTCAGTATATATCACATTATTATATTTTAATAATTAAATTAAATTATATATTACATTTTTAGTTGTAGTTTTTGTTTATATACTTGTAGTAAAATTATATATTGTAGTTTATAGTAGTAATTTTTACATAAATTGTTGAGTTTAACACCTACATTAACCCTTACTAATTAATTTTTGTTTCCCTTTTGTTATGATGCTGTACCTACACATAAAAAATTTATACACATGCAGTTTCTCTCATACATTTATAAACATACAGTTTAATCTCATATTTAGAAATAAGGATTCTCATAAATGATTAACTTATTTCTTACATAAGTACATTCTTCCTAATTTTAAATTCCATTTAATTTAATTTGAACAAAATAAATAGACATTTTCTTTCAATCTAAATAAATTAACTGCATATATTTATTATTTTCCACTTATGTAGATTATATAAAATTATCTATTGATTTCTTCTGAGTAATCACAGAAAAATGTTATTCATGCCTTGATTAGATAATATGTAGAAATCTCATACACAAAAATTAAGATTTTGTTTGTCATTAGGAAGGAAATCAGAAAAATGTGTCTCCTGATGTGCTTTCAGCAAGATATTTTTAAGAGTTGAAAGTATTTCAGCATAATTGGCATTTGTAAATAATTTTAACTGCATTTTATGTCTCTGAAAATGAACTTTATTAAAACTTACATAAAAGATATGTAACATATGTAAATTATAAAGCATAATACTATTGAAGCATAATAATATAACAATATTTATGAACTAGCTACTCAAAGAACCAGAAAACTTACAGTGATTGAATCTACTTAACAGTTCCTCTCCAATTCTTCCTCTACTTCCCCCCTCAGAGATTCTAAGTTTTTCTATATTAATTTGCCTAAGGAAACAGAAAAATATATAATTTTTATTATACTGTTTCTTAGAACAATCATTATATGGTGGATAGAAAAGAAAGACTGCAGTGAATTTACCTTTAATGAAAATATGTGGGGTTTTTTTTTAACAGAATATACCATTTTTGAATAATAGGAAACTCAGGATTCACATTTCACTACATACTGAATCCAACTATGGAATTTATAACAGCATAATAATATAACAATGATTTTTCTCTTCACTTTAGGAAATCTCATAAATAGCAAAATTTGAAATATTAGAAAATTTATTACTTCGCTAAGTTATGTTGCTTATGGATGTTCTTTGGAAACTTTAATAGGCATGCAGTTCCTGGTTTAGTGCAAATATATTTTCACTTGAATTTTATAAATTCCTGAGTGTATAAAGTGATTGAAGTTAAATGTAGTCTTAGATTTTTAACCTAACAATATGCTCTGTTTTGCCTGCCAAAGTAACTTGAAGGAAGCATTTTGATTTGACAGTGAAGTGTTCGAACAGCCAGGAATCTAAAAAGAAATCTGCAAAATGTATAAAACCTGAAAATGAAACGGAGTCTTTTTAGCTCTGATTTTCATCTTGGGATTATTCATGTCACCTTCAAGAAATTTATGAAGGATCTGATAGCTCTTACAGCATGTCTTTATTATTTTCCAATTACATGGATGGTGGAAAATCCTCTGCTGATTATTCCCATGTCATCAAGGAACAATGTTATTCAATTACATAATGGCATCATTCATTCAGTCAACAAATATTTTATTCAAACAATATTTATTAAGCCCATACTGTGTACCAGGCTGTCTTCCAGGCTCTGGTAATTTAGCAGCAAACAAGACAAATATTGTGTCCTTGCGAACAAGTACACTACTAAATTTGCTTGTAACAGCAAATCAACCTGACCACTTCTTACAATTCAGTATTAAAACAGTAATATAACTTTCAAATACAAAATATGTCTTTTATTTTACTTTTCATTTGAATTATTGTTATTTTATAGACATAGTCTAAATTACCTCTATATTCAGCCAACAATTATTTTTGGAAATATTAAGGTTTTTATTAATGCATTTGATAAAAATCCATGGCTTCAAGAATATTCAAAAAATAGTTTTAGCCCAGAAAGTGTCGATTTCAAACTTGTGAATTAATATAGGCATCATTCTGAGAACATAGATCTTTATTAACCCAATTTGAAAGAGAGAATAGAAAATAATAGGAGTCAATTGAAATATTAATACCATAACTTAATTTTCTGGGCTATGTGGGAGAATTATACTTTTGTCTAGACTTGATATTAAGGAGAATTTTATTTCTTACACATCCTTAGAGGATTAATAATTACATTTTGTGTATTGAATAGAGGTAGATCTCAATGCCTCACTTCACTTTACATTCCTGTTTTTATGATATTTATAAATTCCCATGGAGGAAAATGCATATTATCATTGAGTTATGTCTGTGTCTCTACTTTTCATTGGACAGGTGGCTGTCTAAGTAGAAGAATTGTTACTATGTTACTGGGCAACCTTTTACACTACATGAAATAAGAACTACATAAGGTCCAACAGTTGTTGAAGTTTAATTTGTTAATGTTCAACTCATTGTCTCAGCAATGGTAAAACATGATCAAAGTGATTAAAGTGGAAAATTTTTACTTGTTTACTTGGGAAATAGCCTGTAAATTGTCTCGTAGTTCATAAATACAAAGCATACGTGTGTGTGTGTGTGTGTGTGTGTGTGTGTTAGTTGACTGTGTATAGCAAAATTCTTACATTAGGTAATTTGGGTGGCTAACAGGAGTAAAAGTAAAAGAAATTGATCGAAGATATGAAAAGATATATAGATTCTAAAAATAGTGACAATCCTTTGCCCCTCCTTGGATCTTTACCCTTTGCCATGTGACTTTGTAGTTCTTATAACTAAAACATTAGAAGTTTTCCCATACTGTGAAGTTACCCCGGCCTTGTAACTTATTTGGCCATGCGAACATAGCCAGACTAGCCTGCTGCAGGTTGGGAGACATGTGGAGCAGAGCTTACTTAGCCCAGTAACCCCAGTAGAGTTGAACAATCATCTAACATGCAAAAATGTGAGTGAACCCACTTGAAACTAGTAGCATTGCCTAGGTGTTGACTGAAGATGAATGAGCAATACATACATTGAAGTATTAAAGGAGCTTGCTGCCATTTGTTATGCATGATCACTGTGGCCTTAGCTAACTGATTTTTTTAAAAACTATTTAAAATACTTTAAATATCTATCTTAAATTTTTTGAGGGTCAAAGTGTGAACAAATTAATTGGAGAGTGCCCATAAAACAGATCTTAACGTTTTTGAATTCTGAATGGTTGAATCATATTATTAGTTCCTTTTTCATAATATGTCTCAAGGTTTGCACTTGAACAACTAAGCAGTAACTCATTAGCAAGTAGTCTAGTGAATTAGAGATATAAGAAAAAAATCTATAAAATCTTATGAAATATTTAATATGACTACAACCCCTCCTTTTGAATGAAATGAATAGTTTCACTGAAACACAGAATAATTTATCCTTAATTTACATTTCCTTTTATTTTTTTACTGAATATTCTCCCATTCTAGACAGAATTAAATGTTTATAATAGAGTCCAGAATATTTTAATAAGAATACTTACAGTTAGGGGAAACCTAGTTCTGTTATATAAGCCTATCTTTTTAGGCTTCCTTCAAAAATCATAAATGTGACTAACATGAAAATGAATTAAATTTATGTTACTTCATCCATATATTAAGAAGATAAAAATGTAATCACAGAGATATTCAAATGATAGACTGAAATAGCATAAAATGCAATTAGTTTACGAATCAATAATTATGGAGGCTTCATATCTACTCTTTTCTTTAACTTTGGATTCAACTTCCTCAGTGTTATATTAAATCTGGAATTGCAAACTATGTTCTTAAAATGTTTCAATAAAATATTAACAATTAACCTATTGGAGTCACTTCCTTTAAACCCTAAATTACAAATTGATGACAGGGTTAATCAGTGTTAACTCCTATAATTCTATAGTGGCTCAAATAGATGCATGATTTTCATTTAGCTCAACTGATCACAGAAATAACATTATTCCATTAAAAAACTCAACCAGTAATAAGTTTCACAGCTAACTGAAGAAACTTGTCCTCTGCCTAAGTCAAAATCTCTTTTAGGCTGTTGTTTTGGTAAGGAGTCTGGTGCTTAATGATTGATGTTAGTTTGGAAATGAAAGCAGAAAATGATAAAAATGCTTTATTTTCAGAGATATACAAGTGAAAACTATTTTTTCTTCTCTTTTTCAATTTCTCCTCTTTTTAATTTATCTTATTCTTGACATTTTGGATATGAAAGTGTTTTCATTTTTCTTCTTTTTTAAAATAGCCATCTCATTTGTATTTGCTTTTCAGCACTTTTAAGACGTTTGCCAATTTCTGCATTGCTTTGTGATTACCCCTTATAACAATTTCTTGTTTTCCCATTGGAGTGTGCTGGATTTTTATGCTTTGCTAAACTGCCTTAAGCATAATGCAGACTAGTTCAAAAACTATGTCATTTTTCCTTGTATGTTAGCTAAAAATAGGAAAGCTAATAGGAAAATGCTAATGCTTGGAATTTAAAGAAATAAACAATCATTTTTATTGATCATTTCAAAATTTTAAAAAGCTAACTCATTATGTTAGTTACAATTATGTCTCGTAGGGCTCTTAGATCTACAATGATAGTAATAATAGCCATAATTTATTATTTGTTAAATCCATTCCAGAGAAAGTGTTAAATCACTTATCATAAAAAGATGATTTTATGGAATTATCCTTATTTTAGGAATATGGTAGTAGAGGCTTAGAAAAGAAGAGTGACTTTACAAGTTATGGAGCTATTATATTAAGTATAAGAGCTAGGGGGGTCTGACTCTAGAACCTATTTATACTATAGTCAGTCAAAACTGAATTTACAAGCTATTTTGTTCTGATGAATCTCAGCATCCTTTCTACAGTCTCCCTCCCCCCAACTTGTGTATTTAAGTTTTTCTAATATATTCATTATATTAATTATAAGCCAGTCCATCTTTATTTTTCCAGCACTTCTCATATTGTATTATAGTAATAATCTCAATTTTAAGACTATTAAGAGTCAGTGTGGTATCTGAGGCTGGCAATATTCACTAGAAAAAGGCCAATTGGATATTGTAAGATGATGAAAAATTAAGGAAAGAATAAGGTTCTCTATATTTTCAAGATGCCTAAGGATGCAGAAAAACATCATTGAATGTTGACATAGAAGAAAATAACAACACCATACATAATAAACATAATGTCCTTGGAATGGGAAATGTTTACTTTTCCAATTAATGATTTCCATGCCAGAGCAGACCCATGACATAGCTTGGCTTACTTTAATAACATTGTACCAGCAATCAAAAAGGTTGCTCTAATCCTAGTTTCATCATGAACTAGATTGTAAGAAAGTCGTTTGATTTTGTTAGAGCCTCAGGGCCTCATCTGTAAAATTGAGGTTGTTAATAATCTCTGTACTTAATTAACCATCAGAAACATGCAATCTACTCAAATCAATTCAGTAACAAGAAGTGGTCATCTACAATGGGCACGGTTTAGGAACTATACAAATGAATAAAACTGTGCACTCCTTTTGATAATTTGGCAGTCTCTTATTTGGGGTACATATTGAAATATATGTGTGATAGCGTGTATGAAAGAAATACAAGAATGTAATAGTATTTTTATGTTTAAGGCGTAGAAGCTAAAGTAATTGATTCTGTCTATTTAGAAAAAAATTCCATATAATAAGTAGCATGTTTGACAGACTGCAGATCTTACCCCCAAATCTGTTTGCTTCTTCATCCTAAGGATATGGCCTCCCAGCTCCCTGTTACAGCCCCCAGCCTCCCATCTTAGCAAGAGTGAGTTGTGCAGCTTCCTCACATTCAGCTCAAAGAAAAATTGCTGCCTTGGATTTCATCTCATTTTCCTCTTTCTGCATAACAGAATGCAGATGATCCACAACTCAACTTGGACCATGTCAAAGAGTCCAACAGGCAAGAAATGGCAGAGCACATGTAGGAAGAGCCTGGGTCCCTGAATGACCTCACGGAGCACATCTGCTTCACTAGCCAAGACTAGCTGGACTGTTTCATGAGAAAAATGCACTTATTTGTGTTCTCTTTGTTATAATTATCTTAAATTAGCCTTTACCATAATTAATACAACATTTTAACTAGGTCTAGTACTACCAGATGACAGAGAATGAGGAACAAAAAAGCAGGAACTGAGGTTGAGAAGTTAGTAAGAAAACAGACCATTAAGAGGCTTAAATTTCATTAAAATATTCTGAAAAAAATAAAATGAAAAATGAATAACAATTTTTTTGACTATGAAAGAAAATGTTTTTTAGGTTTTTTTTTGGGGGGAGGGTTGTAATTGCTTCAAATGGCATAAAGATATGTATTAGGGAGGTCAAGTGACAGCTCAGATACAGGATGACAATATGAAGTATTTTCCATGACACAGGCAGGCCAGGGCACTCCATCTTGCCAGTTCTACAGAAAATACCAATATTTTAAGTTGACACGAACTTATAAGTCCTGGCAAGTATCTCTTACTACAGTAAAAGGGACAAGCCATCCATGGATAATGTGGTAACTCTTGCCCAAACTAATAATTCCAATTGTAATCTAATTCAGAGCTTGGGATATTCAGTTTCAGAAAGCTCTGACTTTTAGCAAACAGTGGATTGTCAGTGTACAGCTTTTAGATATGTGAAGAAATCAGCTCTAAGTAACAGGTCATGACAATTTGCACAGTTTTACTCAAGCAAGGGCAGAGTTAAAATTTTTCTTCTTACACATCTTCCTACACTATCAGTTTACTCTATGGTTCTATATAAGTGAGAATAATAAAAACAATAACAAGGGAGAAGAACCTACAGATGTATGGAGAATCTCAAATTGTCACTTTTTTTAACAAATTAAATCTAGGAAGCATATAGACCTATTTCCAACAGTATTTGCTTTTTTTCCTCCTCCCAATCTGACAATATCCTGTCCTCCTTCATATATAAAAAATTAAATGTTAATTTCTAGGGTGAGGTGACCAACCATCCTAATTTGCCCAGGACTAAGGGATTTCTGGAGATGCAGGGCTTTCAGGGTTAAAATCTGGAAATCTCTGGGGAAAAGAGGAGGAATTGTTCACCCTATTCTAGGGTAGGGAAAGGAAGAGGGAGAAGGCGACCCATGTGATAGATTTAGAGGCATGAGCATTGAGAATGTCTACATTTATAATAATCTCATTTAAAAGCATATTTCAGTTATAAATATAATGTTTACCTTTCTATTCTCAGCTTTGTGACTCTGAGGCTGGGACTTTGAAGATTGCATTTCTCCTTTATTAGCCAACCTCAGGGAACTGGAAGAAGATGGAAGGGACAGTCTCCTTCCAATTTATTGTTGTTACTGTCAGCATAGCCCAAGCAGTGGCACTTCACCTTGGCAACAATAGCTGGTTCCAGGCTTTGACACTCACAGCAAGAGCTTCATCGTGTTCTCTCATACGTATGCACATAAGCTGGACAATACTATCTTCTCAGCAATTCTAGCCACAACCCTGTAGGGCCTTTCCTCTGAACTCTTAGGTTACTATTAATAGCATCAATCAGGTACCTTCCTCTCCTCAAAGGTATGAGAACCAGCTGTCTGGTCCCTCCACCAAGCTTCTAGTTCCTGACAATCCTGCTTCCTACAGCTGGTAACTGCTCCCCATGATTACTACCTCTGCATTCCCTCAATGTTCCTTTTTGCTTAACAGCCCTCCACACATGGATCCAAATCACTATGTTAAATTCTCTGTTGAAGTATGTAGTGTAATTTCTATTTCTCTGCCCAAACATTGACTGATGAAAACAGTCATTTGAAATGAAAATAAAACATTCCTATAAGAAATATAATTAAAAGATTCTATACCCAAATATATAAAAAGTTACCAACCAATTAACTTTTAGGTAAGATTGTTTACTATGCCAGGTTTCTCCCAAATACGATTATGATTTTCTGATAAAAAACTAACCAACAACAAGGTCCTAATTTAGGAAAGTCCAATTGTGTCACTTTAAAATCTCATCAGCTGTTTGTACAAGAAATAAAAGCAAAATTATCCTTTTATCTGATATAAATGTAATTGGCTTATTTCTTAGAAAATATAAGAAAATGCTTACAGAAGTTTTATGCTCCTTAACTGTAAAGATGAACAAATTATCTCTAGAGCATATTTAATTTGTATAGCTTATCAACCATTTACTGTATGAAGGAAACAAAAATAGAAAGTTAAACAAGGCTTTCTTTAGTTTTCATCCTATAAGTGCTCTCTATTAAAATAGTTGGACTTATATATTTATATGGTAATATTTTATACTTTTATTCATGAGCATATCTAAATGGTTCGTTGCTAACACAGAGGGTCTACTAACCCAGGAACAATTGTAAACTATTTACAAATTAAGTTAGTTACTCTACTGAGGTAGGATTATTATTTTTCATTCTACAAATGAAGAAACAGTACACAGAGGTTATGTTACTTGCCTAAGGTCAGATAGATTTTTGAAGCTAGTAGCTAAACCTGCATAGCCTGGGTTCTTAATGAATGCTCTAAGCACCTGCAAGCCAAAGGAACCAAACCTGCTCCTTACTCAAGTGGATGCTAGGATAAGCCGTCTGTCTGGACATAAGGGAGAGCATGAACCAAACACTCATCATTTTAGAGAACACTACTACAAGTAAGCAAGAATGTAAACAACAAAATAATGTTATTCGTTGTTTGTAAGAAGGAATAGAATTGTAAAGAGAGATATCTCTGATTTGATTAAAATTAAAAATAAACAATGAGAACAACTAAATGCCAGCTGATAATCATAAGATAACACAAGCTACCCTACAGGGTAAACACTACCGTTGGCCTGTTTTACAGAAAACTCAGAGAGTTAAGTAATGTTCCAAGGTCACAGAGATGATAAATGGGGACCTTATAACAAACTCCAATTTGACTCCAAAGTCTATTCTTCCTCTCTATATAAACTGCTTTCCAAAACACTGAATTCCATAAAGTTAGGGACCACTTAGAGGTCAACATACAGTTCTTCCTGTGGAACGGTAGGCCACTTCAGGTGTGGCATCAGTGATAGACCAAGAACCCAGCCCCAAATGAGAGCTCAATGAGTTTCTGCACTACAGAGGACGGTATTGATTGTTGTGAGTTCTATCTCATAACAGTGAGGAAAGGAACATCAAGCACATTTAATTGACTACCTAAGTAATTTTAGCTTTTTGGAAGTGTTCCTGGATTGGATAAACCTAATCATTTTCTCAGCAATCTAAAGTGATAAATATCCCAGGAGGAGATATTCTCCAAGTGGTAAATATATTTCTATTTTAGTTGTAAAAATGTTTAGTAGTGATGTGCTGGACCTGGCATTACTCACTTGATGTTTAATTTTCAGGAATTTTGAAGGCTGGTTGACCAACACTGGTAGCTTGAAACCAGCAATAGTGGCAGAATTTACACAATGGAAAACAGTAAATGTTACAGATAACTGGCCTCCCCACTTTTGGGAATAATAATAATGAACTTTAATCACAACATGGATTCCTTGTTCCAGTTCATAATTTAATTTTTTCCTTATTTCTTCTATGCTTCTGTGAGTGCTCTTTCCCACTTTTCCGCTTCTCTACCAAGAAAAATCCTACTTATCATTTGCCAGGGTTTTTCTCTGCTGCCTTAATTCATAGCTTTTACTATCTTCTCATGTTTCTTCTAAACTTATAGTTAGTATCATGCAGTTTTTCATTTAATCCATTTCATTTGGTTTCCTGTATGTTAATTTTCCTTTCCAAATAAGTGGAAATTATCCTATAATGTATCCTATTATAATTATGGTGTAATATATTTATTTTAATTCTATATATCTCACAGCACAAAGCATCGCTTTGTAGGTCCTAATAAGTAACTGACTGGGAAATTTAAAAAGTAAGTACAGTGAAAGACTGTAAAGGTTTTTTTGTTTATTTCTTCTGATTTTCATTTACTTGGGCCTACCAACTTTCAACTTCTTAATATCTTATAGATACCTAGTAAGTCTAGCTCTCTGCCCCTCCTCTTTTATATCTACACACCTGGAGAAAAAGACACAAACATGCTAAATAGTCACTGAACTTAATGTAGCCCTTAAGACTTCTTGTCCATCCTATTATATATCCCTTGTTAATGTCTTCTCCTTGGATATCTAATAGGCATCTCACATCTAACATCTCCAAAAATAAGTTTCTAGTGTTCGTCTTTAAAACTGAACCTCAGCAAATCATCCCCATCAAAATTAAGAGTAATATCATCAGATCAGTTGGCTAAAAACAGAAATTATTTAGCAAACATTTATGTGGGTTGATTGTCAGTTTGAACTAGGATTAGATGGGTAGTTATTCTACTCAGCTGATCTCACTCATGCATCTGAGGTTAGCTACCAATCAGAAAAGTTGGTCCTATTTGGAGGGATTGCTTGCTTGTTATTGAGAACAATGGGGGTGATTAGGCTACATATTTCTCATTATCAGGACATGTGTCTGGGCTTTTTTACATGGAGGGTCAGGGTTCCACATGAACAAAAGGCAAGCTCAAATATGCAAACACTTTTAAAATCTTATGTATTACTATTACATTGGCTAAAGCAAGTCACATGGCCAAACACAGATTCAGTGTAGGATTATTTAATGGAATATTCTTCTCATATTAAAATATGTATTCAAAAAGCAGATGAGAATAAATTGAATCCATTGCTGCCATAAATCCACCCCATCAATCTTTCACTTACTCAGGCAAGTATTATCTTCAGATAAGCCTTGATGCCTCTTTAATGCATACCTTATATCATGTCCAGAAGGAAATCCCATGGCTTTTACCTTTATTAAAATATTTAATATATCCAGAAGCCAGTTGTTTCCTATCACCACCACTGATTCCCACTCATGCAAGTAATTGTCATTTCTCACCTAAATTTGTTGCTATGAACTCATAAATAGTCTTCCTTCTCCAACTCACCCCGTGTCAATCTGTTTTCAACATTGTAGCCAGGATGATCTTTTAAAATGTAAATCAGATCATGTCACTTCTCATAGTCTTCCAATTATTTTCCACCTTAGTCACGGAAAAGCTGAATATATTAAAAGATCCAACATTCCCTATAAATTCTTGCAGACTGATATCTTTTTGATCTCATCTCTTACCATATCCTCTCTAGTTGCCTCAGCTTTAGCTACTAAAGATGTTAAAAATATACCACTCTGACATATTGACTGTTTAAGTTAAAAGGACTTGAAAAACAGCAGGTGCAAAAAGATCACTCTGACCTTCCTACTGATTCTTAAAAGCAAAAGATGCAATTCCCACGTGAAAGATGCAACATCCTTATCCTGAAGGATAAGAAGTCAAGACCAAAAGAATTCTGTACATACCTTGTAAAAATAATTCTTATCTTTTGAGCCTTCCCATATAATTTATTTGCTTCTTCAAACTTATCATTTTTTGTCCAATTTAGTATATAAGTAAATGATCCTAACTGCTTCTTTGGGTCTTCATTTCCTTAAGAGGGTTCTCACGCCACGTAAAACTTGTACTAATAAATTTGTATGCTTCTCTCCTATTAATCTATCATGTGTCATTTTAATTTTCAGTACTAGCTGGACCTTAAGGGAATGGAGGTGGAATTTTGCCACCACTGCACTACAATAGTCTCCTTGTCATTGCTCAAACTCATTTGCCACATTCCCATTCATGGAGTTTTCATTTGATATTACCTCTCACTCTGACACTCTTCCAACCAGATCTCCACATTGTTCTTCCTCATTCCTTCTGGTCTTTCTATCACCTTCCCACTACCCTATTTACTACTGCAGCTCCCAATTCTGCCTACTTGTTCCTGTAATAAGTATCACCATCTAACTGTTGTGCTTTTTAACTTATTTTGTTTATTGTCTCTCTCTCCTATCATTAGAATATGAGTTCTGTGATTCCAGGGATGGTTGTTTGTTACCATATTATTCCAAGCATCTAGTGTATTCCAGGTAGATGGTGGACAATTAATAAACAAATGTTAGAATAACCATGGAATGAATGAAGTACTTACTAAATGATAGAAACTGTCCTCAATACAAAGGAATATGGCAGTGAGGGTCAAACTGAGTTCTTTTGGTAGATTGTATTATTGTTCCCAATTATTTGCTGTCCTCCATCTAAGAGGAATATAATCCTCACTCAATGTCATATGGCTTGCAGTGTACACTCAAGTAGGAAGATATTTTCTGTTCAATTGGCATCGAGTTTGGCCAGGCAATTGGCTATAGTGAATGGCATATAAGCAAAAGTGATGCATGCTATTGCCAAGGAGAGATTTAAGAGGCCATGTAGTTTCCTGCCATTACTCTTTTCTCTCTGCCATGAGAATAACATGTTTCAGATAGTGGCTGCTTCTTCAGCCTGCATTCCAGAATGAAGATAAGTAGAGCCTCAGTTGACCCACAGTTGACATATAATGTGAGCAAACATAAGCCTTAGTGTTTTCAAGCCAGTAAAATTATGGGGTTATTTGTTTCAACAAAATAATTCAGAGAAAGCTGACTAATACAGTTCCTGACCTCATGAAGTTTACAGACACAAAAGGAAAGCCATCAAACCTACTGGAACATTACTTATGTTCTACTTAATTAAGTTTAAATCATAAAGGAATAGACTAGACATGGACATTTTACACACTGCAAAGAAAACAGAATTCAGGTGTCTCTGAAAAATGCTGGGCATCTTGCCCATGTTTCTATGATATGTCTTCATTCTGGCCAAACTCACAGTTTCTCACATCTGTTTATTTGATATACCTTTGTTCTTCAGAGATACTTTATGCAGATGCATGTCACTGAGATGAAGAGGAAGATGTAAATTTGAACAACTTGTCACGATTTAGTGTGGTTCAGGAAGTTATATTCCTATTATGATACACGGAGTCATTTTAAACTTTTAAAATACTCTTTTATTTTATAGATTTTGATGTAAGTAGCTTGTCAAAGGAAAAAAAATACAAAATTTTACATATGAAAGAGTCATGGTTTTAGCCTCATAGCCCAAGTAAATTTCTATGAATAGAGCCTCACAATGATTCCAGTGTATAAGCAAGTACAGGGATAAAACAGCAGGAGGGAATGCATGCAACTTCCAGCTAGAAAGAATTTCTGTAAGCTTGTACCTAGAAGTCCATCCTCAGAGGCCAATACGCAACTGATTCCAACAACATGCTTCTTTGTTCTTTGTTTGCCTGTGTGCGCCAAGTTTTACATTCAAACTCAAAGCAATTTTTAATATGTTGTGGCACCAAAAAAAAAAGGCTTGATATTTATTGAGTTACCTTGCTTCTCAGGTAATTTTTTACTATGTTACTGAGTGTTAAAATGAAAAAAAAAAGTATAAAATATAATTGTGTCCTTGGGAATGAGCAAGAAAATAAAAATCTGGGTAAAACCAAGCAATAGGAATAAATACATAGTAGAGGATGATTACAAAATCCAATTTCAGATGTAAACTGAGAGGAAGAGAAGTGTGATGTGTCATGCATTTTTATATTTTTATCTCATTTGGCTCTCACATTAGTTTTAAAAATATTTTGTAGACAAGTGGTTGCAGGTAAGGTCTTTCTAGAAAAATACTCCTTGAGATCAAGATTTGTGGGTTTTTTTCCCTTACATGTAAAATACATTATATATTTTAAATGTGCATGAGAATTAGAAAATAATATTTAATAGGTATTTTTTATGTTTTTTAGAATTTTATGTAATATCTGAAACTTAAAAGATAATCTATGTAAAAATATATGTAAATTATGAAGTAGAATAATGAAATGGAACCCTGAAGATAGACTACCCAACATGAACTAGTCTTTCTAAGATAATGCTGTCCCTACTATCTTGCTTTTTTCTTATTTCATGAACCTGCTATCCAGGGAGGTAGCCACATCTCTGGATTTAAATCTTGTATTTCCTGATCACTAATTCTTTACTAAGCATCTGTTATTTATTCCTCATTATGTTTTAGAGAATGACATGAAATCTTTCTGTGTAAAGACTTCATCTTTTTCCTTCTGGGTCTTACTTTAATGAATCTAAATTAACAAATTATTATAACAAAATAATATACGGTGCAATCATAATAATGTTGTACTTCAATGATTGGCTATAGACCTTTACTAACATAAGCACACTAGAAATGTATAATTTTACCTCCAATTTAGAATAAATGATATTGATTTTGAAAGAAGATATGTTCAAAGTCATGTTGCTAGTAGCATAGCCATGTCCAGGACCCAAGTTACCTGACTAATATCCTGGTGGTGAATGGTTATTGAGCTTCCATTATGTACTAGGATTACCAGGAATTATGATTAGCTTTTGATAACAAGCCATAGAATATGTACAGTCAGTTTTCTGTTGAGGAAAGTGGGACTCAGAGAAGTTAAGAAATTAATCCACAATCACAGAGAAGGAAAGAGACAATGCTGATATTTATAGCAAGGTCAATATGACAGCAGAATATATTCTTTTACTATTTAATTTTGTGAGTCTCGAGCTATTTTGTCAAGTAGTTTTTTTCTTAATATACTAAACATAGACGTTATAGGATTTCATTGAAGGAGGGCTTGATATAGATTTATATAATAGGAACAATTTTTCTTCAAGGAGTAAGTATAAGATTTGAAAATGGAAAGAACAGAAACTTAGAGGAAACCATAAATGAAGGTAAAAGATGAAAGGTAGAACAGTAAAAAAGGTAGAAATGAGCAAATTGTATAAGGGGAAAACTGAGTAGATTAGATATTGCCTCTACAATTCAGGAGCCATGGTGCTGAATGAGAAAGTTTGATCAAATGTGAATAATTTTATCCATTACTTGACTAGTTCTATTTGCATATATCAGGATTCAGATATTTATTCAGATAAATTATAACAGTAACTTAACTACATGTGAAAACTCCACCTCAACAACTGCGATTTTAGGTCCCCTTATTTGCACAGCTTTTCGATTCATAGAGATGTAATAGTGCTTTCTGACCATCTATGCTTGAATAAAAGCCATGGTAGACATCTTTTTTAGAGTTTGGACAACAGCAATGGAGGGGCATTCTTCAAGCCCATGTCCTCTTCTGTTAGTCTCTGAATATAACATGGTCAGAACATCTCAAAGTGGTGTTGTTTTATCCACAATCCAAGGTTGCAAATTTGGGCAGGCAGTGACATAAGCTGTACTGCTACAAAGGTTAATTAAGGTTTTAGTAGTTTAAAAAGTCAAATAAAAATATTCCAAGCCAAAGTAATAACGTTGGCAGAAATAGAGAGGCAAAGAAATGAGGGCAAGAATATTGTGGAGGATGAACACTGGTATAAAGGAAGATTTAAAATGATCTGGTAATTATTCTGAAAGTTAGAATAAAAGAATAATTCATTATTTATAAATAGGAGTATGAAATAACCCAATCTCTGTTAGGAAAACCTTTTATCACTAAATGATGAATCTTGTAGAGAGATAGGATGTTAAAATCATAAGTTCTCTTTGTATTCAACATTTATGAAATGTGCTCATTAATCAAGCAATATTTAATAAGTACCTGATATATGCCAGGCACTTCTATGCCACAATGAAAAAGGTAATTATAATTCTAGCCCTGGAAATTCCATAGTATCATCAGAAAAACAGGCATTAAACAAACAATATCAGTTGAAGGAATGTTATAAAGAGGCTCAAGATTGTATGGGAATATAAGACAAAGTGACATTTTCTCACTAGAAACTCATTAAACAACTTCAATACCCAATCTCTCATGGATTCACTGCAGTCTGCTTTTTGAAACTTCTGACAAAATCATTAGTTGCGTTTTTTTCTAAATATTACCTTACTCATTTTATCAAACTAAATTTGCAAGAGTCAAATACCAAATCTGTAAAAGCAATGTTATTTATAATGATGCCATTTATAAAAATCATGTTCAAACTCAATGTTAAAACATTTAGAAATTTCCGACAAAAAGCTACTGGGAATAATTGAAAATGGAAAAATGAGAAATATTATCTGATGGGGCAGGGAAGAATATTTGGATGAAAGAAAGCAGAAACAAAAAACACAGATGTCTTTGAGTCTCATTCCCTCATTTGAGAGTGAAAAACTTTGAGGTGTGTTTGGGGAGCCCAGAAAATGTATAAGGGCATGGAGGATTAATGTAAATGTGAGGCGATATTATTTCTGTGAACACCAGATATTCTTTCTGTTTTTCTATATGAAAGCTAGGATGGTATCATTTTATATTATTTCAATTGTCTATCAGTCATTACCTAAATTATTGGATGGTTAAGTCAAAAACCAAGTTAAACACATGTGCAATTTTAAAAACCACACTCATAAAAACACATCCTACTTTGAGAGAGTTCAGAATAAAAACAAGATTCCTTCTCAGCCTTTGTGGTCATGAGGCAAAGAGACTCTACTCCCAAGGAGAAAATTAGGTATTATGAAAAAGGTATGATTTGGTAAATTATTTTTCCAGTGCTTTAATAAATCATAATGCTCATTGACACAATCTTTTTACCTAGTAATTTATCTGTATATCTAACAGGATAGGTGAACCACTAATTTTGTGTTTTTAATTAACAAAAATTGTATATATTTTTCATGTATCACATGGTGTTTTAATATATGTATACATTTTAGAATCACTAAATCAAGCTAATTGACATATTCATTGTCTCACACAGTTGTTTCTTAGTGGTAAGAACACTATAAATCTCTCTTAGCCATTTTCAAGTGTAAAATATTTTGTTATTAACTATAGTCACCATGATGTACAACAGATCTCTTCGACTCATTCCTCCTAAATGAAATTTTGTGTCCATTGACCAACATCTTCCTAATCCCCCCACCTTCCGGCCTCTGGTAACCACTATTTTACTCCCTGCTTTTATGACTTCAACTTTTTTAGATTCCAGATATAAGTGAGGTTATGTTGTATTTGTCTTTCTGGGCCTGGCTTACTTCACATTAACATAATGTCTTAATCCACAAACATGAGATATCTTTATATTCACTTGTGTCTTCTTCAATTTCTATCATCAGCATTTTACAGTTTTCAGTGTGCAGCTCTTTTCCCTGCTTGATTAAATTTATTCCTATGTATTTTCATTTGATTTTTAGCTATTGTAAATGAGGTTGTTTTATTGATTTCTTTTTTTGGACAAGTAGTTGTTGATGTACAGAAATGACACTGATTTTTTTTATTTCAATAGATTTAGGAGATACAAGTGTTTGTTTTTTTTTTTGATAGATGGATAAATTGTATAGTGGTAAAGTCAGAGCTTTTAGTGTATTTGTCATCCAAATAGTATCCATTGTAAACTACAGGTAATCTTTTGATTCCCTACCCTAACTCCCATCTTTCCCACTTCCAAGTCTCCAAACTCCATTATACTACTCTGTATGACCATGTGTACCCATCATTCAGCTCCCACTTATAAGTGAGTATATGCGGTATTTGTTTTCTGTTCCTGAGATACTTCACATTAGGAAGTGACTTCCAGTTCCATCCACCATACTGCAAAAGACATTATTTCATTACTTTTTATGGTATGTATGTACCATGGGATCTTTATCCACTCATCAGCCGATGGACACTTAGGTTGATTCCATATACTACTGATTTTGTATGTTAATTTTGTATCCTGAAACTTGACTGAATTCATTTATTAGTTTTTTGGTGAGATCTCTAGGGTTTTCCCTTTATAAGATCATGGCATCTATAAACAGAGACAGTTTAACTTCTTCTTTTCCAATTTGGATGATTTTTATATCTTTCTCTTTCCTAATTTCGGTGGCTAGGACTTCCAGTACTATGTTGAACTAAAGTGGCAACAGTGGACATTCTTACCTTGTTCTTGATGTTGGAGGAAAAACTTTCAACTTTTCACTGCTGTGCATGACATTAGTTGAGCTTCTGTTGTCACATATGGCCTGTATTGTGTTGAGGTTCATTCCTTCTGTACTTAATTTTTTAAAGTTTTATTTTTTTTTATCTTGAAACAATGTTGAAGGTTGTCAGATACCTTTGAGGCATCTATTGAGATTATCCTTTTTTTGTCCTTTGTTGTGCTAATGTGGTGTATTATGTTTATTGATTTGTGTATGTTGAACCATCATTGCATCCTAGAGCTAAGTCTCACTTGCTCATGATGAATGATCCTTTTAATGCACTGTTTAATTTGGTTTGCTAGTATTTTGTCTAAGAGTTTTCATCTATGTTCATTAGGAATGTTGACTTGTAATTTTCTTTTCTTGTAGTTTTCTTGTCTGGTTTTGGTATCAGGGTAAACCTGGTCCTATAACATGAGTTTGGAAGTTCCCACCTCTGCAACTTTTGGGGGGAGATTTAAGAAGGATTAGTATTACTTCTTTTTAAAATGTTTTGTAGAATTCAGCAGTAAAGCTACTAGGTTCTGGGGTTTTCTTTGATGGAGACGTTTAATTACTAATTCAATTTACTTACTAGTTATTGGTCTGTTCAGAATTTCTGTTTCTTTATAATTTAATTGTGGTAGGTTTTGTCTAGGAATTTATATATTATTTCTATGTTATCCAATTTCTGATGTACAATTTTTCATAGTAGTCTATTATGATCTTTTGTATTTCTGTGGAATCAGTTGTAATGTTTCCTCTTTCATATCTGATTTTACTTATTTGAGTCTTTTCTTTTTTCTCTCCTTACTTTTCATTATCTATTTTGATTCTAATCGATTTTTTAAAAAGCTTAGAAAATTATACCATTAATAAATCTTTGCTGATATATTAACCAATTAATAATAATGTGAACATGATCAAAATAATATCAAGAAAGTGAGAGAAAGTTAATAATTCATAAAGTAAATTATAGCAAATATAGAGAAATTAAGGCTAACATTCTCTTCTATGCTGCAAGGAGTGGCCAGATCCTATTGATTGTTGCTTTTATTTAACCTTTTTCCTGTTGGTATAGCCAACACTTAAAAATTATTTAAAAACTGGATCACTTAAAGACACTAGGTAACTATTTAAGTGAGCAGTTGGGTAGTCTTCTGCACTTCCAGTTGTGAAAGTAAGTGATGTTCTTAGAATCTAAGAGTATATCTTGTTGGTAGGCACACTTGAGACTTCAACTTAGAAAATAAATGTTGGTGAAATCTAGTAAAATATAGAGAATGACATCCATGAAAATGAATCAAGACTTCATTTCTTGAGTTTTAAAAACTAAGATTGAAAGAAGGAATACATAAGGAAATAAATTTCATAGTTTTACACAGTACACTTAGTTTTGTGCCTGTGTGCCTTTGTTTTAGCTTTTTCTTCTTTATGGTCATCTTTTTCTCCTCTTCTTCTTTATGAATTAGTGCTCTATCCTAAAGGTAGAGTAATAATTGCCTTCAATATTATTGTGTCACATACATTTATTATCACTATCTGACAGGTAGCTTTTATTATGCTCATTTCTCAGTAAGAAAACAGATGCCTGGAGAATTTTTTTGCGGGAGAGGGGCTTATATATGATAAAAGTTTATTTCTCATACTTCTGGAGTCTGGAAGTTCAAGATCAAGGCACTGACAAGTTCAGTATCTGGTGAGAGCCCGCTTTCTGGTTCACAGACAGTGACTTCCCGCTATGTCCTCACATGATGGAAAGGTTGAGGGGTCTCTCTGGACCTCTTTCATAGGGGCACAAATCCCATTCACAAGATAACTGTCCCCATGACCTAATCACTTCCCAAAGGCCCTGCCTCCTAATACCATCACTTTGGTGGTTAGGATTTTAACGTGAATTTTGGGGGAACACAAACATTCAGACTGTAGCATGTAGGGAACTATAGCAAAGGGAATTAGGGCCTTGAGACTAATATTTTGCACAAAGTTCAGGAAATTCCCAGCGCTTGCCCCATAACTTCAACATAGTATAGGAATGAAGCACCAGATAACCTCTGTATTCTGTGTCATCTGCTCTTCCAACAAATCGTAAAATGTTTATAGTTAATTAATATCCACAGTCTTCTTCCCACCTCCCCTACTATATCCCTGCCAGCAAAAAAAAGACAAAATAAAAATGTAGATTCTACCATAGCATGAAATAAAAAATTCTAGTTATCTTAGACCATATTTCCATTTTCTCCTGATGCAGACTTGTAATCGAGCAAATAAAGTGATATAACCCATCTGGCATAGCAACTATCTTGTGGCCAAACCATTTTAAAATGGTTTTCTAATAGGATAACCTTATTTATTCTTTTTTTAATTTCAGAATATTATAGGGGTACAAACATTGTTTACATAAATTGCCCTTGTACCATTTGAATGAAAGCCACAAGTGTGCCCATCCCCCAGATATGTGCATTGCACCCATTAGGTGTGAATTTACCTATCCCCTCCCCCCACCTACTTGATTTCCAATGAATGTTATTTCCATTTTTGCACATAAGTGTTGATCAATTAGTTCCAGTTTGTGAGTACTTGTGTTGTTTGTTTTTTCCATTCTTATGATACGTCACTTAGAAGAATGGTCTCCAGTTCCATCTGGGGTAATGCAAGAGATAGTTCCCCATTTTTTAATGGCTGAGTAGTACTCCATGGTATTCATATATCATGTTTTATTAATCTGCTCATGTATTGATGGACACTTGGGTTGTTTCCACATCATTGCAATTGTGAATTATGCTGCTATAAACATTCTAGTGCAGGCCCACATCTCATCCAAAATCCCACCACTGGGTATTCATCCAAAGGAAAAAAAGGACATTCTATAAAAAAGACACCTGGATAATTCAAATAACTCATCAAAGCCAGGTAGCAAGTAGCAGAACCAAGAGTAACTCAAATTCTTTCCTCTCCATACTCCTCTGAATTTTTTGCCAATCACAGCCTTTCGCTTCTACCAGATACCTTATTTTTTCTCTTAGTATAAGAATTTAACTTTTGAGTTTGAATTCCTTTCATATTACTTTTAAGGCATACTGAGTCCTCTCCCAACCTCCTCCCATGCCACATCTTTGAGACTGGATAACTACATTATCACATGGAGTTAGTGTTCTTACATAAAATGTTTCATCATATTTGATATTTCATGGAACATGATATTAATTGTTTCTTTGATAGTTTTGGAAGTTTGGAATGA
>VBSM01003169.1:6636308-6663240 GCA_008086735.1 Cheirogaleus medius | reverse complement strand
GATTAAAATAATATGAAATATATCCAATAGATTTGGACATACTTACCTGAATGTATGCAATAACCACAAATATCAGCAACTCCATGGTTTGGGTTTTATCTTCAAATCTTTGGAAATAAGTGATACTTCTAATAAGGATGATTAAATGCCCCTAGATTAGAGAAATAGATCTTTTTACTTTCGTTGCATTTTTCTTGTTCATATGATCAAAATTACAACAGTAGGGGATATAAATATGTTCATATGTAATTCATTGATGTCTTTCTATTTTTGTGATTTCCAGTGAACATGTGTGTATGTGCAAGTGCATGTGTGTGTGTTTGCTACATGTTCTTAATCTGGTAACCAATCTGGTTCTATAACTTCCTTTTGAGGAAATCTCTTTCCAGATGATTCACATGGGATTCCTCCCCTAATGTCAGGTTTAGGGCAAGCAGGCAAGACTCAAGTCTGACCAAATGAAATAGAACATTCTCTTGCACACAATGATAGCTAAGTGATGAGTATCCAAGCAAAGCCTTTGAGATGCAATGTGATGCTTCCTGGGGCCACTGAAAGAGAGGCACAGACTTGTGCCTGTTGGACTTAAATCTGGAAGGCTAGGGGCTGAGAACAAAGCCAGCATCATATATGTAGAGCCAAAACATGTAGAGAAAAATAACTCCTGTTGACAGCATTGGAGGCTCTGGATCAAGCTGCACCTGAAAACTTACAGCTGGACATTTCAGTTACATGAGGCAATACAATTTTTTGTGTTGTTGTTTAAGCCAGTTTGAATTGCATTTCCTGTCATCTGCAAGAAATAATTTTAGCCAATCCAAAACAGATGACTTGGATACAGTGACCTAGCAGAACCAGGTTTACATTACTAATTTTAAAACTCAGAATTTCTAAGAAATGGAGTTCTGGTTTGTATAGAAAATGTAAAATAGTTTGGAGATGGGAGTATATGGGAAGGAAAAAAGTCAAAAGTATTCATGTCTGCATTGACATTGAAACATCAATAACAATAATATTTATAAAGTATATTACTATTTAAAACAACAAACAAGTCTGATGAAATCCCTGCACTCAAGTTGTTCATTGAAGCAAAAGACAATAAGGATTGGACAAATAAATAAGTGCAGTTTTGATGATTTAGTTAAGCATAGTTTTGATGATTTCTGGGAGAGTTAAATCATACAATGAGAACACATGGAAACCTTATGCAAATACATGGTGTTCAATCTGCCATCAGAGGATTTGAGGATAAACTTAGGTGAATGGGGTTAAGGGGTCATGCAGATTGGAGGTTGTTTTATTTGACAGCTATTGAAAAGTATATTGTTTTATTTGACAGCTATTGAAAAGTCCATATTTGATTAAGTCCTACATGCCATTCAATAGGGATAAGCATAAAATTTTAATTATATGAAATAAGGTCATATTAGGCTTTGAAATATTAATTAATCATTCAGAGAAGATATAATCTTCATCTTTCATGTTAATATTGCACCCTGAATTTATTCATAGTATTTTGTATTTTTATAAACTATTCCATCTCATATTTTCAAAAAGAGTAGAATTCAAGGTAAACTGTTTTTTATCTTGTCCCAGCACTAAGCAGTAAGAACCAGAGGAGAAGAAAAAAGTCCTGGAGAATAGTAAGAACGAATGCTCGAATATTTCATAAACTACTAAATTGGCTTAATCTCTCTGCTTTTACAAGCAGACATAAGGACTTTTTTTCTTCCTCTATAATTCACAGCACATTTGGACCATGATCATTACAAAAGCAATCAGAAGAAAAAGAACAAATTGATGCCAAGGAAAATAGAATGGCAAACTAAGATTAATTACAGAAAAACATGAGTCATTATTCTAAAATTAGTTTCATTAAATACACAGAGAAATATACTAACTGTGAACAATAGGTAATATTTCATTGTGTTTTTTCTCTCCTTAGATTTCCTAAAAATGGAAAATATACACAAAAGAATCTCAGGATGTGTCAATTCCTCTGTTTAAAATGAATGATACAAACAAACAAATATACAAACTAAACACCTTATCCATGTGCCTGGGGGGTTAGTTCAGAGTAATCTTTTACTCACATCCCAGATGTATGAGAGTGGCATGGCATTGTTCCTTTAAGTGCATATTTTATGGAATTTAAGTCTTAGGATATTCTCCAAAACCAAAAGGTCCAGGAATGGAGGAGAAATGATTTCATGGTTGAATGCCATTCTTCTCTTGGGTAGTCACAGATAGTCAGCTCATTGAAATTGCCTAGAAATCTCTTGGTTTGATAAAGAATCTTATTTAGCTTTGTTAACCCAGTGCTTCCCAACTTATTTCTCTATATATCACTCTCCTCACAGTTAAATTACACAGGAAAAGGAATTTTAGAGTCAGAATGCTTAGGTTCAAATTCTGGCTCTGCTACATACTAGATACTCCATCTATGATGAGTTGTACAAAATTGTTTTAAAATAACATTTTTAAGAAGATATTAACAGAAAAACTGAAGATGGTAAAGAATGTACCCAGTTTCCCCTGTTATTAGCATCACATGTTAGTGTGGCATTTTTAATAAATAATGAACTAATATTGATACCTCATCATTAACTAAAATTATTACTTCATTCAGAGGTCTTTAGTATGGAACTAGTGTCCTTTTGCTGTTTGAGAATCCTAACCAGATTCCCACCTTCCATTTAGTTGTTATGTTTCCTTAGGCTCCTCTTGACTGTGAGAGTTTCTTAGACTTTCCTTGTTTTTAATGGACTATCTTTATAGTTTTAGAGGAGTACTATTCAAATATTTTGTGGAATGGCCTTTAACTGGTATATGACTGAATTTTTTCATGATTAGTGGGCTTATGAGATTTGGAAAAAAAAGACCACAGATATAAAGTTATAATACATTTTAATCACATCATGTCAAGGGTACATGCTATCAACATGATTTGTTGTTGTTGATGTTGATTGACAATATGGCTCAAAATAGTCCATACACTTTAGAAGGAAGTCACTCTGTGCAGCCAACACTTAAGGAGTAGAGAGTTATGCTAAACCTATTTGAGGGTAGGATATCTATATATTAATAATTTTTTGTAATTCTGCACAGGATATTTATCTCTTCTCCCCCATATTTTAATTTATTCTTTTAAGTGTATCAGTATGGCATCTTTAATATTTATTTTATACTTTGAGTTATAATCCAATACTACATTATTCATTTTATTGCTTGAAGTTTTCTAGCTTTGGCCATTAGGAGTTCTTTCAATTGGCTCTTGTATCCCTTTGAAATCTCTATCATCTACAGAGTTTTTAGTTTGAGCATTTCCTTACTTTTTGGCACTATAAAATTCTCCAAGCTCATCTTTATTCAATACTAAGGATCCAAAAACTCCCATGACCTCATTTATTAGAAACCAAGATATGGGGGCTAGGTGTCTTGCTTGCTCTTGGGGAGTCATTACTTTTCTGCCCTCTCAGCCATCAGAGCATGGAAATATATATGTTTATCCTAATCTGTGCATGTGCACATACATATAAATATGTGTATGTTTAACCATCTGTGTCTATATTAAGATAAACATGAGTTCATTCTGATGTCTCTGACATAATCTATTACCAAATAAATTATTCTAGTCTCCTCTTGTTTATCTATAAACTCTTGTGATGAGAAATCTGGCTCCCATCAACTGCCATCCACTCACTTTAATTGTTCAGTTTCAGTATACATGTATAGTGATATCTGAATTGTTAACCTATGCCTTATGAGAACAACTTTTATCAACTAGGTTCCAATATTAATGCATTGTTTCTTTGTCTTTAGTCTTATAGGCTCTACTCATTTTCAAATTACTTAGGTTAGCCTCTATTCCTCTACCCTTCAGTGTAGTTGTTTCATAATTAATAATACAGTTAGAATTCTAATAGTTTCACACCTAAGGTTCAAGTCTGTTACCCAGCGTGAGTTGATTTTTGCGAGAGGTGAAAGGTGTGGGTCCTGTTTCAGCCTTCTACATGTGGCTATCCAGTTTTCCCAGAACCATTTATTGAATAAGGATTCTTTTCCCCAGTGTATGTTTTTGTCTGCTTTGTCAAAGATTAGATGGCTATATGAGGATGGTTTTATATCTGGGTTCTCTGTTCTGTTCCACTGGTCAATGACCCTGTCCTTGTGCCAATCGCAAGCTGTTTTAATTACAATAGCCTTGTAGTATAGTTTGAAGTCTGGTAAATTGATACCTCTCATTTTGTTTTTATTGCCTAGGATTGCTTTTGCTATACGGGGTCTTCTCTGATTCCATATGAAGTGTAAAATTATTTTTTCTATGGCTGTGAAAAATGATGATGCTATTTTAATAGGTATTGAATTGACTCTGTAGGTCACTTTGGGTAGTATAGACATTTTAACAATGTTGATTCTGCCAACCCATGAGCATGGTATGCTCTTCCACCTGTTTACATCCTCTGCTATTTCCTTCTTCAATGTTTCATAGTTCTCCCTGTAGAGGTCTTTTACCTCCTTGGTTAAATATATTCCTAGGTACTTTATTTTCTTTGTTGCTATTTTGAAGGGAATTGAGTCTTTGATTTGGTTCTCACTTTGACTGTTGTTGGCATTTAGGAATGCCTCTGATTTATGTGTATTGATTTTGTATCCTGAGACTTTATTGAATTCATTTATCAATTCAAGGAGTCTCTTGGTTGAATCCTTGGGGTTTTCTAGATATAATATCATATCATCAGCAAAGAGTGAGAGTTTGATCTCTTCTGGTCCCATTGGGACACCCTTAATTCCGCTCTCTTGTCTGATTGCTGTAGCAAGAACTTCCAGCACTATGTTGAATAGAAGTGGAGATAGTGAGCAACCTTGCCTTGTTCCAGTTCTAAGTGGGAAAGCTTTCAATTTTTCCCCATTCAGTATAATGTTGGCTGTGGGTTTGTCATATATGGCTTGAATTATTTTTAGGTAAGCCCCATCTATGCCTATTTTGTTAAGCGTTCTTATCATAAAAGGGTCTTGAATTTTGTCATATGCTTTTTCTGCATCTATGGAGAGGATCATATGGTCTTTGTTTTTGCTTCTGTTTATATAGTGAATTTCATTTATAGATTTGCATATGTTGAACCCTCCTTGCATCCCTGGGATGAAGCCCACTTGGTTGTGGTGGATTATATTTTTGATAAGCTCCTGGATTCAATTGGCTAGGATTTTGTTGAGAATGCTTGCATCTATATTCATAAAGGTTATTGGTCTGTAGTGTTCTTTTTTTATTCCATCCTTTCCTGGTTTTGTTATAAGAGTTATGTTGGCTTCATAAAATGTGTTCGGGAGGATTATATCCTTCTAAATGTTGTGGAATAATTTCTGCAGGATAGACACCAGTTTTTCTTTGTAAGTGTGGTAAAATTTGGGTGTGAAACCTTCTGGTCTGGGACTTTTCTTTTTGGGAAGGTTTTTTATTGCTGTTTCAATTTGAGTATTTGATATTGGTCTGTTCAGGAATTCTGTTTCTTCCTGGTTGAGCCTAGGGAGGCTGTGTGTTTCTAAGAAATTGTCCATTTCCTTCACATTTTCCAGTTTGTGTGCATAAATATTTTTGTAGTATTCATAAATTATATCATGTATCTCCATGGCATCAGTTGTAATTTCTTCTTATTGTTCCTGATGGAGCTTATTAGAGATTTTTCTTTTCTGCTTTTTCTTAGTCAAGCCAAAGGTGTTTCAATTTTGTTTATTTTTTCAAAGAACCAACTTTTTGTTTTATTAATCTTCTGTATAGTTTCCCTGTTGTCCATTTCATTTAGTTCTGATTTCATCTTGATTATTTCACTTCTTCTGCGGGGTTTGGGGTCGGTGTGTTCTTCTTTTTCCAGCTCTTTGAGTCATTAGAATTCTACAGGAAAATGTTGAAAATACTCTTCTAGACATTGGACTAGGCAAAAAATTTATGAAGAAGACCCCAAAGGCAATCATAGCATCAACATAAATAAATAAATGGGACTTGGTCAAATTAAAAGGCATCTGCACAGCCAAAGAAATTGTCAAGAGAGCAAACAGACAACCCACAGAATGGGAGAAAATTTTCACAAGCTACACATCCAATAAAGGGCGGATAACTAGAATCTATTTAGAATTCAGGAAAATCAGCAAGGAAAAATCAAACAACCCTATCAAAAAATGGGCCATGGACATGAACAGAAATTTTTCAAAAGAAGATAAACTAATGGCCAACAAACATTTGAAAAGGTGCTCAACATCTCTAATCATCAGAGAAATGCAAATCAAAATTGCAATGAGATATCACTTGTCTCCAGTAAGAATGGCCTTTATCAAAAAGTCCCCAAACAATAAATGTTGGCGTGGATGTGGAGAGATAGGAACACTCCTACATTGCTGGTGGGACTGCATACTAGTTCAACCTCTGTGGAAGGCAATATGGAGATACCTTAAAGCTTTACAAGCAGATCTACCATTTGATCCAGCAATCCCATTACTGGGCATCTACCCAAAAGATCAAATGACACTCTACATAAAAGACACCTACACTTGAATGTTAATAGCAGCAAAATTCACAATTGCAATTTGTGGAAACAGCCCAAGTGCCCATCAATACATGAGTGTATTAATAAAATGTGGTATATGTATACCATGGAGTACTATTCAGCTTTAAGAAACAATGGTGATATAGCACCTCTTGTATTTTCATGGATACAGCTGGAACCCATTCTACTAAGTGAAGTATCCCAAGAATGGAAAAACAAGCACCACATGTACTCACCAGCAAATTGGTATTAACTGATCAACACCTAAGTGCATATATAGGAATACCATTTATCAGGTGTCGGGCAGGTGGGAGGGAGGAGGAGGGGATGGGTATATACATACATAATGAGTGAGATGTGCACCGTCTGGTGGATGATCACGCCTGAAGCTCTGACTCGAGGGGGGAGGGGGAGCATGGACAATATATATAACCTTAACATTTGTACCCCCATAATATCCTGAAATAAAAAAATTAAATTAAATTAAAACTTAGGAATAGAAAAAAATAATATAGTTAGATAGTTTTTTCATCTTCTGCATTCCATTTTGATACTCCCTGACCTCCTAAATAATTTCTTAAATTAACATATATTAAGATTCACTGTGTTGTGAAGTGATATGAATTTTGACGAACGCAGTGTCAGATATTCACCATTATGGTATCAAATATAATACATTCACTGCTCCAAAAAACATTCCCTCTTACCTCTAAACAATTGTTATATTTTTTACTTTATTTATAGTTTTACCTCTTCCAGGATGTCATATACAGTAATTGGAATCAAAGAGTATGTAGCCTTTTCATTGGCTTCTTTCACTTAGCAGTTTACCCTTAAGATTGATCCATATTTTTTAAATGGCTTGATAGCTTATTTCTTTTTATATACTGAAAAATATTCCATTTTATGGATATAACAGATTTGCTTATCATTTGATTATTGAAAAATATCTTGGTTGCTTACAGTTTTGCTGATTATTAATAAAGTTTCTATAAAAATATATGTGCACATTTTTATGTGGATGTATATTTTCATATCAATTGGGTTAACAAATAGGAACATGATTTCTATGATATTGTAAGGCTATGTTTAGCTTTGTAAGAAAATGTCAAAATGTCTTCCAAAGTGCCTGTACCATTTTGCATTTCTCAAAATAATTCATAAGTTTCTGTTGCTCTGCATCCTGGACAGAAATTGGTATTTTTGGTTCTTTTTACCATTTTAAATGTGCATGGAAACAAAGTGGTATTTCATTGTTTTTGATTTGTAATTCACTAATGATAAATGATGTTTAACATCTTTTTATATGCTTATTTTCTACCTGTATATCTTCCTTGGAGAAAAGTCTGTTCAGATCTTTTGACCATTTTTTTGTTCAAAATAGGTTGTTTATTTATTGTTGAACTTTAAGAGTGCTTTGTATAATTTGGATCCAAGTTCTTTGTCATATATTTGTTTTGCAAATATCCCATTATTTGGATTGTCTTTTGACTCTTTTAAAAATGTCTTCTATAGAACAGAAGTTTTTAATTTTAATAATGATCATATTATAAATTATCCTTACATGGATCATGCTTTTGATGTTGCACCTAAAAACTCTACATCAATCCCAGGCCACCTAGTTCACATAAGTTTTCTTCTAGAGTTCTTGTATTTTGTGTTTTATATTTAAGTTTATGCTCCATCTTGAATTAAATTTTATGAAAGGTATAAGATCTGTGTCTTTAGTTTTTTGAATAAGGATATACATTTACTCCAACACCACTCATTGAAAAGACTATCTTACCTCCAGTTGAATTGCCTTTGCTCTTTTGTCAGATGACGATATTTTTAAAGGGCATAATAATAAATTATACATACAGTAAAGATGAGTATTAAAAATTGAGCCAAAAGATTTTAGATTCAAAGTCCAGTATGCTCTTTCATTTTGTTCCATCATAAAACAATTAAATATCATATCTGTTATAAAATTCCTCATATTTTAGATACAGTTTTCTCACCTTTTTATTCACTGCTTTCATGTTATTCCTGTTTATCTCCCATATTTGTTTAAATGATATAGCCAATCACTGACTTCTAGGATTTATCCTCATTAAGCATTATCTATGTCAATAACACGGTACTTCTCTAGCCACATATATTAATTTTATCTTTTACTCTACGCATCAATATGAAAGTAATTGGTATGTTTCAATTTTCTTTGTTACGTACCTCTTCCTTAAGTATAAAGAATAAATCTCTTCTTTTTGTACTTGTAGTTTGCTCAAAATGAAGATGTGTGGAACAATGGAAAGAATGTAGATTTTGAGTCAGTTTGGGGTTCAAAAACAATTTAGTCAATTGCTAGGTGAGTTATTTTTTTCCCCACTAGGGTTTAATTTCCCTATATGCAACATCATTGGAGATATATGTGACACTCAGGGCTTTTATGAGTAATATAAGAGAAATATATATATGTATATAAGGGATGCTGTCTCTGGTACATAAAAGGCATTAAAAAGGGGGAAAGAATATAATATTTATTAAATATTTATTATGTGTTAGACACATATGTAGATACATATAATGATATCATAACAATCCACATGGTTGTCTGAAGGATTACTGATGGATAGACAAACAGATACAGACACAGGATAATGTACATTTATGAAAAATGTATATCATGAGGATAGCTACATAGAATATGGGACAGAACAGTTTGTCACGGTGATTCCCAGGTATCAATGGAAATATCCCAATCTGGGTGAAGAGTCCATTAGGACCCTTAAGTAGTTTTGCTTGTCATTCTCAAGGAGTTGTTTTTAGTTTTAATTCTTTCCTTTATCCTCTTAAGTACTGGCTACATGCCTACCTACCAGGTATGCCTACCTACCAGGTATGCCCACCTACCAGGTACCAGTAGCTGCTATGAACCCTGAATTAGCCTGAGTGATAGTTACAAGAACTGGCGAAACAAAGGTTCATGTTCCAGCTTTGTTCTATCTGTAGACCTTGGTCAAGGCCCTTTCTTATATCTATTCTTACAAACCCTAGAAGTTTTAGCTATCCTGATTAACAGATGAATATATTGAGTCAGAGAGTTTATGCTACTTCGACAATGACAGCAAAATTGTATTTTAAACTTAGTTCAGTTTGTTTCTGAAGTCAATATGCTCTGGAAAATATTAAGTTGTATTAATCTTTTCCTTTTCCTGTCAACACAGTTGACTCATAAGGAATTTAAATTTATTTTTAAAGTTATATTTGTTGAAAGATTGCTTTTTGTTAATGGGCTACAAATTGAAAAAGTTTGGGGTAAACACTAAGTTTAAAGATTTTTTAATGTGGAAAAATAAGAATATTAAGGACAACTAATTGGTTAGATTCCATTGTATTTTGGTAAGCATGTTAGTCATTATCTTGTGTACAAAGTTCTTAAGAAATCCTTGAAATTTGGTTTCTGCTTTCATGCAAGTGAGAATAGTTATAGCAATCAAATGGAGTGAGATGAGTAATTGGTTTAACTTCATGAAGTATAATTCAATCTTAATGAGAAAAGAAAATAGATTTTGTATTTATATGCTTAGAAAACAGTGTATTTTTAAAATATAATTTGAATGCTGAAGAAGGCTTCAGTCTTCTTGAAATAGTAGACTTTGAAAACATTGTGTTAAATGGGAGGTCATGGCCTATTTACTATAAAGGTATACTTTATAAAAATTGGATCCTCTTACCAAATATTCCTTAGCATTTCAGAGAGATTTTGAAAAATGTTGGCCTTTGGGACTACTAAAGACTATGACATTTTATATTCTTTAAGGCAATATTAGCCTTAAATTGAACCATTTATTTTGTCCTTGTTAAATGTCACAGATGTCCTTTACCTGAGTTATTAATTTTATCTTCCACATGTGCTTTCCAGGAAAAACTAGTGGATTTTATAATTGACCAAAATAGAATTGATTCAGTCTGAAGTCTGGACAACTAGTAATTGAAGAACAATAAAGTATCGTGGTCTCCAAAAGAGCTATTTAAATCTAGTATTCTGGATATGTAAAGAATTGGTCCTACTGAGTCCGTTCAATGTATGTATATATTGAAACAAGAAAACAGACTTCTCTTCATTAAAGGGACTAATAGCCTTTAAGGAAATTTTCTAGGACCACAGTTGTTTATTCTTTCTTCTTCCTTTAAAGGTAAGTAAAGTCAGATTACTCTCAAGGAATGAAAAACTGTTTATTCCCTGAAACCAACATTATCTCACCTCAATGATGGCCATAAACTACAATAGTACAGAAAGCACTTAGTGTGAGTTTATAAGATAAATTCCTCAATCAGGTTGTAATGTATATTACATTTTTATATCTGTTTTTCCTTTGGCCCAATCTTTGTTGTATTTGAATGCAAATCTCTTAAAATTTGTTGTTTAAATAAATTTATCAGATTATTTTTCATGGTGGTTTTTGAGAACAAAATGAGTAAAATATATCAGGCTCTAAGGTGGGAAGCAGGAAGAAATGGCACGGAATTGAAGTGTGGACAGCCATGGAAAGCATACAGAGAAGCATCTAGAGAATAGAAAATCCAGTATGTCCATGCTTTTTGGCAGAGGACTACCCCTTCCCCCAAAAAAAGAATCAGTAGAAAGAAAAGAAAAGAAGTTGATATGGACTGAGACAATTTTCAACTTGAAACCTAAAATAAATGATCAAATCGCATAGGAAATGTAGTAAAAGGTCTTTATTATTCATAATGGATATGGTATGGAACAAATTGTGTTTGATACAGAGAATATTAGAAGCAGAGTTTGACCCTGAAGAAAAATACTGGCAGGGACTATGTGAGGAGTTCAGAACTCTCACCTAACCATGCTCGAATCTAGAGCTAAGTGAATTCCTGGTAGGGTATTGGAGAGGGATTATGTGTCAGCAATTTAGTCAATAAATAGGCTACACCAAAGAGAAATGTAGGGCAGCTGTGACCCAGTGTTCCTATGGAGCTGAAGAAATGAAATTTAACACATTTATTATTAATTCTCACCAGATACCCAGGAGTGAAGTGAGAGAAGTCTAGTCCCAAATCCCACTTTACATGAATGAGAAAGTAATCCCTAACATAAGTAGAGCTTTGTTGTTGCAGGCCCTGGCAATGTGAGCTGAGGCAAATTGTAAGAGATTTTAATACACATGGCTGGACAGGTAAAGAAAAGGCAAAGACTGAAAAAGAAATCTCTGAATCCCAATGATATCTCTTTTTGGTTTGTGAAAAACTACCAATCCTACAGTTTATATGAACCTTAGTACTATAAACGTGGTGAAGAAATTTGGGCAGTTAGCCTAGGAAGAAGGTCTATGAAAAGAAATTCCTTAAATTTAGATAGAAAGTAATATAAGGATTGTCATCAAATTAGTGTGGGAAACCAAAACAATAATAACAGCTGTGGAAAATGAATACATTGAATAGGAGTTTTTGAAATATTCTGTGGGAAAAAACATTTCATGTGCAGGATTATTTTGGATATATAAAGGATAGGTAGTAGACTCTTTTAATTTTTAAAGCATTCACAACAGTATTTTTCCCCATTCCTGCTGCCAAAATATGTTAAATATTTTTAATAAAATAATATTTATGTTATGCACATTTGAGAAAATTCACACATATTAAGAATAAAAATAATGCTGGTGTCTATTTAGGATTTTAAATCAGAAAAAAATGAAAAATATGAAATGTAAATATAAAAATCACAATGTCAAATCACATATTTTGTGCATTATTATTAGAGAATTCATTGGGCATTTGTTGAATCTTTAGCATAATTTCTAAACTGCTCTGAATAAAATGGAGTGTAACAAAAAGATCCAGATTTGGAATTGGACAGCTTGTCTGACCTATGTTGAATTTCTTAGTGTCTTGATCATTCACTTCTTTCTTTAGTGTAAATGAGGAACATATCTACATCTAACTATTTTAATATTAAATGAGATGATATAATAGGTATTTGAAAACCCATCTTGACCTGTATTTATGAATATAGCCAGGATGCTCATCTGTAGCTAGTGGGTGGGGCCCTGTAGAAGGGCAGTTGCTTAAGGATCTTTATAGGCTAGATATCATCCTATGGAGAGAGAAAAGCATGTAGATTTAGTCAATTAATAATGCCTAAGCAGTGACATTAAGAGAAAGTAATTTTAAATCTCACTTGAAAATAATCCTATCTCCAGCCTTGGTCTTCTATAGTATAGATAACGAACCAGTTTTATTAGTGTCACCTAGAAGACTTGTTAAAAGTGCATGTTCCTGGTCCTTTTCCTAACAAGACATTCTGAATCGGGAGTCTTATTTTTAAAACCTTTGCACATAGTTCCTACTCAAGCTAAAATTTAAAAACCATTGCTTTATAGAATAATTTATAATTTCTACAGCCAAAAATGCCTTGAGTGAAAAGTAAATAAACTTATTTTACTGAAAGTTCTGTAAAGTATTAGCAAACCTCTCAGTAATGCTTAGATTCCAATTTAATTGAGTATAACAAGAATGAGAAATAATCATTTTTAATGCTTGTATCAAGGGTATCTTCCATCAGAGACTATTGATAGGAATCCCCCACATATTTTTTAAAACAAACGCAAATTTATTTATAATTATTTTAAAATAAACACACACACACACACAAACACATCCCACAAATCATGGTCTTAAAAAACATCTCCTCTTTTTTTAGTTTTGGCTGAGGTTGGAACACTGAGAAATCATGTATTGATATCAGAGTAGCTTTTGAAAAGCAAGCTAAACTATTTTGTAATCCAGATTTTCTATCTGTAGCTGGCCATCTACCTGGAGAGTTTTAAAAAGAAGCGTTGAAGAGCAGGAGTTAAAAATTCTTTAGCAAGAGTTGTTAGTGTGTTAGGGTCACCGCCAACCAAGTGAGGGAGACTTCAAGAGAAACATTGGAATTCCCTTTGCTTACCCACAGGAGGCTGGCTCATAAGAAAAGAGTCCAAAGGTGAAAGAATATGGGGAGAGAAATTTCTTCCTGGTTACAGAGCAATGACACTGAAGGCTACATTGGAAGTTGGCTGTCACTCTCCCTTAAGTGGAACACTAGTGGATTCCCTTGCTCAATGCTAGACCTCACAGAAGGGAATCAGCTGTTTATCTGTTAACAAAACACTTCCCAAAGAACTCTCTGGAGAGACTTCATGACTCCAACAAAGAAGCAACCCAGCAGAAATCAGAATAATAGAGAAGACTCAAAGAAGTACTGGCAGTAAAAGTTAAAACTCAAGGTTAGTGCCAAGAAAACTACAGTAGAAGATGCCAAGAGGTGAAGCTCTGAATACCTTGCAACAGCTCCTGTAGAGGAGACAGTATATCAGTACTTTGTGTTTATCCCAACCTCCTTTCAGTGTGTCTCCTTGCACCGCAGAAGAAAACAACCTAAAATTTACAATTTACAGAGTCCCTTGCAACTGGATTGTAGATAAAATTTAAGTTTGGGCAAACAGTTGTATTTGTATGAGATAATGAAGGTAGAAGTAGGGTGAGGTTCAAACTTCTGCTGGTTCTGTGGTTTCTACTGATATACACAATTGCAAAAGCCATTGTTTTTCTGTGTTAATATTAGCAAAATATTAGTCACTAACTTACAGATGTCAAGAGGAAAGAAATGGGCCATCCATCTACTAATGTCATTCATTTTCTGGATCCTGAACAGCTTCCTGAATGTGATAGGTTTCTCATGTTGTAATTCCTGATTGGAGCCATGGCAATGCCAATATTCTTTCAATAAGATAAATCAGCAAACTCTTTAGTGTCCTGCTTCAGTAATTCATGACATTGGGAGACATTTCTGAAAGCTACTTTAAGAGTGTGCTCCTTCTTCTGCTCCCCTTATTCCCTAGATAATAAAATGTTTTACATTTTATAATTACTTCTTTCCTCTTAAAATAGCTAGAGTGAACACTGTTACACAGAATGGAATACTAACAGTTCTAACATTTGATGCCAGAAGTGGTCACAGCAACAGGCATTCAGAGAATTGCTAGTCTGAGATTGGCTATCTTTTTGGCCAAATCACTGATGTTCTTGTGCACATTAGAAAATGGAAACTAGTACTTCTACAGAATACAATGACAAAACAGATACCTTACTTGAGTAGACTGCAATGCTGAAGTAAAATACCTATTGAAGACAAGTTTTTTGGTAGATAGAGGTTCTGCTACAATAGATTATTGTGGCAAAAAATAAGAAATATAATGATATTGCAAGAAGCTGACAACTGTGCTAGAGAGACTAAACATAAAAAAGGACAAATCCAGGGCATAGTCGAGTCCAGGACTTTTCAAAAGAACAAGTTCAAAGCCTGAGGAAGCTCTTGTGACTGCTCTTATTCTTATGTCTCTGATAATTTGAGTGGCTGGAATGACATAGACTTGCCTTGTCTTTTATGTGAGAATTAGGATATTTTTTGAAAGACAGAGAATTTGAATGGTGACAACAGTGTATATTTATAACTCTGAATACCCTAAACCCCAAATTCCCCCTGAACCTTCCTGAAAGGAAGCAGTAGTCCTCATCCTCTTTCAGTTGAGGTTCTTCCCATCTTGGAAATACTGTAATGACCATGGCCGAGGTAGTTACCTCTTAGGAAGATGCCAATCATGTTAATTATTTACTTGGACTATTTTTCAGCATCTGAAGACATGGAATGGAATCACATCACATCCTCCACCAGAAGTGCATATAAGCCACATAACCTGTGAGGAGAAAATTTACACATCAAAGAATTGTAAGCTTTTGCTAATTTATATCAGCACAAATCTGAAGAATATATATGAAAAAATGATTCTCCTAATGAGATAGAACAATGAGAAATTAAATGTTTGATCAGGTGATTGACACAGATGACGAGTAGTAGTACAGTTTGCAAATTGATATTTTAGCTTGAGTAGCTGGAAATAGCCTTAACTTTTTCTTAATTTCTTAATTGGTTAAATGAAGTGTAGACACAAAGTATCCTGACCATAAATGAGGTTAATACACTGAAAACAATACCATCTTCTTTGAATGTGCTCTGGAACAAGAAAGTGGACTCCCTTGATCTAAGCCATGGTGAAGCAACTCTGCCACATTGTCTTTGTAGCCCACAGATCAAATGTTGCTCAAACATCTATATGAAACTTATCACAAACTCTGAATGAAAAATCATTGCAAAGTTTTCTAGCATTTTGGAACAAAGCCAGGCATGTTCTCTTTGGGTACTATCTGTTTCCATTTTGAGAGATAGTTCTTGGCTTCCTAACAGCATTAGGCATAGTTATTAAAAGCATTGATTCTGGAGCCAAATTTTCTATTTTCAAAACCTGGCTCATTCTCTTATTAGCTGATTTAATGTTTTCTGTACCCCAATTTTAGTATCTGTAAACTAAAGATAGTAATAGTACCTATCAAATAAGCGTTTTGTGAGGACTATATAAATTAATACAAAACTACATATTTCCCTACATCTATTCCACTGTAGGTTTCCCCATCTCAGATGACAGGCAGAGCCTTAGGCTTGTTCTTTCTCCTGCCCCTCTTAGGTTTATTTTTCATGTTAACTCTTTCTTTTCTGTTATACGGTCAATCTGTATGCAAATTCTATTTTATCTTCCTTTATAATCTATAACTTTCTACCATTTATACTGATGTCATTTCTATAACTATCATCCCAGCCTGCATTACTATAATAGCCTGCAAGCGGTTTTTCCTTTTCTATCTTTAACCAGAGTGATCCAGCAAAATTTAGGTTAGATCATGTGAAGCCTCTGCTTAAATCCTGTGGTGGCACCCATTCCACTCACAGTTAAAATCAAGTTGTAGTAAGAATCTATAAGGCTCCATATAATCTGTCCCTGGGTTACCTCTTGGAACTCCTTTTCTTCCTCACTCTCTTTATTCACTCCAATGAATACCCATTGGCCTGTTTGTTTCTTGAACACCAGGAACATGCCTTTTACATTTTTTATTTTTATAAATTTATGGGGCACAAATATAATTTCTTTACATACATAGATATAATAGTGTTGAAGTCAGGGCTGTTAGGGTATTTATCACCCAAGTAACTTACATTGTGCCCACTACATAATTTCTCATCATCCACCTCTTTTCTATCCCCTGATCCTTCTGAGCTCCTGTTGTCTATTCTTCCACACTTTATGTACATGTGTACACATTATTTAGCTCCCACTTGTAAGAACATGCTGTGTTTGTCTTTATGTGTCTGAGTTGTTTCACTTAAGGTAATGTCCTCTAGTTCCATCAACACTGATGGAAAAGACAGGATTTCATTCTTTTTACCTCTGAATAGTATTCAATTGTAGGGTTTTTGTACCAGTTGTTTCTTTTTTCCAGAACATTCTTCTTCTGAATATCCACATGGTTATTTCCTTTACTTCCTTTAGTCTTTCCTTAGCGATCATCTTCACAATGAGAGAATGGAAATAAATTATTACCCTTTTCCCCCACAACTGACACTCTTTATCTTCTTTTTTATGCTCATTTTTTCAAACACTTATCCCCTTTTAACACAGTGTATAATATTTTCATTCATTATTTTTGTTGATTTTTTTTCTAGCCTCATTAAGATATATGCCCCATATGAGAAGTAATTTTCTCTGTTGTTTCCATTGATAAAATTCTAGTGCCTACTTTATCTGACATAAAATAGTTACTCAGTATATGATTATTCAATGAATGAATAACTTATAAAACAAATGAAACCATATTACATGCTTAATATAATGCCTGGTACATGTTAAATACCATATAACTCTTAGTTATTATGATAACTATTCTTACTAATCAGCTCTGGCATAGGTTAAACTACTGACCATCACACATGAGATAAATATCCAACATGCACCTTGAGTTGTCTGTCATTCACTGCATGTTTTTGATCAATTAAGCCATAATTTTGGCCTACTCAATAGCACGATATCATCAAATGGATAAGAAAATACATATGTTTTATGAGCAGAAGGTTCATAATCATAGGAAACCTATGCTAGCAGTACTCTTTCAATCCAAAACAATGGTTTCATGGGAAATTCTTGGTAAAATGATGATTAAGTAAGGAAATAAGTTCATACTAATTTAAAAAGTTTTTCCTGCAAATAACTATCAGTCAGAAGAGGACTGCTAGAACATTAGGGCTCCACTCAATGCAATTCCTGAAGTATAATGGAAAAAGAAAATATCTTCAGTGGGAAAAACTTCAGGTGGTACATGTAGATATGCATTTTGCCTGGATGAAGAGATGCCTATACTTATAAATTCTCACTGATTCACAAGAAGTGGCTACAATATGTCTAGTCAAAGAATTTATGAAGAAGATCCCAAAGGAAATCACAGCAACAACAAAAATAAATAAATAGGACCTGATCAAATTAAAAAGCTTCTGCACAGCCAAAGAAACTATCACAAGAACAAACAGACAACCTACAGAACAGGAGAAAATATTTGCATGCTACACATCTGATAAAAGACTGATAATTAGAATCTATATAGAACTCAGGAAAACCAGCAAGAAAAAAATCAAACAATCACATTAAAAAGTGGGCAAAGGACATGAACAGGAACTTTTCAAAAGAAGACAGACTAATGGCCAACAAACATACCCAAAAATGCTCAACATCTCTAATCATCAGGAAAATGCAAATCAAAACCACAATGAGGTACCGTGTTTCCCCAAAAGTAAGACGTACCCATAAAATAAGCCCTAGCAGGATTTCTAAGCATTTGTGCAATATAAGCCCTACTCCAAAAATAAGACCTAGTGATGGATGTGGCTACGCAGCATATCTGCACAACCCATGCATTTCATCACAGAGCGATAAAGAAGACAAAGAGCCCTTCTCATGTGCCCCATCGTGACAGCTACTATCCCAGAGGTGAACAGAGAGGTGCGGGCAGCCCCACCAACAAGGTCGTCTCCCCCTGTCAGGTCCCAGCCATGCTGTGCATGCTGCAAGCTGAGGCTTTGAGGGGAAAATAACACATCCCCTGAAAATAAGCCCTGGGGTGTCTTTTTGAGGAAAAATAAATGTAAGACCCTGTCTTATTTTCGGGGAAACACGGTATCACTTAACCCCAGTGAAATTGGTCTTTATCAAAAAACTTCCACCATTTGTTGCAAATGGTGGCAAGGATGTGGAGAGATAGGAATACTCATGTACTTCTGGAAGGACTGCAAACTAGAACAACATCTGTGAAAAGTAATATGGAAATACCTCAAAGAGATACAAGTAGATCTACCATTTGATCCAGCAATCCTATTACCTGGTATCTACCCAAAGAATAAAAAAGACATTCAATAAAAAAGGAATCTGCACTCGAATGTTTATAGCAGTGCAATTCACAATTCCACAAAGATGTGGAAACAATCCAAGTGCCAATCAATACATGAGTGGATTAATAAAATGTGCTGTATGTATACCATGGAGTTCTACTCAGTCACAAAAAACAATGATGATCTAGTACCTCTTGTATTATCCTTGATAGAGCTGGAGCCCATTCTACTAAGTGAAGTATCATGAGAATGGAAAAACAAGCACCACATGTACTCACCATCAAATTGGTATTAATTGATCAATACTTATGTACACATATAGTAGTAGCATTCGTTGGGTGTCGGACAGGTGCGATGGGGAAGAAGGGATGGGTATATTCACACCTAATGGATGCTGTGCACACAATCTGGGGGATGAACACACTTGAAGCTCTGACTCAGGTGGGGCAAAGGCAATATATGTAACCTAAATATTTGTACCTCCATAGTATGCTGAAATAAAAATAAATAAATAAATAAAAAGAATTTGAGAGGGAAAAGATTATAGGAATGATAATTAGGGAGGTTGAAAAAATATGTGAGGATGAGCCCCAAATAATGCTTCCATGTTGTGAAAGTATCTGATACCCATCTGGATGTTCACCAAAAGACATCAAGTGGAGTGCTAATTTTTAATAATCTGGTGGACAAAATGATCTTGTCTATAGAGTTTAGCAGAAATTTTCCCCAGTTCTTCCAATACTTACTGAATGGGATTGAGGACCAAATGGTCATAGTGGCAGAGAAGGAAATTTCGCATTGCTTCACAAGATTGATGAGAGATATATCTGACAGTAGCAGTGATCAATGCCTAACTATAAGTATCTTGAAGTATCTTGTCATCTGGCAACAGATCGTATTCAATTTGATCCTGGAGGGCAAAAACATTACCAGGTGTGATAGGCTGGTAATGCATTCTCAAAAGACATCCATGTCATAATCCCTGAAACCTGACCTGTAAATGTTACTTTATATAGCAAAAAAGGACTTTGTAGATGTGATTACATTAAGGATCTTGAGATGGAGAGATTTTCCTAGATTAGCCTAAAGTATAATTACATTTTTTCCTTATAAGAGAGTAACAGAAGGAGATTTCATACACACACAGAAGAGGGCAATATTAAGAGAGAGATTTAAAGAGGCTAGCCTTGAAAACTGGAGAGATGTGGGCAGAAGCCAAGGAATATCAGCAGCAATCAGAAGCTGGAAGAGACAACAAACAGATTGTCTGCTGGAGCTTCAAGAAAGAGGAAGTGCTGCCTTGCTAACACCTTAATTTCTACCCAGTGATACTGATTTTGGATCTCTGGACTCCAGATGATATAAAAATGCATTTCTGTTGTTTTAAGTTTATAATTATTTGTTGCAACATCTATACTGAATTAATATAACAGAATAAACATTTATTCTGGAAATAGATTTTTTTCCTCACTTGCCATACCAAATACATTCTTTTTATCATAGTATTCTACAAAACAATACTGACTTATAAGTTAATTTTACAGAAAAAAGATGTGAGGCAACTTACTATTTCTCATGAGATTCACTGGTTTCATATTCTGTTCTACACCATCCTGAATTATCTAACCTTATATATATCAGTGTTTTATAATTTGTATATTTCTTTATGGCAGGTGGGAGAATATTTTTATTTCTATTGTAATTGTTTTGAAATTTCAGTATGAAAAGAATGGATTATGAGTTCACCAAATGGTAGATAGTAAGTGATGCGGTAAATTGACAGAAATCATGCATTTCATCCGTATTATATTTTGTAATGCTATACTGCAAAGAATAGAAATCTGAAGATTTCATTCCCCAGACAACATTTCAGTTAAAAGTTTATGGGTCATGTAGACTTTAAAAACAGAGGGAAGATAGAAAGCACACGCCCTCTGTTGCCTTTGCTATTCCTCTTGGAATTGGAATGTAGACCTTAATTTTTTGTTTAATTTTTCTGAGATACCATGACCACAGAGGTTGCTTCAAAGTGGTTGATGAGAGAAAGAGTTCAGGGCATTGATGTTGCTCATACAGATCACAGCAAGCATGGCACAGATAAAGTTAAACAGCAATAGAAGTACCTTATTGTTCATAATGGCCTTCAGATATTTATTGTTGCCTAACACTAGAAATGATGGTGGTGGTGGTATGGATCAGGAGTAGCTATCCCAGCAGCCCAGTTCCATGATGCAGCTATAAAAATTATTCATGGATTGTAATTACTGATACAGCTATAGATAAACCTATCATCCTGGTATTTTCTTTTTGTTCCATTTTCAAACTTTTTTCTCATTTCTACCTATTCCTGGGTTCGGTTTTTTAAAATAATTCTATCTATCCTTTTTATTGGAATCTATCATCCATCTAGCTAGCTATTGCTATGAATACTATATCTATTTGTTATTTTACCAATTGCTTTAGTATTTAGGATATATTATTAAATTATCGAAGCACGACTTTAATTTTCAATGAATTAACATATAGTATCTAAGCTTTATAATATTAATAGTATATTCATTTCTCTTCTCTTTGGCCTTTATGGTATTGTTGGCATACATTGCATATGTATTTCTCTGCACACATGCCTATGTGTCTTATAGCCCTACAACACATTCTTTCTCTTTTTATTTCAGAATATTATGGGGGTACAAACATTTTGGTTACATATAATGCCTTTGTCTCACCCAACCCAGGGCTACAAGTTGCTCTTCCCCCAATTAGTTGTGAATTTACCCAGCCTCATCACCCCACTCCCACCTGATTGGCACCCAATTAATATTAATATCATGTAAACACCTTAGTGTTGATTAGTTGTACCAATTTGATGGCGAGTACATGTGGCACCTGTTTTTCCATTCTTGTGATACCTCACTTCGAAGGATGGGCTCAAGCTCTATCCAGGATAATATAAGAGGCGCTAGTTCACCATTGTTTTTTGTAGTTGAGTAGTATTCCATGGTATATGTATATCACATTTTATTAATCCACTCATGTTTTGATGGGCACTTGGGTTGTTTCCTCATCTTTGCAATTGTGAATTGTGCTGCCATATACATTCTAGTGCAGATGTCTTTATTATAGAATGTCTTTTATTGTTTACACAATTATATTATAAAGAGATACAAATAGTAAAAAAAAAAAACATATTTATGTATGTGGTTACCATTTCTAGTGCTCTTCATTTCTTTATGTAGATCTGCTTTCTAAATCTAATATCAGTTTCCTTTTGTCTAAAGTACTTGATTTAAAATTTCTTGTAGTATGGGTTTATTGGTGGTTAATTCTGTCAGCAAATTAACTTCACTTTTCTTCTGAAAATTTTTTTTTTCTGGATATACAATCCTAGGTTGCCTGTTAATGTTTTTCAGTACTTTAAAGCATATGTTCAGTATTTTAAAGCATTAAAGTTCCACTGTTTTCTCAATTTAATTTTTTTTCTGACAATAAATTGATCCAAGTTAACATTACCAATAATTGCACAAGCCTACGTAATGTTCCTCCTGAGGCACTGAGAAGGGCTCAACATAAGGAAATACCACATAAACCCATAGTGAAGAACGTTCTACAAGGTAATTGGCCTTGACTGAGAAGCTCTTCCTGATTAAAGGAGGCTATAGAGACACAAAAACTAAATGCAGTGTATGACTGGACCATGGGTCAAGGCAGAAAATTATATATTAACTATATATAAATTAACACACATATATTTTATATATGTATACACATGCACATACTTAGCAAGAGAGAGACAGAACATTTTTAGGAAAATCAGCAAATTGTATATTTACATATATTGTAAGGAACAGAAAAAAACATATTTTTCTAAGCTTATCTTTAGTATTTGAAAAATTAGACTGAATCATGAAAACTTTTATTAATATATGGTTACATAATTTCCAACTATGTGACATAAGCATTTTAAATTATATTATTTTATGTTAGATGTTTTTAATCATTACATTGTTGTTAGAGTATCAGGTTTGTGCATTTCCTTGTTCATAGCTCAGTTCCAAAGAATGGTCACTGAGACTGAGGACAATGGCACAAATGAGAATACCAAACAGATGCAAGCAAGACAAGCACCAGGATTTATTAAGCACAGTATGTTACAGAGACGGAAGGGGTCTACCTCTGCAAGTGGAGATGACCCTTAGTTTCTATTAAATAATACAAACCTACTTTATATGGCAAATGAACTGTCCCTCCTTTCTTTAGGTGGAGTTTCCATTTCCCAACCTAGAGGATGGTTGACAGGTTTCCTTACATAACTTCCTTAGTCTGTACCCATGAGTCCTCCCAGAAACCTTCACAAAAGCTCACTAGGGGAGTTAAAACTGTGCAATGCAAATTAAATAGTAATGAAACCCACATCAGTTGAGGACATTCAAAAACCTCCTACTACGCATGCTCCAGTTTACCCCGTTGGTGGTGGTGGCCTTATCTCCAGTTTGCATCTCTCTACCTCTTTCTGGTTGGTCAGTTCTTACATCTTCTTATCCTAGACAAAAGAACTATTCTTCTCATGTCCTCCTTATCCATATCTAACAAGAGTATGTTATTATGGAACATAAGTACATAATTTTCAAAATAGTAAATATTTGGTATTTAAAATATGTTCACCACATTTTGGAAGTAGGGAAAGTTGCAGAGGAGAGTGTTATTGGCATGGGGCAGTAAATGCCGAGGACAACGTTATTGGCATGGGGTAGAAGATAATGTCTTATGTAATGTTGTGCTTTAGAATAGTTTCTTCGTATTAATTGTCTAAATTAACAATTCTACCAACATGGAAACACAGGAAAGAGAAGAGATAAGGAGAAATCAAATGTTGAACATTTTATGCATTCAGCTTCCAATTTTTCATAATTAATTTGTGATTTTAATTTTCTGGCTACTCAAAATTTATGCTATATACTGCAGTATCTCTTTGATTTAAAAAAATGTATACTCAAGAAAATAATCCTCCAAATCTCAAAAAAGTTTAAGGAAGGAAGTTCTCATTGCATATGACAGTGAAATAAAATTACTTAAGAGGAAAAGAACATAATATTTAGCTTTGTGGGGTTATTAATAAAGTTTGTACTTGAGAGTTTTTAAGATAAACAAGCATAAAGTATTTAATAAGTAGAAATTTTCTCCAATGTATTAAGGACTGTTAAAAACCATTAAGAATAATAACAAAAAGGTGACTATAGAATGTCAAAGGCTAGAGAAGTATAAATTAAGTCATGTAATAATGGATTTTGTAGTCTTCTTTACTCCAGAGAGGTTAGATCTTAAAGCTCTAACAAGAAATGTCAACTTTAAACAAAACAGACTCACACTGTTTGTTTAATTTCCCAATACTGAGGAGTATATCTGAAACCAGATCTCTTTCTTCTTTTCTACTCAGCTTCTAAATGTCATTTTAAATAGAATAACACACACATTTACCCGCCTTTTCCCTGACACTTTTTATAGTTTCAGCTATAAAATATATCATTTTGTGAAGAATACATTCTTCATACATGAAGCTTACTGAATGGGTTTTTTCATTATTTCAAAATAATGAATATATATAAGACGGAGGCTTGTAAATTACAGCTTTATTCTTCTTTGCAAAATGTCCTAAAAATGTGGTGACATGTTTTTCATTTTCTAGGAAATATTGAGAAATGTGTCAAAGGGATATTATGGTTCTTTTTACACAAGTAACATATTAATATATATGATTTCTATGAGGTATAATTTTGACAATTAAGTATATTGGGTAAAAACAGTTCCTGTATCTAAGATTTAAAATGGGTTTTAAAATTAGGAATACTATAAATATTAGAATTCTATGGTTTTTCTGAATTAAAGTCACAGAGCCCTCATTGCCCTGTTTTCTTTTTTCAAGTTTATGTACAGATATATAGGCATGTGTATGAATGTTTATGTATATGTACTTACGTGTATATACACATCTATATATGTAAATGTATAAGCACATGCACAGACATGTGCGTATGCATGTTTATGTGTATGTGTATGTGCACTCCCTCTCTAATAAAAGCGACTTGCTCTTTCCTGAAGACAAAGTAGTCATTTCTTCCTTCAGTCCATTCATTCCCTCTTCTTGGAAAGCCCTTCTCCATCATTCTCCACCCATGGAAAAACATTGCAGCTGGGCTCCTAATTTAATAATGCCATGTGATGGAGCTAGTTTTACCTATTTCATCTTGAGGTTATGTGTTGGTTCCTTGAGGCTAAGAACGTGAATTCTTCCATCTTATTCACTGCAGAGTCTCATAATTGGTTGCTCAAATATTGCTTGCTATATGGGTGAGTGAATTTTGCCCACATTATCTAAATTATCTTATTTGCTTGTCATCTCTGCTTGAAAACAGGTTTGCAATTTGTTTGATATGATGTTCCCACAGATGTTGTCAGGCAAGGACTCTATAAAGCCTTTATGGAAGGAAGACTTAGAGCTGTTTTTCATTTCTTCTGCTGCTTTAGTGGCCTTGTTAGGAAAGCATATAATATAGCTCAAAGCAATGTGAGACACTAGAGCATCATAATGAAGAGTGTGGGCTTCATCTCAGTTTTTTTTTCATAAGCAAAATAAAATAGTATCTACATCATATGCTTTGTAAAAGAAAAAAAATGAACTGATGCATGTAAAATACTTAGCAAAGGACAAACATATAATAAGCAGGCAGTGATACCAGAATAATAATGAAGAACTTTTCTTTTAATGCATAAAAAACCTTGTTCCAAGCAACAACAACAAAATAAAACAAAACACAAACTGAGAATTGATTCTGCAACATCCTTGATAGTGACTTTATTGATCCTTTTGCTGGAGACTATGGTTCACACCTGTTCTTGTTACATAATTATTAATAGTATTTCTTTTTACTTTCCAGAAGTTTTTTAGTTTGGGAAATAAATTCTAAGATCACCCTACTCTTAATCCTTCTTCATGCCTGCTTTACTATTGAAAAGTATAACTGAGCCATTTACAAATTAATTGTAGAACCAGCAAATTCCAGTAATCCAAATAAGCAAAGCAATCAAGAATTTCTGCTTTCTTTTCTCTCCTCTTTAGAAAGAAGAAAGAACATGAATAAAGTTTTAGGTTATGCCATGGAAAAGCATCTCACTGTGTTGTATGAATGATTGCACTTTTCTACATTGCTATTAATAGAAAAGTCATTTTTAAAGAAGTGCATGTCCCTTTGTTTTAGCATTGAAAGTGCATCATTTTACTACATGTTTTGCTTGTTTCCAAATTGTGTGTAAGATATTTTTATGTAACAATGACCCTCCCATAGTAAAATACAGTAAAAACTTTAAAATCCAGTAATATAATCTTACCATAGAAACCCTGTTCTCAATATCATTGATTTGCCTCTTAGTGGACATAGGACCCTGTCCTGACCATTGATCCTCAAAGGGATGTTTGCTAGTTGTTTTTAGGAGAAAAATATATTTCCTTGTAGAAAGAAGGGCAGAAGAAAGAAATAGCTTTTTTTTACCCTCTTCACTTTGCTTGGTGCATTGTTGCATGGGAATTGATGCTTAGCTCTGCTGAAATTATCATGTGAATATTACTCTTGTTCTGAACATTGCAGAGCAAAATGATGTGAAAAAACTCTATTCTTAATAACATCATTAAGTCACTGAACTATGAAATGACCCACCTCCCGCCTTCTTGTTAATTTATGTAATAAATGTCTGAATTGTTCAAGCCATTATTATATTGGTATTATTTAACTTACAGTGAAGTATTATAATAGCTACGGGTCTAAAGCCAGTCATGCTGAGAGTGAATTTTAAACTATTTGATACTTTTTTTCCTCCATAAATAGACAGTAAACACTGTCTTTATATTTTACCATTTTCCTCTTTGCCTAGGTTTCAGATCTTAACTTAGTATTTATATTACTTATATTTACCTCATTATTATTAGATGAACTTTCTCCTTTTTAGTTTTTTCCTGTCTTTAAAAAAAAAAAAATTGTTCTGTAGTCCAGGCCAGAATGCAGTGGCAAGATCATAGCTCACTGTAACC
>VBSM01003169.1:6609737-6636208 GCA_008086735.1 Cheirogaleus medius | reverse complement strand
AAATACAAAAATTAGCTGGGCATTGTGGCGAGCGCCTCTAGTCCCAGCTTCTCAAGAGCTGAGGCAGGAGGATCGCTTGAGCCTAGGAGTTTGAGGTTGCTGTGAGCTGTGATGACACCACTGCACTGTATCCAGGGTGACAGAGCAAGCGAAACTGTCTCCAAAAAAAAAAATGATTCTGGAAAAACCCACAATTACAAAAAATTATTAATATTTTTATGTTTCCCAAACTTAATAAATTGTTTTAAATGAAAAAAAAATTGGGATTAAGGTCAGTTGCTTCTTCCCCAGTTTGATCTTCTGACTAATACTTAATCAGATTAAGTGATTAAGGAATACTCAGTGTCAAGAATATTAATTTCATCAAATCTTAGATATTATTAATCTATAAATGTTGACTTTCCTTGAAATAGTTATTTGAAAATGTCTTCCAAATCCTTTTCCTTTATTCTCTGAAATTACAGATGTTCCAACCTATTCCATTTTATTTATTCTTACACTGAAACCTGCAGAAACATGAGCTATGGATTATAAAAATATTAATTTTCATGGTAAGTAGAGTGAAGGTAGGATTTAATTTTAATGAAGCCTGGTGTAACAAACATTCCACTCCACTGAAATCTTACAAAGCACCAGCTGGAAACCAGCTGTGTCCCATGCTCTGACTGTTGTGAAATCCTACTACGACCAAATAAAGCAGATGCATCCTTGAAGGTTTTGATGAACTTTGTAAATCCTCAGATCAGGTCTTTCATACTCTACTTTTAGCTAAAAGGCAAAAAAGTTCATTCTCTTTGGAGGCTCATTAGTTTCTCTTTGAGGCTCTGCCAAAATTCAGTTCTCTGTCAACAGAGGGAGGTGATGCTGCCTTTGCCTAGTTTGGTCCTCATGCCATTCCTTTGATATAGATAAGCAAAGGCATCAATGCTATTTATATCTAAAGGCATTCTTTATTAAAATATGAAAGCAAAAAATATATAATTGTAAATTATACAGAAGCACAAAATTTTAAAAACTAGGGCTTTAGAAAATGGAGGCTCTTCTTTGATAAAAATCACATGAGTAATTGAACAGCCTCAAGAGGCAAATAATTTACATAACTATAAAACTCCAAGGAGAAAGTTATAGTAGTAAAATAACATGAGTTATTTTATCTAATAAGCATTACTGAAATGCTGATATGGTCAGTATAATTTTTGATAATTTAAAATTTAAGTTAATAATTTCAATGTCATGGATTTATACAGGTGTCAAGAGTTACATGAACATTAATAAAACCAAATGTAATCAAAATATTTGCCTCTATCTAATCAAAATGTGTTCCAAAATTATAACTGGACTCCTTTCCCAGACTTCACTATAGAAAAAGCATAATTCTCATTATTCATGTCTATATTCCTAAAGTCTAGCAACTCCAGTTTTGGTTAAGTATCAATCTTTAATTGTTTAATATGTGGCTTATTTACTTAATTCTCTAATTAATCTATAGAGAAGGTACATAGAATACTTATAATGTGGGTCATAAATTTTAGTATAAAAGAAGGACAGGGCATAAATGGAATGCAAATGAAGTTCTTTCCATAAGAATTGGAGGATATTTTAGGGTGGTTTTATTTTAGCTCTAGTAATTATGTATCCTATTTAAATATAGTTTGTGTATGTGGGAGAGGAAAGAAAAGGGTTTTCAGGCAAAATGATAAGCGTGGAGTAGCCAATGGTTTAATTGGTGAGAATATTGTATAAATAATGTCAAGATTTTGGATTCAGTCTCTGTAAAACAGAACGTTCTAGAGGTTCAATCATCTGTAAAGTAAGCTATTATTTCCAGCATGCTTATTTTGTACCAGGTTTTATGAAAATCTCTCAAGACAGTTGTTTTCACTATCGTTATTATGTTTAAGTAGGTCTAATAAAGATCCATATTATGTAAAGGACATGCAGTTGAGTCCAAAATCCAGATGCATTATTAAATATGTGAACCTTAAGTCTCAGTTTATTTGTAATTCAAAAGTTAATAATATTATTTTCAAAGTTTAATAAAGTGACATATGTGCATGTGTGTATTTATAATGCAAATAAGTGCTTAGTGCTTATTAATAAGTGATAATATAAATGCAGAATTCTGTGCAATAAAAAGTTATGTAATATTGTGTCTGATTTAAATAATCCTCTCAATAATTAATATAATATTTAATATGTGGCATACAATGTATATTTTCTGAATCAATGAATGATTAAATAAATAAGCGAATTACTAAAAATGTAAAAAAAATCTTTTCAATTAGTACATAGCAATGCACTAATAAACATAAAATAAAAGGAACAGAGGACTTCTTTATTCTGAAATTACAGAATAGCTGGCATCAGACGAAGTCTCCCAGTGAGACTATATAAAAATATGAAAAAAAAATACAAAATATGAGCAGTTTGAGTCATTGGAGAACAACCAAGAGAGATAAGATTTGAGGAGGCAAGAGCCTCAAGACAAGGAAATCCATTAAGATGATATCTACATTGGCCACTTTCCTCCCCACTTCAAGGCATTTTCTGATCCCCTGCATGAGACATAAGCAGCTTCAGTTGTGGCACTCTCAACATGCTTTGAGAAGGACAAAATGGAATTTCAGGGTCAAAAATACAGGAAGGGTCAGTAATAATGGGCAATTTTTTCTATGATTAATTTGCCAAAACTGAATTTTGGAACAGAATATAGATGATGAGAAGCTAAAAAGCAGAGCCTTTAATAGATCATGGAACTCTGATTACTAGAAACAGAGCTAAAGGTCCACTAAGAAAGGGTCTGAGATTCCTGAACCATAATTCCTAGGAGTAAGGGGTAACAAAAAAGACCCACCCTAATAGCCTAACTCTGTATTAGATCTAAGTGATTTGCCAATAATTTAACTGTCTCCTAGAAATAAACTCAACAGTTTTTAGAGGGAGTTGCAGAATTGAGAGTCTCTATAATGTCTTATCCACCATATCCATTTTTTAAAAAAATCCTAGCCATGCAAAGAAATAGGAATATGTGACACTTAATTTACAAATAAAATGATCAATAGGATCAGATCTCTACTTTACTCCATTGTTGAAATTAGCAAATGAAGACTCTTAATTGAGAAAGTTTTCCTAATATGTACTCAATTAATCCTGATGTTTAGAATTGTTTTAAATATTATTTTATGCAATAAAGTTTTTATAATTATAAATTCAATTTTATTTCCATTCATCTAGAAAGGGCATATAATGTTTTATCTTTGAAAAATACTGCAAATAAAATTCAAAAGTTTCCAAACTGTAAAAATCCAAGTGGCTACCTACCCTGTTTAGACTTCTAATAATATAATTTTATTTATAATTTTCTTCAATCAGACTTGTATCAGAAATAGATAAATTGTGAATTATTCTTATTAAGCTATACCATAGTAGTATTCATTAGTACCATTTTAGACTTTCATTCTCAATCACCTCAATGAAAATCATTATTTATTTTTGAATGGCATTAAAAATTTATTAAAGTATTTGAAAAAAATCCAGGTAAGTTTGTTTTCAATTTGATTACTATATTTACTCCAAATCCTTCAAATTACTGTGGCACTTATAAACATGAATAATAAAAAATATCATCATATAATATATAGACTCAGAACTTCTGCTTAAATAAAATTTGATTTGGTCATATGTACTTAAATAATATGTGCTGCATTATAAATTTTACTTGTTTGAATAAACATTATGATGGAAATATATAAAAATTCCTCAGGGAAATATTGTAAGTTTATACTTAAGGCAAACAATTATATAAGAAATGCTACACACAAAAAAATGAGGATGCTTGAAATAGCCTCTTAAGTTTCTCAATGAGGCTGTAAAATTATCTTATTTTTGATGCTAAAAGTTTTATCATGTTTTTTCATAACAAATGTAGCCATTTGCTAAAGCTATCTGTTATTTCCAGAATAAAATATTACAGTTTCAATAAATGTGAAAAATGTGATGTGTTAAACACAAATAAAATGAGAAGGGAATGGAAATGAAAGAAGAAAAAGGTAAGGTACATGAAATTGCACAAAACTTTGAAAATGAGTTTGTATTTTGTAAATTTATTCTCCAATCGTATGATATTCAGTAGAGAATACAAAGCATTGCTCCTAATAAGCGTTTGTACTACCTGTCCTAGCAGAAGCTTTTTCCATTAATATTGACGCCTTACAAAAGCAATTTGCTTTGTGGAATAAAAAGGAATCAGCAGAACCCAGACAGAGAAATCCAATTTTATCCTCAGACAGGCACAAGCTGTATACTTTCCATTTTAATGGCTGCTTTATACAAGTGTCATGTAAGAAATGAACACAACTGTCCATAGAGGCATGATCAAGCCTAAAAGCAGACGCGGCATCTTCTGTGTGGGCAGTTCTCTACATAGGCACAACTTGGATTCAAACCCAGAGAAAACTATTACAATCTAATCAAGTTCTATACAGTATTTCATGACAAAATGAGTACTCATATTTAATCCAATGTGTCTTTGAAGAATATCACTGGATTTATGAAGAAGAACTCCTTAACAAACTGCATGCAGGAAGACCTCAGATTCCCAAATCCCTGAAGCTGAAGGTTAAATAATTTCTCTCTGTGAGAAAAAATAATGAAAATATTGGGGGGGGAGGGGGAGAGAGAGAGAGAGAGAATGAGAATAGGAGTAATAAGAGAATAATCGCCTATTATGTGACTCTGAGTCCCTAGTTCTTCGGTAAAGTTACTAAGTTCAAGAAATATTGGATGAAGGTGTCCATGTGTAAGCCAATGAAAGAACTAGATTTTGTGATTTGAGGAAGTATCCACAGCAGAAAATGGACAGCAAATGCAGACCAGAGTAGAAAGTCAGAGAGAGCAAGACAAGGAAGTCATGAGCAGATAGATCTTGAAATAATTTACAGAAATTGAGGGAATTACTCCAAACATAAGGAATTGGAATTGAGATTTAGGCCAAGTTTATACTTTATGGATTTTTTTAAGAGCTACCTAAAGTGACCACTGTAAACTACATTATATTCATATATTTAATAATTCAATTTGTGATATAATTTCATTTGCTGTTATGGTTTTGACTTCCTTAAATTGAAAAATTTAATTGCTAGCTCCTGCACAGCTGAAATCAATTTTGTCAGAATGGGCAATTAGTTAAATGAGAACTGGAAAACAGTTTGGAAGGGGGGATATACTTCGAGATTTATTATTTAAGTTATGCATATTGATGTTAATAAGATGAGAGCAATTTAGGTAGTATATTATATTTTTGTTTCAAAGAGACTCGATGTACATCTATTATGGAGCTCGAATTTCTTTTTGTATTCCAAAGTAATCTTGTTTCAGCACATTGGTTTTCAGCTCATGGTTTCATTTTGTACTATATGCGACGTTTACTTTTCCTCTTTGTGGAGTCGCCAGACCTTTTCCAGTGGAAGTCAATTTTAAATATAATTGAAATCTTAAGTCAACGGAATGAAAGTGGAGCCACTAATATTTTTTTAGATTCTAGAGTCAGGCTTACTGATAGGGCCTCGGAGTTAGTAAATAAAACAACCAAAATATAGATCCCATTTCCAAAGCATATTAGCTATCACTACTCAAAGTCGATAGTGAAGTCAGTGATTACTGGTAGGAATCAGGAGAGGGAATTTATTAATATTTTGTTTTGTTTCTTTAAGAAGGATCTCTTATTACTCTTTTTTCTCTCTATATATGTGTGTGTATGTGTGTATATATGCATAGGAACAGTATGTACATATGATTAAATACATGCGTTCTGATAAAACTTAGGGAATATTATTCACAGATATATTTGTAAAACCTATATTGCTATTGATATTATTGAATTTAATAAGAAGGCATTGGAATGTTCCAATGCTAGACTAGACTGTTAGTCTGTGGTGTCTTGTTTGAGTAATAATATGAGTTATTTGTGTTATTAATAAGTTCATTAGCCACACATTAGCCATGAATATTTATGAAGGCAATGGTTTCTATAGTTAGTGTAGTTTTAAGCTGGCATTTTGAATTCATTTAAGGTGAGGAAATAGACTCAGTAAAGGAAACTTGCTGTACAATTTAAAAATTTCTATATTCTAAGTCTTTTTTTTTCCTATCCATTGCTTTCACATTTCATCATTTTTGACTTGATAATATTTTCTCATTCTAGGTTATAACTGGTAGATTTTGGAGTCAAACAGATTTGTATTTGCATATGATCCCCTTTACATACCAGCTAAGGGTCTCAGCAAATTTACTTAAGCTTCCATAGCCTATTTTCTCATCTATTTCAAATGAATGATAGATAAAAATCTAACTCAAAGAGCTAGGCTTATAGTAACCATAAAAAAATTCTACCAGTGTCATCTTCAATATAACACCATTATCATTGCTATTATTAATAATAATATCAGTAATGGTTCACCCCAATTAGAGTTGAATATTATGTCCATATATCTGTTCTAATATTATCCACCATTTGGTATATGCCTATAATTGTTTTAATTATTATCAAATCAATTGATTTTTGTCTACCTACTGAAAAAAGGCTTCAAGACTTTGAAAATAAAGCATAGATATTTTTAAAAAGTACTTTTATTGTGTGAGAAATAATGCTTATGCTTTGCCTTAAGAAAGTAAATTTATAAAATCAGTATAAACATATACGTAACTAGAGGCTAGTCAAAAGAAGCCAGAGCATATTTCAGATAACATGGCTATCATTCAGTATCAGTAGTGTGAGGAAGAAAGATCAAAGGCACAAGAGAAACTAAGGTCTCTTGTCAAATGGATCAGGATAGTTTCAGTAATATTTAAGATAAGACTGTAAACTAAAATATTTGTGAAGATTTTTAATATACCCTTACATGTCACATGATGAACATTTTAGACCACTTTTCTTATGATATCTATACTCCAAGCACTACGGTTATTGAAGAGATAAATTTTTCTCCAATCATGGCAGAATTCGTTCCCTGAAGTCAAGCATTAAAATCTCATAGTACATAAGAGTTTCCCTTTTCTACATAATTTATTTTATTGAGAATTTTGCATATATTGCTTTATTTCCTTCTATTCATAGCCCCATAAATTTGGTATTTTTATCTCACTTTTATACATAGGGAGACTGACATTTGAGTTACCCAAGGTCATATAACAAAGTGATAAACACAGGGCTTAACCCCTTGTCTTTTGACTTCAAATACCTACCCATATAACTACTGTGTCAGGTGAATCTGTTTTGGGAGGAGTATCTGTTCTGTCAGGTTTCTATCCTGGTCTAGGGCACCCACGGCACACATTTTATTTTATTTTTTATTGCAATAGATTTAAGGAGTACTAGTAGTTTTTTGTTACATTTTGTAACGGATGAATTATATAGAGGTGAAATCAAGGTTTTTAGTGTACTCATCATCCAAATGGTGTACATTGTACCTGATAGGTAATTTTTGATCCTTCCCCACACCCTCTCTCTTTCTGAGTAAACAAAGCCCACTATACCACTCTGTATGAACTTGTATATCCATCATTTAGCTCCCACTTATAAATGAGTACATGCAGTATTTGTTTTCTCATTCCTGAGATACTTCACTTAGGATAGTGGCTTCCAGTTCCACCCAAGTTGCAATGAAAGACATTATTTCATTCTTCTTTATAGCTGAGTAGTACTCCATGGTGTGTGTGTGTGTGTGTGTGTGTCTCAAAAATTTTTTATCCACTCATCAACTGATGGGCACTTAGATACTTAGAGTGACCCATATCTTTGCAATTATGAATTGTACTGTGATAAACATATGAGTTCATATGTATTTGTGATATAATGACTTATTTTCCTTTAGGTAGATACCCAGTAGTGGGATTACTGGATCAAATGGTAGGTCTACTTTTAGTACTTTGAAGAATCTACATACTGTTTTCTATTGAGGTTGCCCTAATGTACATTCTCACCAATAGTGAATAAGCACTCCCTTTACCTCATCCATGCTAATATTTATTGTTTTTTAACTTTTTAACACTGGCCATTTTGACAGAGATAAGGTGGTATCTAATTGTGGTTTTAATTTGCATTTCCCTAATGATTCATGATACTGAGCTTTTTAAAAATGTTTGTTGATGATTTTATGTTTTCTTTTGCAAAATATCTGTTCATGTCTTTTGCCTACTTTTTAATGGAGTTATTTGTTTCTTTTCTGCTAATTTGTCTGAGTTCTTTGTAGATTCTGGATGTTAGTCCTTTGTCAGATAGAAAGTTTGTGAATATATTACCCCATTTGTAACTTGTCTGTTTACTCTGTTGATTATTTCTTTTGCTGTACAGAGACGTTTTAGTTTAATTAAGTCCCATTTATTAATTTTTGTTTTTGTTGTATTTGCTTTTGGGGTCTTAGTCATAAATTCCTTGCTTAAGGCCACATACACAAGAGTTTTTCCTAAGCTTTCTTCTAGAATTTTTATGGTGGCTTACATTTAAGTCTTTAATCCATCTTGAGTTAATTTTTGTGTATGGTGAGAGATAAGACTCCAATTTCATTTCCAATTTATTGAATAAGGTATCCCTTCCCTCGTGTATGGCTTTGTCTGCTTTTTTGAAGATCAGTTGGTTATAAGTTTATTTCTGAGTTCTCTATTCTATTCCATTGATATGTTTCTATTTCTTTTTTTATTTTTATTTATTTATTTTTATTTCAGCATATTATGGGGGTACAAATATTACAGTTATGTATATTGGCCATGGCCCCCCTCCCGCCTCGAGGCAGAGCCTCAAGCATGACCATCCCCCAAACGTTGCACATCTCTCTCATTTATGTTTCTATTTTTATATCAATATCATGCTGTTTTGGTTACTAGTAATTCCAGAAGGTTATTAATGAGTTCTTGGGGTCTGATGCATTAATCACTGGTGGCCCCATTTCTTAATCCTGAATTAAAAACTGGAAAATATGGACTGTCTTTTTCTCCCTTGCTTCTACAAAGTGGCATTCGTAGGCAGTATCTTACTTTTGTAAATACTTCCTACCCAACAACCTAAAACTATGGTACTGTGAACAACATGGTTTGAAGGTTTGGACTGTGTGTGTCCACTTACAGGTAGATTTCCTCAATAAATACAGTCTGTCCTCCATATGAGTGGGTTTTACCTCCTCAATCAAACATGGATAGAAAATACAGTATTAATCAGTTGCAATGGCTCACTCTTTTAATCCTAGCACTTTGGGAGGCCAAGGTGGGAACATCACATCACTTGAGCCCAGAGTTGGAGTTTATGTGAGCTGTGATAATGCCACTCCACTTCAGACTGGGTGACAGAGAGAGACCCTGTGTCAAAACAAAGCAAAACAAAAACAAAAACAAAACAGAAATAAAGAAAGCAAAAGAAAAAGAAAATACAGTATTGCCAGGAAGTGAAAAATCTGTAAATATAGAGGGTCACCTTTTCATATCTGTGGGTTCCCTAGGGCCAATATGGGATTTGGGTATATGCAGAGTTTGGTATCTGCAGGGTGTCCTGGAACCAATCCCTCACAGATAACAAGGGATGACTACATTCAAGTGTGGAAGAATAAAATAAAATTTAAAAATCTGAAAAGCATCAAAATTTTGCAAATTAAAATTATAAAAATAAACAATTAAAAAATTAGTTATATTGATTTTCTTTTAAAAAATATTAGAATCCACAAATAATTATGAGGAGAGGGGGTGCCACCAGAAGGAGGTTCAACAAGGCAACTGAAATCTCAGATAATAGAAACTTAAAAATAATTGCCACATTTTTACAATATATCACAGTGTAATTTCCCTAACCTAACAATATACCGACCTCAAAATTTTGAGACAAATTAAGTCATCAAAAAGTAATTTAAAAGTCTATAACAAAGAAAATCTCAAACGAGAAAATAAAAAGGCATTCGAACATTAAATGTGTTACACTATCACAACTAATCAGAAAACTAAACTGAAAATTCCTGTCAAATTGTCAATATATTTTAAACAAGAATATTCAATTCTATGATTATGCATTCTCATATGCCACTAGTTCATATATTAATAACTAATATATTTTAGGAAATTAGCCTGCCATTGAGAGATTTTCTTCATCTGCAGTTATATGCCCAACCAATAGGATACTTTGCTACTAAAAATATGATTTTCTTTGCACATGAATGTATCAGATAAAAAGGATGAAACACAATTAGTCCAGTCCAATTCTGAGCCTTTATTACTAGTTCTCAGTCTCTCTCCTACATTAGGAGTTGTCATGTGATTCAGTTCTGGCCAATGAGTAATGAGAAAGTTGCCAGTGGTCTCCTGGAAAGATATTTCCTCCATTATCAAAGAAAAAAGACATATTAAGAAGTCTCTTGTCACTCTTGTTACTCCTTGTACTTTCTGTCTTTGAATAGAGATGTATAAGGAAATAAAGCATGAAGATTTTGCAGCCACCTGGCAGCCATCTGAAAAAGATTAAGAAAATTGGAGAAGAGTTATCTTTTTGGGCCTGATCTATTTCATTGTACATATGTCCTCCAGGTTCATCCACATTGTTACAAATGACCGAATTTTATTCCTTGTTAGGGCTGAATAGTATTCAATTGTGTGTATACATAACCACATTTTCTTTATCCATGTATCCATTGATTGACATGGTGATTCCATATCTTGGCTATTGCAAATAATGCTGCAATAAATATAGAAGTGCAGATATCTCTTTGATATAGTACTTCATTTCCTTTGGATGTATACCAAGTAGTGGGATTGCTGGATAGTATGCTAGTTCTACTTTTAAATTTTTGAAGAAATTTCATACTATTTTCCATAGTGGCTGTACTAATTTATGTCCCCTACAATAGTGTGCAAGGGTTCCCTTCTCTCCACATCCTCATAAGCCCTTGTTATTCATCTTTTTGATAATAGACATTCTAATAGGTGTGAAGTGATAGATCATTGTGTTAGACTCATAAGAGTAGAGAGAAAAATGGTGGTTATTAGGGCTAGGGGATAGAGGTAGGAGTGGGGAAGATATTAGTCAAAGGTTACAAAATTTCAGTTATATAGGAGAGATAAGTTCAAGAGATCTCTTATAAAATGTGGTTACCATAGTTTTGTATTCCTGAAAATCGATACGAGAAATTTTAAGTGTTCTCACCACAAAAAAAATGATAAATATGTGAGGTAATGCATATATTAAATGACTCCATTTAGTCATTTCACACTGTGTACATATTTCAAAATATGTTGCTAATGATAAATATATATGATTTTTGTCAATAAAAAATAAAATAAATGTGAGGTAGGAAGGCAAATAAAAAGAATTGCTAAAAAAATGAAACAGGGCTAATTTCACTTAGTCATTAGATGGCTTTCCTCTAGATTAGTTTTTTACATAAGATACTAAAATTTTTTATATTAATCATCTTAGGGATATAACATATATTATGATGAAGGAAAAAAGAAACCTAGGGAGTCACCTAATAATCCATTAATAGATGATTTAACACAATAAAATTAATATTATTTCATTAAAATGGAGTTTTAGAAATATTTAATGGAAAGTCCTCATGATATATTATTAAATAAAAAATATAAAATGTAATTTATAGAAATAATACTTGGAACACGTGAAAACTCTATAGAAAACAGTCAGATAAAATATTGTTAGAGGTAGTAAAATTATGAAATTTTTTTTAAGCTTCTTCTAATTCCCATAATTCTCAAAATCTACATGAGTTTTTGTTATGTTCTATATCAGCAAAATAAGCCCCAAATCCTTGCTATTAGTGTTCTTCATTGTTGAAACATTTAGCTTGCCACTCATAAGTGGGAATTCCCAAACATATTGCAATCTATTATAACAATTGACAATTAAAATAGTAAACCACAACTAGTAAGAAAAATTTCAGTCAAATTTGGTGTTCTCCTTTTAAGAGAACAGAAAAATGTGTTCTTTTATTAAAAATGTTAAGCCAAGTTGCTAATTAAAATATTTATTAATATATAAACTTATATGGAACAACTTATTTTGCCTGTGTTTACTAAATAAATGATATTGCCATCTTATTCATAATAAAATGCCTTTGAAATATGGTGTTAAGAAATAGAATGAATAATCATACTCTAAATAAGCATTAGTCAGCCTTTTAAAAATATAATTTTGTTTACAGGGAATGTTTTATTTTAAACATTATAATTGAGTTCAATTTTAATTATACCATTATGCATAGTTGTTTCTAGAATACTTTTTGAAATCATCTGTTCATTTTCTAAGTGTTTTTTCAGATATGTAATATGTATTTCATGTTTCCTTCACTTAGTTTTCCATATCATAATATCATTAATAATTGAGATCACACCATAACTTCTTAACATTTTAGTCACTATTTGGGGAAAAACCATTACTGCACTTGATATTCAAAAGTGCACCAATTCTGAGAGTGAAATGCTCTGGGGGAGTATTAAATGTTTTGTACTGTAGAAGAAGCTGACATCATCTTGGAGATGGTGCCAGCAGATATTTGGAATGTCAAATACCAAAGAATTTTAGTGTCCACTGACAGTCTCTGATTTCTCTTATTCTGGCAAGTATATGAAAAGACTGAGTATAAAGAGTAGATAGTTTTCAAAAATGATTTTCTAATATAGTTAATTATTAGAATGGCTAATACGCATTTTATTTCCTAAAGATTTCATTTCAGAACACATAAGAATTGAACAGCTTATAATAATAACATCTCATAAGCAAATTTTGAACCAAAAGAAATCTTTAGAGCTCACCTAACCTCAAAACCTATTTTTCAAATTAATGCATTAAGCTAATATTCTTAATGATTTGTCAAAAATCTTATATATAGCGATTTAACAATCTTTACAATGTAGCACAATTGTAAAGTTTAGCCATATTCTTTTTTTATGATTTTAATTTAATTTCTTACTCTTTATTTTTTTTATTTCAGCATATTACAGTAGTACAAATGATAAATATTTAGGTTACATATATTGCCTGTGCCCCATCTGAGTCAGAGCTTCAAGCATGACCATCCTCCAGATGGTGCACACCACACCCATTAGGAGTGAATATACCCATCCCCTCCTCCACGATCCCACCTGCCAGACACCGGATGAATACTACTACTATATGTGGACATAAGTGTTGATCAATTAATACCAATTTGATGGTGAGTACATGCGGTGCTTGTTTTTACATTGTTGTGATATTTCACTTAGTAGAATGGGCTCCAGCTCTATCAAGGATAATACAAGAGGTGCTAGATCACCATCATTTTTTGTGGCTGAGTAGAAATCCATGGTATACGTATACTACATTTTATTAATCCACCGTGTGGATTGATGGACACTTGGGTTGTTTCCACATCTTTGGAATTGTGAAATGTGTTGCTATAAACGTTCGAATGCAGGTGTCTTTTTTATAGAATGTCTCTTTTTCCTCTGGGTAGATGTCCAGTGATGGCATTGCTGGATCAAATGGTAGACCTACTTGTAGCTCTTGAATTATCTCCACATTACTTTCCACAGAGATTGTACTAGTTTGCAGTCCCACCAGCAGTGTATGAGTGTTTCTATCTCTCCACATCCATGCCAACATTTATTGTTTTGGGACTTTTTAATAAACACCATTCTCACTGGAGTTAAGTGATATCTCATTGTGGTTTTGATTTGCATTTCCCTGATGATTAGGGATGTTGAGCATTTTTTCATATGTTTGTTTGGCCATTAGTCTGTCCTCTTTCGAAAGTTTCTGTTCATGCTCTTTGCCCACTTTTTTGATAGGGTTGTTTGATTTTTTCCTTGCTGATTTTCCTGAGTTCTATATAGATTTTAGTTATTACCCCTTTTTCAGATATGTAGCATGCAAATATTTTCTCCCAATCTGTAGGTTATCTGTTTGCTCTCATGATAGTTTCCTTGGCTGTGCAGAAGTGTTTTAATTTGATCAGTTCTCATTTATTTATTTCTATTTTTGCTGTGAGTGCCTTTGGGGTATTCTTCATAAATTCTTTCCCTAGGCTAATGTCTATAAGAGATTTTCCAACATTTTCTCCTAGAATTCTTATAGTTTCATGCCCTAGGTTTAAGTCTGTTATTCACCATGAGTTGACTTTTGTGAGAGGTGTTGATCCTGTTTCAGTCTTCTACATGTGGCTATCCAATTTTCCCAGCACTGTTTATTGACTAAGGATTCTTTTCCCCAGTGTATGTTTTTGTCTGCTTTATCAAACATCAGATGGATATATGAGGATGGTTTTATATCTGGGTTCTCAGTTCTGTTCCATTGGTCTATGTCCCTGTTCTTGTGCAAGTACCATGTTGTTTTACTTACTATAGCCTTGAAGTATAGCTTGATATCTGGTAAACTGATGCCTCCCAATTTGTTGTTTTTGCTTAAGATTGCTTTTGCTATTCGGGGTCTTTTCTGCTTCCATATGAAGCATAGAATTATTTTTTGTAGATCTGTGAAAAATGATATCGGTATTTTAATAGGCATTGCATTGAATCTGTAGATCTTTTTGGGTAGTATAGACATTTTAACAGTGTGTATTCTACAGAGCCTTGAGCATGGTGTGGTTTTCCACCTGTTTTCGTCCTCTTCTATTTCCTTCCTCAATGTTTCATGGTTCTCCTTGTAGAGGTCTTTCACCTCCTTAGTTTATATATATTCCCAAGTATTTTCTTTTCTTTATTGCTATTGTAAAGGATATTGAGTCTTTGATTTGGTTCTCAGTTTAACTGTTGTTGGAATATAGGAATGCTACTGATTTTTGTACATTGATTTTGTAACCTGAGACTTTGCTGAATTTGATCAAATTCAGTAGTTTCATGGCAGAATCTTGGGGGTTTTCTAGATATAAAATCATAGCATCAGCAAAGCCATATTCTGATCTTTATTATTACAACTTGTTGTTCCTCACTTCACTAAAAAACAAGAAACACATAAGCAACGCAAAACTAATGGGAAAAGTGCTGATAATATATACCATGCAGTTTTCTTATAATTCTAACTGGATGTACTCTTGTTACAGTAAAAAGAATGAATTTTAACACAATCTCAGTTTCTATTAATATAAATGTATATTTTCAAGTTCATTACATGGGAAGGAATGCTTATATATTTACTTTTGTAAAAATTGCTTTTGTAAAAGTAGTTTATCTCTTGATTAACTTAAATATTATTTCTTTGTTTATATGCTGCTTATTTTGTACAGTCATTATCCCTTAAATACGGAAAACATAATAAAAGACAAGGAAAACTAGCCATTGTCATTTAAGAGAATGAGCTCGGTTATGATTTTTCATTTTGACAAGTTTTATATCTTGTCTTATACAAAGCAGAATTCTATTTTTGTTTTTAATAACTGTGTTGCAAGACTTTTTAATTAACTTGTTTTCAGCAGTATTATATCTTCTTTCAGGTTCTTAATTGATTAGAGGGGGCGCTACTGAACTTCATGTAAAATAAGACACTGAAAAGAAAAAAGAATAATTTAAGTAATAGCAACCATAATTAAGTACAGTTTTCACTGAAAAATCTATAATGCTAAGGATGTATATGCCTGTATTTTTTCATAAGACTATTAGCAATTCAAATCTCATATCATGGTTACATAGAATGTTACTGTAGACAAGTTTTTCAGTCAGAATAAAAACACAATCAGAAAACCCATGTGTTAAGCAGACATAAGTTTGTGTCATGTGGTCAAAAACATTGTCAAATGACTAGATTTTCAGTCAAGTATTTTGGTATTATTTATAAATGTAATATAAGGGTTTGCTATATTTTTATATGTGTGAATAACATTTGAGGTTACTTCTTCAGTTAAAGTGGTTAAAATAGTAGTGGGTCTTAAATATTCAAGAATTTGATTTTTATGAATATTTATGTATATCTATTTGTATAATTCTATGTTGATTTAAGCTTTCTTGGTAAGCTTGATCTTCTCAAATTCCAGTCTTTAAGTTTGAAACTGAATTACCTTGCTGCATATTTTGAAATTTCTAAATCTATTTAAAATAAACTATTACAGGATTGGTTAACAAATAATGTTCAAAGTATTATTTTGTCACATGAAATATGAGTACAATATTAAATGGAGCCCCAAATCTCTCATCAACAAATGAATCTGTCTATGCCACATCTATTTCACTATACTGTTATAATTTCAAAAGACTCCTACAGGAATGGACCCCAAGGTTATAACGTAAATCTCACATATACACATACACTTAAAAATGAAGACAATTTTATTTATATGGGGAAAGAGAGCAAGCTTATTTCTCTGTAGAATAAGGTTTTTCTTTCCATAACATTTTAAAAATAGTTGTTTTTAATAAAGCTTTAACTCATTATATTTTATATAGTTCTTTTACTTTTAACTTTCTGTCTACTTTCATTAATCTTTACAGTTGATGATAAACTTTCATTAGAAAATAATTGCTATGCACTTGAATTAAAATGCATTAATTTTTCCTGTTGCTTAATGGTTAAAAAGTTTTAGTTATGCTAGATAAATATATTCTAGAGATCTATGGTACAATATAGTCCTTATAGCTAACAATATGATATTGTGCACTTCACCATTTGTAAAGAGCTTAGATCTCACATTAAGTGTTCTTACCACAAAAGCAAAACAAAACAAAGAAACTCAGGGAAACTTTTGAGGTGTTGGATGTGTCTCTTATGTTGATTGTGGTGATGGTATCACAGGTGTTTTTATATGTCCAACACACATCATTGTACACATTGAATATGTACAGTTCTTTATATATCAATTATATCTCAAAAATTCTGTGAGCAAAAGAATTATATACTTATCCCCTGATTTTTCTTAACTGATATCTCACTATCCCATTGGAATCATAATAAAAAAGTCTAAAATTGAGTTTTTATTATGTATAAAAACCTTGATCTTGGTAAGTCTTGCAGTAAGAAACAATCCCCAAAAATATTCATGGTTTAAAAGGAAAAGATTTTCACTTGTGGATGGTGGAAGTTTGCCCCAAATTGTCTACTCATGAATCAGAATTCTACAATCTGGATCATTGTCAAATGCTTTGCCAGATAGAGAATCATGCACAAGTGTAACATATGTCATATCGTGGAAATTTTTTGGCCAAAGAAAGTCTCACCCAACTTCAAAGGGACAGGTATGTGTAATCATATTATATATGTAAAAGAATGAACAGCACCAGTGTCTTCTACTTATATATTTATTAAAGAAATGTGATTTCCTAGAAAAAAACAGTCAAGGAATTTGGAGTTAGCATACTATTTTTTAATTACAGTTTACTAGAATGTTGAAAAATCTAGGCTCTAAGCAAAGCTCAGAAAAGCATAAACTTAAATGTTTATGCCTGTTATTAGCTGTGCGAGTCATTGCAAAATTTATTCAATCTCTCTAAACCTTCAGTTTTCATTCTGAAGAAGATGTTAGTACTTTGTGGCCTTATAGAATGATCATTAAAGTTAAATATGACAAACTATGAAAAATGATAGTTTATAACATAATACTAACATATTAAGAGTGCTAAAATGACAATTACTACCATTTAATTATCATTATTATAATAGTTAATATATTTCATTAGAAATTCACCAGGGAATATAGAGTGTATCCAGAGTTAGTACATAGGTTGGAATATTCAGGGTTGCAGAATACTAAATTGGGCAGTTTAATTTAAGAAATAATTTTCTAGCTCTTATTTGGTGGCTGGTTTGTTAGATACAGATAATATAAAGATAATTAAGATTTGGTGTTACCCATAAACTCAAGTATAATTATGAAGCAACATGTTCAAGTGTTATAGTGAAGGATTACATAAAAGGTATTAATAAAATAAAGGCATAATGGGGAAGTGTCCAAACTGGTAACTTCAAGAAGGGATTTATACCTAAAAAGAATTTGTTGAAACAAAACATAAAGCAGAAGACCATGGACAGATGGCTATGTCTATGCTCATATTTTGTATATATCTATAATATATTTCCTTTTCTTTGAATTTACAGCTTGTGTGATAAACAAAGGATTGTGACTATTTACTATGATTATAGTGTAAGTACCAAATCTCAGCAAACATAGGCCATATTTGGGATCTTATAAAAAGTAAGAAAAGGAAAGGTCTTGAAAATAGATTTTACTAATTTTGCAGAAACGTATTCATTTTATCTAGAGAAAAAAAGACTAGATATCATCCTATTTTTATTTAAACTATTTCAATGTTATATATATTTATTAAAATTATATTAATTGTTTATATTTCATTTTATGTAGATTTATATTATACAATAGTAATGTGAATACTTCAGTATGCTAAAGAGATTTATCCAACAGGCTATAGGGTTTCCTTTATTAGTCATTATTGTGTTGGGAACAGTATTGGGGTTGGATGTTAGAGGTTGTCATGTATCCAGTTATTATTATTCAATGCCATTTTTGGCTGAGGAAACAAAAAAAGTGACAATACTAAAACATGAGGAAAAAACTATGCATTTGAGAGTTTTTATTTGACAAGACATCTCCAAATTATTTTGAATGGCTTGGTCTAGACAAAATATTTTGTCAAGCAGCATTTCTCATTGCTTTATCTTGTTATATAAAATTTAAAGCATATGGTCATAATTATACACATATTAGCAAAACATTGGTATAAAAAACTTTTTGAGTTATGTCTAGATTTATGAGTTACATCCCTTTACTAAAGTTTTTATAACATTTTAGCTGGGAACTGGGAATTGAGGTACGAGAGCACTTAAGCTATTTAGAATCAATTGAATTCCAATGAGATGGGGAATGATATGCTCATCAAACAATATATCAGTGGATTTGCAGATGTACAATGATTTTAGAGATGAGTCATGAGCAAGTATGGCATGATGTAAGGAAAAGTAAAGCCAGAATCATGAAACAAGGGTTGAAGTCTGACTTTTAATTCTTCAGTTTTCTCATCTATATAATGGAGATATTGATTTGTGCTCTACAGGATTATTCTGAACTTTAAGTTAGTAAAATAAATTAAAATACATAAATAATGTCTTGTAGATAGCAAGCAAATTTGAAGTTCTCTATGAATGAGATAGTATACTTGTGTGGAATTTTTGTAGGTTAACACTTGCTTTAACACAACATGCTTTTTTTTACTTCAGCATATTATGGGAGTACAAATGTTTAGTTTACATATATTACCTTTGCCCCACCCAAGTCAGAGCTTCAAGCATGTCCATCCCTCAGAGGCTACGCACCACACCCATTAGGTGTGAATATATCCATCCCCTCCTTTCCCCTCTCACCTGCCCAACACCCAATGAATGTTTTTACTATATGGGGACATAAATGTTGATCCATTAATACCAATTTGATGGTGAGTACATGTGGTGCTTGTTTTCCATTCTTGTGATACTTCACTTAGGAGAATGGGCTCCAGCTCTATCAAGGATAATACAAGAGGTGCTAGATCACCATTTTATTTTGTGGCTGAGTAGAACTCCATGATATACATATACCACATATTTTTAATCCACTCATGTATTGATGAGCACTTGGATTGTTTCCACATCTTTGCAATTGTGAATTGTGCTGCTCTAAACATTCTAGTGCAGATATCTTTTTAATAGAATGTCTTTTTTTCCTTTGGGTAGATGCCCAGTAATAGGACTGCTGGATCAAATGGTAGTTCTATTTAAAACATGTCTTTTTAAAAAATTGTTTCTATCTATCTACCTGTCATCTATGTATTATATTTTGTGTCAAGATTTTTCAGAACTTTTTCCATTGATACTTCTATATCTCCATGGTGTGCACAACATCCATGCCCAGCCATATCCTTATGCATAATTGGACACAATGGTGGTTATTTAGTGCTCAACTTCTCTTCCTTTTAAGCACCTTTGCAACACATTTCTAAGTTAAATTTTAGTCAATGAAAAATGCAGTACACATTAATAGGAACTCACCCGGAAAAAAAATGGATTTATCATCAAGAGGGGAAAAACATTTTACATGATAAACTTGGAAAGTTAAGATCTTTGTATATGACTCTTTTTAAATATTTTTAATCATTTAAAAAAGTTTGACAATTTAGCATACACGAAATTCAAACTCCAATTCAGAAGACAAGTGAATACTTCTTTAATTTTAGGAGTCACATTTCTTTGCTAAAGGATCTAACCTGAACAAATCCTACATCCTATTTTATATCTTTTTCACGCCTCTAACCCCCATCGACATCAGTGAACTCCCATTGACTTCAATATGGACAATTTAATTGAAACCTCTGAATGCCCAACTCCTACTGACATAAATTGAAGAAAAAATAATTAGTTTCAGTGGGAGTTATGTGAATGTAGAGATTGAAGTTTGGAGCCAAAGCAGAGTCGTTATTCATTTTCACAGTTTTGACGGTCTCCCAAATTAGAATCAAGGTCTTATTTTTAAAACAAAATAAGAAAAATGGGATACCCTTTTCTCTTTTATACAATTAGGAATGAGATGAGAGGACTGCCTTTTGTCCCCACAGCTTCAATCCACATGTTTTTCAATACACTATGAGGAAACACTATATGTACAACATATGAAGATTGATACTACTTTTCTTAGGAGAATACCCTCGTAAGATATATTTCTTAGGTGAAAGATTTTTCTCATTTTTATTTTGTGATGATATTATAAGTAACATTAGTGGCCTTATAAAAACAAACATTTCTGTAATTAGTCTGTAATGCACTATACAGAAGCCTTTATAATTATCTTAAAATTTCTTTCAGCTATCCTACACTTTTCTACTTTACTACATTAATCCTTAGAGTTGCAAATCTTTGTGTAAATATCTTTCCAGCTATTAATGCTTGGAAATCCACTCTTTCTTAGAAATCAAAGGATCAGAACCAAGTGTGATGATCTTGCATGTTCAAAAATTTATGCCATAAATTTCAGGCCAGCACACCTGAAACCTAAAACTAACTCCACATCTCAAATAAAAGTCTGTTAGCATAAGACAAATAATTCCCCCAAGTGCACAATTTCTTCAAAAGATGCAGTTTGTCTTAAATATATGCTGGTAACTCAAAGAAACTGTAACACATCTGTTTAGTTCTTTCCAAAGTAACTAATTACAAGCAGAATTTAGAGCAGAACATTTTGTGAAATGGTGGAAAATAGGCCCATAATTCACAATTTTTTAGCAGCTGAGTTGAGTTCATGTGGTCCACTTGCAGTTTCCACAAAGACTCAAAAAATAGCTGAAATAATTTATGAAACAATTCATTACTTTCTTTGTTTCAAATTCAAAAAATAAATAAAAGGAAAGGAATAGAGTCTCTTGTACAGAACCAGGTGGTGAACTGGTGAATAAATGTAGGTTGGGGGAATGAATAAATCTTCAGTCAAAAGCCAAAGGTCTGGCCAGTGGCTTAAACAGTCAAAATGAGCCTGGATAAAAAATTTATTCTGGAAACCTTTTCAACAAAGAAATCTCCCCTTTTTTCAGGGTCTGGCTAAACATATGGAAATTTCTTGGTAGCAACATAAGGAAGAAGATATTTTTCACTAAAGTTTTATGAAGAAGTTCATAAATTAAATAAATAAAAGGCTGATTAAATGATATTGTTCAAGCGTTGCAGGTTGCCAAAGGTCTACCATTGACACTCATTGGAAAATCTCCTTCCCGGTGTTTTTCCTCTCAGATCCCAAGCTTATGTGTTTTGGCCTAATACTCTAATCTTGGACTACCTTTCAAGTCTCTTAAACCATTGGGACTTGTGCATATTTGCACACTAGCCACACTGGCTTAGATTTATCACAGACTGGTAAAATGATTTTGCAGTAATGTTTTGTTTGGTTTTGAGCAAATAAGTAAATATTTAGGTGTGGATTAGTGTTAAAATGGGAATCCATAATGATAGCATAAATTTTCCTGAATTGTAGTCTAATATTTAATAATTCTCATGATACCTAAGAATCAACTGCCAATTGGAACATATAATGAGGTTACAGAAGGTTAGAATTTGTGGAATTTCCACCATTTAGCATTGTCATATCAGGTAGTGAGTCTGAATTTGTGCCAGTATTATAGGGACCACCTAAGTGCTAGAACATTGAAAGAAGGTGACATGGAGATTTTATTAAGTTTGAGTCACAGCAAGATTCTGATTCATTCTGGGCCAGACTATTATCCCAGACTTTTGAAGGCCATAACCAGAAAGTACATCAACTATTACCTAATTCTGCCATTTCTAAGTTTGGCTGAGCATCAGAATCACTTAGGGAGATTTTTAGAGACTCTGCACTCAAGTAAAGACAATTGACTAGAACCTTATCTCAGTCAGAGAAGGGCATTCTCCCTCTCTAGCAACAGCCTCCTCAGTCCCTAGGCTTCCTGTCTCACATAAGGGGAAAGAAGCTATACCAATAAGCAGTGCTGTGCAGAGACACAGGCCTACTAAAAGTTTGAGATTTAATCATGACGTTGTAGAATGCTTCTCCTTTTCCAAACTTTACTACTATACCAACAGAATAGCAGTATAGCAGTATACCTGGAGCAGTTGCGAGACACAGATTTTGTCTCAGGAGGAGTACTTAGGGGAGTCCAAAATAAAGAGAGAATAAAAAAGCAAAGAAACAATAGAGATTCGAGGAACCTACAGAGTACGATTCTGGAACCTACAGCCACAGCAAGCATTAAACATAGATCAACTCCTGGCCAAAGAAACATAAAACCTCACACTAAAGCTCTGTATCTCAATTTCTATTACCTGTTCCATCATATCAGGTGTTCAAGAAAACATTGCAAGGTATACCAAAGGCAAGAAAAAAACAGTATGAAGAGACAAAGCAAGCATTAGAACCAGACTCATACAAGAGACAAATGTTAGTGATATCAGACAGAAAATTTAAAATATCTATGATTAATATTTGGAGGGCTCCAAGGGAAAAACAGACAACATGCAAAACCAGATCCAGATATGTACTATAAGTAGAAAAAAGGAAATTCTAAGAAAAAAAAAATCAAAAAGAAAAGCAAGGAATCAAAAATACTGTAAGAAAAATGAAGAATCCTTGTGACAGACCCAAAAGTAAACAGGACACAGCTGAGCTTGAAAATAGGTCAATAGGACCTTCCTAAACTAAAATGCAAAGAAAAAAAGAATTTTTTAAAAAAGAATATAATATTCAAAATATGGGATGATTTTAAAAATCCTAAATACCTATAACCTATATACGAGAAAGAGAGACAGAAGGAAGTAGAAATATTTGAAGTATTAATGGCTGAGAAGTTTCCAAATTAATTGCAAGCACCAAACCAGAGTTAAAAGCAGCTCAGAAAACATCATGCTTGATAAATATAAAACAACAAATACTACAACTAAGCATATCATATTCAAACTGCAGAAAACCTGAGACAAAATAAAAAAACATGAAAGCAATAATAGAAAAATAAGCACCTTACCTGTACAGGAACAAAGAAAAGAATCACAATTGCCATCAAATTAAAAAAACCTGGAAGTCAAGAAAATGGAGTGAAACATTTAAAGTGTTCAAATATCAACAGCAACTATAACACCACCACCACAACCCCCAGTAACCTTGTATTATATACCCATTGAAATTACCCTTCAAAAATAAAGAAGAAATAGACATTCTCTGAAAGGCATAAACTAAGAAAATTTATCATTGCCAGGCCTTCCCTGCAGAAATTGTTTAAAGAAATTCTTTGGCAGAAGACAAATGATATTGGACAGAAGCTCAAGTCTACAAAAGGAAAAGAAAAATATAAGAGAAGTAATAAACAGGAGTAAAATAAAATCCTTTCTTTTTCTTACTCTTGATTGAAATGAAGGACAACTTTAACAATTGTAGAAATCAAATGATAAAATATTAAAGTAAACACAAATCAATGTATAGGGTATATCATAGCATATGGATAAGGGAAATGAATGACAGAATGTCATAAGGGATGGTAGAATAAGAAATTTTTTCTTATAAAGTGTGTGCACTATGTGTAATGTTACATAGTGTTATTTGAAATTAGGCTTAGAACATTAAAAATGTATTTTGGAAGAAGAGCAATGGTAGCTTAAAGCAACAGAAGAAATAAACTAATAAAAATTAAAGCAAATATCGGTGAAATTCAAAACAGAAAAAAAGTAGAGAAAATCAACAGAAACAAAAGCGGTCCTTTGAAAAGATCAATAAAATTTATAATCCTCTAGCCAGGGTAACCAAGAAAAAAAGAGAAAAGATACATTTTACCAATACAAGTAATACTGAACCCATGGATTTTAAAAGGATGCTAAAGGAGTTCGATGAGTAACTTTATACCCACAACTTTGATAACTTAGATTAATTGAAGAGGTTCCTTAAAAGACATAAAATACCAAACTTATTCAAAGAGAGATAGATAATATGAATGGGCCTATAGAAAGGGGCAGCCTTACAAAAATTAACCAGAAAATATCTAATCCTGCAATTTCTTAGTAACAGTTAAATATCAATCCTAAGGGTTCTGTCACTAACAGACACCCTACTAGAGTTCTGTTTTGCACAATTTCTGAAAAGAACTGAACAGACAGAAAAGAGATGTAAATCTTTCTCTCTTAAAATTGCTTTTGAGCATCTGTTTTTACAGAGTTCCGGACAGAACAGCAGGGTGCGAGTTTCAGGACTCAGCCATACCTTGAGGGCAGAGTCACATCTCCTGTGATAATTCCTTCTCCAAAGAAAGGTAGGAGAAACAACTTTTGGGTTATGACATCCTGCTGCCACTTTTATTATCATCTTGCCACCAAGAAGAACGAGAAGAGTGAATACAGTAGTTTCACATACCCTGTTAATTTGGCTACAATCATAAATCTTCTTCACCTCCTAAATAAAAGTGTGAGTACCTGATTCTTTCTGCTAACACTATCTCCCTCTCTTTCACAGTGTTGGCCCTTTTTTGCCTGGGAAAAGTAAAATAAACTTCTTTTTATCCTAATATTTATCTGGAGAAATCTTTCCCAAAAAATGCATGCACTGTCTCTCCACCCTAACACCTATACCTATTAAATAAATATAATCAATAATTAATAACCTACATGAAAAGGGAGCACCAGACACACTTTGTTTCCATGGTAAATTCTACCAACATTTAATGAAGAAATAGTACCAATTCTCCCAAACTTCTTCCAGAAAATAGAAGCAGTAGGAACAATTTTTAATTCTGAAATCATAGAATAATATCATAATTACCCCTAAACAAAACTAAAATCATTACAAGAAAGGAATTCTAGGATGGATATCTGTCATGTTGCAAAAGTCCTCAACCAAGTATTAGCAAATCAAACCTAACAATGTTCAACAAAGTCCTATAATAAGACTGATTATGTGAGCAAGGCTTATTGATTCCATATCCCAAAATCAATCAGTTTAATAAATCACATTAAGATACTAAAAAGATAAAAATCATGTGACAATAACAATTGATGCAGAAAAAAACAATTGGCAAAACCCAACACCCATTTATGATAAAAACTCTCAGTAAACTTTATATAGAGAGGAAATTTCCCACCTTAAAAAGAAAGGTCTAAAAAAACAAACAAAAAAAGTCAATAAACTTTATACAAAATGATGAGACATTGGACACTTTCCCTTTATGACCAAGAACAAGGCAAGGACACCTCTCCCCATTGTACCTATTTAACATTGCACTGGAAGCCCTAGTAAGTACAAGACAAGAAAATAAAATAAAAGGAGACAGAGTGGTAAGGAAAGAATTAAAGGATTAGGCTCAGAATAAGCACACTACCCTTTCATCCTCATATCATTTGACCAAAGCCAATCCCAAAGTCAACTAGAGAAGTGTACTTTCCTTTTTCTATGAGAGCAACTATAGGGTTATGTATCAAAAGCCAGGGAAATAAAGATGAGTAAAGAATGTTAGCCAATAGTTCCATTGAAGACAATGTGTTCTCTTGTTCACAATCATTTATAAACTTACCCCATGTAAAACATGTAGGAAAAACACACTCATTCTATAACCCCTAATGTAATCACATTGGGACTGAAGTCTAAGATCTTTTGATCTATGTCTACATCAAGTTTGGATTAGCTTCTCATGGTTCCAAGATTTATGAACTTAAGAGAAAACATTCCTCCAACATAAAAATGGCAGAAAAGGGAAAGTATATTCTCAAGAAAAACTTGTATTTAGAAAATTTGGAGCACATAACAGTGACTTGTTGATTTATTCCTAAGCTTTGTGAAATCCTGCTGGACAAATGATGCCAGGTCTCCCTCTCTGCAGGGTTGGGAATGCATTTAATAGGCTGATTCTGCTTCCTGGTACTACTTCACCATTTCATTATTCTCCAAGGCTTTTGGATCTGCCCTAAAGATACTTTGAAATGATACAAGTAGATCTACCATTTGATCCAGCAATCCCATTACTGGGCATCTGCC
>VBSM01003169.1:6594254-6609637 GCA_008086735.1 Cheirogaleus medius | reverse complement strand
AATATATGTAACCATAATATTTGTACCCTCATAATATGCTGAAATAAAAAAAATGTAAATAAAAAGAACATCCTTCTTTTGTCATTAGTATTATTATTTTGGTCATTTTTAGAGAATTGTAAAACATGCCTCTGGGGGATGAAGAACTTACCCATCCTTCTTCTTGCCTATAGAATGTTGAACATCAGGATAACTTTTCTTATCTTGAATCATCTTAGTCAAGACTTGATCCACAATTTAAAATACATTTTTCTTAAAAACGTTATAGGGTTTCTATGTATTTGAATTTGGTCAATTCTGTTTGCCACAATCTCATGATACTTTTAGAGCCATTCATTTCCCTCTAGATTTAATTCCAAGTAATTAAGGCACATTGTTATTCATCAAAGCCATTTCCTTATTCCTTTTGCCCAACAGACAAGATTTTTTAGATGTCATCTTAATTTTTTCATAGATCTTATCAAAGTGATTCCCTTGCCATTGACGTTATCTGTATTTTCAGGCTGTATCTTAATTTGATAATCTTTTGATGATTGAAGAGATAGGAAATAAGACTGTTTTATTTACCCATCCAGAATGTTTTGAGCTCTCTACATTATTTCTAAATTCTGCTTGCAATCTGTCTGATTCTTCTCTGAGCTTATTAATTTCTTGTGGGTAACTATATTATGCAACAACAAACTCAACCTTTCAACATTTTGCCTATAAACTATCTTGCTACAATTTCATTTGGAACATTTTCTATTATTAAATTTAACATAAGTGATAATTTTACCACTATAAAACATTTATATAATAACATAAATTACAGATCCTTTCAATATATGACACATTTTAAAATATTCAATACAGTTTATATCCATTCTTGAATAAAACACTTAGATTAGAAATAGAACACACACACATTGTGTGTTGATTTGTAGCAGATCTTTCTTGCAGTAACAAAAGTCATGGTAGCTTTATGTAGCATTTTCCAAAAATATGTAATTTTTAAACAAATATTAATATAAAACAATAAACTTTAAAAAATTAATATATATGACATTATGAGTATTGAGCTATAGAAATATCCCCAGGTTTTTAAAATATAAATCAGTATATAATTTAAAAATTTTAAGCCATTCTCTATTTAGAGATATACATGGGAATATGAAATGCTTGAGTGAAGTTTATAAATGCTGTGTTTTACACTTGTATAGGTTCTTTGTATGTTACTATGACAAGAAGCTAATTGTGAACTAATAATAATTGTATGGATCCTATGGGAATATAAATGTCATACACATATTTTTAACAGTTATGCTTTGAAACAAATGGAATTTGAATGGTGTAAAGCACAGAGCACTTGTAAATAACTAAACATCTCTAGATATACTCAAATAGAAGAATTTTCCTTTCATAACATTGAAAGAAAATAAACCTTCAAAACACAGCAGTTTTTTTGTAATATAAGTGGCTCTATGTGCAGTTTAGTCAAATTAAAATTTAAAGATTGCATAAAAATTTGTATAACACTATGAAATTAAGTTATTTTAGAACTTTATTAAAACACTTGGTAACTAATAGTTCAAAAAATTGCTGAAAATTTGTATGTCCTTAGGTAAGAAGAAATTTCTTTTAAGGTTAAAATATTTTCAGAACAGCAAATGGTCTATTTTATTGTGGTTATTTTCTTTTTGACCTCCTTTCTCTGAAAATCCCTTTGTTTACATTGAATACGATTTTAAAGTTGAAAAAAGTTTTTGCTACAAAAGTTTATGTATTGTCACTGATAACTTTTTTGCACATTTTTTGAGTTTACTTCACCTGTATTTATCAGCAAAGGAGCCATCATCTCACACTGAGGTAGGTATTCTATTTATCTTTAGAATTTGCTCCCTATTTGATATATTAAAGATATCATTTACTAGTCACTACTGATTTTACCAGACAGAGGTTCAAATATTAAGTCTTTTTCTCATTCTATAAAGCATAATGAGATCTATAGAAGTTCCATTTTGTTGTGTGTAGCCTTTTTAGAGTAATACAATCTCTGAGACCAGGCAACCTAGTATTGAATACTGATTCCATGTTGTACTAAAGGTTTGTTCTGGGTAGGATTTGATCTTTCTAAGCTTCAGTATCCTTTGCTTTCATTGATTGAATCAGTTTGATTGTCACTAGTATTGTTGCTTTTAAAGTTATTTTAAAATTATTTCTATTATACTCAACTCTGATTCTGAGAGTCTGAAAATTTCATTTCTTCATTATCAATTAAATTCCTGTTGAACCATGTCAACAGAGGGCTCTAGAGGGCAATCTGAAGATAGGAGAAAATATTTCTTTCCCAGTTCCTTGCTGACCCTGCTAGAAAAACTCAGCCATAGCTCTTCCATTGAGAAAGGCAGTTGCTTCCAGTTTTCAACTATTGTTTATTTTTACAGGAGCCCCAGAACCAGGATCATCCTGCTCTTCCTCCAAATTCCTGAGATACCCACACCAACCAGACTGTTCACCCTCCTCAGAGATCTCAGTTTCAGATCTCTAGGTTCTCTGCTCCAGGCTTATAGTTTATCAGTTCCAACTGCTACCTTTTTTAACCCCAGCCTCAGGACAGTAGTGATGACCCGTGGGTGGTAGCTTATAGTATTTGCTATTTCATATTTCCTATGTTTCTTTTCCACTCTTTCAGCTCTCCAAAAGCTTTATAGCCATTTGTTTATATAGAATCTTTTTATTTTAAAACCTAGTAAAGTCCTGCTTCCTAACAGTACCACAAGTGATACTTCTTGAGGTTTTATGAGAAATGAATGAAGTATGTATGAAACACTTAAGAGTTAGCTTTTATTATGATGATCCTTATTGTAATTTAGAGAAGTTCATTTATTAATCCATTAATAATCAATCCAAGCAAATTATTATCCATTTCATTATACCCAAATAAGTGTTCTTTTAATGGATGAGTGTGATAGTCCATTTTGCATTGCTATAAAGGGATACCTGAGGCTGGGTAATTTATAAAGAAGGAGGTTTATTTGCAATTCTGTAGACTGTACAAGGTGTGTGGCACCAGCATCTCCTTCCAGTGAGGGCTTCAGGGAACATCCAATCAATATGGAAGGGGAAGGGGAATCAGGCGTATTACATGGTGAGAGTAGGAGCAGGAGAGGGAGAAGGTGGTGCCAGACTCTTTTAAACAACCAACTCTCCCATGAACTAATAAAGGGAGAACTCACTCATTATCTCAGAGAGTACACCAAACACCTCCCTCTTGGCCCCACCTGGGGATCAAACCTGGGCATCAAATTTCAACATGAGATTTGGAGGGGTCAAACATCTAAACCATATCAATGAGTGTCATATTATATTGTTAAATCTCCAAATTATCTCTGCCTTTTCAAAATTGCATTTATAAATTTTTAAATAACTTGTTTAATTTATCTTGTGATAGTTATTTTATAGTGGATCAATTTATCTGGTTCATATTGTTTGACTATTCCTATTTTTCTTTGTTATCCTAAGCCATTAGAGTTTCAAATCACCTATAAAAGACAACTTTGTGTGTGTGTGTGTTTTACTCAGTGATATTAGGAAAATAATATAATTGTAAATTCTGCTAGTCAAAATTTTTCCTTCTCAAGCAAAGGATTTCCACTTCTTGATATACACTTATTCTTAAGTGCTACTTTAAAGATAATTAAAAGAATTTTACTCCTCAATGTTTTAACTAAGTGAATGAAAATTCAGCATTTGCCAAACATTTACAATGAATTAGATTTCATTTTTAGTGCCTTACAAAAAAATAATCATTAATCCAAACTCATTATTTTGTGGATATTTAGAAACTGATTCTAAAGTTTATGTGGAAAGGCAAGAGACCTATAATAGCCAACATAACATTAACAAAGAACAAAGACTGACATTACCCAACTTAAGCTATAGTAATCAGGACAGCGTAGTATAAGTAAAAGAATAAAACAACAGATCAATAGGCAGAATAAAGAGCCTAGAAATAGGCCCACACAAATATAATAAACTAACTTTTGACAAAAAAGCAAAAGCAATTCAATGGAGAAAAGATTGTCATTTCAACAAATGGTACTGAACCACATGGATATTCATATGCAAAAAAATAAAATTAAATGTAGACATACATCTGACACCTTCCATAATATATTCAAAATGGATCAGAGACCTAAATGTAAAATGCAGAATGATAAAACTTTTAAAAGATAACATTGGGTTTGATGATGAGCTTTTATATTCAACATCAAAAGTACAATTTATAACAAAACAGAAAAAGTCACTACAATGGACTTTACTAAAATTGAAAACTTTTGTTCTGTGAAAGACAATGTTAAGAGAAAAAAACGTAAGCCACAGATGGGAGAAAGTCTTTACAAAACACATCTGTTATCAGATGTATTTGTACATCTGAAATATACAAAAAACCTTTGAAACTCAACAATAAGGAAATAAGCCAGATAAAAAATGGATAAAAAGATATGAACATATGAACACTTTGCCAAAGAAGATACACAGATGGCAAATAATCATATGAAAAGAAGCTCAACATCATATGTCATTAGGGGAGTTGCAAATGAAAACAATAATGAGGTACACACCTATTAGAATGGCTAAAACCCCAAATATAGATAAGAGAAAATTCTGACAAGAATGTGGAGCAACAATAACTTTCATTCAATATTGATGGGAATGCAATATGGTACAGCCACTTTGGAAGACAGTTTGGCAGTTTCTTACAAAGCTAAACATAGGCTTACCATATGATCCAGCAATTGTACTCCTAAGTATTTATACAAACTAGTTGACAACTTATGTGCACACAAAAACTCACATATGGATGTTTATAGAAGCTTTATTCATAATCATTTCAATTTGGAAGTAACCAAGTAATCCTTTAGTAGGTGAATAAATGAAAAAAAAAACTCTGTTACATCCATATAATGAAATATTATTCAGTATTAAGAAATGGGTTATCAAGCCACAAAAAAAGATATTGAAGAACCTTAAATGCATGTGGCTTAGTGAAAAAAGTCAGTCAGAAAAGGCTATATATTGTATTTTTCTACAATATGACATTCTCTAAGCAGTGGTCCCCAACCTTTTTGGCACCAGGGACCTGTTTCACGGAAGACAATTTTTCCACAGATGGGGGTCAGGGTGGGTATGATAGGGAATGCTCAGGTGGTGATTGGTGATTCGTGGCCCAGTTCCTAACAAGCTACATACAGACCAGTACTGGGCTGCAGCTCCGGGCATGGGGACCACAGCTCTAAAGGATAAAACTATAGAGATAGTTAAACAATGATTGGTTGTCAGTGGTTTGAGGGGAAGGAGGGAGGTATGAATGGATAGATCAAAGGGGAATTTTAGGGCAGTGAAACTATTCTATTAAATAATGTAATGGTGGATACATGACATTTTGCATTTTTCAAAACTCATACAACTGTATAACACAAAGAGGGAATTCTAATGTAAAATATGGATTTTAGTGAATGATAATGTATCAATATTAGTTCATCAATTGTAACAAATATACCACATTAACTCAATAATTAGGTAAATGGTGTGCAAGAGAAGGGGAGATGTATTGGAACTCTTTTTAATTTCTCCTCTATGATTCTGTAAATTTATTTTTGTGAAAATATCTATTATTATTCTATTATTTTTCTTGTTAAAAATTCATGTATTTATGGCTAGTGGAAGATAATACTGCTTATTATACTGTTTTATGTGCTGGTAGATGCTCTATAAATACTCTCTCTTTTATTTGCTTTGTTGTCTCAGTTATATTTAATGCAGAAAATAATGTGTGTGTCTCATATATAGATATTGCTATTTCTCCAGCATAAGAAAAAATTTAACTTCGAGTGATGATGAGTTAGAGAGAATGTTTCATAGGTGTGCGTTTAATTCAAAGATGATACTATTGTACCACCATCAGAAAAAAATCCTTGGCATATTGGTGACAGATTATAAAGAATGCTCCATGTGTTTTAATCACCCATCCCCATGTAAACAAGATAAAATAATCTATGAACAATTTAACGAAAAAACATTTGCTTATAACTAAACTTTTTATAGTGGAAAGGTACCTGTATTAGTTTTCTAATGCCGCCATAAAAAATTACTACAAAGAAATGGCTTAAAACTACAGAAATGTATTTTCTCACAGTTCTGGAAGCCAGAAATCTGAAATCAGGATGTTGGAAGAGACACTATTTTTCTGAAGGATCTGGGGAAGAATTCTTCTTTGCCTTTTCCTAGCTCCTGGCTGTTACCATAACACATGTTGCTCCTTGGCTTATAGCTGTATCAATCCAATCCCTGCCTCTGTTGACAAATGGCCTTCTTCTCAGTGTGTCTGTATCAGAATCTGTCTCCCATTTTTTTCTAAAGACACCAGTCATTGAAATCAGGGAACACTCTAATCCCCTATGACTTAATCCTAATTTAGTTAATTATATCTGCAAAGACTGCATTTTCAAATAAGTTCACATTCTGAGGTGTTAGGTAGAATAAATTTGGGATGTAGAGGCATTTTTAAACCTAGCATAGTACCCTTCCACTGAATCTATCAATGGAACTTGCTTATTTAGCACTGTGTTCTCGTGGGTCTAGATGAGATATCTTTTCCACTGATAATATCATGTTTTCTAATGTCTGCATTATAATTAATTCAAAACATAGAATGAAGAATGGACAGTAATGGGTATACTGTGATGAAGGGGTGACTTTTAACTAGATCTTAATATACCTTTCTTTTTTTAGTGTGTTCAGCTTTTTAAAAACACAGAAAGCTAATGTGTTTATATCAATGGAAAATAATTTCATATTAAGTAGGTTATAATAATTGAATAATATAAAATAATACTTTAGACAAAAAAAGTTTTTTTCTTTTAATTAATTCAAAATTCTTAAGTGACTTAATGATCTCAACTCAGCTTGCATGTGTGTATTTTAATGGAATTTAATTTTCTTTATGATCTGTGTTAGAGGCCCTGTAAAACTTTCCATGTTTGTGTGTTACTCTAATAAAATCATCACTGTAAGTGCAAAAAACAATACCATGACATATAAAATAAGCTAATATTTCCATATAGATTGATTTAATGTATTGTATTGTATAATGACAAAAAAGAATCTGCTTATACAAAATATGTTTATTATATAATAATAAATATATAAAGAGTCTAATGTATATCTTACTTGTAAATTTGTTCAATAGTATTATTTGTTATTTATTGTATATTCACTGTTTTTTGTCAAGAACTAAGATTTACAGTTGGCAGAGAAATTTTAAATAGAAAATAAATACCTATAAGCTTTGTATTATCTGAGAACATATGTTCTCACAGTAGTTCTGTATCTTATTAACCAAAATTTCTGATTTAAGTTAATCAGAGTATGTTACATGGAAATTCAAAAGAATGTTGTTTTCATGTTATTCCCACCTCTATTTTATTTTATTTTTTTATTTCGGTATATTATGAGAGTACAAATGAATAGGTTACATATATTGCCTTTGTCCAACCCAAGTCAGAGCTTCAAGCATGTCCACCCCCCAGACAGTGAGCATCACACCCATTAGGTGTGTATATACCCCTCTCCTACACTTCCCTCCCACCTGCCCAGCACCTGATGAATGTTACTACTATATGTGCACTTAAATGTTAATCAGTTAATACCAATTTGATGGTGAGTACATGTGGTACTTGTTTTTCCACTCTTGTGATACTTCACTCAGTAGAATGGGCTCCAGCTCTATCCAGGATAATACAAGAGGTGCTAGATTGCCATTGTTTTTTGTGGCTAAGTAGAACTCCATGGTATACATATATCCCATTTTATTAATGCACTCATGTATTGATGAGCACTTGGAGTGTTTCCACATCTTTGTGATTGTGAATTGTGCTGCTGTAAACATTTGAGTGAAGATGTCTTTTTTATACAATGTTTTTTTTTCCTATCACGAGAACAAACAGACAACCTACAGAATGGGAGAAAATATTCACATGCTACACATCCAATAAAGGGCTAAATAACTAGAATCTACATAGAACTCAGGAAAATCAGCAAGAAAAAAATCAAACAACCCCATAAAAAAGTGGGCAAAAAACATGAAAGGAAACTTTTCAAATGAGGATAGACTAAAGGACAAAAAACATGAAAAAATGCTCAACATCGCTAATCATTAGGGAAATGCAAATTAAAACCACAATGAGCTATCTATCACCTTACTCCTGTTAGAATGATTTTTACTAAAAAGTCCCAAAACAATAGATGCTGATGCAGATGCAGAGAGAAAGGAACACTTATACAGTGTTGGTGGGTACAAATTAGTACAACCCCTATGGAAAACATTATGGAAATTTCTCAAAGAACTAAAAATAAACCTACTATTAGATTCAGCAATCCCACTACTGGGTATGTACCCAAAGTAAAAGGAGTCATTTTATCAAAAAGGCACTTGCACTCAAATTTTTATTGCAGTAAAATGCACAATTGCAAAGATGCGGAATAAATCCAAGTGCCCATCAATTCATGAGTGGATTAACAAAATGTGGTATTTGTATAATAATGGAATACTACTCAGCCATTAAAAGGATGAAGTAATGCCTTTTACAATAATTTGGAAGGAATTAGAGACTATTAATATAAGTGAAGTATCTCAAAAATGGAAAAACAAACATCACATGTATTCTTTAATAAATTGGAACTAAGTGATGGACACACAAATACCCAGAGGAAAGTAAAAGTCATTATAAATCAAGCAGGGAGGGGAGGTAGAGTGAAAGGGCAAAAACTCACCTAACAGGTACAATGAACACTTTTCAGGTGATTTGTAGCCCCAACTCAAGCCTTGTATCAAAAAAATCTATACCCCCTTAATATTTTGAAATTTAAAAAATATGATTTTCTGTTTTCCCTTATCATAGCCTATTTGGATTTCTTGTTTATTTGATGATTCCCAAAACACAGGTTTGTTAGAGATGTGACTTGTTCGCTCTTTCCCTAAGGACATGCTGTGCTTACCACATACCTCATCACATCCTAACTATTCTGCCAGGCCATCATGAGATGTGACTTTTTTGTTTGTTTGTTTTGTTTTTTAAATGAATTTTATGTCTGGAGCAGATTTTCAACAGAGAGAACTTCCTATTTTAATTTTAATAATGTTGTCTTAAAATATAGATATAATGGATATTTTAAGAAATATACTTCTAACAATAAGTAATTAATAATATTTACATTGTTAACAATTATCTCTAGGCTTTTTAACTTATTTTTATGAGACAATCAGTTTTTTTCATATTACAGGTCACTTGTGATCACATTTACATAAAAGCAAAGATCAAACATTACTCGAATTATATATGTTTACTGTAATGCAATCACTAATTGAATAAATAGAATGCAGAGAAGATAAATGTTTGTCAATATGGGCATATTTTCCTATCATGCTTTAAAAGTGGTACAAAAATGCCTTATTGGCTGTCTATTGCAGCATTCTTGTAAAAAAAAAGAAAAAGAGAGGTAATATTAAACTTATGTTTAAAGATACAAAAGAAAGTAAATACAGCTGTGTGTTATACATGTTCATGGGTAAGTTCATCTGCTTTTTCTCTCTTTCTGTTTTTCTCTTTCTCTTTATTAAAATTTCAAAACATGTTCATCTTTTGGTGTCCTAAAAGTAAAAAGGAAACAAAAACAGATTTTGCTATTAATAAATCAACTACTTAATGACATCTTCAAAGGTAAAGAAAATAAACCCATTCAATATTTATCCTGTAAAAAAATTAGAGTTAACTTCTTTCTACTTTCCTCTAAAATATTCACCAAGCAAGAAATACATAAAAATTGATTAAAATTACTAAATCTAGGGCCAATAAAAAACAAATGTTAGAAATTTGGATAAATATCAATTAATACAAATTCCATTTATAAACATCATTAGTGGCAGATTCTCTTATCCCCTTATGAAAAAAGAGCAACCCTGCATGGCTGAAAGGGCATGGTGTCATGAATTCTTTTCCATTATTTGTCCTTGATTCAGAGAAATAATGTTGGTACCAAATAGAAAACTTGGAAGCAATTTTTCTCTTCCCTCCTGCTGTTAACTTTTTTTAAAGTAAACATCTGTTCTACATGACTGTTTTCTAATATTTTCTCCCCAGCACCACTTTTACATCTTTTCAGAGATTGCAATTCCTACCAATTAATGTGGTAGGAAAAATTATGTGTTTTGTAATATCATATTATATCCTGGGAGGTGTCAAATTTAATAATGAAGTCCTATATACAGATAAGAGGCAAGAAAAGTCTGGATTGCAGTGTATGGTCAAGATTATACAAACATGCATTGTACCTTTTGGGTCAAGATTATCTTCTTTTCCCCTGTCCTCCTCAGGCGGTGGAGAAAGGAGATAATCATATTTGGTGCAACATATATCCTGGAATTTGAACTGAAAAGCCTGCATATTATACCACTTTCCACAAGTAGTTCTGAAAAAGACTTCACTCTTAAGTAAGTGTGTGATGAATGATCAAAAACAAACAAAGCTTCATTAACTCTGTTGTTCAGCAGACATGCAACCTGATTATGTTTCTCCTGAATAAAATAATAATAATAATATAGTAAGTAAACAGAAGTCAACAGACTTATGATAGGACATGACAGAATATAGGCAGAAAAACTTCTAGAGAGTCCAGAGAGACTTTTACTCGACTACAGGTTCACAGTGTCATCCCCAGCACCTGGCACAGGTGAATGCCTGTGTATAAATTATGTAAGAATTTGCAATGACTGGGGGGGAAGGAAAGTAAATGACTAATGTGGAATATAAATTTTAGCAGATGCAGAAAATAAGAAAAAGAGAGAAATTGTAGATGAAGTGATTATATTCTGGATGTTGAGAAAATGATGCTACCAAAAATCCAAATGTGGCTAACACCATAAAATGTATGAAAGAAAATGAGTTTTATGATATAAATATGTAGTCATAGACACTATTTCTATGGTTACATATTAGATAAAATTCTATTGCTATTTGATTTAAATAGGGCATTAAATAATGGTTTATGGATGCTTTGAACACTTTGACAATATTTTATTACAGGGACAGGAAAAATTGCTGGGCAATGGTTTAGCCTCTTCTATATGATATAAGAAGGTGGACTCTAAGAGAAAGGAGCAAAATTTCATAAGAGAAAAGGTTGACTTCAATAAGAAAAGTTTAAGAATAAGAAATTTAATTTAAAAAATGGCTGATCTTAAAGCTTGATTGATCACAGATTTCTCTGAATTGTCACACGTGATTGAATGCAAATAATTATTCAAATAAAAAAGTATGTGATAAAATAACATAATGAAATATTAACTAGAGTGAAAAACTTTGCATGTACTTTTATTATGATTATGATTTATACACATTTTAGTTATATATAATCTTTAATCATATAACTCTGTTATTTCTTTAATCCTATCAGGTAGATCAATCACAAGCAACTATCTTTATAATATGATGTTATAAAGAGGAAAGATTTTTATAACTTCCAAAAAATTAAGAAACTTTTATGAAAATATATTTAAATTGTATATTAGTTCTTAGAAAAAGGAAATCATCTGTTATGATAATTCTCTAAAAGGAAACCAGATCAGATAGAAGTGGTTATAGTAGATATTATATTAGCCCATCAGAATTGCTCCTCTGCCAGATGTGAAACTTTTAAACTTGTGACTTAGTGTGAAATCATACATTTTGAATGTGACTTTGGGTGAATAAAAATATTATTATGAGTAGGCTAATCTCACTGTCTTTAAAGAAAAGGTGTCAAACCTTTTTTTATATTCTGTAATATAATATTTTAAAATCTCAATAAAATTGTAACATAAAATTCTATTTCATTTTCTTCTTATTTCTACTAGTAGTATGTGAAAATCTAGTAAGTATACATAATACGATGAGTTAAATAATACAGTCTATATAAATGCATGCATTTCGCACACAATGAGTGTTTATATTCCTAAGAACACAAAATATATACATCCATTTCCACTAAAAAAAAATCCACAAACACCTAATACTTCAGAAGTTATGACACTTCTTTTATCAGAAGGGGTTAGTGAAATTAGAGACTTTATCTATTTAATTCAATTCTCTATTTCCAGGACCTAGAACAATACATCAAATATGACAAGTGCCCACTCAATATTTATTGAATAAATGATTTTTCTAATCACTAACTAAATTGCCTGACAAAAACCTAGATCCACAAGGGTAATCAATGTTACCATTTCAAATCATGAGTCCACTTTTCAACAGAGATACATAATGTTGATCAATTTAGTTTCATAAATATTATGGTACAGTGGAAAGAACAACGAATATGTTTTTAGCAGATCTGGTTTTGAATTTCAGGTACATATATTATGTGGACATATAGGAATGTATCAATCAGATTAAAATGGGAAGAGAGAATCCACATAGTTTGAACAGGGAAAACTTATTCTAAAGAATTATTAACTAAAATACAGGCTTGGAATAATGAGGATTTACTAGTAAGAACTGATGAGAAGCTACAGATATAAAGAGCAGCTACTATCACAAGTTAAAATCCGAGGAAGTATCCCCCCAGTGCTGGGATTTTATACCTTGTTAAAAATCCACTGCCATCCTGCCAGTATGGATCACTGAGTGTAGAGGATTTTGAAAAAATTTAGATAGTTTTGGTGGGTTTTAGTGATGAGGAAAAGGGACTTCAATGTTGTCATTTTTTTTTCTGTCTTGAACATTTAGTTGATTCTAGAAACTAATTGAAGTAGGAAACAGGAGAAGGAGATTGAGGGAAACCAGGAGAGTTCACTTTGTACCTGTTAATTTTGAGATGCTAATCTCACTTTTTTTTCCAAAATATTATGGGGGTACAAATGTTAAGGTTATGTATATTTCCCTTGCCCCCCTCCATCCTCGAGTCAGCACTTCGAGCATGTTCATCCCCCAGTTGGTGCGTATCACATTCATTATGTATGTATATACCCATCCCCTCCCCACCACCTGCCCGACACCCAATAGATGTTATTCCTATAAGTCTACTTATGTGTTGATTAGTTAATGCTAATTTGCTAGTAAGTACACGTGGTACTTATTATTCATTCTTGGGACACTTCACTTAATAGAATGGGTTCCAGCTCTATCCAGGTATATACAAGAGGTGCTATATCACCGTTGTTTCTTATAGCTGAATAATACTCCATGGTATACATATACCACATTTTATTAATCCACTCATGTATTGATGGACACTTCGGTCATTTCCACATTTTTGCAATTTTGAATTGTGCTGCTATAAACATTTGAGTGCAGATGTCTTTTTCATAGAGTGACTTTTGTTCTTTTCGGTAGATGTCCAGTAATAGGAGTGCTGGATCAAATGGTAGATCTACTTGTATCGCTTTAAGGTATCTCCATATTGCTTTCCACAGAGATTGAACTAGTTTGCAGTCCCACCAGCAATGTAGGAGTGTTCCTATCTCTCCACATCCATGCCAACCTTTATTGTTTTGGGACTTGTTAATAAAGGCCATTCTCACTGGAGATAAGTGATATCTCATTGTGGTTTTGATTTGCATTTCCCTGATGATTAGAGGTGTTGAGCATTTTTTCATTTTTGTTGACAATTATTCTGTCTTCTTTTGGGAAGTTTCTGTTCATATCCTTTGCTCACTTTTTCATAGGGCTGTTTGATTTTTCCTTGCTGATTTTCCTGAGTTCTAAATAGATTCTAGTTATCAGCCCTTTTTTGATGTGTAGCTTGTGAAAATTTTCTCCCATTCTGTGGGTTGTCTGTTTGCTCTCTTGACAGTTTCTCTGGCTGTGCAGAAGCTTTTTAATTTGATCAGGTACTATTTCTTTATTTTTGTTGATTCTGTGATTGCCTTTGGGTCTTCTTCATAAATTCTTTGCCTAGGCCAATGTCTAGAAGAGTATTTCCAATGTTTTCCTCCAGAATTCTAATAGTTTCACACCTAAGGTTCAAGTCTGTTACCCAATGTGAGTTGATTTTTGCGAGAGGTGAAAGGTGTTGGTTCTGTTTCAGTCTTCTACAAGTGGCTATGCAGTTTTCCCAGCACCATTTATTAAAAGGATTCTTTTCCCCAGTATATATTTTTGTCTGCGTTGTCAAAGATTAGATGGCTATGTGAGGATAGTTTTATATCTGGGTTCTCTGTTCTGTTCCACTGGTCAATGTCCCTGTTTTTATGCCAGTCAAAAGCTGTTTTAATTACTATAGCCTTGTAGTATAGTTTGAAGTCTGGTAAATTGATACCTCCCATGTTGATTTTTTGCCTAGGATTGCTTTTGCTATATGGGGTCTTCTCTGGTTCCATATGAAGCATAAAATTATTTTTTCTATATATGTGAAAAATGATGATACTATTTTAATAGGGATTGAATTGACTTTGTAGGTCACTTTGGGTAATATAGACAATTTAATAATGTTGATTCTGCCAACCCATGAGCATGATATGCTCTTCCACCTGTTTACATCCTCTGCTATTTCCTTCTTCAATGTTTCATAGTTCTCCCTGTAGAGGTCTTTTACCTCCTTAGTTAAATATATTCCTAAGTACTTTATTTTCTTTGTTGCTATTTTGAAGGGAATAGAGTCTTTGATTTGGTTCTCACTTTGACTGTTGTTGGCATATATGAATGCCTCTGAGTTGTGTGTATTGATATTGTATCCTGAGACTTTACTAAATTCATTTATCAATTCAAGAAATATCTTAGTTGAATCCTTGGGGTTTTCTAGGTATAATATCATGTCATCAGCAAAGAGTGAGAGTTTGATCTCTTCTGCTCCCATTTGGATGCCCTTAATGCGGCTCTCTTGTCTGATTTCTGTAGCAAGGATTTCCAGCACTATGTTGAATAGAAATGGAGATAGTGGGCAACCTTACCTTGTTCCAGTTCTAAGTGGGAATGCTTTCAATTTTTCCCCATTCAGTATAATGTTGACTGTGGGTCTGTCATATACGGCTTGAATTATTTTTAGGTAAGTCCTGTCTATGTCTATTTTGTTAAGCGTTCTTATCATAAATGGGCGTTGAATTTTGTCAAATGCTTTTTCTGTGTCTATGGAGAGGATCTATAAACAAAATTGACATGCCTTTGGCTAGACTAATGAAAAACAGAAAATAGAACTCTCTAATAAGCTCCATCAGGAACAATCAAGGAGAAATTACAACTGATGCCATAGAGATACATGATATAATTTATGAATACTCAAAAACCTTTATGCACACAAACTGGAAAATTTGGAGGAAATGGACACATTCTTAGAAACACACAGCCTCCCTAGGCTCAATCAGGAAGAAA
>VBSM01003169.1:6488129-6594154 GCA_008086735.1 Cheirogaleus medius | reverse complement strand
TGCAGGGATGGTTCAACATACACAAATCTATAAATGCAATTCACCATATAAACAAAAGCAAAAAAAAAGACCATATAATCTCACTTTTAATTGGCTATACCTCTCCTGTAACAGTGGAAAGACTTGCCCTCTTTCTGTTCATTGCTAATTCCTCCATTTCTGTTTGGCTCGTACTCTTTCCTCCAAAATTAAGAATTTTGCTCCTAAAATTATTTCTGTGCTTTACCATGTCACCATTTCTCTAGCATTAAGAACACCTTTCATCAGCAAACAAATTGCACAATAGAACCATCTAAAAAACTGCTTTGATTCAACATGCCTATACAACCCAAGTTACCACATCTTTTTTGCATTCCTGAGAAAGTTCTCAAAACTATCATTAATAAACTTAGACTCACACACTTTTTATCACCTTGTATTTTTCTCAACCTATTCCAATTGTGCTTTCTTTTTTCCTCACCATTGAAAGGATCTTGTTGAGGCTCTTTGCTGTTTCTTTCATCTTTTTTTTTTCCTACTTACTCAACTAAGATGAACTTATCCAAGATCACTGTTCTGAAATTCATCTATTTGCTTATTATCCTTTGTTATTTTTTCGCATGGGTTTTATTACTAATATTTTATTATACAATCATTTGGGTATTTATTTATTTATTTATTGCCTTTTTTCCCTAAAAAATTATGATACAAGAGAAGTAGGAAATATGTTTTCTTCTGCATTGCATCTCAGCACTAAAGGATATGAACTAGCATAGAGTAGGTGTTCAATAAGGTTTAATAATAATTTGATAAATTTATATGTTGTATAAAATTGCCAATTTCTTCCCAGTGTTATTAAAATAAAGAACAAATTCCATAGCATGGTCTAAAGCCCTATATTTTATAATATATGCCAAACACTTCAGCTCCTGTTCATTATCCTTCACTTCATCTACATTCATTTCATTTACTATAAGTAAAGTTACAAAGAAAGTCCTGAAAACTTGCTCTGCCCTTGTCTTTTTATACCTCAAAGCATTTCAAATAGCATTCAAGATAAAACAAAGCTAACTCTCTGGTAGCATTGCACACATGTGGTCTTGGGTAAAAAATAGATGTTATATCCCAACAAGCTCTGGGACAATGGGCCACCCAAAGAACTACCTTTCTATCACTTGTGTGACATAGCTGCTAGTCATATCATCGGTCTCCCTTTAGATATCTCTATAGAAGCCAAATGCCAATACATTCTCCACAGTGCATTAATTAAGCTCTCCAATTTTTCTGAAAGTTCCTCTCTCTGGTAGAGAAGTAGAACTTTTGCTGCTTTGTTGGTAAATGCGAGTACATCCTATGACTCCAGATACTTTTAGATCTTACTATGTGAGTTAAAAGTGAATGTGTAAAAATATTTTTAAAAATTGGAACTTTTAAGAAAACTCATCCTTTAAATCTCCTACTTCATGGTCTTGCACCTTACTTTGGAATATGACATTTATTCTGGTGTTTCCATAAACAGTGTTTTAGAAATATAAGTGCTCAAAAATATTTTTAAACAGATGAATATTATTATGATGATTAACACTTTATTTAAGAATGTTTTATTTGTCTAGATATTTGTAAGGGATAATTAATTATAGGATGCTTCATATTTTACATATCATGCCAAGAAATCTCACAAAGCATTCTTTTAGGCAGTTTCCCAGAAGCAGACTCCTAAATTGAGAATAAGTTTGAAAGTGACATATTGAGGAAGCATTCCAGGGGGAAATCAGTATGAAGTGTAGGAAACAACAGAAAACAGGAAGAAGTCAAGTAAAAATAAAACCTCAAGCAAAATCGTGCAGAGAGTTGCTTAAGCCTGATCCCATAGGAGAAATCTAGAATGTAAGTTTCACCTCTAAGTTGAACTAACCTAAGGCTAAGGGGCTGTGTTTTTCTTACTTCTGTCCCATGACTGTAAGACATTAGTTAAGGGCATAATCACAGAGAAAAAAAATTACTGGGCACTGTCTGGCTTTCAAAGGATGCCAGGAAAGTGAACTCTAATAGCCTGAGGGTCCCTCCTCTGAAACACACACACAATGGTAGAAGGTATCCCAGAAGATCTGGGTGGAGTACCAAACATACAACAGAGCAACTTTTGATAGCATCTTGGTATTAAAATAGATTTTCAGTTAAATCTTGTTACCATACTTTTGTATATTTGTGAAATTTAGTATTCTATACCTTATATATTTCACTTAAAATTTTCTGTATGAAAATTCACTGTTATATCTACTGTCACAAATTAATTTTAAAATGCGTATCAGATTATGAGAGGTGTCTTTTCTAAAACATACTACATATGGTGAGGGAGAGAGAGAGAATAAAAGGGCTAGTTCTCTTGTCTACATTTTCACTAATAGATAGTAAAATCAATTCCAAAACAAGTTAAATTATTGACTGTTTCTAATCATGGTAAGTTACCTTACAAAATACATACTGTAATTAAAGATAAAGTCTCATCATAACATAGATTCTCAACAAAATGTATTGCCACTAAAAGAAAAACAACTCAAAATACACTCTCTGTTTCTTGTATGTATATCACTTATTTGTAAGAAATTCAGAGATGTGCTGGCCACTTCTTTTACACATAGACTCTTAATTTTTTGCAGCCTTTAATATATTACCTGTTTTAGCAAACCTTACCGATGACCTCCTTTAAAATTCCATAGTACTGTTTCTACGATTGACTTTTTTCCCTTTATTTTTAGATGATATATAATTATACATATTTATGGGATACAGAATATTTTAATAGGTATATGCATGCATAATAATCAAATCAGGGAAATTAGCATATCCATCACATTAAATATTTATTATTTCTTTGTGTTGTGAATATTCATATTCTTCTCTTTTAGCTTCTTGAAAATATACAATAAATTATAGTTAACCATACTAACCCTACAGTGCTAAGAACCCTACAGAACTAATTTTTGCTGTCTAGCTGTAATTTTTTATCTGTTAAACAGCCTCTCCCCATTTTCTCCTCCCCCTTACACTGCCAACCCTCTAATATCCACAATTCTAACTCTCTACTTTGATGAACTCTCTTTTCTTTTAGCTTCCACATAAAAGTGAGAACATGCCATATTTATCTCTCTGTGCCTGACTACTTTTGTTTAACACAGTGCCCTCCAGGCTTGTCCATGTTGTCAAAAATGACAGGATTTAATTATTTTTTACAGCTGAATAGTATACTCTTATGTATATTATATTTTCTTTATCCCTTCATTAACCAATGGAGACTTGGGTTGATTCCATATCTTTGCTATTGTGCATAGTGCTGCAATAAACATTGGGGTGCAGGTATCCTTTCATTATACTAATTTTCTTCTTTTGAATAAATACCCAGTAGTGGGATCAGTGGATCATATTGCAGTCCCATTTTGAGTTTTTGAGAAGCCTCCACACTGTTTTCTATAATGGGTATATTAATTTACATTCTTATCAAGAGTGTTCCCTTGTCTCTGCAACCTCATTTTTTTTCTTCTGATACTAATCATCCTAACTGGATTAAAATGATATTTCATTGTGATTTTGATTTGCATTTCCAGGGTGATTAAGGATGCTGAATATTTTCTCCTATATTTGTTGCCCTTTTGTATGTCTTTTTTTTTGAGAAATATCTGTTCAGATGTTTTGTTCCTTTTTAAATCAGATTATTATTTTTTTCTGTTGAGTTGTTGAAGTATTTTTATATTATTGATATTAGTCCTTCATAAATTATTTTTTAAATTTCAGAATATAATGGGGGTACAAACATTTTGGTTACATGTATTGTTTTTGTACTGCTTGAGACTAAGTTGTAAGTGTACCCATCTCTTGGATAATGTACATTGTACCCGTTAGATATGATTTCACCCATCCCTCTCCTCCCCTCTCATACCTGTTTGATTTCCGTTGAGTTTTACTTTCTGTTGTGCACATGAGTGCTGTTTGGATAGTTACAATTTAATAGTGAGTACATATGGTATTTGTCTTTCCATTCTAGCGATACTAATGAATGGCTTTTATCAAAAAGTCTCAAAACAATAGATGCTGGCATGGATGCAAAGAGAAAGGAACACTCTACACTGTCGGTGGGACTGCAAATTAGTACAACCTCTATGGAAAACAGTACGGAGATACCTCAAAGAACAAAACGTACATCTACCATTTGATCCAGAAATCTCACTACTGGGCATTTACCCAAAGGAAAAGAAGTCTTTTTATCAAAAAGACACCCACACTTGAGTATTTATTGCAGCACAATTCACAATTGCAAATAAGTGGAATCAACCCAAGTGCTCATCAATTCTCCTTCAATTTTTGAATGACTGCTGTGCTAGGTATAGTCTCCTTGACTGATAGTTGTTTTCTTTCAGGACTTTAAACATATCCATTCTCATCTGGCCTATAAAATTTTGGCTGACAAATATGTTGTTAGTCTCATGTGAATTCCCTTATATGTCACTTGATTCTTTTCTTTCATTGTTTTTAGAAGTCTCTTTGTCTTTGACTTTTGACAGTTTGACAATACTGTACCTCAGAGAAGACATTTTTTGATTGACTCTATTTGGGGTCTTCAAGCTTCTTGTATCTGGTTATCTATATTTCCTGTGGGAAGTTTTTGGCTATTAGTTCATTGAATAGGTTTTTGCCTTTTCCCATCTATTCTCTTAGAATTCCCAACATTCAAATATTTGTTCACTTTGTGATGTCCCATAGACTTTAATTTTGTTTATTTTTTCTCCTTTATTATTTTTGTTTTGCCTGATTGGTTTATTTCAAAAGACCTAACTTCAAGTTCAGAAATTCTTTCTTTTACTTGATCTAGTCTATTGTTCAATCTCTCGATTGTATTTTTAAATTTTATTTTCTTTCATTAAACTCTTCAATCTTAGAATTTGTTTCATTCTTTTTTTCATATCTCACTCTTTATTCAATTTCTTATTCAGATCTTGAATTATTTTTCTGATTTCTTTATATTGTCTAGCTCTATACTCTTGTATCTTTCTGAGTTTTCTAAAGATCATCATTTTGAATTCTTTTTCTATAATTTCACAGATTTCCTTGTCTTTAGGATTTGTCAGTAAAGAATTACTGTGTTCCTTTGGAGGTATTCTATTTAAAAATATGAAATGTGCCAATTTATATATCATAATTGCACCAGGGCTATTATAATATGCTCTATATCATTTCAGTTTTAGTATATATGCTGCCAACCTGTATACTTTCATAGTATTTTTAGCTCTAATCTTTCTTAATCATACTTTGGCTCTTAACTATTGAAGATTTACTCCTTGAAACTTCATAGTCTCTCAGTTTACTTAGTTATTATTTTTCTACTTCTAATAGTTCTCCTTTTATTCTTTATACATAACTCTTAAATAAATGTAACAAAATTTATTAAATGCTTATTATGTTTGCTATCAAACTGAGTCCATCATAGTAACCCTCAAATTATCTTTGGAGTGCTTCTGTCTTCTCCAAATCTTAAACTGAGGCCTTGGCATCATCCATCCTTGTCTCTTCTCATTTTTAGTTATTTATTATCATTCAAGCCTATGATATCATTTCTTCATCTACACTCCCCTCAGACATTGTTCTTTTCTCTAATTGTTTCAATAATCCAAATAAAGGCAGTATTGTTCTTATATTATCACTGAAACAAATGACTTATTTAAAAAATGTTGTTTGGAGAATGAATTGCAATGGTACATATGACAATTTTTTCTTATATTCCTCACTCGATCACTTATTTGCTATTCAGCTGTGGATGAGTCATTTCTATCTACTGAGTGTTAGTTTCTCAGTTTTTTAATAAAGGAGGGAGAACTTATGTAAATATATGAACATGTCAATGATCACAAATTCTCAGTAAATATTAGCAACTATTATTAAAATTATCAATAGATCTTATTGAATCAGTGTTTCTAAATCAAGACTATTGGAGTTGGAGTAATATGTCAATAAAACCCTGCAGTTAATTATTGTACTCCCACCTTTCACTGTTAACCAATGTATTAGATGTTTTGTTGGCTCTCCTTTAATTCAAAGCTGCTTTGAATCTGTGCTTCATTGAAAGGAGAAATACATATCTTCTCAACTCTTCCTACTTCCAGATGGAGGAACATTTATATTAAATTTATCTTGCCCATTTCTCTGCTCACTCACTCATGCATCCCCATAGTAGAAAGAATGAATTATATGAATGGTAAATGGTGAACAAAATCTAGAAATGTGTACTTCGGGTCTTTCCCTTTCCCTCACCCTTCCATACATCTAACCACAGAGAGAGCCCATTAGCTAGTTTTTATCACCAGATATTCTTTTCCCTGTGAGAAATACACAGTGATTTTTTTGTACTACCTGAGTTTGAGTGGTTGGATAAACTTGTTTAATTCAAAGATAGTGTTGAGGACTTGCAATATAATTATATAGCTTAAGAATTAACCTTAGGAGAAGGAGTATGTGCCCAGCTCAGAGCGGTGTGAGAGTCATATGTTCCGGCTTATGTTCACCTAACAAACAGGGTTGATGCTTGAAGGCATAACAAAAAGTTTGAGCTTCCGCATGTAAGCAAATGTTTCCCAGCCCCACAGCCCTGGGGGTCTGGAGGCCACTTGATAAACATCTTGCCCTTATGGGTACTGCCTGAGCTCATGGGATGGCTGGTTAGTCAATGATGGGTAAGATTCCTCAAGGAGGAACAACCTAAGACAGGCACAGTCGCAGGGGGCCAGGCCAAAGGCAATGGGAATGGAAAGTTTCCCTTTGTGGCTGCATTGCTTATGCTTGTCTCAAACTTTGGTTTATGGTCATTGCCTTAAGCAACCATATTAAGACCCTGAGTCATGGAACATCTGTTTACTTAGATCAAAGTCCAGAACTGATGACTATCGCTGAAATGCTCATGTGGTTACTGACAAGGAACTAACTTTGAATTTTTAGGGTATAATAATAAAGCGACCAGTGCTTTTTGGCACTCGAGTCTTGTACTGTCTCTATGTGTGTCTGTGTCTTTCTTTTGTGTTTTATGTTCATCCCCCATCCTGCAAACAGGCCATGGCAATACAGTCATATTTATCATACTTCTAAAGAACATAATCCACAAGTTCTAAACTTTGATATTTTACCTCTTCTCATATACCACTCTCTCTCTCAATTGATTTAGAATACATGAAATAAGTTAAATATGTTATAAAGAATGTGTCCCTCAATCCTCAAAACTTATCACTAAACACTAGAATATAGACATTTTAATTGATTTACAAAATATAATCTGAACATAAGTAAAATTTTGATTCAAGTTAGATACTAAATATATTTCCCCCCACCAATTCTATAAATTCATAGACTTCATAAAAAATACATATACATAAACATACTAACACATATGTATACATGTACACAATACATACACACATATGGAAATATATTTATTTATTCATCAATTTGTCTACAACATAGAATTAAAAAGTGATATAAGAAATGGAACCTTCATTTGAAGGACCAGTAAAGGACATAAAGAACTTGGCAGCAATAAACAGTGTGAACTAATACACTAGAGAGAAAGAGCAATGGCCAAGATGGCTAGTGACATCTGGGAGATTCTTGTCCCAGAATATGTGACACTGGTTTAGTTCAACAAGCAGCAGCTGAACTTTCTCTCTTAAACAATCATTGAATTCATTCTTAAATAAAACTTGCCAGCATCATTCTGTCTACACACAAAAGAACTGTGGTAAATAGATATAGAATAAGGTTAACATAATAGAAAATGAATAACACAAGAATAAGCATGGAACCAAGAAGAACTATATCTAAAGGCAAGTGACATTATGAAAGATAAAAACTAAATACATATCTCATGATTGGAACAGAACTAAAAGAGTACTCATAGAAAAATATATTGCTATTTTTTTTTGAGACAGAATCTCGCTCTGTCACCCCAGGTAGAGTGCATAGCTCACTGCAACTTCAAACTCCTGGGCTCAAGCGATCCTCCTGTCTCAGCTTCCTGAGTAGCTGGGACTACAGGTGCGTGCAATCATGATGGGCTAATTTTATTGATTTTTGGTAGAAATTGGGTCTTGCTCTTGCTCAGGCTGGTCTCAAACTCCTGATCTGAAGGGATTCTCCCGCCTCAATCTCCCAGAGTGCTAGGATTACAGTTGTGAGCCACTGCACCCAGCCTATTGCTATTTTTAAATAAGAAAGATAGACAAAAAGAAATCAGAATAGAGTAATTGCTATAGATAAACCAGCAGTAATTAACTAGGCAACACAATTGAATAAATTACAAATCAAAATTCCTATTCCTTAGAAACTCTGTTTAACTAACAAAATTTTGGCAGTTATGATTAGAAAAGAAAAGGAGAAAGCATGTACAAGTAACATTGATGAGAAAAAGAGCACATAACTAAAAAGTAAAAGAGATAAGATAATAAGTGAATACTGTGTTCAAATGTATAGCAATAAATTTGACAACAAGGTCACTTATCTGTTAAAAAAATACACTTTTCTAAAACAGGCTCGAAAACAAGCATAGGCCCTGAAGAGATCAATAACTGCAGTAGATATAGAAAGGTAGTAAATTCTCTACCTATAAAGAGAAAGACAATGCCAAAGCAGTTTTAGAGAAAGTTTTAGCAGTCATTCAAAGAAAAGACCATTCTCATCTTTATAAAATATTCTGAAAGGGAAACAATGTAAAGACTTATTCAACATAGTTCACAAAGCTTACAGAGTACAAATATAAGTTTCTTTAAAACAAAAAGAGTACCAAAAAGCAAACTGACCAACCAACAAAAAATAAAACTATTGTCCAATCACATCCATGATCAGAGATGCTCAAAATATAGAAATGAATGATTTTAAAAATAATTAAATATTATTAAACTAATATATTAACAAAAATACATCACTGTTATATAAAATTTATTTCAGGATGATAAGTGTATGTTAATAATGATAAATATCCAAATGTAATCCTTGCCAATTAATTAATTTTATTAGGAGCAATGTTTTGAGTTTAGGTTGATCAAACTCTTAAAACATAATAGGAATCAGACAGCATCAAGCTTACTTAGCTTTAAAATGAAACGGTACAACTTGCATAGTAATAACAGAGAGAAGGTATCATGATTCAAAACACAACTTCTCATGTCCCACTCCTCATTTATCGAATATATGAAATCATGAGAAATGAAGTGTGTGTATGACTTAAGGAATTCAAATAAGTCTATCTCTTTCCCTTTTATATTTAATTAATCCAGTGTATATGACTAACAGTCACATAACCATCTCAAGGATGTCACTATAACTCATTTTCTGATGCAGCTGTATATTCTCAAAATCTGTTACTTATACAATAAACAATACAAGTGTATGCAATTGGTCTCATCCAGATTATCATTTATGTTGATTCTGGTATAAATGTACTCTTAAAATTACTTGAGTTAATTTTGCAAGAACATTTCAATTAAATCAGCATGTGTCCCCGAGTATACTGACTGGTCCTTTTTCCAGTAATCTCATTTCTAGAAATTTACCCTGAATATAGACACCCACTAATCTGAATGCAAACAAACATAGACAATAGCAACAACTAAAACACATGCAAAAATTGATTTGTAGGATCAATTTCAACAGCAATATACTGGAAAAATATCTGGCAGGACACAGATATTATTAACTGAAAAAATAGGTAGATCTATGTATTAGAATATTATGCAGCTATAAAAAATTAACAAAAATCTCTGTGAACTGATATAGAATGCTTTCCAGAATTTTGTATTAAGTTAAAAAGCAAGAAGAAACAGAGCATATATGTTACTTTATATGTAAGAAATGAAAATAAGACTATATTTTAAAGAATAATTTTATCTACAAACAATAACTGTAACTAATGAAAATAGTTTACATACAAGAGATGGGTTGAAAGTGACAGAGAAGTAGATGCATCTTTTCTGAATATACCTTTTCCCATAGGTTTTAATGTTGAGCCATGTTATTATTTTACACATAAAAATATTAAACATTAAATTTGTTTATTAGAGTAAGAAGTAAATAAGCAAATAAATTAATATTCTTTGGAACTATTGCTTGTATTCTGGATGAAGAGATACAAATATGGCATGGGAAAAGAGGAGGAAGAATGATATTGAATTACGGTATTGAATTATGATGTCAAGCTGGAATTAAAGGCATTGGAGTCAAGATAGAAAGGTATGGAAGCAGATTCATCAGCAATGAGAAAATTTTGTGTCCACTACAGATACTATTAACTACTAATATATATATATATATACATATATATATTTCTTTTTTGTAGAAATAACTGGGTTCAGGTCTGGGCCAGGGGAAATGAAAGTAAGCTGGCATAGCTGACATAACTTATTGTCCAGGTAGGGAGAAGATGTTCCTATACTAGTGAAATTCTGGCAAAAAGACTCAGGAACCAGATTAAACAGCTCCACTGGCCAAATAAGCACTTTAAAATGAATAATGACATAAGTGAATTCTAAAATATTGATTTCAAAGAAAAGAATATACAAGTCCATTCTTCTACTAAAACAAAATAATCATAATTGAGAGAAGAGCAAAAGGAAAGCTTTTCTTTGTAAAAGAATGTTGCTCAGAAAACAGGGGACTTCATTTCACTAAAAATTCAGTGCCTGTATACAGAAGACATTTGTGGACATAAATAATTTTATAAAAATGAATTTAAAATTGAATATTCTATAATTTTTTATTTGAAATTTCCTGAGGTATAGTGACACAAGCTTATTTGGGAATTGTTAAAATTGCAAGCCACAATCCCTTTTGCAAATTGTGGGAAGAGCAAAGGGTGTATACTTTTACGTTTTATGGGCAAAACTGATCATTCCCTATTAAATAAGCATATCATCATATATGATGCACTATGAAATATATTTTGTTATTTAGAAAATAGAAAAAGAAAATTAAAATAATACCCTGTACCTCTCTTTGCTTAAAACATATGTCTTTCTATTATATTTTCAATAAAATCCTTAATTCTTAACAGGTTTTATGAGACCCTGCCTGGAATAGTCCTTCCTACTCTCTCACTTTCTTAGTTTGCTCAGTTCACACCACCCCAATCTCCTATTGTAGTACATACCAAGCTCTTTCCTATATCAGAACTTACCTGCCTTTTGACTCTGCCTGTGATGTTTTCCTCTAATTCTGTGCAGCACAGTTTCAGCTCAAATCTATTTTTCATGCCTGGAAAATCATGGAGAGCCACTAGGATTTTGTTTGTATGAAGAATGCAGAATTTTTTTTATTTCAGCATAATGTGAGGGTACAAATGTTTAGGTTACATGTATTGCCTTTGCCCCATGCAAGTCAGAGCTTCAACCATGCCCATGCCCCGGATGGTGCACACCACACCCATTAGGTGTGTATATACCCATCTCCTCCTCCCCCCGACACCTGCCTGACACCTAATGAATGTTATTAGTATATGTGCACTTAAGTGTTGATCAATTAATACCAATTTGGTGGTGAGTACATGTGGTGCTTGGTTTCCATTCTTGTGATACTTAGTAAAATGAGCTTCAGCTCTAGCCAGGATAATACAAGAGATACTAATTCATCACTGTTTTTCGTGGCTGAGTAGAACTCCATGGTATACATATACCACATTTTATTAATGCACTCATGTATTGATGGGCACTTGGGTTGTTTCCACATCTTTGCAGAAACTTCTTATAGGAGTGGATGTGATAATGGAACTGGCATTAAATAAGATTAACTGCCCAGGCTTAGTAAAAACAGCAACTCAGTGGTCAGAAGAATGGAATTCTGAATAATGCTCCCTCAGTGGTCAGCTTCCTTTCTTCAGAAGGAATAAACCAGGATGTTCTCATTCAAATTTGGTCTTAACCCAATATCATGAACTCATATATGAATTCTTGGAAGAGAAAGACAGGTAAAACAAGTCAAAAATGATGCAACTGATTTTAGACAAAGTTCTGTGAGAAGTTGGTATCAGAATGTAGCATTTTGGGGGGAACAATATAAGAAAGGACAATATCAAGATTGGGGAAGGTAGATGTGGTCACCTGGCTTCAGCCAGTGCTGGCTCAGGTACAGAGGGAATTGGCAGGTAAATGTGTCAAAACCTAATATCTGTCTGGGTAATAGGCATCCTGAACATCAAAGGAAGCTGATAATTTCAATTTGTTTTCTTACAACATTCATTAGACAGCTCCTATGAGCTCCTAAAGGTAAGAAGGAAGTCATTCAGAGAGACTACTATTTTTTTTATGGATGTTTAATAGTCTTTATTCTTTTTAGAGAAGTTTTTTAACTGTGGATGGAAAAAGAGAAATTTTATCACCATAGGATCCCATTTTTACTTATAGGTCATGATGACCCAGGGTTACACATAGCTTCTGGTTTCCAGGAATTCACAGATTAAATTATCTCCTAGTATATTGTAGAGTATGTTGAGGCCAAAAGTGTAGAGGTTTCTGAAGAGTCCTCAAATATTCCTATAATAAGTATTAGCCTTACAACTTTCTTAACAGAGTGTTTAGAAAAACCAAATTAAAAATGAAAATGTAGAACCATCTCCATCAAGGTTGTGGAGAGTATTTTGGGGAATAAAAAATTTGAAAATAACTCATATAAAAGACCACTGTAGAAGATTATCAGTTGTATAAAAAATGAAGAAAATAGATTATTGAGTATTGAACTCCCAGTAGCTGCTAGAATTTTTACAAGAAATTAAAAAGTATCATTTTCTTATATATGAACCTCCCAAATTTCAGCAAAGAACACTTAGAAACATCTTGACTTTTAATTTGAATAGAGATTAAAGAAAATAGTACAATGTTGAAGATACTATTAAAAATTGTTATAATTTTAATAACATCTGTTATATTACTTTGACTTCTGATTGGTAAATTTCCTATCCAATAAAATCCTAAAATTGCCTCAATGATTTGTGCTTTAAGAACTTTCAACATGGCAGAGAATTTTTAAAGTATGGAACAAATCATCAACATATTTAATAATACTAACTTTATGATTATTAAAATAATAGAGTTTCAAATTACAAATTGGAAAAACAGAAAGTATTTCCAATTTTTTTTTTATAAATAGACACAGATACAAGTAAGATTTGTAGTCTGCAGCATAAGTACTTGTATACACTCAACGATGTTTCAGTAATTTCTACACTTCTCAATAGTCCCTAAAAGTAAAATTATGTGACATTCGAGGAAAAAACCATAAAGATTCTCTTTTTATACTGTAATTCTTAGGCACCCAGTGCATCCTTTGTGCTCATCTCAAGTAACTTTATTTTATTAATTGCACAAATTTTTGCGGTGATGAGGACGGCTGAACTCAGTATTTTGTTTTCTTTTGATCAAGAGGTGTTAGACTTTATTGCCTGAAGTGGTACCATTTGCTTTCTGTGAAATATGGTTAGCATCACCTTACTTTTTTATTAAGTGTATGTTTATAACCTTTAGAAGCAAATGTACTCTATCCACATGGCTAGCGTTTATTGTTTTATGTTCTGCACGCAAAGCTGCTTTTCTTAATAATAAGAAACAGCTGTTGTAAGCACAACAATGAAAGCAATGGGTCATACATTCTTAAATTAGATACAAGGAGAGCCAAGCAGGGCTAAACTCTTTAATTCTGTCTCACTCTTCCATGATTGATGCACTCTAAAAAAGAGCAGTCATTCACTGTTGAGATTTAACAGATGCTAAAAGGAACCCGTTCCAGTGTACATTTGTTAGGCAGCTGTGTTTTACACCAGCAGTGATTACAATGGGGAATCAATGTTTCCATGACAGTAAGACCGACAAAACTTACACATGGTAAAACTAAGGTAGAATAATGGAAAATATTAGTGCAATCCATAAATGCAATCAATCATTTCTATGGTGTGTATATATATATATGTATATGTATATAAATGTTACAAAGTTAGGTATCAGGATATTGGTTTGTTTTTAACATCGTTTGCATATATCATTCATTTCATCTAAACCTCAGTTCTGTGCACAATGATAATTGAGTTACTAAACTATGTGTGGTGGTGGTTACAAGACATATGGAGCTATGTTTATTTTGGGGAAAAATAGAAATAAACTTAGAATTTATGGCATGTTGTATTTGAGGAGAGAGAGCCAAAATTTTGCTTCTATTTTAATGTCTATGTTCATGGATTTAAAGTCATCTTTTGATTATGAATTTCATATTTTAAACCATAAATGTTCATGTTAAGAATGATTGGACATAAAATCAAGTCATTTCCAGTGCATATATACTATATTTTGGATGGAAGTAACAAGCAATATATAGAATAATGTATACAAATGATTTACCCAACCTGATTCCAAAGAATTTACAGTTAAGAATATAGTTTTGAACATATTTCTATTCACATAGTTAGTGTGAATGTAGTCCTTTTAGTATTAGAAAATATTTCTCAAATATATATATTAAAGAAGATAAAGTAAATTTTTCTAAATTTAGAGAATAGAATTGTATATATTTAAATACAAATATAATTCCACAGTATATCAACAATATATAGAAGTAATTTGGGTCCACTGAAGTTTGCTGAAATTTTTAATGGAACTTATATTAAAATGAAATTGTGGATGTTTTAAAAGGAAATTATTTTAAATGACTAAAGAGTTACAATAAAGACCTACTACAACTCAATAGCACAAAAGTAAATATCTAGATTTTTAAAAGGGCAAAGGGCTTGAAAAGGCATTTTAAATGCCCAACAAGTATATAAAAAATGTTCAACATTACTAATCATCAGGAAATGAAAATCAAAACAACAATGAGGTATCACTCTAGTTAGGATGACTATTATAAAATGAAGCAAACACACAAAAGAACAAAAAGATAACAAATGAAGAAAATGTGAAGAAATTGGAACCCTTCCACACTCTTGTTGGGAATATAAAACAGGTCAGCTTCTATGAGAAAACAGCTTCTATTTCTCAAAAAAATTAAAAGTAGAACTACCATACAACCCAGTAGTCCCATTTCTGGGTATATACCCAAAATAATTAAAATCAGGATCTGGAAGAGATATCTGCACCCCCATGTTTATTGCAGCACTATTCACAATAGCCAAGTATGGACACAACCCAAATGTCCATAGACACATGAATGGATAAAGAAAATGCAATATATGCACACAATGGAATATTATTCAGCTAAAAAAGAAGAAAGTCCATCCTTTTGTGAAAACATGGATGAACCCAGAGGACATGATACTAAGTAAAATAAAGCAGTCACAGAAGGACAAATAGTGAATGATTCCACTTACACAAGATCCCTAAAATAGTCTAATTCATGGAATAGAACAGTGGTTAGCAGGGCTTAGGAAAAGGGAAATAGGGAGTTGTGCTTCAATTGGTGTGAAGTTTTAGTTATATAAGATAAATTAATTCTATACCTCTGCTCTACAGCATAATGCCTATAGTCAACAACACTGTATTATGTACTTAACATTTTGCTAAGAGAGGAGAATTCATGTTAACTTTTCTTAACACACACAAACTCACACACGGAAACAGGGCAACTGGGAGTTTGTGAATATGTCTATTACCTTGATTGTGGTGATAATTTCATATGTGTATGCACATACTCATGAAATTGTATATATTAAATATGTGCAGTTTACTGTATATGAATTATACATCAATAAATCTGTTAAAAAAGAGTTAGAGTAAGGCTTAAAGTTGAACTACTGGCAATTCTTAGGTATCTTGACTTTATAATAGAATGCTATATACAGTCATGCATCACTGAATGACAGGGATACATTCTGAGAAACGTATCATTAGGAGATTTCATCATTGTGGGATCATCATAGAGTGTATTTACTCCAGATGATATAGCCTACTATATACGTAGGCTATATGGTATACACATACCACATATGTACTAATGCATAGTGACCATTAATTATCTAATTATTACATATGAAACTAATTTTATTTCAATAATTAATGAATACTTTTATTAATTTCTTTTTAAAATATTAGAATGAGTAACTTAGAATATTGATATAATATTTGGAATATTGTTTTACCATAAACAAAGGAAATATATTTATATACTATTTCCTTGAAAAATATTGAGATGAAATTTTAGAAAATAACATTTATAGAAGGCAATTGGCAATAATTCCTGAAAAATACTTTTTTTTTCTGTTTGAAAGGTTATCCATACAATCTTGTTAAAATATTTAATATGTCCATGTAAAATTCACATGCAGTGAAATGCATGTATCTTCAATGTATGATTTGATCAGTTTGAAAAAAATATACACTTGCTGATAAGTTTTGGATGTTTGGCCTCTCCAAGTCTCATGTTGAAATTTGATCTGCATTTTTGGAGGTGGGGCCAAGTGGGAGGTGTATAGGTCACAAGGGCAGCTCCCCTCATGAACTGCTTGCTGCGCTACCCCTGACAATGAGTAAGTTCTTGCTTTATTAGTTCATGTGAGAGCTGAACTATTATTCGCCCGCCTGGCACCACGTCCTCCCTCTTGTCCTTCTCTCACCATGTGACACATCTGCTCCCCCTTCATCTTCCACCGTGATTGCAAGCTCCCTGAAGCTCTCACCAGAAGCAGATGCTGGCACTATATTTCTTGTACGGTCTGCAGAACTGGGAGCCACATAAACCACTTTTCTTTATAAATTACCTACCATCAGGTATTTTCTTTATAGCAATGCAAATAGACTAACCCATTTACAAAACGTGGCTATCGTATAGAAAGTTTAGAAACTATACTCTCCCCTCTCAAAAGACAACATTGTTCCTTTCTATTTCTGTCATCATAAATTAGATTTTCCTTTTTACTGAATTTCATATAAATGGAACAGTCCTGTATGAATTCTATTATTGCTAGTGTGTTCTGTTACCATAATATTTTTTGAAATTTGTTATTGTTGAGTAGTATTTAATCACATAAATACACCATAAATGTTGTATCTATTACCTGTTGTCCATTTTACTTGTGTTACAGCTAAGATTTATCTATTATGAATAAAGCTGCTAGAAATACTCTAGGACAAGTCATTTTGTGGGCATATGTTTTAATTTTTCTCTAGAAAGCTGCAACCCACCTTACTCCCTACAGTGTATCCTAGTTTTCAGTTAGTGCATTACAAGAAACCCCTAGAAGTATTTCTCAGGTCCACTCTATTTGTAGTCTCTCCTCCTTCTGAGGATTCAACATACAGGTCCTTTCATTGCTTCGTCAGCTCAGCAGAACCACTATGCTCTGTTCAAACTTTAGCTTTCTGCAATGTGGTCAAGAAATCATCCCCAGGCAACAATCAAGTTGGGCATTTGTGCTCAAATACATGCTCCAAACTTTCTTTATCTCAGAGTTGTATTTGCCTGTTGGCCTGAGAACAATTTCATTATATACATTGTCCACTTTAAAAGTATTTACTTCAGGAGAACTAATCTTGCATCAGTTATTGTATCACTTTCAAAAGCATATTTAGCATATTTAAATTTGTTAATTATTTGCTTACATTTTCTTCACATCAGAATATTAATTGTAAAAGCAAAAAACAAAACAAATCAAAGTTAAGATTCATCATGGTTATATTACGTTGAGCAAATTATCAGCATGGAACTTCACTGGATAGGCACAATCAAAGCATGATTAAAGTGTGAGCAACCTGTAGAAATGTGATTGAACAAAAAGGAAATGATCTAATACTAACAGACTGACTGGGGAAACCCAGCAAGGCCTGTTTGTCCAGATTCTTCTTGGCCACTCTGTGCAGCACTGCTTCCTCCTGGGTATGGGGCAGGTCCCCTTCTGAAATGGGGCATTTTATGACCTAAATGTTAGGGTGTGAAGTCAATACGCGGGGTGGGGGGAGAAAGAATTTTCAGATGGTGATTAGGATATACAAAAGTTATTTTCCTGAGAAAGAAAGAAAGAGAGAGAGAAAAAGAAAGAGTGGCCATGACACACAGAGGGAGGAAAGAACTGTTCTGTGGTGAGGACAGTTGCTTGGTGCTTTTAAAAGGGTAGAAAAAAAATTTTTTTCCTCTGCTTCAGGGGACTGATAACAAAAGCAGTTGTGAAGCTGAATTGGCTTTTTCTGTTTCTCACCTAGCAGATTATTAGTAGAAATTAGTTTCTTCTTTCTTCTTGATAGCAGGAGGCATCTGTACTGTCTTTTCTTGAAGAAACAGTACCCTAACCCTAACCCTAACCCTATAGAGTTCACAGGGGAAGTTCCCCTTCCTACTGTCTGTTCAGTAACTTTTTCAAGGCTGAGAAAGAACTCAGAGATAACAAGTTAGGCTACACGTGTTTTATATAAACAAAGGGTAGTTGTGTTGTGAGTTTATTTCTCTTACTTTCTGTTTGATAGTTTATTTTCCTCCATTAGGTAGGTTTATTAGTAAGACCACCTTTCACTACAATCAGATAAGGTAAGTTAGAGAATTTCTTGAAGGCCAGCTCCAGGACAGAAAAGCGAGGAAAGATTGGAATATATTTTTAGTTTCTTTGGACTGCCTTGGGGAGAAAAAGGAGGGGAAAGGAGGGAAGGAGAAGGTCAGAGAAAGAGATTCTACTTTCTGAGCCTGCTTCTGAGGCCTAAACCACCCTAACATTATAACCATAGACTATCTTTCACTTTTATCTCTCTGAAGCAGTTCTAAAGCCCATTCAAGAACCAAGGACAAAATAACAAAGATATTGTTTTAGTCACTTAGGAAATAGCAAGAGAGTTACAAGCCAGAAACCATGAACAAAAAACAGTATATATGTATTATATGTGTGTGTGTATGTATGTATATATATAAGTATATGTTTTAAGTATATTGTATAATAGCACATGGTATAAAACCCTCAAAAGGTTATTTTTTTAATCTGTAGAATCCTTAACTCCTCCTTAAAGTGAGCAATAATGTGATACTGCAGGCTTTTCTCTGTAGCTCAATTAACATAAGATTTGCTCTGTAAACACAATGAAGGCTTTAATCCAAAAGGTTGACCCTAATTATGTCTCTAAATTTATTAAATTTTAGAATTTTTATTTTATTAGAGTAAAGCCTATATACATATATACACACACATATATTTAGCATACATACACACATACACCTATATTTAGATGGATAGACAAAAGATAGATTATTCCCTCTATACTACTACCTAACAGTGGGATTTTTATTCCTTGAAAATTTAAAAGCAGTCCCTGATAAAATCAGGCAAGCCTAGAGCCATTTTCACCTGAAAATGTTTCTCAATTTTTCCTTGACTGATTTTTTTCTTCTAAATCTAAAGCCAAGTTTGTTACTAATTTTTAAGGAGAATGCTATTTATTCCAACTATATTTTTCAGAATATTTAGCATAGTTATATGTAATCATGGGTTTATGATATTTTCATTTCTTTTTTTATAGGTAGACTCCGATTTTTGCTTTTCATTTTATTGATAAAATAAAATCTAAGATTAAAGGATGTTGTCTTAGTTTTTTCGTGTTGCTATAAAGGATTGGAAATTAGCTGTACCTGAGTAATTTACAAAGCAAAGCAAAGAGGTTTATTTGGTTTGCAGTTCTGCAGGCTGTGCAAAATGCATGACACCAACATCTGCTTTGGTTACGGCTTCAGGGAGCTTCCAATCATGGAGGAAGGTGAAGGTGGAGCAGCTGTGTCACATGGTGAGAGAGGGAGCAAGAGATTGGAGGTGCCATGCTCTTTTATTAATACAAAAACAGCTCTCCAGTGAACTAAGAGAGTAAAACCTTACTCAATACTGTTGGGAGGGCACCAAGCCATTCATGAAGGATCTGCTCTCATGACCCAGACACCCCCCATTAGGCCTCATATTCAACATTAGGGATCAAATTTCAACATGAGATATGGAGGGGACAAATATTCACACTATATCAGATGTGAAAATTTGTAACATAAATGAAACTATCCTGTGTAAAATAAATTTATTTTTTTCAGCCTGTATTTGGAATCAGCCTTTTCTTCAATTAATTGAAGTTGATCTATAGACAAATTTCCTTAGTTTCTGCTATATGGAAACATGATCTCTCACATCATTAATCAGGATCATCACAATGGATTTCTGGAAAGTAGTTAGGCATCAATTCCTACATCACTCTCTTGTCCAAAGTTTCTCTTGCTCTTTATGTCTTTAACCCCTATATACTTCCATCATGATTACTGCAGACATTACACAACAATTTATCTTCTTTCTCAGTTAAAGAGAAGTCATTTGTTTTATTTTTATTTTTATTTTTTTGCTACAAGGAAAAGAGACTTACTCAAATAAGTAGCAGGCAAGTGTTTTTTATATGGTTACACACTGCAGTCCCGCAGAAACCCAAAGACAGACCAAAATACGTCCAGGCCTCTTATGAAGTGTAACTGGCAATTCAAAAACCATAAGGAATGTACATATCTGTTTATCATGGGCAGAAATTCTCTCTGTCATTAGATCTCTGATTTTGTCTGAGTGTCTAGATTTTTTTTTTTAATATCACAGTCTGATTTTTATGGTTTTACCTGAAGTGCTCAATAGCAACAGGCTCCATCTCATGGTTTCCAAATTCTAAATTTCTAAAAGGTTTATCTAATTAAAAGATTAGGGCTCCAGAAGTCATAGGGAATGAAGTAGCATCCCTTTCTTCATATATAAAATTTAAAAAATTATGTCCTATATATATTAAATATACATCAATTATATATCTTCTCCTCTTGTCACAATTATGACTATTTCTCTATGACTATTTGTCGATAGCCCAATTATTACAATGCCTTTCACTTGCTTTCATTGCCTGCAACTTTTTACTGCTTCATTGCATACCCCAGAGTACCATGAATGTCATCTTCATAACTTTTAGGAATGGGGAATATATGAATATTGATGAAAATAAAGGGGAAGAGCAAAGAAGAGTGGTTGGAAAAATCACCGAATTTGGAATGAGGTGGACCAGATTTGTAATCTTGCTTGGCTCTTTTGTGAGTTATTTGCCACTAAGAAATTTGCTTAAGTTCTAAAAAGCTTTAGGTTATTTCCTGAAAAATGCGAATTTTTGCAGTTAGTATAGAATACAAAGAATTTTCCAGAAAATAAGTAAAGAAGCCTGACAAGATGGCATGTTTCTTTATGAATTTGCAAGAGTCTGGAGACTAGTCTGACTCTTGGTGTAATAGCTATTTAATACAAAATTCAATATGTCAGCACACTCAGAACAATTTCAAAGTGTCTCCTTCAGTGATATTACTGCTGATTTTTCACATAATCTCTATTTTCCAAACATATTCTTCTCTCAATATTTACTGGACATGCAAATAAGACCTAATTGCTAAATAAGACCAAAATGTTATAGATATTTATACTAAAATATGCTATTTAAGAGTACCAGAATGCTGCTAAGGTTAACTGTCCTATCTGTTTATCATTCTGAAAAATATTTTGAGCTTAGAATGAGAACAGAGCTATGTTCTGGGTTTCTCAGTACAGATACGTTTTGTTCTATTTGTGGCATCTGAACAGGAATATGCTTGTGGTTAGTCAAAACTCTAGTGGCTTTCATCCATGGGAAAGGTGGCGTAGAGGAAATTAACTTGAGGCAAGGAAATAATAATGGCCTAAAACACAAATTTTCATTTTTATTTAGACAGTAATTTTCTGAGTCAATAACAGTGTTTGTGATGCCATTTGAGATTTGGTTTCAACAAAGTTTCCAATTACAGATGTTATTAATTTCCCTCAGAAGCCACAGACTACCACATATTACATGATATTTGATTTTTCTCTTTCAGACTATACACAAAATTTTATTTGGAGTGAAGAAAAGGCAAAACAGAAAACCTAAAAATGAAAACTGAGTACTTATTCATTAGTGCAAAATTTTGGTTTCAAAATCAAAATAAAATTTTACTGTAACCAAAAACTAAAAATCAAAAGTATGTTTTGTCATTTAAGCTCTTACATCTTGTGCCCTACATATTACTCATCCTATTTGTATTATAAATTTCATACAGTTTTTGATATAATAACATTTAGCAATTAATAGCCTCGAAAGAGTGCTATTACTCAAAGTTTATGTTTAAAATAAGTAGGGGGAGGGGAAGAGTGTATACTTACATAATGGGTGTGACACGAACCTCCAGGGGGTCGACATGCTTGAAGCACTAGCATGGGGGGGGGGTTGGCAGGGGCAATATATGTAATACTAACAATATTTGTACCCCCATAATATAATGAAATAAAAAAAACAAAACAAATAATAAAAAATAAAATAAGACCATTTAAAATTTATATAGTAGAAATATTTAGAAATATTTTAAAAATTAGATTTTTTAACGGCACATATTTACATATATGACTATAAAAAAATCCCCCCCACATTTTTCAGAAAAGCCAATGTCCCGTCAAGCCTTAATACAGTCACATATGCTGTCATTTTCATTCAACTATGTCCAGCTTTCCCTTGTCCATGTTTATGTCTAGAATAGACAATTAAGCATGAATATTGGTCTTTTGGCCCTTGAGTGAAATCAAACTGATATGACCCATGGTCTATAGCAGCTATAACCCAAAGCATGGAAAGATATTGACAAAATGGCCTCAGGTAATCTGCATACAAAATTGGAATTCTGGAGCCATGGGCCGAATCTACGCAAAGAGGAATTCCTCATGTGCTTGAAGGTTGTTCTGTATGATGCAGTGGAAATATGTAATGTCATACTATTGAAAAGGAGATATCACAAGAGTTTTCCTAAGTAAAACTGAAATGACTATATGTCCCTATAAATAAGGCTTCAAAATTAAAGAAAAAGTCCAGTGGAAAGATAAGTTGCATAGCAGAAATCCATCAAAGTGAGATGAACATCAAGGAATCAGGGAAAGGGATTTCCATAACCCATGAATCCTTTGTTTAACATACCATAAATTGTATAGAAAGAGCTGTGAGGATACAAGTATGTGTATTGGGAAGTCCTTATATCCCTTTTTGCCATAACTGGAAAAGTATAAACTATGAAGAAAGATTGGTATTGGCAGAAAAGTTCAGTGGGAAGAAAAAAATCTATGAAATGGAACCTATAGCAGCAAAAAAGACTGAAAAGATCTTACTACAACAGCACCAAAAGAAGGATTCAGTATAACTTTTCCTGGTCTGGGTTTACTTGAACATTGTAGTGAGTGAGCAATTGAGGGAGTGGGAATGGTGGCAGATATAATATAAAATCAAATAGTAATTTTAAAAAAAGCTCCACAAAGGATAAGTGAAGGAGTTAACACTGCCTAGGGAATTGGAGAGATATATTTAGTGACTAGCTTTCTTTTCAGCTATATAATTTAGTCCATGAAGGACTAAACTATTTGACTTGGACAGTTGAAGTTAGCCACTGAGAGGGTATAATTTTTCTGGGATTATGATTTGTCTGAATAATAAACTATTGAAGGAGAGGCAAAAGTGAAACTTATAATATTGTGTTACTTCTTCCTCTACCTCCCCTATGATTTTATTGTGTCCTTATAATTTGTTTTCACTTTTTTGGTGTATCAGGCTTAGTCTGAATATATTATAGCAAGACTCTCAGGTTGGCAGTAATTTTGAATATTTAGACTGGATGGTGAGCCAAGCCACTATTCCTAGTTTCACATAAATTTAATATTTTACATTAAAGAATATAAGAGAAAATGTGATTTACATTCATGTAGACTATTCCATGCCTAATTTTCAAATTTAGAATCAAATGAAACTTTTAGTATGCACTTTGTTAACTTTTGTTTAACCAAATTGTCTTCTACTTATTAATTATACAAATGTTGATGTTGAAGTATTATAGATTTTGAAGTCTGCTTTTGGACTCTGGGTTTCTTAAAGAAAACAAATATGTCTGTGCATTTTCCTTCTTTAAAATATGAAAAGTTATATATATACACACAAGAGTACATAACATTTTATCATAAATTTTAGCATATCAAATAGCTAAAACCAATGCCCATGTTACCCCCACATATGTTTGGAAGAAAATTGCTGCTTGCCCAAACTGTCATGGGTTCCTGCCTGATCACCCTACTCTCCCCCAGGAGTAACTACTATGCTAACTTTTAAGGTAAGTAGCTTTTTACTTTTCTTTATATTTTTACTACCTTGAATATATGCCCCCAAATCCCACAAGTAACACATATGCTGACTTGATGGTAATTATGTATTTATTTTTATACAGGGTTTTACTACTTATGTGTGTATCTCTAAATTGATGTAATGTATTATTGTATTTTCTACCTTTTTATAAATGTAATTGCATTGCATATTTTATTTTGCATTTGTATCTTTCACTCAACGTTATGTTTTAATAAAATATCTACATATTTACATGTGGGTAGAGTTAACTAAATTTAATTGTTGTATGTTTGTTACTTTTTTATATGGATATATTACAATTTATCCATTCTATTACTGATGGGAATTTTAATTGTTTTGAGATTTGGGCTAGTACTGACATTTATTCTGGTACACATGTGTATGAGTTTCTGTGTATGTGTGTTGTGTTGTTGTGTGTTGTAGTATTTCATTGCATTTTCTTGATTAGTAATCAGCCTGATTACCATTTCCTCTTAATTGATCTTTGGATTTTACCTTTTTTATTTTCAAATAATTTTTGAATTGTAAAGTTATGAAAGTAGTACAGAGTTCACATATAACCTTCATCATGTTTCCCTAATGTTAGCATCTTAAATAATTATGGTGTAATAGTGAAAACTTTGAAATTCATATTGGTACAACAATATTAATACATTTATAGATTTTATTTGGAGTTTAATGATTGTCTTATTAACGTCATATTTCTATCCCAAAGTTAAATCCATGACACTGCATTGCACTTAATCATCATGTCTCTTCAGATCTGTAATAGTTTCTCAGTCTTTGTTTGTTTTTTTAATGACTTTCACACTAATGAGAAATACTGGTAGAATATTTTATTGAATTCCTTCTATTAAGATTTGTCTGATGCTTTCTCAAAGTTGACCTAGAGTTATGAATGTTGGTAAGGACTACCACAGAGGTAAAGCTGTCCTTCTAATTTAATCATATCAGGGAATACATAATAACATGAATTGTTTCTGATGATATTAGCTAATCATTCTGTTCGGCCGTTATCTGCCAGATTTCTCCACTGCAAAGTCAATATCTTTTACGTTCCATATTCTATTTCTTAAAAGCAAATTACTAAGTCTAGCCTACCCTTAAGGGGAAGGGAATTAAACTTCACCTTCTAAAGGGAGAAATATTAAGGTATTTATGAACATGATATAAAACCACCACAATGATTAATAATGATACTTTGAGATTGTAAAAATTTTGATACTTCTTAAAGTTTTATTTATTAATTTTAGCATTAATCAGATTTTGCAAGCAAAATTTATTATTGTTATTTTCTAATGATGATTTTCTATTTGTAATCTTACTCCTACAGTTATTATTAGGAATAATTCTGCAGAGAAAATATGTCATTTCTCCTCTATTTTTTAATTTATTCAACCATATGTGCTGAGATCTTTATTTTATTCTTTGTATTATAATCTAATAGTATCATTCTTTATTTTCTTGCTCAAATTGTTCTAGGTTTGCTCTTTGGGAGATCTTTTAGTCACTTTCTGTGTTCCTCTGACTTGCCCACATCCTTCTGGGTTTTTTGTTTTGTTTTATTTTTTTCCAGCCCTTTTCACTCTTTGGTACTGCAAGATGTTCTATGAGTCTCTTGTGTTTTTCCCTGCCCAAGTCCTAGAAATAGCCATTTCTCTAAGAAGCCATGGTTCTCTTTATTGGAGAATATTTAGCAACCTAGATTTTAGTACTTGTTATGTTTATTGCTTCTGGGGTGCTTCTAAGCCCTCTCAGTGGACAGAGATAGTAACATAAGTATATGTACCAACCCATGTATGAACACACATCTTAAATTGTTTTCACATCCATCTATCCACATATGTATTAAGCTAAAACCAAAATCATACTGTAGTGAACTTTTATAATTTTATGCTATCTTGGCACCCATTTTGAATACAAATTTAACTTTCTTATACCAGAAGCAGTTGACACAGTTTCTAGTTCTACACCACACCCAAATGGTTCACGTCAGTAGCCAGAGGTAAGAATTTAGAAGCATCACTTCTCCCAGATTTCCTGCTGCTTTCTTTAAATTGATCATTCAGACGTTTGCCAGTGAACTTAAAGTGACCCACACCATATTCTCTTATATATACTATTAGCTGCCGCTCTCTCTGTCTCTCTCTCTTTCTCTCTCCTTGACTTCATTCTTGCCTTTGGTGACCCAGAGACTGAGAACTTTCCCCTGACTCATTGTGCTCTTCTTGCCCAGGATCTGTAACTAAAAACCTTCAAATTTGTTTTTTACTGTGGTGATGCATTGAATTTACAGCTTCCTTTTGAAGAACCAGGGTCTACTGCAAGTTGGGTCTTCCCCAGGATGCCTAGGAGGACACAAAGTCCATCTCTCAGCGCCAGAGCTATGGTTAGGCAGGCATAAGTTGGACATGGGTCAGACAAGAGCCACAAGTTTATCTGCCAGTATAAACAAGTTTCCCACATGAGGGACCACACTGGTCATGAGTTAGATAAGTAGGCATTAGGCCATCTGCCAGGTAAAAGAATTATCCCATGAAAGAACACTGTAAACACCCACATCCAGCTCCCCTTCATTTCCCGTTAGGTCAGGGTTGCTAGCCACTCTGATGCTAAAACTCCAATTTAGCTGGGTGCTTCCAAAACAATACTGATGTCAGAGAAGACAGCTTTAAAATAATTTTAGCAAAGTAAAATTTTTAAGCAGATTTAATAAGCGATTTTAATGTAAATTGTAGTTAAAATAGCAAACAAAAATTATAGAAACTTATCTCACCATTCACTTTTTATTCACTTACTAACAATACCTTACAGGGGTCCTCAAACTACAGCCAACGGGCCACATGCAGCCCGCCGAGGACATTTATCTGGCCCGCCAGGTGTTTCTGCCTCCGCTGCCTGTCCTGCTTAGCAGCTGACTCTTCCCAGGCCCACAGTGCGCACTCTCCAATGGTCTGAGGGACAGTGAACTAGCTCCCTATTTAAAAAGTTTGAGGGCCCCTGCTTAGCATAATAGCAAGTAGAAAAACACGTTAATAAAATTTTTGAAATAGCAAACATTTTATATCAAATTATAGCCACAGATTTAAAGTGGTGATCTTAAAAAGTATATGTTGAAAGTAGCATTATAATTAAGCACTTTGAATGAAGAGGGTATGATGTTATACATTTAGTCATTCAACCTTGGTTTCTTTGGTGGTAAAACAAGATAAAAAACAGATATTGACTTGAATTAAGTACACAAATCTTTGGTACATTAAACACGTACTGCTGCTCACAGTTGTATATAATTATATTTTTATGAATATGGTGACAGTAACAGTTGGTAGAATTTTGTAAAGCAAAAGTATATTTAAGAACTCAAGTTTCTATAAAAGATCCCCCTCTGAGGTAGAGCGAAAATTATAAACCTTTTGCAAACTAAACTTAGATTTAATTTTATAATAATTTTAACCAAAACTCAGAGTCACTGCTCACATTTCTTGCCATCTAGAAGTCACTCCATACAAAATAAATCATTTACAAAGAAAAGGATGTTTATGAGAGTTTAATGAGAAGCACTTGCTAATTTTAGATTAAATAATGTTTACTGAATTTTAATTAGAAGCTACAAAGCCTAGTAAATACTGAGAAAATTGATCACTTTCATAGTATGGTGCAGTTAAATTAGATTTTGTTATTATTTTTACAGAATATCTGAGTTTAAATCTAAGTTCTAGAGGCTATAAATTTCTAATAACTGTTCTAGATCATAAAATGGTCAATAAAATATCTATAAAATTGAGAAAATTTAATAAGAAAATTTAGACTAATATCTCTAAATAACTCCCTCCTAAAATGCACATTAAGCATCAGTCATAGAATGAAAGAGAGAGAAAGAAATTGGAGGAAAGAAAAGGGAGATGGGAATCCCTGCAGTGAGACTGAAGAGAAAAGAGGACAGAAAAGTGAGATGAGGGAGGTAAATGAAATGGGATGATAATCGCAGTGTCATGCATTAATTTTAATCTTGGTTAGAAAGCTCAGACCACAAGCTGTGAGTAGAATACTTGTAAAACACCGAGCAAATACAGAGGTACTTCAGTATAGCACTGAGTTGAACAGAAGGGACTTCTTCCAGACTCCTTAAGAAATCCAGTAAAATGTGTTTTGGTTTTTTTTTTTTTTTTAATTGACAAACATTCAGATTTATCTTTTTCTTATTTGTACAGTTCTGTGAGATGTAATGCATGTATAGGTTTGTGCAAACACCAGGAAAATCAGGGTATGGAATAGCTTTTAGCACCTCACTAAAACAAACAAACAAAACCTCCCTTGTGCTATTTGGCTACTTGTAGTCACACACTCCTCTCTAAACCCTGGCAATTACTAATAATTCTTTTTTTTTTTCTTATTTAAGAATATTACAGGGGTACAAACACTTTGGTTACATATACTGCCTTTGCATCACCTGAGTCAGAGCACCAATAATTCTTAACCCCTGTAGTTTTTGCCTTATTCTACATGTGATATAAATTGAATCTTGCAATATCTAGCCATTGAGACTGGCTTAAAAATTTGAAAGTTACAATTTTACATTTTAAATTTAGATCTATGATCTATGTACAGTCAACCAGAGTATAAGGTATGAGGTTTGCTTTTTTAATTTGAGGGTATTTTTTTTTTTGCTATGGAATATGCATTATTCTAACACCATTTGTTGAAAGCACCTATATAGGACACAATGTAGAAATATAATCAATTTGTGTGTGTTGACTTTGTATCCTTTGACCTTATTATTCTCACTCATTAGTTCTGGGAGATAAGCTGGGGTTTTCTAGGTAGGCATGCATGTCATCTATAAATAGGGACAATCTTAGTCTTTTTAATTTGGTTGGACAATGTAATAACTTTTGGTTTTGACTGTCAAATATATATTAAATAATTTAATATGAGGACAGTTCATTACATTTACCCAGATATTAATTATTTCTTTTGCTCTTTCTTCATTTCTCAAGTTATCTGGTCCCTGTTGGCCTCAATTCCCTTATGTTTAAGTAGCATACTTCCTCATTTCTTTTAGATAAACTTTGCTAGCTATGGATCCTCTTAATTTTCCTTCATCTGAGATCATCTTTATTTTGTCTTTATTCCTGAAGTATATTTTCACTGGAAATAGAAATCTGACTGAGTTAACAGTCTTTCTTTCAGCACTTTATATATTTTATTTAGATTTTTCCTCACTTCATTCTGGCCTTCATCAGAAACCCACAGTCATTTAAGTTATTGTTTCTCTGTAAGTGATACATAGTTTTCCTCTAACTGCTGCCAAACATTTTCTTTGTCTTTAGTTTTCAGCAGTTTCATTATCATGTGCTAAAAATGTGAGTTTCCTTGAGTTTTGCCTGCTTGGGATTTTCTTAGCTTCTTCAATCTGTAAGTTTATGTCTTTCACCAAATCTGGTGCTTTCAACCATTATTTCTTCAAATTTTTTTTTTCTTGGTGTTCCATACTAGTTTTCCTTTCCTCCTAGAAGCCTTATGCCACAAATGTTAAACATTTTAAACATTTTAGTATTTTCCCACTGGTTTCTGAAGCTCTGTTCATCTGTTGACCTCATCTAGTGAATTTTTTTAAAATTGTGGCTAATTGTATTTTGCAGTTGTAAAAATATTTTCATTCAGTTTATTTTTGTACCTTTTATTGGGTAGGCTTTCTATCTTTACTGTCCTTAGTTGTTGAAAATTATTATAATAGCTGCTTTAAAGTTTTGGTTTTTTTTTCTATAATCCCAATATGTGTGACCTTGGATTTGGATTCTGTTGGTTTTTTCAAATCTCACAAGTTGAGATTTTACTGATTGTTTATGCTGAGTAATTCAGAATTGTATCATGATCATTTTGAATATTAAGCCTTGTGTCTGATGTTCTTGTTTAAATCCTAAAAATCATACTGATTTGTATTATTTAATGCAGGCAATGCACCTTGTTGGATTCTGTTCGTACTGAAAAGCTGAGGCTCCTCTTCAAGCCTGTTAAATACTATTTGGAACTGTCCCCACATGTACACCATCCACTGGGGAGTCTGTGACCAGGACAGTGATTTTTTTTCTGTAGTTCACATTTCAAAGTCTTTAGTAATATATTTAGGGACAGATCTTTGCATGTGCAGCTTGGGAGCATGCCCAGGAAATCATGAACAATTTTAAGAAACTGCTCTGTAGAGCTACTTCTCATTCTTTCTGGCTCCTTAGGGCTTTGCTTGGCTTTTTTGCGCTGCTACATACTTTCTTGACTACATCCACTTTTAGAGCCAAGTAACAGGTCAAAGAGAGAGAAATAAATGTGGAGCTCCACCTCAAGTTCTTGGAACTACCACTCGTGGTCACAGAGATTCTCCTGTCCCGGAATTTATGGTATTTTCCTGATCACCACTGCTCTCTCTGTTCTACTTTTGCCACCACTGCCACAGCAGTCGCTGGTGGCAGGGGTGAGAAAGAACAAAAAAACAAAGAGAGAGAGAGAGAGAGAAGGAAAGGAGAGAGAGACAGAGAAAGAGAGAAATAAGTAAAAGAAAGAAAGAAAGAAAGAGAGAGAGAGAGTGAAGGAGGGAGGAAAGAAAGAAAGAAAAAAGTATGCTTTCTAATGTCTCTGATCATTAAGAGTTCCTTTTCCCTATTGTTTGGAATGGAAAATGAACATTTCCCTTGGAGCTTTGTCTTCTGCACAGTTCTGGTCTGGGGCTGCCATTGAATCTTGGTTGGGTAACACTAACAGCAAAACACAAACAAAATAGAAATCTTATCACAAGTTCAGTCATATTTCAAAATCTGCTCTTCTTCCCCAGTCAGCCTGCTGACTTAATAAATACACTAAGGAAGAAATTTTGTTTGATCATAGCACCAAGAAAAGTTGTGATTCATGTAAGTAATTAAAAGTCTTAATTTAAGGATATAGTAAATTTTGTGAATTATCTAATTTTTAGTTTAGATGTTAGAAAATGTAGAGTCAAAAATGTTGACCTTTCACACACAATGTATATTATCATGCATTGCTTCATTTCTGGATGCTCTGTGTCTCACAACTTTGTTTTTCTTTTTCTTTACCTCCTATTTTTAAACAATGATATTATATATTATATATTACCTCCTATATAATATTGTGCCAATTCCATGTGCTTCCTATGGCTGCCCCAAAACAGGCAGTGATACAAAAGGCCCAGGCAATTTTGACCAATACGAAAAAAATATTGCAGAAAAGAAAATGTATTTAGAACAGCTAATGTATCTGGGATTTCAGGAGAAGATAAAAAAATTAAAGAAGAGCAGTTCTTAAAAATAATAAAGAAAGTTTCCCTGAGTTGAAGAGACTAAGTCTAAGATCAGATGAACTTAGAGAATTTAGTATGAATTAATGAGAAAGAAAGAAAATAAAACAACCCCCATCCCCCATCAAAAAAATGAATAAATAAAACAAAACACTAACCTTAGCATATCCTGGTAAAAATGCTGATGTCTAAACATGAAGAGAAAAATATCTTACATGCTTTCAGACACAGCAATAATTATTAGTAACTTATAAAATATATAATACTACTCCAGCATTAGAAGCTTGATGATTGTGAAATAATATTCACAGATGATGAAGAGGACAGGAATGCAACCAAATTATCTAATATCCCACCAGGGTATCTATAGGCAATAGGAAAGAAAAATCTATGCAGATAACCAAGAATTGAGAGATATCACAAAAACAGTACATCTGAGAAAAACACTCAAAAAATGATTTTAAGAAAAGTCTGGCATCTGTAGCAAGCACAAACTAGTAATAAATGCTATAATATAACTCTTGTAACAAAGTTTAATAGAAGCCTCAAAAAAGTCAAGCTTATTCACAAGTAACTTATGTCCCAGCTGTAAAAAAAAATCATACAATATCCAACATATACTAAAAATTTACTAAAATTAAAAAAGTAGAAAATGTAATCTATTATTTCACAGGAATTTAGAAATGGCAGAAGAAAGATCAGTGGCTTTGAAGATATAGCAATATAAACTATCAAAACTGAAGCACAAAAAAATAAAGCACTAAAACAAAAATGTGGGAGATTCAGTGAACTGTGGAACAATATCAAACATTCTAAGAAATGTATTTGGAGACCCAGAAAGAGGGTTACAGAAAAATATTTGAAAAAATAATTCCTAGAGGGACTTCCCTTATCTATCGTCTTTTATAGCTAGAGGCACTACCATGTGAATGACAGTGTCTTAACTTTTTTCCTTTCTTTACACTAAGTTACTTTAGGTTGGGATTCAGCTTTACTAACTTGGACAAGGGGAAAGTGATCTTATTTTCATAGTCAACTTGGATTGCAGGCCACAGGCAGAGGGCCTCTTTTAGCAAAGTTATTACCTTATCGTCATGCTTTTACAGAGGTTGCCATTATACTAATTGTAACTCTCTTTAGAACCTTACTGAACACTTGAAGGAACAGACAACACCAATATCTTGTATTTTTCCTATGTAAATTACATATTATTCATAATTACAAAATTTCCATAAGTATATAGTCTATGCCCTTTGGACTAGGGCAGCAGGCTAGAATTTACCAAAATATTTTGCAAATATTTAACAAAGTTCATCTATTCTCAGCCCCGAAGATTTTCAATGTCTTCCAGTATACTTCTTCCAATTAGGACCAGTTACTTGCAGTGTCCCAATTCATGCCATCTGAGTTGAGACAAGAATGATGAGAAAGTGGCAGAAATAAAAATATCTGTGAAAGAAGTTTTTCAAACAGAAGAAACATAAAGCAAATGCAAATGTCATCAGACACGAATATATGTGGGACATGGTCACAGAACTAAAAGAAAAGGCAAGTATGGTTTGAAGTGTCCAAGGAGAACAGTGGAAGATTTTTAAGTTGGGAGGAAAGCAGTAGCCAGATCATCTGGTGCTTCGCAGGATAGTGTGATTGTGAATTTTAGGTGTCAGCTTGACTGGCTTAAGAGATACCCAGGGGATTCCCTGAAGAGAATAGCATTTGAATCAGTAGACTAAATAAGGAAGATTTACCCTCACTCAATGAGGGCCTGCACCATGCAAGCCAGTGAGGGTCTAGATAGGACAAAAAGGCAGAGAAAAGGCGAATTAGCTCATTGTCTGGTTTTCTCTCACTCTTGGAGCTGGGGCACCCTTCTTCTCCTGCCCTTGGACATCAGAACTCCAGATTCTCTGCTGTTTGGACTCTGGGACTTGCACTGGGAGTCCTCCAGTTTCTCAAGCCTTCAGCCTTGGACTGAGAGTTACACCACATGCTTCTCCGGTTCTGAGGCCTTCAGACTTGGACTCAGTTATGCTACCTGCTTCCTTGGTTCTTCATCTTGCAGATGGCCTATTGTGGGACTTCACAACCTCCATAATCATGTGAGCCCATTCCCATGGTAAATCCTCTCTCGTAAATCTACATCTATATCATCTATCTGTCTACATCCTATCAGTTCTGTTTCTCTGAAGCACCCTGACTGAAGGAGGTAAATAACATGAATCTGTTTCATTTATTAAATTTGTTTGGTGGAATTTTGCCTCTAATTTTGATGGAATGGCTTATAGTTAGCCAAAGCTCCCACTGAGAACAAAAAGAAAGTGCAGATTTAGAAACAAAAAATGTAAAAGGAAACAAAGAAATAGACAAACAAAAACCTTTAAAGGCAAGGGGAGAAATCATGAAGCAAACAGGATTAGGAAAGCCTTGCTGACATTGCACAGCTGCATTTTCACTGAGCATTGCTGTGTCTGGAGAGAGGGCAAAGGACTGAGAAAGAGGACTGTCCCTGGGCAGAGGGCTGCAGCTGGAAAATAAAGAATGTCTAGACTTATCTCAATAATAAGAAGGAAATTAGGCAATAAAAAAGGGCATAATCTTAAATAGACAACTCACAATAAAAGATCTCTGAATGATAAAGTACCTGAAAAAGTTCTCACCATCATTTATCACGGAAATAAAATCCATAATAAAAAGTCTGAAAAGACGAAATGATGGGAAGATTGTAGAGAAACTGGAACTCACATTATTGGCGACAGTACAAAATGTTATTACTATTTTAGAAAAAAAATGTCTGTAAGTTTCTTATAAAATTAAAGTTACACCTACCCTACGACCCCACCATTTCAATCCTAAGTATTTACCCAAGAAAAATGAAAACATATGTCCACAAAATACTTAAATAAAAATGTTCATAGCAGCTTTATCCATAATAGCCCCAAACTGTAAATATTCCATGTGTCTATAAATAAAAGAATGGATAAATATATTTTGTTACATTAATAAAATAGAACACTACATAGAAATAACAAACTATTGGCACATGCAACATCATGGGTTAATCTTCAAAAACTTATGCAGGGTGAATGAATCCTTAAATAAAAGAATAATATTGCTTGGTTCAATTTTTATGACCTTACAAAACAGGTAAAGCTTATCTTTGGTGGAAAACATTCCGAATAGCCATTGCTTCCATGCATGTGGGTCAGGGGTTGACCGTAAAGGAGCACTGCAAAACTGTAACGGTTACTTTTATATGTCACCTTGACCAGACTACAGGATGCCCATACAGAGATAGCTGGTAAAACGTTATTTTGAGATGTCTGTGAGGGTGTTTGTAGAAGACACTAAAAGTTTAATTAGTAGATTGAGTAAAGAAGATTACATTCACAATAGTGGGCAGACATCATCCAATCCATTGATGGCTCAAGTAAAACAAAAAGGCAGAGGAAAGGCTAATTTGTTCTATTTCTTGAGCTAGGACATTCCATCTTCTTCCACCCTCAGGCATCATGGCTGAAGGCTCTAGAGCCTTCAGATTCTAGGACTTACCGCATAGGCTCCTCAGTTCTCACCTTTGGACTCAGACTAAATTGTACCACTGGTTTTCCTGGTTCTCTAGTGTGCAGATGACAGATCATAAGACTTCTTGGCCTCCATAACCATGTAAATCAATGCCCACAATAAATGTTAATCTATTTAGTTAGTTAGTTATAAAACTTACTATTGGTTTTGTTTCTTTGAAGAACCCTGACTAATACAGAAACTTTCTAGAATGACATTAATACTCTATATCTTAGTAACTTTATGGGTTACACAGGTGTATGTATTTCTTAAAACTTAGAGAATGCACATTTGATATTATATACTTTTTAGAACAAAAGAGTTCACATTATTTTTATTCCTTTATTCCCCTAGAAGTTTAAAAAAATATATTAAGACTGTTTCTCTCAAGCTCTTATAATTATGGGAATAACATGGCCTATTTATTAAAACTATGGATTCTCAGGTCTTTTTTTCAGAAGATTATGATTTACTAGGTCTGAAAATTCTGCCTAAGAAATATATAATGTTTGCCTCCATGCTATAAGCCAAACACTTCTACTAATTGTTACCATTTTTAGTTCCTTTATCACTAACATTCAAAATAAATTTTCCCAGTAATATTCACGTTTTAGAAATAAATGGTTTACCATGATATTCTTTTTAAATGGCTACTACCTCTTTATAGAATATTATGGTATTAGAGAAAAATAATAAACTATGATTTTAAAACATTTTTAAAATCCTCAAGAATACTTACTCTCAAATATTACCCTGCAAGTACAAAAACATTTGATGTTATTAATTATGGAATTTGATAACAGCCACTTAACCATGTGATTCATCTAAAAGTATTTTTGTGACAGTAAAAAGCAAAAACTGATAGTATTTGTCTACTAGTTGGACGTTCAATGAGAAATTCTGTAAAAGGACCATTTTTTGTTAACTATAAATGACTCACAAGTGTTAGTTAGAATGTTTTGGGTTTTATTTTTAATTTATACCTTTCAAGAATAATGTAGAGTTCAATAGCATACATTTAAAATATAAACATTGTAAGCAGGCCATTGCTTAGTAGTGGGGATTTTCTGACAAGTGTGAAAATGAAGATCGTATCCTTGTTATTTCTCTTCCAAAAGTATGTGTCAATCTATATTTGTATGTCTGTGTATGTGTGTGTATATATGTTCTGATATAGACACACATGCACTAAGAAAATTGATATTACATGGATATTAATTAGTTCTTTCTTATAGTTTGGATACAGTTTACATCTGTTTATTCAACAAAAGGGAGACAGAAACGAATCCCTTCATGAAAATTGTCTGCACTGTAATGTATATGCTCTGCTGTTTTTCACATTTACACTCAGGATTGCTCCAACATGTTTTGATTGAACTTGCCTCAACCTCAAGACTTCAAGTGCCCTGTGACTTTTCATTCAGACACATAAAAGCTGGGAGTTGTCAGGAACACCTAGATATATGCATAGCTTTCATAAGCAACATCAAATGTTCAGGTGGGAGCAGGGGTTAGCTTATTTAATATGTTCCATCATATATACATAAAAATAATCTTTTTGCATGGAAGGCAGAATCAAACAGGCTATTATTGTAACTAGAAGGAATTTACTGCTGCTATTAGAAAGAAGATAAATTTTGTGACTACAGATATTATTACAACCATGACACACAGTGTTTCTGAAGCAAATGAAATGTTTCCTACATGATTAGTTTTTGCTATTCTGATATGTATAAGCATCTCATTCTTAATTTGACATAATTTATTTTATTTTACAATAAAAATTATTAGCCCAAAGGTAAAGCTTTCAATAAAATGCCCTTTTTGGGTCAAAAATGTTAAATGGTCAGTTATATTTTTCTGTTTATTTTTATACCAATCATTCTATTCTCAAAAGCAGCAGTTTTGGAGAAGTTCAGATGGACTTATTATACTATGTTAGTTGAAGAGCATTTATTAATGAAAGAGTACAAAAAGGAAATTTTTCTTTCTTATTTTTCAAATCGTTTGGTCTATTACCCATAAATAATTATGTTGGTATTCTCTATACCTGTTTTACATAGTTATATTTTCACAAAATTGGGATTACCTACATTACTTTTGAGGAAAGTGGGATGTCATGAATAAAGAACTAAGTTTGAAGTAAAACAAATCTATTTTTTCAAAAAAAAAAGATTTTTATAAAGATTTTTATAAAGATTCTCAATCTCACAGTACCTGATTAGTTATGTGTGAAATGGTCCTAAACATGTACAACTTGAGATTTTAAAAAAAAATGATGCTTATTTAAATTATTTAACTTTATGAGTCAAAACAATGCCATTTCAAACATTTTAAAGGTGCAAAAACCCAAAGATACAATATCAAATAGATTTTTAATATTTGTCTTTAAATAATCTTTTAGTCTTCCATGCACTCTTTGTTACTGTATTTCTTAAGTTAGGCTAGATGTTCTGTAATTATGAGTCATTCATTATTCAAGAAAGTTCGTCTTGTCATTTTAACTTACAGGATTCCCCCCTGTTCTTTCCGTTTTCATCGAAATAATGAAGGCAGGCAATACTTTGAGCCTGTTTGTGTAAATATCATTAAACCCTGTTGTTATGAATATATTGAATTTATTTATAGTTCTTTGATTGCCTTTTCCCCAGTTTTAGTGTGACTTTTATTGTTTTCAATTCTGCAGGATTTTTTTTATTTCAATGTATTAATGGGGTACAAAAGTGGGTTTTTGGTTGTTTTTTACATGGATACACTCTATAATGCTGACGTCAGGACTTTCAGTGTGCCTGCCACTAGGACAGTGTTCATTGTACCCAACAGGTAAATTGTTATCCTCATCCTCCTCCCACCCTCCCCTCTTCTTAGTTTCCAATGTCCTTTACATCTTTTTATGCCCACATGCAACCATTGTATAGCTCCCAATTATTAGTGAGTACATGTGGTGTTTGTTTTTCTATTCCTGAGATACTTCACTTAGGATAATGATCTTTAGTTCCATCCAAGTTGCTACAAATGATATTATTTCATTCCTTTTTATAGATGAGTTATACTCCATAGTAGATATATACCACGATTTCTTTATTCACTCATGTATTGATGGGCACTGAGGTTGATTCCATATCTTTGCAATTGTGAAATATGCTGTTATAAGCATTCAAGTGCAGGTGTCTTTTTGATAGAATGATTTCTTTTTCTTTGAGTAGTGATCCAGTAATGGGATTGCTGGATTGAATGGTAGGTCAACTTTTAACTCTTTGAGGAATCTTTTTTATTATTTCAGCACATTATGGGGGTACACATTTTAAGGTTGTGTATAATGCCCTTGCCCCCACCATGATTATGAGATTCCAACATGATTATCCCCCAGACGGTGCACATCTCACTCATTATGTATGTATATACCTGTCCCCTCCTCCCCTCTCCCACCTGCCCAACACCCAATAAATGTACTTCCTATGTGTCCACTTAGGTGCTGATCAGTTAATACCAATTTGCTGGTGAGTATATGTGGTGCTTGTTTTTCCATTTTTGGGATACTTTACTTAGTAGTATGGGTTCCAGCTCTAACCAGGAAAATACAAGATGTGCTATATTACCATTGTTTCTTAGAGTTGAATAGTACTCCATGGTATACATATACCACATTTTATTAATCCACTCATGTATTGATGGGCACTTGGGTTGTTTCCACAGTTTTGCAATTGTGACTTGTGATGCTATAAACATTCGAATGCAGGTGTCTTTTTTGTAGATTGTCCTTTGTTCTTTTGGGTAGATGCCCAGTAGTGGGATTACTGAATCAAATGGTAGATCTACTTGTATCGCTTTAAGGTATCTCCATATTGCTTTCCATGGAAGTTGAACTAGTTTGCAGTCCCACCAGCAATGTAGAAGTGTTCCTATGTCTCTGCATCCACGGCAACATTTATTATTTTGGGACTTTTTCATAAAGGCTATTCTTACAGGAGATAAGTAATATCTCATTGTGGTTTTGATTTGCATTTCCCTGATGATAGAGATGTTGAGCATTTTTTCATATGTTTGTTAGCCATTATTCTGTCTTCTTTTGAAAAGTTTCTGTTCATGTCCTTTGCCCACTTTTTGATAGGGTTGTGTGATATTTTCTTGCTGATTTTTGTGAGTTCTAAGTAGATTCTAGTTATCAGCGCCATACCAGATTCTGTAGGTTGTTGGTTTGCTCTCATGACTGTTTCTTTGGCTGTGCAGAAGCTTTTTAATTTGATCAGGTCCCATTTATTTATTTTTGTTGCTGCTGTGATTGCCTTAAGGGTTTTCTTCATAAATTCTTTGCCTAGGCCAATGTCTAGGAGAGTGATTCCAACGTTTTCCTCTAGAATTCTAATAGTTTCATACCTTAGGTTTAAGTCTGTTACCCAGCGTGAGTTGATTTTTTGTGAGAGGTGAAAGGTGTGGATCCTGCTTCAGCCTTCTACAAGTGGCTATCCAGTTTTTCCAGCACCATTTATTCAATAAGGATTCTTTTCCCCATGAATGTTTTTGTCTGCTTTGTCGAAGATCAGATGGCTATATGAGGATAGTTTTGTATCAGGGTTCTCAATTCTGTTCCACTGGTCAATATTCCTATTTTTATGCCAATCAAAAGCTGATTTAATTACTACAGCTTTGTAGTATAGTTTGAAATCTGGTATACTGATACCTCCCATTTTGTTTTTATTGCCTAGAATTGCTTTTGATATACAGGGTCTTCTCTGGTTCCCAACGAAGTGTATATTTATTTTTTCTATATCTGTGAAAAATTATGTTGGGATTTTAATAGGGACTGCATTGAATCTGTAGATCAGTTTGAGTAGTATAGACATGTTAACAATGTTGATTCTGCTGACCCATGAGCATGGTATGGATTTCCATCTGTGTTTCCTTCCTCAGTATTTCATAGTTCTCCCTGTAGAGGTCTTTTACCTCCTTGGTTAAATATATTCCTAGGTACTTTATTTTCTTTGTTCATATTGTGAGGGGTATTGAGTCTTTGATTTGATTCTCAATTTGACTGTTATGGGCATATAGGAATGCCTATGATTTGTGTGTATTGATTTTGTATCCTGAGACTTTACTAAATTCACTTATCAATTCCAGGAGTCTCTTCATTGAATCTTTGGGTTTTTCTAAATATAATATCATCAGCAAACAGTGACAGTTTGATCTCTTCTGCCCCCATTTGGATACCATTAATTCCACTTTCATGTCTGATTGCTATAGCCAGGACTTCAAGCACTCTGTTGAATAGAAGTGGAGATAGTGGGCAACTTTGCCTGGTTCCAGTTCAAGGGGTAATGCTTTCAATTTTCCCCCATTCAGTATGATGTTGGCTGTGGGTCTGTCATATATGGCTTGTATCATTTTTAGGTATGCCCCTTCTATGCCTATTTTATTAAGTGTTCTTATCGTGAAAGTGTGTTGAATTTTGGCAAATGCTTTTTCTGAATCTATTGAAAGGATCATATGGTCTTTGATTTTGCTTCTGTTTATGGGGTGAATTACATTTATAGATTTGCGTATGTTGAACCATCCCTGCATCCCTTGGAGAAGCCTACTTGGTCGTGATGGATTATTTTCTTGATAAGCATCTGGATTCAGTTGGCTAGGATTTTGTTGACAATTTTTGCATCTATATTCATAAGTGATATTGGTCTGTAGGTTTCTTTCTTTGTTGCATCCTTTCCTGGCTTGGAGATCAAAGTGACGTTGACTTGGTAAAGTGACTCTGGAAAGATTTCATCCTTCTCAATTTTGAGGAATAATTTCTGCAGGATAGGCACCAGTTCTACCAGTCAGTGTGGTAAAATTTGGATGTGAAACCATCTGGGCTGGGACTTTTCCTTTTAGGAAGGTTTTTAATTGCTGTTTCTATTTTGGTTTTTGATATTGGTCTGTTCAGGACTTCTATTTCTTCCTGGTTGAGCCTAGGAAGGCTGTGTGTTTCTAGAAATTTGTCCATTTTCCAGGTTGTGTGCATAAAGGTTTTTGTAGTATTTGTAGATTATATCTTGTATCTCCGTGGGATCGGTGTGACATCTCCTTTTTTGTTCCTGATGGAACTTATTAGAGATTTCTCTTTTCTGCTTTTTGTTAGTCTAGCCAAGGCATGTCAATTTTGTTTATTTTTTCGAAGAACCAACTTTTTGTTTTATTAATATTCTGTATAGTTTCCCTGTTGCCAATTTCATTTAGTTCTGATTTGATCTTGTTAATTTCACTTCTTCTGCTGGGTTTGGGGTTGGTCTGATCTTCTTTTTCCAGCTCTTTGAGTCGATTCATTAGATTGTCTGTTTTTGATCTTTCTGACTTTTGGATATAGACATTTATGGAAATAAGCGTTCCTCTCAGGACTGCTTTAGCTGTGTCCCAGAGGATTTGATAACTTGTCTCTCCATTGTCATTAAGTTCAAAGAATTTTTTGATTTCCATCTTAATTTCCTCATTTATGAAGTAATCATTTAGCAAAAGGTTGTTTAATTTCCACATTTTTTTGTAGAAATGTAAGTTTCTGTTAGGGTTGATTTCTACTTTTATTCCACTGTGATCTGAGAAGATACATGGCATAATTTCTATTTTTAAAACTTTTTTGATACTTGCTTTGTGTCCTAGGATATGATCAATCTTAGAGAATGTCCCATGAGCTGATGAGAAGAACGTACATTCAATGGATTTTGGGTAGAATGTCTTGTAAATGTCAGTCAGGCCAAATTGTTCTAGAGTTTTGTTTAAGTCAATAATTTCTTTATTAATTTTCTGTTTGGAGGATCTGTCCTGTGCAGTCAGTTGGGTGTTGAAATCTCCAGCTATTATGGGGTTGCTGTTTATCAATTTCCTTAGATCCAGTAAGGTTTGCTTTATGAATCTGGGTGCACCTAAGTTGGCTGCATATATATTTAAAATTGTTATATCTTCTTGTATAACTGTGCCCTTCACCACTATATAGAGACCCTCTTTGTCTTTCATTACATTTGTTGGTTTAAAAACTATGTTATCTGAAATAAGAACTGCCACATCAGCCTTCTTTTGGCTTCTGTTTGCTTGAAATACTGATCTCCATCCCTCTACTTTTAGTCTATATGCATCTTTGCCAGTTAGGTGTTTTTCCTGAAGACAGCAGATACTTGGCTTGTGTTTTGTTTATCCCTCAGCCAGCCTATATCTCTTGAGTGGGGAGTTTAAGCCGTTCATATTTATTGAGAGAACTAATAGGTGGGGCAGATTACTATTCATTCTGTTGGGTTGGATGTTGTTGCTTTGTTTTCTCTCTTGAGCCATTGTGATATCTGGCCTTTAATCTTTAGATTTAGAGTGTTTGTTATATTCACAAGTATTTATTATGCTGATCCATGTGTAACACTGTTTGAGTACTTCTTGTAGGGGTGGTCTTGTCCTGGTGAATTCCCTCAGTCTTTGCTTATCTAGGAATGTCTTTATTTCTCCTTCATACATAAAACTTAGTTTTTCAGGGTACAAGATTCTAGGCTGGGCATTATTCTGTTTCAGAAGAGTGAGAATGGGGCTCCAGTCTCTCCTTGCTTGTAAGGTTTCAGTTGAGAAGTCTGGCATTACTCGAATGGCCTTTCTCTTGTATGTAACTTGCTTCTTTCACCTTACAGCTTGTAGAATGGTCTCTTTTGTTGATATTTTGGTTAGTGTGATGACTACGTGTCGTGGTGTTTTCCTCTTTGCATTGTATTTCCCAGGGGTCTTTTGAGCTTCTTGCCTTTGGATGTCTAGCTTTTTAGCAAGACCTGGGAAATTTTCCTCAATTAAGTCTTCAAATAGCTTATCCAACCCTTGCATTTTTTCTTCCTCCCCTTCCAGAATCCAGAACAGCCTCAGGTTATATTTCTTCATATAATCCCACAATTCTTGTAAGCTTTGCTCATGTCTCTTATTTTTCTGCTCTATCTCTGTGATTGATTTGATTTGAAGGTGTTATCTTCAATCTCTGAGATTCTTTCTTCTGTTTGGTCCACCCTATTTTTGAGGCTTTCCACCGTGTTTTGTAGTTCCCTGAATCAATTCTTCATTTCCAGGAGATTGGATTGATTTTTCTTTAAGATCTCGATTTCCTTAGTGAATTTTTCTTCCAAGTCCTGGATTTTTTTGTGATTAACTGTGTTTGTTATCCATTTTTTCTTGCATATCATTGAGCTTTCTTACAATCCAATTTTGAAATTCTTCTGTCATTTTAGTGTTTTGGGTTTTGTTAATATCCATTGATTGAGAGCTGGTTTATCTCTTTGGGGGAGTGTTTTCGGTTTGATTCTTCATAGTTCCAGAATTCTTTTGCTGGGCCCTCCCCATCTGGATCAGCTGTTGTTTTTTCATATGATATGTAACAGACTCTGTGTATACACTATTTCTGTGGGTGTTATATGAAGGAGGCAATATGGGCATCCTCCCTTCTATGGTTTCTTGATCTGCCACTGAGGGAGCTCTTTCACCAATCTTCATACTATTTTCCATAGAGGTTGTACTAAGTTGTAGTCCCACCAACAGTGTATAACAGTTCCTTTCTCTCTGTGTCTACATTGCCATATGTTGTTTTTTCACTTTTTTAATAATGGTCATTCTGACAGGAGTAAAGGGGCATCTCATTGTGGTTTAATTCCCAGTGATTAGTGATATTGAACCTTTTTCATATGTCTGTTGACCATTTGTCTATATTCTTTTGAGAAAATTCTGTTAATGTCTTTTGCCCACTTTTTGATGGGTATATTTGCTTTTTTTTTTTTTTTTTTTTTTTTTTTTTTTTTTTTTTTTTTTTTTTTTTTTTTTTTTTTTTTTTTTTTTTTTTTGCTGTTTTGTTTGAGTTCTTTGTAGATTATGGAAATTAGCCCTGTATCAGATGTATTGTTTTTGGATACTTTCTCCCATTCTATATGTTACCTGTTAACTCTGTTAATTATTTCCTAAGACAGTGGCATAAATTCTTAGTCATAAATTCTTTGCCTAGGCCTATCTCTAGAAGAGGTTTTTCTAAATTTTCTTCTGGAATTTTTATGATTATGATTTCATGCCCTATATTTATGTCTTTAATCCATTTTGAATTAACTGTTGTATATGGTGAGAAATATGGGTCCTGTTTTGTTTTTCTGTATGTGGCTACCCAGTTTTTCCAGCATCATTTATTGAATAGGGCATCTTTTCCCCAGTGTCTGGTTTATCAAAGATCAGTCGGTCATAGCTATATGGTTTTCATTATGGGTTCCCTATCCTGTTCCATTGGTATATATTTCTACTTTTATACCACTGCCAAGCTGCTTTGGTTACAATAGCCATGTAGTATAATTTGAAGTCCCGTAATGTGATGCATCCAGATTTATTCTTTTTGCTTAAGATTGCTTTGGCTATTTGGCCTCTTTTCAGTTTCCAAATGAAGCATAAAATTATTTTTTCTAAATCTGTGAAATATAACATTGGTATTTTGATGAGGCTTGCACTGAATCTGTAAATTGCTTTGGGAAGAATTGACGTTTTAATGATGTTGATTCTACCAATCCATGAGCATAAGATATTCTTCCATTTGTTTGTGTCATTTACATTTTCTTTCATTAGTGTTTTGTAGTTCTCTTTGCATTGGTATTACAGTGGTGTGAGCCACCTTTATCTTTTTTATTATTATTAAAGTTATCCTCCTAACAAGTCTTCTTTCTTTTATCATTGTCCATCTAGTTCATTTCCAAAAGATGAGCCATAGTAACCCTGTTTAAACACAAATTAGATTCTCACTTCTCTGTTCTAAACTTTGTGAAGTCTTCTCATTTCTTTCAAAGTTAAAAAAAAAAATCTTTTCAGAACCTACCAGACCCTATATGACCTAGCCCTATTCTTTCTCAGGCTTCCTTTTCTAGTATTTTCTCTCTTTATCTCATCCAGTTTCAACCACATTGTTCTCCTTATTATTCCTTAAATACCCCAGGCACATTTGTATCTTAGGACTTTTGCTGTAGCTTTTTCCTCTGCTTGGTATATTCTTCCACATACTCACTTGGCTTATTTCCTCACATTCTGCAAATTTTTGCCCAGATCTCATCTTTTCAAAGAACATTACCCTGACCATCCTATTTAATATTACTCCTCAAGTATCTCCCTTTACTAATATTCAACATTTCTAATTCTGTTCATCTTGTTTCACTTTTTTTCCAGTCTTAGTCACTATCTAGCTTAATATATAATTTACTAATTTTTAATGTTTTTTATTATCTGAATATTAGCTGTTTATTATCTTTATCTTCCAGTATGGTAAAAATTATATGAGAACAAGTGTGATAGTCTCTTTTTTTATCATGTATCTGAAAAAGAGACTGGTATTTGTAGGTATGTTTATTTGATTATTACTCTTATTTTATCTGATTAATTTTTCTTGGACTGGCTGTTTCCATTAGGTTTGTACAAAGAGAGAGGCAGAGTCCTCCTCAAAGCAGTAATTATTTTTATAATAATGTATTATATGTAAGTTATTTTCTAGTTTTTATAACTGAGATAGATACTTACAATTTATAGTACTTGTCCTCTATTGTACGCCTATTACCTGCTTCTTCTTGCATAAATTGAGCTTCATGGTGATTCCTAATTTAGTTCTCTACATTCATTTCAAACTGCTTCTAGGGATGTTCTCACTTCCAGTTAACTCAATTTTATTTCATTTTTCTAAATTGGGTATATTTTTACCCCTCTCATGTTGTGTAACCTAAGAGAAAAAAATAAAATCAATAATAATAACAATAATAACAAACAGTCAAAAGTAATAATAATAATAATAGCTAACATTCCAAGAATGTATATTATTTGTCTTACATAGTTATAAATGATATATGTAGGTATACAGATATATAGTAACTCATTTAATTTTCATAGTCACACTATAAAATAGGTCATACACTAATATTGATTTTAAGTTGAGACAAGGCAAATATTTTAGGTAAATTTGCTCAAGTTCTAAAAGTTTTTAATTTTTATAGATGGGATTTGTAATGCAAATGTCTATGCTCTTGAATATCATGCAGACCAATGCTCTTTGTCTTCTTTTAATAAGATGAACATTTTTATATGTTCCTTCTTTTAAGGAAAAAATAACAGAACAAGTAAGGAATTTTATCTTTTCTTGTTTATTGCAATAGTGAGAACACCTCAGATTTTAAAAGCAGGATGTTTTGGCAGAATGCTATGGACTTAAACTTTTATAGGAGGCAGTAGACACATTATATTTGGAATGATATACATTTAGGATTGATTTTGCAAACAGAGATCATCTCTGTTGGTCAGCTAAACAAGAAATATTTATCTATGCATCTAGTTAGGTAAAAGGGGAACAAAACAGTTCAGCTAATCATTCATGAAACAACGATTATAAAGTTAGGGGTTCTGTGTCTGGCCTTGAGGGATTCAGGCAAAAGATGAAAGGTCTGTGTTTAGCCTTGTCACATATAAGCAGGGAGTCATCTGTACATGTTATGAGAGTCATGAAAAAGAGTAGACAGCAAGTGTAACTAATCACACAGGGAAAGTTGGTTCTTTGTAGAAAGCCATTTTCCAAAACACAAAACTACAGGGGGATCTCTTAACCATCATTGTTTTGAGGGTTCAGGTGAGGTTCAACATTGTCTGTTAGGGACTTTCCACATCCCTACTTAACCTTCATTGCATTTGGCCAGTTTTCCTTCTGTAATATAGCTTAGGGTTACAGATGTTTTCTAATATTACTTAAACTTTCTGAATAAGAAGGTGAAATTTTTTTATTTAATTGTGCTATTTAAACTGGAAGGCCTAAAAATAAATATTAGGTCCAACACTAAAGAGATACAACAGTGAAAGTATTTCCATAGCATATGTTACTTATTTCTATTTCATATATTATTTTCTTCTTTGGCACTTTCCTTTTGATTTCCTGGAAACTTGTTCTCATCATGGCTCATGTAGAAGTTTTATAATCATATTAGTTATAAGAATTGCATTTTATTCTCTAACAAAAATTCCTTCATGCAGACAGCCTACTATTCTGCTAAGTTCTATAGAATCAGAACTAATAATAAAAATTTTCCAGATAATTACATAGGAAATTTATTGTTGGCATGAATTTTTTTAAATTATTACCAAAATACTTTTATTTTTTATAAATTCATAATATAATTAGAATAAATATAATTATAAGGCACAAAGCAAAATATAGGCCCATATGAGTGATTGAGCATGTTAATTTGATTGTTATTTTGTAATATATTACAAACATATTAAAGAAGGTGTATTTTCCCACTGCTTTGAGTTACTTAAAAAAGAAAAAGATAAAATTTTTCTGCTTGGCTTTTTTATTCAATGAATGGGTTATTTATTGGAATTCACAACTTTCATACTCAAATCATAGTCTATAAGCTGCCAAGTGTATGAATGACCATGTAGTCAGCCAAGAAAGGTTTAAGGAGGACTCAGAGATAATTATGATATCTTTAACTTTTTAAGGAAAATATTAAGGCACCACTGATCACTTACCTCCTCTAGAATTCAAATAAGACATTTGGATATGGCTAGAACCAATGATCATGGTGTTAACTTTTTTCATAAAAAGCTTTGTTACTGTCATTAAAAATGTGATTTTATTTCAGCCTGTATTTTATATACTTGATATAACATAAGTGAGCAATAAATATGAGGCCAACAATATATTCTTGCCCTAAACGGAAAATAAGTTGTGGGCAAACAGATAAGACATTTACACAGTAAAGCAGTTATTATATATTATTAATATATATTATATATTATTATAAGTCTCTATATGAGACATATACATTTTCTCACTTTGGGGGAATTTGTTATAGTAGATGACCACAATTTATTTGAAATAATAAGTGGTACACTTATAACTTTGACCCAAATGGTACAAAAGCAATTTATGTAACCAAAACATTTGTACCCCCATAATATTCTGAAATAAAAAAAATAAAATAGATTTGAAAAAATAAAAAATAAAAATATTCATAATAAAGAAACAATGCATACAAATTAAAGTGATCAATCAAGTATGAATCTAAAACATTCAAAATAAATGTTACCAAGTGTGTGGAGGATCAAAATACTTACTTCATTGGCCTAGCTATTGTTTGAATAATGTTTATAAATTCAGTGCCCAAACTCAATAGAAACGAGAAAAAATGGAGAGGGTGGAGCAGAAAAGAAAAGGAGATAATTAGCTAGAAACGTAGGTTAATGAGTAAAATCTGAAATAGTTATATTTGTTTGACTTAGATAAAAAATAGCTAAAGAGATCTAAAAATAATATCAAATGAAGTGATGTGCATGATTTACATGATTTGCTATAGGTATAGACAAACAATTCTTCTCCATTTGCACCAGTGGAGGATCACAGAAATGAACTAAATTGCAACAGAAGTAATTCTGATTAAGAATTAGAAAACACATGAGATATTACTGTAAACATTGTTTTTGAGTTTATAAAATAACATTTTCCATATAATTACAAAGAAAGAAGTACATTTTCTATCTTTGTTTTGGCTGCTGTAATAAAATACCATAAACTGGATAGCATATAAACAACTCAGGAGACTGAGAATTCCAAGATCAAGGTGCTGGCAAATTTGATGTCTGGTGAGGGCCTACTTCCTAGTCTTTAGGGGTTGCCTTGGTGGAAGAGGCAAAGAAACTCCCTGGGGTCAATTTTATACAGGTGTTTTGCTACCATTTGTGAAGTTTCCACCCTCATGACCTAGTCACTTTCCAAAAGTTCCAACCTCCTAATACACTCACATTGGGGGTGATGGACTTCAACATACGAATTTTGGAAGACCCAGAATATAGCATTCAGAACATACTATAACCCCCCAAATTTATGTCCTTCTCACATGTAAAATATATTCATATCATCTCAATAGCTCAAAAAGTCTAAATTCATTCCAGCATCAACTCAAGAGTCTAAAGTCAAGAGTCTCATCTAAATAACATCTAAATCAGATAGGGATGAGGCTCAAGGACATCTCCCAAAATACCCCATCTCCTAATACCATCGGTTTGGGGATTAGGATTTCAATTTACAAATTTTGTGGGACACAAACTATCAGATCATAGTATGGACCTTTTTGAGATGATGGTCTATAATTAATTAGTTATTTAATCTTTCTAATTCTAAGTGTCCTCATCCATGAATAATAGATATTTATGTATATTTTCATTATAATTCAATCTTTATAATGTTATTTCATACTCATTATCTCATTCTTGTCACCAGAAAAACTTCCGAATTAGATGTGGCAGGCATATGTATCTCTGTTTTGCAGTTTAGGAGACAGATGCCTATAGTTTCTGGGATTCACAGAGATGTCAGCCTCATTCCTCGGATTCATGCAGCATTTGTACTTCCATACAGTATGCTCAACTGGATTGGGTTTATTTATCTTGCAATTTCATTCTTGAACTTTTATTTTATTATTGCATATTAGGCATGGCCTAATATCACACAGGAGAGCAACATAAAAAACCAAGTTAGTAAGTCTTAGCAGGATATGAAATTCTAGACTGGCCATTATTCTGCTTGAGAAGACTGAGAATGGGGCCCCAACTCTTTCTGGCTTGTAAGGTCTCAGTTGAGAAGTCAGCAGTTAGTATGATGGATTTTCTTTTGTAAGTTACCTGCTGCTTTTAGCTTACAGCTAGTAGGAGTGCTTCTTTCATGTTTATTTTGTCCAGTCTGATCACTATGTGTTGTGGTGTTTGCCTCTTTGTGATGAATCTCCCAGGAATCCTTTGAGCTTCTTGTACCTGGATATCTAGACTTCTAGAAAGGCCAGGAAAATTTTCCTCAATTATTCCCCTCAAGTAGGTTTTCCAACCCTTGTGTATTTTCTTCTTCACCTTCATGGATGTCTATGATTATTAAGTTAGGCCTCTTTACATAATCCCATATTTCTTGTAGGATTTGCTTGTTCCTCTTATTTCTCAGTTTTATCTCTTTGACTGACTTATTTAACTGAAAGGTGTTATTTTCAAGCTCCAAGATTCTTTCTTCTGCCTGATCTAATCCATTCTTATGGCTTCCTACTGTGTTTTGTAATTCCTTGAATGAGGTTTTCATTTCCAGATGTTCTGTTGGATTTTTCTTCAATAATTCAATTTCTTCAGTGAATTTTTCATTCACTTTCTGCATTGTTTTTGTGGTTTCTTTGTGTTGGGTTTCCATTTTATTTTGTATTTCATTTAGCTTCCTTACAATCCATGTTTGAAATTCCTCATCTGTCATGTCAATATTCTGATTTGGTTTGGTATCAATTGCTAGAGAGCTGGTGCTCCCTTTAGGAGGTGTCCTTTTGCTTTGATTCTTCATACTTCTGGAGTTCGCTGATTCCTTCTCATCTGTAGCAGCCTGTTGCTTCTTACTTTTGGATTTTCTTTTGTTTAGATAATGATACACCCAGTTTAATCTCTGAGACAGTAGGAGAGGCTGTGGATGAAAATCAACCACACCCTATAGATTGAGTCAGCAAATGCAGAACTTCCCTGTCAGTAGTTGGCACTTGCTGGAAGGAATACCCTGAAATGTCATTTTTGGGTACTGTGACCTGCTTCATTTCCTCAGAAGAAGCACTCTAGTGTCCCAGGTGGTGGGTGGGGCCCTAGAACTTCCAGGTGAGGCCTTATTCTCCACTCTAGCAGAGGTGGGTGAGGGAGTGAGGCTGGGTATAGCTGTGTTGGGTGAGCCTGCCCTTGAGCTACAGAAATGCTTTTAGCATGGGTCAAAAGTCGGCTCCTCAACTCTGGGCAAAGATGCTGGTGAGAGGCTGAAGTGACCCCGTTCAATTGGAAAGTCTCTATATCGAGGCGGGGCTGTCTGAGACCTTCAATATAGCAATCTGGAGCAGGCTTTCCTCCTTTTCACCCTCCCCTATTCTGCGGTTTCTCCTGGGCCTCTGCCAGCAGACAGGACTTCAGGCCAGCTGAGCTCACACATAACCATGATGCAGGCTGCCAGGTTCCCTGCCCAAGATCCTGACCTGAGCTGGGACTGCAGCCATCCTGTTGGAGGAGAGGTGCCCTGCAAGCATGCTGTAGCTATAACCCCCACTGCACTCTTCCCCCTGATCTGCCCCTGTAGGCACCCATAACACCTGAGACTAATTCACAAATATCCCCTCTGTGCCCCTGAGCAATGCAATCAAGACCTGGGTGTTTGGGATCTGGCCTGTGGCCCATCCCTGGGGCCCTGGAGATCAATCCCTGACCATGCCAGGGGTAAGGATGATGGTCTGGAGTCACCCATGGGGTGCCAAGGCTGGTTTGATATCCCTCTGCCTCAGGGCATGCCACACTCTGATGGAGTCACTGGGAAAGCAGAATCAAGGAAAGCTGACAGGGAAGGAGGTCACAGTCCGAACACCCCTCAATCACTGTAGGACCCCCAAAGGAAAGGCCTGAGCCCTGCTCCCTGTGGAAGCCTCCATGTGGTGGCTCAATTGTCTCTCTCAGTAGCCGCAGGGGTTGGGGGGATGTTGGGGAAGGGGAGAAAAAGAGTCTGGGTGGAGGAAAGTCTGCACTCTGGTCATCTCCAACCATCTCTCTGGGACGCAGTCCACCCAGCATGACTGGGCTCAGGAGTCACTGCAGATCACCTGGGACCCACTGGACCCCTGTGGCTCCTGCAGTCTGGGCTAGAGTTAGGAAATGTCCATGTGCAGATGAGCAGGATGGATGAAACCTGAGGAGATGAAGCCCCCTTGGGAAGACAAAGGCTCCTGGGGGGTAGAGAATCAGTATGGCACCTGCCCTCAAGCTTGGGTCTGTAGGGCGGTAGGTGCCCTGGAGGTGCTGGAGGCCTGGTGCCTTGTCCATAAGAAGCTTCCTGCACATGGGTAGCAGTAGTTTCTAGGCTGGTGTGAGCAGAAGGTCTCTCCAGCAGCTTGGGAGCCCACCAACAGTCCAAGATTATATATGTGTGTGTGTATATATATATATGTGTGCGCAGATATATATGTACACACACACTTAAAAATCATTATCAGTGCTTTATTTTTCCTATTTACGGTTGATGAAAATGATGTACATAGATTATACATATTGCTCACCATTATAGAACTCATAAGGTATGTAACTGAGATTTGAATCTCGGCAATTCTACTCTAGAGTCAGGGAGTTTCTAACCACTAACCATGGGATGTTTCCTTTCCCTGAGCAGTCAAGTTAGCTTCAGCACATGTGTGTACGTAGGGAATAATGACAGCTCCCTCCTTAATTCTTTCTCTATACCATTATATTACAAACTCCTTATAAATGCGAGATTAAGAATTTAAAATTTTTGTAAGATAATGCAGTTGATTAGCATTCAGGTATGTAAGTTGAGCCTTTTCTGACAGTCTGTATAGGAACCTCCATAGGCATCTAAAAGCCCACACAATGATAAATGCAATCTTCTTCAGTCTGGTATTTTTCTCACGTTGTGTAGGCAGTGACATTGCTACAGATATGTATTTATGGATAAGACAGAGAAACTATAAAAGACTATACAATATGGAGACAGCAGTGTGTCCTCCTTCATAATATGTGTTTGCATTTTACTTTAATGTTAAGTAACTTGTGTTCCTTTACTGTGCATCTTGACAACCTTCACTAATCTTTAATACTGAAATAATGGGCTGAGTAGTAAAATGGTAACACTGGGGTTGGGAAAAAGTATTCAGAATCTTTTCCAAGTTTGCACACTGGTTGCTTTACAGACAGATACTGGTCAAGTGTTAAGGTATAAAATCATAGCTGAAAAATTGTTTGAATCAGAGTTTCCTGTGAAGGAAAAAAGTGAGATATCAATGACAATGAAAAACAAATTCTTAGAGTTTTATTATGATTAACTGTGTTGTATTATGTAAAAGAGCAAGCTGCTCTTTGAAAGTTGTCTCTTTTAAAGAATTAAAAACAAAACAAGCAATAAATAAAAAGAAAATAAATGTTCACTTCTGAATTCTGTAATTTTTGAAAATTAATTGGACTTAAAACATTTTTATAATGATATTCACAGAGCTATTGAACATGTTACTCAGAGAAATGAGCCTAAAACACAATTTCTCTTTAGAATATTTTCCCCTCAAATAAAAATTTTATTGTCCTTTATTGAGCCATAAAACTGTCATTGGTGAAGGTGTACAAAAGATTTCCCTTTTGATAATTCTCCCTAAAAGTTGGATGAGTGTGTGCATGGTATCTGGTCAATTAGACTATTCTATGTAGCTTAGAAGCTGAAACTTCAGTTTCATAATTTTCAGATGATTCATGATGCCTAAGAATATTAGATCGAATTGCTAAAGGCTCAAGGAAATTATAGTGTTAAATAATCAACTTTAAATTTAACAGATACATTTATGTAGGGAAATCTGTCTCCTTGCACTGGCACTAACTGGAATTAAGTGGCAGAAGGTAGCACTCTGTATTTAATGGTATATGTCTGTAAATCTAAGAAAAGAAATCAAAAGTACAATTCCATGTTTAGGTCTTAGAGAATGTGCCTAAAACTCATTGTTTCTGAGCTAAGAAGGGAGAGAGACTATTCACTCCCACTCTAATACTCCAAAGTGCCTACAATAAAAGTCAATATGAATTTGAGAAAATATCTTTTCAACAGTTCACCAAAAGTAATGGGTCCTAAAATCAATGGATGTGTCCCCTCGGACCTGGGAGATGAGGGCAGGGAAGTCTGACTGTCTTAATTGAGAATTGCCCATACTTTTGAGTCCTCAAAAGAGGAGGCTGGCTAGACCCAGTAGATGACAATGAGGCCAACTGCCAAACAGAATTGCATATCCTACAACCTGCTAGTTAGAGTAATAAAGTTGTCAAGAGACAACAAGAGATAGATACTACTTTTACTGGAGGAATATTGTGACACCTATAAAATATATGTCACTAGCAATACTTGATAGACTTTAAAATCTTCTACTCCATGAATTTAAGAGTTGAATTCACAAAAATGATGTTGTTTTGTTTTGTCTTACCACTTCATCCTTCCTGAATGTTCTTAGACACTGGTTATTTGCTAGCCAGTTTAGTGGGTATAAGAGCTTGATACCAACCAATCCCAAAATATACCCCCAAAGTTCATCAGGTGTCTGGCTGCTTTGCAGGTCAATTTCTCAAGCATACCATCCTACTGGGAAAGACTTCAGTATTGTCTGAGATTGAGTTCTGAAATCCACCCCTGGGAAATATCTCTCATGGCTTTTTGTTCTGTAATTTTAGATTTTGAATCATGTTTAGTAGTTTTTTGGGTTTTTTTTCAATTTTCAGAAACTTTATTTATGGGTGTCCTTCGCATTCACTTTTGTCAGTTGTTCACTGTTGCTATCAAAGTTGGCACTATTTAATATCATTTTCTCAGTGTAAAAATTTCTCAATCATGTTACAAATGCCCAAATAAACAATTTTCCTTTTTCGGTATCTTTGCTTGCCAGGAGGATTTTTTACAGCATTTTTTTTACAGACACCCCATTCTAGGATATGGTATTAAAGCCCAACACTCTTAGTTACCACAACTAGTAAATACCTCAACTTTGACTATTGAGATTGAGAGTAGACTTACAAGTTTTTCCTCTTTTATTCAGCCTCTGGTAATTTTTTCTTGTTCTCCTGTAACCATGGTGTTGCAGTAAGAAATGTTGCTGCATTTTTTTCCAGCATTATAGGTATCTTGTATCAGGAATTTTCTCAGAGCATCTACCTTGGCATATTAATGGGAAAAAAGTTGAGATACTCTCTGTTTTTGGCTTACATAACAAACAAGAAATGCTAGTTTTTAACTTCCTTAGAGAAAGCATAAGGCTCTAAAAGGAGATAAGGATACAAACATCAAAAATCTTGAGAAGAAGGATAGTTCTTTAGATTGGCTACCAATGTCATAAACTAATAAAGAGGTAACTAAAAATATCTAAAAAGGGTTTGTGTTACTTCCATAATATATTGGCTTCTGTAGCCAATAAAATAATTTTCCTTTTTAAATTCTATGCTATTTTCAACCTCTGTAATCTTTATAATTGTTTTATTTCCATTTTTATAAATAAGAGTTTCATTATATAGTAATATAAAGTAAAAACTTCACATCACTTCTATACAGTTGTTTTGGAGACAGTCTACAAAGAAATAGTTTTTAAAACCAAGAATTTTTGTTCAAGTATAAATGGAAATTAAAATGATTAGAAAATTCCTACCAAGATTGTTTAAAGTAAGATATACAGTACGATTATTGAAATGTTACAACTATTCCACTGCGCATTGTCAAATACCTTCTCTAGATATACACTGCTTATGTAAGCACAGGATTAACTTGTCATCATTCTCTTCTGTTTGTGCCTAATGAAACAAAATTCTTCACTAAGATTGTTTAGTCTCTGCTGGGCCAGTATACCACATTCATTTAAAAATCTATACTATTTTTATACTTTATCATATAAGGAATCTTCCTGAACTATTTGAGGCCCTAAACATTTTGTGACTTAATTGAATTATAATTTATTATTCCAAATTTAAAAATACATAACTGAAAAAATAAATGTATTTACATATCCCATCTTTCCTTTTAGATTGTACACATCCTAAAGATCAGTATGAATAATTTATTTCTTTATAGCAATGTTTTAATTAAGAATTTAAAATTTTATAAAATATACTAGCTCATAGAAAAGTTAGAGAGTTCATAAAGTAAGCATAATCTGATATCAAAGTTGCAAACATTACACTATATGTTCATTTATATTAATAATATCAATTGCTTCATGGCCTTTTGGCCAAGATCAAGTGTAGTATCTGTTCTTATCAGTTTAATAATATCAATATAATATCAACTCTTATTTTCACCTGCTTCATCATATGTCCTTATTTACTTGTTATCTTCACCCACAACTCCAACAAACCAGTTATTATTTGTTTTTTTCTTTAATGTTAGCTACCGTTATTGATTTTGGCAAGTCAGAATTCCTTTCTCTTTCTTAAATTAACTGTTCCCAATATTCATTTGGGAAGCCAAATCTCACTTACTCTTAGTGCATGCTTTTCCTATGAACAGCTCCATTTCTTGATTCAGGGATAAATTTTTATGAGCTAGGACTGAGCAAATGAATGGATCTCATTAACCTGGCCACAAGGATTATATCCAGAGACATACTCCTGGCATAAATTGTACCAATCATAGTTATTTAGTCTCAGTTTTGGCACTTGGTTGAAGCAAATGAGTGAGCATAATCTCTCTTCTGCTGGATTAAAATTGTAAAGATATGACATAGAATCTTCTTCAGCCATTGTGACTGAAGCTTGTTTTTAAAAATGGAGAAGCTCAGACCAAAAAAACAAAAAAAAAAAGTAAGACAGATATAGGATAATATTTTATTATATTACTATATCCATGCATTACAAAGTAACCTATAATGCCAAAATTATTGAAAAATGTGTAATAGAATGAAAGTAATGTTAATATATGTGAAATTTTTAAATCTAATTGTTAAATAAAAAGTATATGTTTAAAAATTATGTTATCTTTCCTTTTAAAATAACTTAAATGAATATATTTCTACAAATATGTCTAGATATAAAGAGAGAGAGAGAGGGAAAGAGAGAGAGGAGAGAGAGTAAGTACACTCCCAATGCTGGTAGAGTATGGGTAACATCTGCAGTTCAGTTGAATGGGGAAATAATACAAACCCTTCATATATCAAATTGACTAAATATATCTACAGTTTTGAAAATTCTCTTACCCTTTGACTCTAGATAACTCTCTGTGCACAATGGTTTATTCAATGGAAAAGAATGTAGTAAATACATAAAAGCAGAGATTCCAGGGAGACTACTGATTCACATCCTGTATTAGTTTATAAAGCCCTGTGATATTCAATTATTTATTTGACAGTCCTGTGCCTAGTTTCCTCCTTATTAAAGAAGGAATAAATGTTCCTGATCATAAGGCTGTTGTGAGTATTGTGAGATATTAATAATAAATGAAAAGGCTCAATCATATTCTCCAATCCCCAACTTACAATGGTTTTACTTACATTATTTTGACTTTATGATAGTGCTTAAGCAATGCACATTCAGTAGAAACCATACATCAAATTCTGAATTTTGATCCTTTCCCTAGATAGTGATATGCAACATGATACCGTCTTATGGTGCTGGGCAGTGACAGCCAGCCATTCTGTTTTTCACTTTCAGTGCAGTATTAAATAAATTACATGAGATATTCAACATTTTGTTATAAAATAGGTTTTGTGGTAGATTATTTTATCTAACTGTAGGCTAATGTAAGTGTTCTAAACATGTTTAAGCTATGCTATGATGTTCCGTACGTTAAGTGTATTAAATGTATTTTCAACTTATGATAGTTTCAACTTCTGATGGGTTTATTGGAGCATAACCTTATTGTAAGTGAAGAAGCCTCTGCATTAACCATAATTATAATAATAATATTCATACTTATGCCTATAAGATAAAATATCACACAATCTAAAACTTCATAAATAAAAAAGGATAGGTAAATAAAAATATAGTATTTTATGCATCTTTCAAATTGATATTTAAATATACTATGTAATAACAAACTAAAATTTATGATAAAATTATGAGTTTAAGCTGAGATCAAATTTGTATAGAGATCATAGATGCAACTGTAAATATAAATGTAAGTATAAATGCACTTCCTAGGCATATGGACAGAAGTAAATAAGAATATTTTGAGTGCCTTTTGGAGTGCTTCTTTTCCTTAATATTCTGTAGTTTCAGTAACTGCATAAGAAGTAAGAGCACCAGCTCTTGAATAGACTCCAGTGCACTATATCAGTCACCTTGGGCAAGTTCCTTAAGCACTGCATGGCTCACTTTCTCATCTATAAAAGGGGATGCTGATAGTAACTATCTCACAAGGGCACTATGGAGATTACCTGGATTGCTGTATGAAAAGCATTTCATAACAATGCTTTGTTTGTATTAAATGACATGTATTTTTGAAATAAAATAGATTTAAGACACTTTATATAAATAAATAAAAATTAAAATCATACCTACTCTTTTTAAAAAATTATTTCTGCAAGTTAATTTATATATTTTCTTGGTAATATATCATGCCTTTGTATGAAATTTGCCTATTTTATTTTTTGCTAATACCCAGGATAACTTTTTTCCTAGAAGAAAGGTCTAAATTTGAGACAAAATCAAACTGTATTGAAAATTTAGAAATGAGGATATCATGCTGTAAATAAGGATACTTTACAAACACCATATGTCCACAGATGGACATGATATTTTCAAGAGTAAAGTGGTTTTTCCCTCTATAAAATGTTCAAAGTTATTAGTATTAATAAATGTAACAAAGTATAAATCATTTTTAAAGCTCTAGTGTGCTGTTTTATATTGTTGTGTAACCTTCTGACCCATTCAAAATGAACATGTAGGGATTCCATTTTAATAGCTTCTTCCTGTAGGCTTGAGGGATTCTATAGCTAGAACAAGTTCTAAACCAAAAATGTAGTTGAGTATTTCCACTCATTTAAAGATCTCTATGCCAGAAAGATTTGTGTTCAGTTGGCATCTCCTAGGACTACAAATGAACAAATAACACAGAAAGAGGTAAGAGAACAGAAATATTTGCTCAAAACTCTGCATGTCGTAACAATGTGCAACATCATTTATGATATGTAACCTCAGCCAAAAATGACATGATGTTATAAATCACTAATTTCTCAATTTTGAAAAGGAAGTTGGAAATATGGGATAAGGTCATGCTCAGTTCAGGTCATGAAAACCAAAAAATGTGCAGGTTGGACTTTTTATAATGCTTTACCAAATCCCAGAAGAAGTTCAATATCATAGTTATTACTATTATTTTCCTCTTGGAAAAGAAAGGAAATGAAAACATTTTTTGCCCGATTTTTGAGGCATTATAACATGGCCTGGAAGAGTTTTATTTTTTACTTAATACTTATAAAATTCTGGCTTATCCTTTATTTAATAAGCTAATACTTAAGCAAATGAATATTAATAATCTTTTATTAACATTCTCTATTCCCAATAATGCATTTTGTTTACTTACATTCATCATTCTAAATTTCTGCTTCCTAGATTTTATTGTAATCTTAAAGAATATTTCTAAACAGTATTTAAATATACATATGTGTGTGTATACACATATATGTGTGTGTATGGTTTTCAAAGTAGAGGTGATCTCTGTAACAGAACCTGGGGAATGAAACAGCTGTTTTGCACTGGAAGGACTGCTTTTTAGTGGAATGAGAAATACATGTGCTTGCAAAGCCTTTCTTTTGTCATTGTGCCAATGGGCCTTCTTTCAACCTCAATAAAACTTCTATTTCTCACACTTGATATAGGTAAAAATAATCACAAAAAGAACCACAGGTCATGAGATGAATTATCCAATGGAAGAAACAGAAAACACAAACTCCGTATGTGTTTCAGTGGGCGTTTAATTGCCTAGAAATGTCTCCCTAATTCTCCAAGTTTGGCACGCTATAGATTGAGGTTAGCTCCCTGTTATCGTCTCTGTTACAATTAATCTATCACCCGTATGTTTTGTATTCTAGTAAACAGCAGCAAGCCTATCAAGTAAGATTCTTTGACCTTTATTTTAGAACTTGTACTATATATCCAAGATAACTTTTGCCATATGGAATACTTAGTGCACTTTCATCCATTTACTCCACATTTATTGCCTATTTCCCATGCTTAAACCTTTTAAGCAATTGAAATAGGGCAATGGAATTGGCATCCCATACCTATAATGGAACTGATAGCCTAGTGAAAGAGACAGATAAATTAAAAATGCAATAGGATGAAACAAGAGCCTTCAGAAATGTATACAAAGAGTGCAACAGGAGAAAGTGTGCCTTAGATGCAGTAGTCAGAAAGATGGAGCAAAATATATCATCTTTATTTATGACAAGAGCTAGGATAGAAGACATGGCTTGCTAGCACTGCATCAAAGAATTAAACTTATTTGCCCAGGTACAGACATAGCTGGAAAACCACAAACTTCCTCTATTGGGGTTACTCAGTAAAATTTATAGCATGAAGAAACCCCTGACTCTAAAAGAGGAAAATGCTAAGCTAAGCATGTCTGGTTCCATTTTGCTAAATCTCTAATCAGAAATCTCACTCCTTCACCGACAGAGAGAAATGGAAAACTGGTGGGGAAAGAACCTTGAAGTGTTATTGTAGTGAATTCTTCCACATGGAAACAGGACAAACTTTAGCATAAACAGCAGTTTACCAAGGGGCTTGACTTTAAGAATTGAATGACTATCAGGCAGACACTCCCTGGGGACACTTGAGCCCTAACCCCTTTTCATAAGTCTCATTACTTTAAGAACAAAGCAAAATTTGGGGGAAGCTTGGACCCTGACACGTCACCCTCACCAAATCACTTCCTAAATACAACTTGAAATTAAATATTATATATGGTTTTTATAATGCTCAATATTACGGGATTTTTAGCAAATATTAAAAAATATTATTTGCCACAACAGAGTTCGTCAAAAAAATTGAGGATCCATTATGTAACTTGAGCTTAAGAATGAAAGTATTGAACTGGAAAATAATTCTTGTTATATAGTTTGCTTTATGAAAGAAATGTTTTAGTTCAGTCACACTTCCAAAGAAAGTAATTTGACTATTTAAACAAGTATTATTTGACTATTTAAACAAGTCAGCTAATTATATCATCTTTAAGATTATAAAAGAATATTTGAGCTTAATAAGTTATCTTTTTTGTCTCTCCCTCTCTTTTTCCTTTATAAAAAGAAAACCAAGATACAGAATTTCAATTGAGGTAATCTCATAAATCTTACTCTAAAATAACAAACAAATGGAAAAAACAATCAACCTTTTTTTCTCTTAATTTAGTTAATACTATGGATTTCCTGCCCTTCTAGTTTTAGAGTACATTTAAATAGAAATTTGCTTATTATTTCTTAGACTTATATAGTGTTCATAGTCTTCTCAAATAAAATCCCAGGATAGTCTTACTCTGGCCAAGGCAGAGGGTCACAGCTAGAGATAGGCAGTTATCTTTTGCCAAGTGCATATCTTCTTATTTGATAATAATTACAGACTAGTATTGCTGGTTAACCTTTACTTCTGTTTAGGGAAAATCTCTGGACAGTATAGAAAAACTGCCTCTTAAACAGAGATGGAGTGGAGAGAACAAAGAATGACTCAGACATGTCCAGCTTGGTGAGTTAGATCCTTTTATTAGAGGTTATTTACAAGGGCACCTGCTTCTGGGTCGCACAAGGAACTTCTTCCATAGGAGCTTGCTGGCAATATCCGCATATGCCCACTCTGTGGTGTTGCCTTAAATCCCTTCCTGATGAATGACATAACACTTTTACATTGTATTAATATCATTGTTTATTTGCAGTGAAACAAATCACCCACACACAGTACTATTATCGTGCGCCATCATACAACCCATGTTATGTTAATGATATTACACTTTTTCACTAGACAGGGATTTTAGTGTTACAATTAGCTAAAGTGTACTTCAGGATATTCGGGGCAGTTTTAAAACAGTGCTGATCAGAGCCGGCTGCTCCATGGCAAAAAACGTGGTGAGGCACCCAAGAAAGTGCTGGGCACTTTTCCCAGGCCCAGTAGTTATCTTGGTACTTGCTTAATCTATTTTGTAACAATTTTGCTAAGCACTCCAGGCTAGCAGAGTGTTTTCTGTTATATGGTGTGGAACCTTCGTTTTCCCTTCAACTTCCATCACAGCATCCCCACTTTGGGGAGTGACTACTCTTTTTTGTGTTTTGAAAAAAATCACCTGGAACACTTAAATTAAGATGAGGATACTTTGTTCTTTAACTCTTAATTACCAGAGGGAGAGAAAGTTTAAATTTCATCTTCTGATAAGAACAATAGCAAATAAAAATCAATATCTTATTATAGAAATATTAATATAAACTTGTTAATACCAGTTATGTGTTAAAGCTTGCACATCTCAAAGCCAAATAATTGGTCAACAAAGTGCTTGCATTTTCTTCAAAATTAGAAAATACAAACTTGATTACTTAAAATATTTTTGACATGCTGATGATTATTAATCCCATGTGATACACAGCCTCAAATATACCTCTTTATTAAAAAAAATTAAAATAAGCAAATTTGCCGTTATACTACTAAGCTGTGGGTTCACTGAGATTCTTAAATCTGTCAGTTTATATTTTGAAAATTTTTGGCCAGTATTTCCTCAAATATTTTTTATGCTTATCCTTTGTTTTGAGTAATGCAATTACTTATGTTACATATATTAGGATGCTTGCTGTTTGAAATTGTCACCACTTCCTGGTGCTCCGCTCTTATTTTATTTATTTAGTTTTTGAAGCCTTTCTATGTTTCATTTTGGATGTTTTCTTTTGTTATGTCAACAAATCTAGTGTTGAGAGTATAATATCTATTATAATAGCTTACTGAAGTATAATGAATGCCTGACAAACCAAACATTCTTTTTTAAAAACTTGGAAATTTTCACTGAATAAATAATTCAATTTTAATCGTGTCTTTTTTACTTGTCAAAATAATTATTGAAAAAGTATAGTAACATTTATTGAATAACTATAGGGTTTAATTTCATCAATATTCAGAAATATTGAATGATTATTATTGAGTGACTTCTATGCCAGTACTGTCTTGGGTACATTCAGGTACACTACTGTAATCAGGTGATTCTCACAGAAAATCTCGAGGATAATTACTCTTCTCATTTAACAGGAAAAATATCAGTGTTAGGGCAAATAAACTATCATAGCACTGATAAACTCTACACTAAAAGTAGATTCTTATTCACTCAGACCCCTAAGTCCATGTTCTTTTACCCATGCATTATAACCTGGAGAGACTTCTCTTCTAAAGGAAAATAATATAATTTTCTAGAGATGGGAGGTGAGACACTGACTTTGAAAACTTACATAAAATACCATAAAATGAATTTTTATATAAGGAACTAAAACATACTTTTACAACATAATTCTAGAAATTAAATGCTACTCAGCTATTGGGATATGAACTAAAATAACAGTAGGAAATACTGTTCTAAAACTTCCAAACTAATATGAAAATATAATTCCCAAAGAAATCAAAGATCCCCAAATCTAGTTATCCTAAAACCTCAAAATAAAAAAGTGCCTAATTTTACATTCAATAATTTCTATCAGCAGATACTTTTATGTCTGAACTTATGTTAGTGATAAAAAATGAATCAGTATTTTTTTAAATCAATTTTTCATTAGCCTACATTCCCTCTTTGAATCAGTAACATAACTATTCAGTTAACTGGGAACTAATCATTCAAAATATTTAGATGTGTTGGTGCTGTGGAAATTGGTGTTCATTGGCTAAGAGGTTAGGCGTTTTCCATTAGAACGGCAACATTGAGATTAGAAAAGCTAGGCAAACCTTTTGTTTCCAACTATAGAAACAACAATAACATTGTTCAATTTTGAGTTCAATTTTGGAAAAAAATGGAATGATATCATGCAATGGTGTATCACTAGCAGACATATTTCTTACTTACAATAATTATTTAGAGACCTAGAGTTACTTCTCTATTGAAATAATAGTTTCCTTTAGTTTTTTCTTAAAAGGAGAGTTTCATATTTCTTAATACTTGTGATAACCACTACAAACAAAAGTAGATATTTGGACAAGTACATGGGGAATACATTCAAATTGGATGTTCTTTCACATTTATTATTTCACACTTAATTTTACACAGTTAAAATATTTAGATCTTCCTGTATGCATTATTCACTGAGGATTTTATGACATGTATTACACAAGTGGGAAGAAAGCCAAAATAAGTTTTTGCAGGATTCCACATTCTTCCTCCCAATAATGAATTGTTAAAAAGGAAAAAAAAAAGCCCACAATCATTCTCTTACTTTCTGCAGGCCTTTTATTCTAATATCTGTCATCATCTTTCTTGTTTATTTTTTGGCTTAGTCAGAAAATTAGAAAAAAAAAAGCCCTGAGAAAGGTAAGAAAATATTTTTCTTGGATTACTTTTGCTTAAAATTGGATAGATATGTATTATATATAATGACATTGTACGCCAACTCAAATGGTTGACATGAGTACAAGCCATGAATGAGAAACCTTTAGTATAAGATCTTGTTGGGATTTTGTTAATTCATCTACATTGGATGGGCAAAAGATTACAACTGATTTTCAATTTATGCCCTCAAAGGAGTGTCAAGGAGATATATTCAGTTTCTTTTTCAGAACAATAGTACAGCACTTTTTATTCCTAGTATCAGGAAACGTTTGGAGATGGAGCAAATGTGGAATTGCATATTGAAAAGATGAGAAACTTTCAGTAGAACCTAGCTCAGAGTGATTCCTCCTTTTCTGAGATTGGTCCCAATAAATATTTGAACCCAAGTGGATATTTCAGTGCCAACAGTCTTGTAGCTCCTAAACTCAACATGCAGCATTATCTAACCCAAGCTGAGCCCGTCACATCAGTAACACACCCGTGACTATTCTTGAGTGATTCAGAGCTAAGCATGTGAATCAAATTTAGCCAATAAGAAACCTCTACTTGATTTTCCAAACTATAATAAGGAGCAGATGAGTCCTTCTCTATTGGTAGTAATTTGAATACATTAGCTTTAGAAATTATTTGTGACCATAGGTAAATGTGGAAAATATGGAGTTCACAGGCAAAACATAAAAAGGATGAGAGGAAGAGATTAGGCATGGTACTATTTCAGAACATGCCTGTCCTTCCCAAGCTTTCATGAAATATCCCAATATCTTTCCAATAATGCTCACCTTTACTCTCAGCAGTAGCAATATGACTTTCACTTATTTGATGGTTATATGCGTCCTGACTAATAAACAATAACAAATTCCCAATCTCTGGGACATTTAGTTACTTTGTTTAGATAACTAATTAATTAATTCTATAAATATTTATTAATCTTCTTCAAGAATGGAAATAAGAGAATATTTATAGTCATACATATCCTGTTGCCTAAAAATAATCTAAAAATAGTTAACTCTAAATGGTTATTAATCTTGGAACACATTCTACGCCAAGTGAAACTACTATTATTATAAATTCAGTGAGGAAAACAAAGAGAAAATATAATTTCTTTCTAGGAATTTAAAATTTGTATTAGTTGTGTCAGGCTTATTTTTAGAGATTTGATGATCTGAAAATGATTATGTTACCTTGTTATTGGTTACACATAAATATTAATTTATGTTTATAATCTTTACCAATGTCAAACATATACCAGAAGTATTGAATTATTCTTTATCAATCATTGAATTGAAGGTTACACTTAAATGAATATACATGTGTATTGTCTTATAAAATTAAGCCTATCTATTTTAGGAAACAAAACAAACTTAATAGTTTTACATAAACTTTAAAAAATTTGTCTTAGCTAAAGTCCTTCATAGAGAGAATTTATTATTTAACAATAAAATTACAAAATGACAGTTAAATCTTCCCTTTTTTCCCAATTACCCCGAATTGAAAACTTACTTATAATACATTCTTAACATATTAAGAAAGACTAACACTATTTAAATATATAGGAAACTATAAATTGAGACCAAAACAGGTTGACAGTATGGAGTTAAACTTACTGTGCTGAAATACTGACAATTGTTTCTATTTTTTGCATTTTAGACCAGTCCGTGCTATATTTAACAGTGACATTTAATGTTTGGATTGACAATATTTTTTCTGGCTGTGCATTTCTGCCCTGAAGTAGGACAAGGAAACAGGAACACATCACTCTCATCCTTTTCAGACAATTCCCTTGAAGCTTTATTTATATTGGTGTGGATTCAAAACTGCTCTCAACTTTTTAAGAATTGTCTTGTTCCAGTCTGACTTTTTGGTCTAAATTAGTCTTTTTTCATTTACTTAGCTTTGTACAAGGTCTGTTTTATAATCCTTTCTTTTTCCTTTGGAATTTATTTAATACTGATGATATAGGTATATCTTATTCCACTTTAATAAATAAATAAACTTTATCTATCTAGGGACATAGCAAGTGGGTAGTATTCATGGAAGCATTTTCTTCAGCTCTCTCATATTGTAATAGGGGCTTGGTGTCTAGTTCCAGAAAGACATAGACTGATTGGTAAATCAATCCCTACTACACCTAGATAAAATAGAAGTGACATAGAAAGATGGGGGCGGAGGGATAAAGGCTTTTAAAATTAGTTTGATTGTAATTATAGTTATAATTCAATTGCTCCAAATTTCAAGTTCTTCCATAAGCCTAATTAGGATATTATAGTATGTGTTAAACAAGTCACTGATATTCCAGCCATCTCTTCTTCCAAACACTCTTGGTTATATTTCATTTCCCTTCCACTTGAATTTATCTTAGCAATGGCCAATGGAAATGATGTGTGGATGTGTGTCTCTCCTAAGTGAAAGTTTAAGAGCCAGTAAGTGTCTTCCCATACTCTTTTCCCTCTCCTGTGGCTACAGCAAGTGGCCCAGAAAATAGCAATACCAGCCTGGTCCCCAAAACAAGGATGTTAACAACAATGGGAAGAACCCACAGCTAACAAAAACAGACATTGAGCATAAAGAAAAGTTAAATCACAGTTCTTGCAGTCATTAGTATCTGAGAGCTGTTTGTTACTTCAGAAATGAGCTAGACTTTCCTGAAAGTTACAACTATCTACGCTTGAATGCCATAGAATTACCTATAGTATTAATATTTAATATGAATCATCTATACTTATCATTAACATACTTACAGTAGGAATTACTTACAGTAGGAATATACTTACAGTATACTTATATATTGTTTTATAACTCTCCATTATCTTGTAGTTTTTAATTCATGATGTAACATTTAGTAAAATAATGAATCACTTTTGCCTGATAGGGAGTACTTTAGCGTAAAAGTATAACAAAGGCCATGTTGCCTTACCATACAGAATCATGATCTCCTTCAGTGTGGTTTTATGTTGCTTTGTTCAACTTTTTGTATATTTTTCTTCCTGGATCACTGTATTCAAATTTTCCTTTAGTCATTTAAATTATTCAGCAATTATCACTTAAAATTTTTGCTTTCTTTTATCTTCTCTATTTAATTTTTCTGGGAACTTCATCAGATATACATTATAATTTTCATCATTGTTAAAATCTCTTTAAACATTCTTTTGGTATTTTCTATCTCTTTGTCACTTTCTACTGATTATATTCTTTGAATATATAGTCTAGTTCCTTTTTTCTCTCTTTAGCTGTATCTATTTTGCTCTTTTATCCATCTGTTGATCTTTTATATTTCAAAATTACATTTTAATTTTAGAACTATATTTTTCCAAATTTGTTTAAAAATCCTATATAGATATTTTGCTTGCTATTATTGTGTTTTAGCAATTTCAATAACTGTCATCCTAGAAGATATATATATATATATACACACACATATATTTAATTTTCTTTAATTTTCAAGCATAAATATTTGCCTTATAATGTATCTGGTAATATTTTACTGTAAGATTAGTGTTCTTATCTTCATCTGGCAGATCCCTGTGAAACTAAACTGGCATAATTTTTGTCCAAAGATTTGCATGTGTTTCAACTAGACAAACAGGAGATATATCTAATTTGGCACATTTTAGCTCTCCTCAAATTTCTTGTCATGATTCAAGAATATCAGGTTCAGACACTTAAGCCCAAAGCTTATTAACCAAATATCAGTGATGGCTGGGTTAACCAATCTCTGAAAAACTTCTCCCAGCCTAGATCTAGCATTGCTTTTCATTTTAAATTTTTATTTAGGAGGAGTGTTCATGAAGAACTCTCCTAAATTTTGTAATACCAGCAATGCCTCAAAAAGTATGTCTTCTCAGCATCTAGTTCTTCATAAGTGAATGGTCTTTTAGAGCATCCCATCCCCTGACCCCGTAGTCTATATTTAGATCCTAGAATCTACATTTTTACTAGTTGCCTCCTCAGTGATTCTAGGGCAGGTGGATCCTTGAAAAGCTTTTCAGAAATATTGCTGTGAAAATGTAAGTACTTTATTTTGAAAGCCATTTAAAGGTTCGTAAGGAGACCAATAGCAGATTAAAATATTATATTTCAGAATGATCATTTTGGTATCACTCTATCACTCTGAAGTGATAATTTAGAAGAAAACAATTGGCTCCAAGTTCAGAGAGAGGCATTTTTAAGGCTTGTGCTAAGGTAGTCACAATATGGAAAGAGAGAATTGTGACTTAAAACTTAAGTATAATTAGGGGGACTTAATAACCGTTAAGTTGTGAGAGGTCAATAAATTGAAGATTCACATTTGAACCTTTGGTTTTTGCTTATCTTTATGGATTCTGGTTACAATACCTAAAGTATGGAAGTCAAAAGTTTGGATGAATTTTCTTTGGGGGTTAGAGATAGTAAAGGATTACTTTAGCTTTGGGCACTCTGAAACTGGTGTGAATCTCTGGGGATATTCAGAAAGCAATTGTATGTACAGGTTTGGGAGGCAAAATGTTGATATGGGTTTGCTATCTAAACTTTGAAGAAATTAGCATATATATGCTATTAGAATACATGAAAATAAATTAAATGGCTGAACAAGATTGCAAGAAGGGGAAGGAAAAGTGACAAAAAATATTAGAGCATATCAAATTAAAAACTGATATAGAAGTATAACTAGTAAATATTGCCGTGCTAAACACATATCCAACCACAAAATAAACCATACTAAGACAATATTCTGTATTAGATTTTATTTTTCCAGTTTTAGACAATATGGAAACTAGTCTCTGAGTTTAGATAATGATTTACAGCAGCATTATCAGCCATTATTGTTTATCATAATAACTTGCAGAGCTTTGCAGAGATACACATTCTTGGACCTCATCCCTGGAGGCTTCTAATCAGAAGATTTTTGATGCCTTGCCAGGTTTACAAATCACAATTTTATACTTATCCAGGCAATTTCACATGGAGCTAAGAATTAAAGGTTTAACTGATAATGACTTAATTTGTTCTATAAATATATATATATTGCTATTTCATTATTTTAATCTTTATATGCATTTATTTATAATTAATTGTGACTAATATTTACCTATTATTTCTGAGATTCAATTCAAATATTCTATGCCTACAGTAAATTTAAAGAGAAACTTCTAAAAATATATTTTCTTCTCTTTCTGTCCCAATATAAAGCTTTTAAATGTTTAATGCTCTATAACTGAAGGTAAATATATTTTAAGATAAATACGAGAGAGAGAGAGAGAGAGAGAGAGAGAGAGAGAGAGAGAGAAAACTGTGTTAATATATAGGAAGATTGGATTAGCATTCTTTATGCATATGTTTCATATCATGTATCAGTTATACTCAAGGGGCATTTTTCACTCAGAAATCCACTAGGTGGCATTACAAACTGTACTGTTTTAATAATGCATTGATTAAACACTTAATAAAATTGTGTTATAAGGCATCTGTTCATAATTTCTTTCAAATAGTCTGAGCTAGCTTTTCTACCTTTATTTTAGATAGTAATAATTTAAGACTTGCATTAAAATTAAAATTTATCAAAAGTTTTATTGAAAATCTATAAAGTTGCTTAAGTATGTATACAACAATGAAGGATATAGTTTGGGGGACATTCTTATAATGTTATATTCTTACTCTCTTGAGACACCTTTAAATTCTCATAGGCTTTATATTTCAAAATCCCACCTGTTTTTAATGGATATTGTCTGAATAAGGAAATAAAAACAATGAAAATAGCTTATATAGCAAAACCTCTAGAACACTTATTAATGAAAGTTGGTGTGTATAACTTGAGGCTAATCTGATGTAGGAAAATATTTTTTCTCATTTCCACTTAAAATTGTTAGACATTCAGATTGTGTCTGTTTAAAACCATAAGATTAAACTTTCAAATTACCTGAGGAGTCATTTTCGTCAGATATTCAATTGAAATAATCCCTTGTTCCTGATAGGATTGAATTTTGGTTTAGGATTTTCATAGAGAGATTATTTGTGTAATACTCCCCCAATCTGAGGAATGAAAATGCAGCTTTTTGGAAACAATTATAAAAACAAAGTAGAGGATTTTTAGAAGAGACACTAGATGTAAAGTAGATAGAAAAGCAGGAATATATGTTTGTGAAATATGGACTTTCCAAAAATAATGGAAGCTGCAGAATTATACTTCCAGGCTTTGCAAATTCATTTCTGCATCTGTGAGGGAGGTGGGAATCGGGATGAAAGGGACAAGTCAAGTGCCAGCTATGTTTGCTGGCAAGAATTCCATTTGAAAAGAGTTAAATTAAAATCAGCTACTGTGCTGAGGAAGTGGTTTTAGAAATGCCACAGGGGGTATATTAAAATGTTTTACTTAGTTATGCAAGACTATGTAAGTTATAAATGGTACCTAAATTTTTCCTGTCTGATATAGTTGAGAAATCTGTATTTCTTGATTAAGAAAAAGAATACAAGGCTGGTGCTAATATTATGTTTAAACAATGCCTTCACACAGTAAAATTAATTAAATTACTCCCAGTTTAATAGCATTCTCTTGGACCCAAGTGGAACATACAAAATTGTAAGAGAGTATTGGGATGTGTGGAAGAGTGGTAGATGGTCAATATTTGTTTTGCTAAGAAATGTGATGGAAGAGAGAGATGATAATTAGATTAATGTGGTTAAATTTTAAAATAAGTAATAATATAAGGAGATTCATTTAATGGGATAAAATAAAAAATGTCATGCATTTGTGTTTCAAAATGTGAGTGCTACTTTTCTGGATAAAATATGCTAAAAAATAGAAAAAAGTAACTAAGGGTTAAAATATAGACTGCAAAAACAATTTGAAGATAATGAAACACTCATGGAAAAGAAAAATATGATACTATCACTTGGACAGAGAAACAAAAATCATTCCCTCAGAAAGAAAAGAAAAACAAGAAAGATCAAAAAAAAATACTTCCAGAATGTATTAATTAGGATACATATATGGTTTTGTGTGTGTGTGTGTGTGTGTGCATGTGTATGTATAATATATATATATATTTAAATAGATAATAGTTTCTGTAACTAAATATCTGATCTATCTGCCATTGTGGCCACCAGACCTCTTCTTCCATCAGTGTTCCTGTTTTAGCTAACTATTATAGTATATTTGTTCCAGCTAAAACCTTTGGGTTATTGCTTTACTTTTTTTTCACACCACATATTTAGTCTGTCTGCAATGCTTTATCCTGTCTTCAAATTATATTTAGAATCCAGTCACATCTTATTACTTGTACTGCTACCACTATGATCCCAGTGGTCAATATCTCTCATGATGTTTACAGTTTTATCCTCCTAACGATATTACTGTTCTCACCATTGCCACCTCCCCAGTATACAAGAGAGCAGCTTAAGTGAGACTGATAAAGCCTCCTCTCAACACTCCACTGACTTCCTGTCTCATTCAGAGCAAAAGCCAAAGTCATTTTAAGGGTCACAAAATGACTCAGTCCTCTTGCCTTCTCTCTCTCTCTCTCTCACTCTCGCTCTCGCTCTCTCCCTCTCTCTGACAAACACACACACACACACTCCTCTTCTGACCTTATCTCTTAATTGTATGCTTCTTTCTTTAATAAAATGGACAAACCTTTGTCAACACTAACCAGAAGTAAAAATAAAATAGAAAAGAAAAGAAGTATTCATATCTGAATACAAACAATATTAGGATTTTTTTTAAGAACATAGTCAACTTTATCACAACTAATTTGAAAACTTGGAGGAAATGGGTAAATCTCTTGTAAAATTAAATGTTTAAAAACTGACAATACATCTTGTTTGGGGTTTGACATGTAAAGAGCTTGGATGTCACCTCTCTACCCTAAGAACAAGTGAAAAGCCAAATAAACCAAAAAATAAACAACTCTTTGTAGATCCATCAGAGAAATAAAGTCACTGGGTAAACAAAATTAAAGAGACAGATAGGTACAGAGAATCACAACTTACCGAAGCAGAAACCCCCAAGCAAACACCCCCCCTGGAATTAGTACCAGTAGGAAAATCCAGAGTATAATTGACAAATTACTGGAAGCTCAGTGTAGATAAGCCTGAGTTAAAAACTCTGAGCTTTACCTCCTGGAGATCTTCAAAATCTTCACAGTGAATATATAAGAATAATTCCTTCAGGTTTCCAGCAGGAGGAGGGGAAAATAACCATTTTGAAACATCTAGAACACCTGTTCTTCCTAACAAGGCCTTTCCTCAAGAAAAACTATTTACCAGAGCCTAACCTATTGGAGTTTTATCAGAGTCCAACCAACCAGGGGGAAGTTGGCCTTCTATTTGGGGAAGGGAAGTACTCAATTCAAGCCCCCTGCAGCCATTCTGTCCCTCCTAAGTTGAGGGTAAAACCTGAGAGGCAGTTGTAATATTCAGAGCCCAGGGATAGAAGCTCACTAAAACATGAGACATAATCATAAAACAGTAGAATCCTTCCCCTTTCCTCATATCTTACCACCATATCACTAAAGGCATATTTACAGAGTTCCTTTTACCCAGTATGTTGTGATTAACTTTCAACAAAAAATTACAAGGCATACTAAAGGAAAAAAACCAAAAAACAAAAAAACACAGTTTGAAGAGACAGAGCTAGGTGTTCTCCAGTTCAATCTAGGTTATTACAAAAGACACTAGATCACCTATTTTATGGCTGAGTAGTACTCTGTGGTATACATATGCCACATTTTATTAATCCACTCATGTGTTGATGGGCACTTAGGTTGTTTCCACACCTTTAAGTGACGTATCATAAGAATGGAAAAACAAAACAAAACAAAACACCACATGTACTCAATACTAAATTGGAACTAATTGATCAACACTTATGTGCACATATGGAAGTAAAACTCAACAGAAATCAAGTAGGTGGGAGGGGAGAGGGGGGTTGGTTAAATTCACACCTAATGGGTACAACACTATCTGGGTGAAGGGCACACTTACAACTTTGGTTAAAACTGTACAAAAGCAAATTATATAACTAAATCATGTGTACCCCCATAGTATTCTGAAATTTTTAAAAAAGTGAAGGAGAAATAAAAACTTTCTCATACCAACAAAAATTAAGAAACTTTGTGGCCTAAGAAGGAAAATAATATAGGATAGAAACTCAGATCCACATTAAAAAAAAGAACATCAAAAAAGTGAAAATAAAACAATTTTTAAAAATTCATATTTGATCTAATAATTAATGGTTTTGTTATCAGCAAGGAGACAGGAGTTGTAGCTCAAATCTTTCTCCCCAATTTGGGATCTGGGGAAAGTTTTAAGGGGTCGGAGGGCAACGGAAAGTGTTAGGAATGTTGGCTTGGCAGAGTCTGACTGAAGGGCTTTAAATTTAAGCATTTTTGGTAAAGTTATGTTGAGGTGGAGTTTAGTTCTGAATTTTCCAGGTAAATGGTACCCTTGCTTTTTTTTTATTTCAGAAAGGAAATTTATTTATTGAAAAGACTTTTCTTGTCCAATTGGGTATTCTTGGTGTCCTTGTCCAAGAATAGTTGATCACTTATGTGAAGGTTTATTTCTGAGCCTTCTATTCTGTTCTATTGGTCTATGTGTCTGCTTTGATACCAGTATGATACTGTTTTAATTATTATAGAATTGCACTATACTTTGAAATCAGAGATGGTGATGTTTCCAGCATTGTTCTTTTTGCTCATGAGAAAAATAATTATTTTTCTGTTCCCAAAAGTAATTACTGGTTTGCCTAAGAAAAGCTGAATGAGTGTGGTGGTACCTAGGAAACCAGCTTTGCTAGTGTTAGCACTTGACCTATTATGAAGACAAGCAGATCCCTGATATAAGCAAATATTAGTCAATAGTATATAAAGTCTTCTTTACAGTAGCTAAATCTTGTTTGTAGATATTGTGGTGCAGATATGCTGCATCTGGATTTCAGCCGAATCCTTTCTTCATTGTGTAGTTTAATCTAAATTGGAAAGTTTCCAGATGATAATAATTAGTATTTTTTCAACTAACTTTTTCTTTAATCAAGTAATAATGTTAATTCCCTCGAGAAATATTGGTTGGTAGCACAGCACCAGTGAATGTTCTTTCTACTTCCAAAGGTAAATAAAACTTAAAGTATAACTATAACATATATGTTCACATGTACACATAAATATAATTACTGAAACTAAAATTTCATAAAAATAATACTTATTCCTAGATGTAATTATATTGGTAATTTTGGTAGTGGAGCAATTCTAAGCATATGCAGTTATGGGACAAGAAAGCAAATGTTATGCTTATAATGAAAGGGTAATGAGTTGAAAAATAAAGCCAGAAAAAGAGGCATCGTGTGTGTGTGTGTGTGTGTGTGTGTGTGTATGGTTAGTGTGTTTTTCTCTTATCTCTCCTTTCTTTACTGCTTCCTGATAGATCCTTTGAAAAAAACATGACATACGGGTAAGTTTCACTTTAGCCTAAGCATAGGAAAGACAAATCCGGTTGAGTCTGTTAATAATGTAGTATAGTGGGGAAAAAAGCGTAATCATTGAAAATTATATATATTATATTATATTATAAATACAACAAATATCACTGAAGGAGTAATAAGTATATAGTTTCAGTCTAGCCTCTTTCACTCTGTATCTCATCACTTGAAAAGAGGTATAGAAAAAATGTGTGGTAAATATGGATATTTAAAAATATCAATTCACAGATAACCTGAAGAAATCACCTTAGAGTTGATAATAGTTAAGGAGATGTTGTCAAATAATCAAACATGGCTGCTCTAAATAAAGTTTTCTAGAATTGTGCCTTGAGAAAATTATTTTTAGATTATGGCTACAAAAGAAATTCTCCTGAAATCATCCTTGTATAACTATCTTTAGGATATTAGCAAATGATGAATAATCTTCTCTGTCCACTTAGTCCCAGGAGTAGATTTTATAATGCCATCTCCAGTTCTGCTGTTTAAATCTTTAGAAATAATTCTGTCAATCATTGGAAACCCAGAAGGGGCAGAGAGCATAATGTTGTCAAATTTAGACATGATATATACACAGTCTAAATGCATTTTTGTGGAAACATATAAACACCAGGACATAATGTGTTATCATTACTAAAAGTTAAAATAAGAAAATAATTATTATCACATGAGTTTGGTTCTTAAAAACCAATGGAAAGAGGTCAACTTTGCCCCTACTCACTTTTTTCCCTTCTTATCCCATTTAATATGGCAAGAAAAGAACCCCAGAAATAAAGTTTATCTTTTACAAATCCAAATTTCTTGAAAAAAGAGGATTTAAGTAGCAGAAATACTTTAAATATAGATCACTATTCTAATATATTTTGGAATAAAAAACTTGTTCTCTGGAAATTTCATTCCAAGGAAAATGCCTCAGAGCAGTGCAAAAGCAGAGAAAGCTGCATGCAAAATGTGGTATGATTCAGTACAAGTTGCCAAATCTTGATGGGCCAGCCCAGACCTTTCTGATAATCACTGTGCCCACCTCAAGAACTTAATGGGAAAGAAACAAGTGCTATATTAAAATAGCATTTGCTCTCATACACCTTATGTGGTCCTTTATCTGACCACACCAAAGTCCTTAGCCCCTATTTAGTTCTGAGAATTCACTGTGGGACTGGGTTACCAATGTGATTTAATATGTAGTCTACCAGTCAACAACTATTTAATATGTAGCCACTCATCAGCCACAATCAGTCACCATGATGGATATTCTGATGCCCTTCCTTCATGCTTAAAATAATAACATTATGTATACCTTGTTTGATTATTTATATATACATAATGTTGTAACATTCCTCTATAATGACTTAAATTTACACTTTCTTCTCTCTCTCTCTCTCTCTCTCTCTCTCTCTCTCTCTCAAATTGTTCCATTGTGTCCTTGACATTTCTTGATTCATAAATACTCTACCTTTTGCCCTTAACCGCCAGTAGGCTCTCCTTTAAGGATATCCATTTCCTATAGCCTACACATTATCTCCTCCTCAACCCCAAGGCAGCATCCAGAAAACGTTTTTTCCTTTAATAAAACTCTTCCTTCTTTGAGGCTTATTCTGCTTAGTTTTACTACTTTCTATTCCTCCTATCTTTTCTCAAGCCATCTAATACTGTAATCCACCCCTGTAGTTTTTTCCTTAAAAACCACTGTTTTTTTGTCATAACTCATTCCACTTTAAGTCCAAATTCCTTCCATCTCTTTATCTATTCTTTTTCAGATCTCCTGAGTATCACATCCTACTCTTTTCCTTTTTCACAATTGTTGAACAAAAAAACCCCCAACAACCCTGGACTCATATAAACCTTGATCATGTGTTTACACCAAAGCTGGTGATCATTGCTAGGAAAAAGAAAAAAAAAACAACAAAAACAGATTTTTGGCTACAGATTTTGACAATAGAGCAAAATCATAACAAATTTCATCATGACAAATTGACTTTTCAGTACTACCTGTGAACCCCACACTATCTCACTACTCTGTTCAGTCAGCCATACTTTGCAATAAATCTTTTCTAAACATTTTAATTTTCCACCCAAACACTCTCTCAATAGAAAACATTTCCTCTTAACAGAGATATTTAGTTGTTGAACAGTACAGGTGTCCTTTCTTTGTGAGAATCTTAATTTTTAAATGCAGATTGGCTTATTAATGATAATCTTGTTTGTGTTGTAAGGGGTGATGGTAAGTTTTTGTTTCAAAATAGTATATTTACATGACACAGTTTAAAAATGTCATTATGGAAAACAGTATGGAGGATTATCAAAAACACAAAGATAGAACTACTATATGACCCAGCAATCCCACCACTGAGTATTTATCCAAACAAAAGGAATTCAGTATATCAAAGGAGTATTTGTGCCCTGATGTTTGTTTTAACACTATTCATAAGAGCCAAGATGTAGAATCAAACCAAGTGTCTATCAACAAATGACTAGATGAAGAAATTATGGTTTATACATACAATGGAATGCTATTCAGCAATAGCAAGTCCTTCCCTATCAATAATTAATTTAAATGTGTATGGATTAAACCCCTCAACCAAAAGACATACAGTGGAAATGGATTAAAAAAATCCAAGATCTAGCTATATGCTATCTATGAGAGACTAATTTTAAATATAAGGACATATATAAGCTAAAAATAAAAGAATAAAAAGATATTTCATGCAAATGGTAACCAAAAGAGAGCAGTCAGGGAGCCATACATAAACTTTAAGTTAAAAAACTGCCAAAAAAGTCAAAAAAGGACATTATATAATGGAAAAAGGGTCAGTAAACCAGAAATAAATAACAATTATAAATATGTATGCACCTAACCACAGAGTACTCAAATATATAAGCAAAAATTGACAGAATTGAAGAGAGTAATAGACAGTAACAAAATATTAGTAGGAGATTTAAATACCTCACTGTCAATAATGGATAGATCAATCAAGCAGAGGGTTGTTATGGAAATAGAAGACTTGAACAACACTATATAACAATTGGGACTAACAGACATTTATAATATTCTACTCAACAATAGCAGAATACACATTCTTCTCAAGCACACCCAGAACATTCTCCAGGAGCGATCACATGTTAGGCCACAAAACAAGTTAAAAAATCTAACAAAACAGAAGTCATATCATGTCTTTTCCAATCACAGTGGAATGAAACTAGAAATCAATAACAAAGAAAAAGTGGAAAATTCACAAATGTGTGGAAGGTAGCACGCTCTTGAACAACCAATAAAGAAAGTTAGCAAACAAATTAGAAAATGTGTTGATACAAATTTAAAAAGGACCTAACACACCAAAATTTATGGGATGCGACAAAAGCAGGATTAATAGTGAAGTATATCATAGTAAACTCCAACATTAAAAAAAAGAAAGATCTCACATAAATGGCCTAATTGTATGCCTCAAAGAACATTAAAAGAAGAGTAAAACTAAACCAAGTTAGAAGAGGGAAGGAAATAATAAGGAATACTTCAAAACTAATTGTACAAGACCAGCATCACCCTGATACCAAACTCAGACAAAGATAATACAAGAAAACTGAAAACCAATATCCCAGGTCACTATTGATACAGAAATCCTCAAAAAAATTCTAGCAAACCATATTCAACACATTAAAAGATTGTACACCATGACCCAGTGAAATTTATTTCTGGAATGCAAAGATGGTTCAACAAATGAAAATTCATCAATGTAATATACCACTTTAATAGAATGAAGGACAAATAGCTATGACTATCTTAATTGATACAAAAAAAATTTTATAAAATTCAACATATTTTCGTAATAAAAACAGTAAAAAAAAAGAGAATACACAGAAATTACCACAACATAATCACCCCATATATGAAAAGCCCACACTAATATCATATGCAATGGTGAAAAGCAAAAGCTTTCCCTTTAAGATCAGGTATAATATAAAGATTTCCTCTCTCACTATTTCTACTCAACAGAGTACTGAGTACTGGAAGTCCTAGACAGATCAATTAGGCAAGAAAAAAATATATTTGAATTGAAATAGAAGTAAAAACATTTGCCGATTTTCATGGTGTTATTAATAATATTCCCCATATGAATGTGTTGTGTTGTTACTGAACATGGAGTTGGGACAAAATCTCTCTTGACTCCAGAACTCCACTCTTGAAACCTAAAATATGCATATATTCTTTAGTCAATATTCAAGGCACTCTCCTATTCTTTAATCAGAAGTAATTTCTAGCATAGGCAACTAGCTCTATATGTGACAGAAGAAGACAGACTTCAAACTTATAAACCATATTCAGGTGACCATTGAACAATGCATATATTAGGGGCACTGAACTATCTCACAGTAAAATATTCAAATATAACACTTAGCTCCCCAGAAACTGAACAATAGCCTACTGTTTACCAGAAGCTTTACTGATATCATCAAAAGTCAATTAACACATATTTGTATACTGTGTAAATTATATGATGTACTCTTGCAATAAAATAAGCTAGAGAAAAATGTTATTTAAAAAATAATAAGGAAGAGAAAATTCTCTTATAGTACTGTAATGTAATTATTGATACTGTAAATTTACGTTGTGTTTATGAGATGAATCACCTGTCTGAAATGGCAGGCAACTTCAGCTACAGACTTCAATCTATGGTACATATCTAGCAATTTGACTTTTTATTGTAATGTCATGACTTTTTTCTGCTTCTTGGAAGCACTTCCAGCATCACCAGTGGCACTCTATGTGGGTCTCATAATGTTATTCGAGATTTACAGTATGGCACTACACATGATGAAAAATATGTAAGAACCATGAAAGATCACTTTTTACTGTGATACGCAGTTTATGGGAGAGATGATCTGCTCATGCATAGATGATTAGCATCATATGACATTTTAAGTAGCTACTCACAAAACTTGAGCTCACCAAAATTGTCACAAATCTCCAAAATAAAAATGCCCATCTAAGTTGACCCGTAATTCAAACCCATGATGTTCAAGGGTCAACTGCATTTTGTTAAGCCACATTAATTAACTTCCTCTTGTGTTAAGGAAAACTTGCATCTTGTTTTAAGGGATGTTTTTTAAAGGTCACATTACTCCCATTAAAAATGCTTAAACCTAGTGAAAGAACATTTTATTATAATACTTTGGATTTTCTAAATGCATGATGTGTTTACTTATTATCATCTATCTCAGAATAACAATTACAGTAAAAAAAATATGTTGTGGTCTGAATCTTTTAAACTTTTGACATCAAATGCTGTTGATCTGTTTAAAAAATCCTTTTTCTTAAATTTAGTTTTCACTATGTGATTACTTACCAGTAGATTCATTGATCAAAATACATACACATGATATTACCAAAAGTTTCTGGTAGAGAGAAAAAGTGTGTTTAACATTTGATGCTGATTGTTGAGAAGATTTTTTTTTTAAACTGACAAATTAAACATTTTACATTGTTTTTCTCAGATTTTTTTTTCCTATCCAAAATTCTATTCTCTTTCACATCTCCAACCAAACACTCCATCCATTCTTATGGTTTCCCAGATCTCTTCTAAGCATATATTTGCTGAGTCTATGTGTAAGTGTCTTTCCTCCTGTTTATAGATCTTGGAATAGTTCCATTTCCCCTTTTATGGACAGGCACATTCTTGGTTTTCCAAAACAAAAGGATGCAATTTCTGAATAATGAGATAAAAAGATTATAAGGTAGAGAAAATAGATGCAAAAAATAAATGTCCTAGTGAAAGAGAAGGCATTTTCTATTCTAAATGGTGATTATAAGAAGCTGCTTTCAATTGCTCTGCCAGTGTTGGAGTTCTGTCATGATTTCAGCCCAGTTACTGCCTACTGTAGAGATCTGCCAAATCATTTAAAGACAATTTTATTTTTTGCAAATTTTAGTGTTTATATTATGAATTCCCTGTAACAATTGTTTTATACTTTTGGAATACACCTAGCAGTGTAAAATCATTTTTATATGACATTAAATTTTGTTAGAAAATAGTTATACTTTTTATTTTAATAAAATAAACCTAATATAATTTATGTTTATTCAAAATGTCTAACATATTTTAAATAGTTCTTTTTAGAGTCACATATGCATCCTTGTTAAAATAATACTAGATGCTGTTTTAATTGTTATTTTGTATGTAAGTATAGATGTGTGTGTTCATATGTATGTCCATGTGTGTCTGTGAATAGGTACTCATTGATCAGTGAATTTTGTCCTGAATTAAGGCCTGAGATACAATGAGAGTAATTCATCCATGGAAAATCACATAGGTGATAAGTGATGAACCTGAGAGTCAAGCTCAAGCAACCTGGATTTTAGCCTGGGATCTTAAAAATTGGCCTATCCTGCACTCCATCTCTATTAACAAATTATCAGACAGGATACTGAAAATATGTGATATGCTGGCAATTAAATAGGTTTTAAGAAGGGTTTGACTCAATACTTTTCAAACCAGGAACTTTTTCAGTTCTTTTAATTTTTTTAACCTTCAGTTCTTTGCATTTCTGCTTATTTATTGTTTTCTGTAATTGTCTTTTTCAGGCACATAGGTGCGCATTGTTTTCTATAATTGTCTTTTCAAGCACATGTGGCTTATACAAACCACAAACATGTCTTAATCTAACATACATTAGTGTAATATTATTTATTAAGATACTTTATAATTAAATCAATAATCAATATATAATTCTATCTGATATAGACACAGATTATAATTGTGTTATCATTACTATCTGCATAAGCTAGAGTTGACTTTTTCTATTTGTCAAAACTGAAAGAATGCTAAATAATGCAATACAATCCATGACTAATACCATATTAATTTTTCCTGAATTCAACAGTCATTTTAACTCCATTTTGCTATAAAGCTTCAAGCATTTATTTTTTTATGTTTGCATTTCTCTCACTTTCTTCCTCTTTTATTTATTTTTTTCTCTCTTTCTCTCAGTCTCTCTGTTTCCACATTTCTTTAGTTATGTAAGTGATGAGTTTTTTGATAAAATTAGAACATATAAAAATGATAAAATATATCTCATTAATTCCACAATTCATAAATAAAAATTGCTAAACCTTTTCTCTATACACATGTAGATTTTATATTTTATGCAATGTAACTTTTCCAAAATGGATATATACTCCACAAAATTATGCATAATCTGCAATGTTTTTCATTTGGTGATATATCATAAATTTTGTTCCATTTTACAAAGTAAACACCTCAAACATCATTCTAATGATTATATAGTGTGGTCTCATATGGATAGAACAGTTAGTTTACTAAATTTCTTTGTGTTGCACATCTGGCTTTTTGTTCCCCAAGTTTTCACTATTATAAATAATGGCATGTTAACTATTGATTTGTAAAAATGTGTTTGCACGATTCTTTGATTGTTTTCTAAGAATAAAGTTTTTAAAGGTGAATTAAGTCAAATTTTTTGCATAATTTAAGAACCTTTACTCTATTTTGAGGCATTGTTCTTCCTAAATTTGTCCCAATTTATGTTGATATTCAATAATATGGAATTATATTCATTACTGTCTGTGAATTTGAGTGAAGGCTATATTTTTTATGTTTATGAAACATTTATCATATGTTTTTCTTTTTTTACATATTTCATTTCTTTTAGTGTGTACATATATATGCGCATATATGTGTGAGTGTGTGAGTGTGTTTCTCAATTAAAAAGTAGTCTTTTAAAAAAAGAATAGTGGGATAATATTTAGGAGATCTGAGTTTCAAAAGTGACTAAGTCTTGTAGGAGAAACAGTATCTCTGAATTGCAGTAGAACTTCCTTTTATCCAGGGTAAAATTTGACAGTTGTACTAATATCCATTAAAGCATTGCAGTTCTTTATTTTCTGGTAGAATAAAACAACCATTTACAAAATGAAAAACAATACCCTGAAACCTTGAAAACAGCTGAGTGTTACTAATTTCAAAATTTATAAAAGTCTTAATGAGTAAGAATCTGAAACTAAAGCTAGGGTATAGCCCAATTTAAGAGTATGCTGTCTATAAGAGATGAAATTAACATCAAAATTGTAAACATGTTTGTTTTATTATCTTATAGTTTTTATTGTGCTCACATTTTATGAGAGCTCTTTATTTAGTGTAAAATATACAATATAAAATTATTTGTCTAAAACTGATAAATCAAATCTGAATAGCAAGTTATTTTTACTATCATTTATTCAAGAAAGCATATTTTTTATTTAGATAAGTGAAAGAAAAAAATGATAAAGCTCTAAATATATTTTTCCCAAATTACACCACAAAAGTATTGTATAAAATACATTACTAAGAGCTCACCATTGGCACCGGAAGAAAATGTCTTTTATTTCTCAAATTTATGGTAATAGAATCACCAAAACCTAATTCTCTTGGTCCAAAATCTTTGGGTTATATTCTATTTGACTTGACCAGTCTAATCTCTAATCTGACTTCTGGTCTCTTTTTCTTTTTGTTCTGCCCTGAATATGTTGCTACCAGACAAAGTTCCTTTCCAACATGACCATTGCTGAAGGGTAAACAATAATATCTCATATCTTCTACTCAATCCTTTTCTAGAGCTCCATACCATCAATTTAATATTATTTTCTAATATCTCTCCTATGAAAATTTTTACTTTCATTAAATTAATTTCACACTCCCTAAAATCCCAGGTGAATTGCCTATTCACCTCTTCACTGTCCTTCACTGTTTATCATATGACCAAATTTTCAAATACCCTTTCCTAAGTTGATTATAAGTTAAATTTCCTTCATTTCAAAATCTTGTTATTTTCTGAAATTTATTTTGTGTTGAACATGTGCAACATTATTTTATCCTTTAGATACTATAAAAATTTGAATTTTATTTTAAATGTTAGCCTTTTCTGACTAACTGGTTATGTGGTAGACATTATCTTTATTTTTTATTCTCTAAGCAATTGAACAAAGTTAATAGTAAATATTTGTCAATATTCAATATTAAAAATTAATTATAATGAATATGGGAACATAATTTACATATTTCTTGCTCAATTTAAGCTTTGCCATTAATATGTTCTTTCTTAAGTACCGTTCTTAGTGATCAAGCTGTTTTTCCTATATGGAATTCCCTTTCATTCTTATCTCTTCAATATGTTAATGAGAATATATTTTTGACTACATGAAGCAGACTCAAAATATCCATTGTTAGAAGAATTGAAGTTTGGTTTTCTCTTATTTAGGCATTTGACATGATATATCATCTTTTATTTGTTAACTTATCATAGTCTATATTCTATTTCATTCCTCTGCCATCCCAGGGTGTTGCCCTAGTATATTAGTAATAAGACACTATAAGTGATACAACCATCTAATCTACATCTGCCTCCTCATCTCAATTCCCATCTTACTTTCACTCAGAGGTAAAAGTTCCTTCATTTGGAGAACATTATCCAGAAAATGCATGTGATACTTTTGTTTATATTCTATTGGCCACAAGTTAGTCACGTAGTCTTCTATAGTGGCAAAGGAACTTGTGAATTGTCATTGAGTCGCAGTGTGCCCAGCTAAGGTTGTTTTTAATGTGAAACATGAAGAACAAATAATGAATAGAAATCAGCTGCTTCTCTCCCACATAAGGTCACTCTCTCTTTTAAGACTAATTTTAGGCAAAATCTCATCCCAAAAAACTATTCTCATCTTTTAGGCTATGCAAAGGGTCATTGTTTGTTTTCATAGTAACCCTCTAATAGCAATTAATTTTGTACTGTAGTAATTCACTGATAGTTATTTCTTTTTCAGTAGCGTGTATGTACTTTCAAGGAAAAATATGTATTTAATTTCACCACACTGTATCTATTATCGTATTTGAACCATAGTAGGTCGTTAATAAATATTTTAATAGTTGATCAATGCAGTTAATAAATAAGTGGCCAAGAGAGAGAAAGCTCTCGAATTAATGTTTTCTCGTTTGAATTTATCACAACTATCCTAGCACAAATTAATGTTTAACTCTAATTTCTTTCCACCTCTGTTAAATATGAAACACTATATTTTATTTTTACTCCTGTTGGTATTTTCTCATAACATTAACTTTTATTCCATTTCCATTTTATTGCCCTCATGTCATGCCATTAATGATCATTGCTTTATTTATATTCCTATAAAGGACAATTATTTTAAAAGTCCACAACATAATTTTAATTTAGCCTCCTGCACCGTACCTATGGTCACTGAGTTAGAGTCATTCTCAATTATTTGAACTTGGTTCATGAAAAAAGGAGTGGACCTCCTCTAATTTTTAACATTTTGGGCACTCTGTCCATACTTTGAACAAAAAATAAAGAGTACAGTTTCAGAAACAAAATACATGTAGAACAAGTAAGTCTTAGGGAGAGGCCATCGTGCAAGACTTTAAAATTTAATGCCTCTGTGATAAACGTGGCTATGCAGCCTCTATTCTTCTAGTTGTGTGAGAAGGTTTGAGTGTCATGAACTGTAAAATATTAATAAAAAAGCAGCTCTAAATCTTATTCACCATGGATATTTTGCCTCGGAGTGTCTACTGAAGCTTGTGAGGCAAGGAAAAATTTTACGACAGGTAGAAAGATCTCTGTATAGTTTTCAGCATGAAAACCCTAATAATCAAAAGCTTTACTACAGGCTTATCAATCAAAAGCATACCAACGTCAGCCTTAAAAACCTTAGCTTAGATAAAAATATCAATAAAATATAGAATAACAATTATGTGATTTAACATTGTTATTGTCTGTGTTATTATTCTATCAAAACTAAATTAGTTTTTATATTATTTTTGGAAAAAAACAGGCATATTTGTAAAGCTAAATCCTTCTCTATGACAAAATTATATTTACATATATCTGCTTCTTTATGTTTGAAAGCACTTGCCGTTAACTCTTCATGAGTTTCAAATGTACAAACTAAATTATTAATTTTTAAACAATAATATAAGTTTGTTTTCCATGTGAAATTCCTGGTGATAGGGAAACTTTAGAATCAAGTTAGATAGCAAAAAAAAGATGTATTCTTATAAACTGTTTAGGAAAATCCATATTATATGATAGATAATACATTTTCTGGCAGAGGTTGACTTGTAGTTGAAACTATGCTCAAAGAATGGTTTAAATTTAGATGTGTTTATGTTTGGCAATAAACAGAGATTTCTATAAACCCAACTTGATTAAATGGTTATAAAAATAATTTCCTATAAAATCAGTCATTTCATTTTAATCACTGTCTGTAAGCTCACTCTGGAGAAAAGATTTGAATATCTATCATCATTCCTTAGCCATTACTTAGAAAATAAATGTAGTTCATGTATTTAAGTGCTTCCTCAGAAAATGCAATTTTAAAGTGCATAAAAAAGCTCATAGTTTAGTAAAAATAAAAAAGTTTGCATGACTCTTTACCAAAAATATTAACAATTTCTTTGCAAAATCAAATAATTTCACATGTAAGATTTTGTGTCCTTAATTCTGATTAAAAGAAAAAAAACTCTCAAAAATATTACAGCATTTTTGGCTGAGGTAAAATTTCAAATCTCAAAGGCATACTTTTTTAACATTACTTTTTTATTTATTCAATCACCATGGCTACTCACATTCAACTCTTAACACCTGCAGGTGAATCAGAGCCAATTTCTAAGATGTTTTGGCTTCTTGGATCTTCATAGGGGAAAAGAGAATGTCAAATTCTGTTTTTTGCTAACCTTAAAGTAGAGCTTACATGAATAATATCATCAGATATCAACACTATCTTTTTTTTTTCTTGGTTTAGTTCAATCTCAGTGATTCTTGTCTTCAGGAGACCCCAATTAGAAAGATGAGTTGGATGTGCAAATAAAGGGACATAATTTTGCTTGTGCTTCAGAACCCATTGCCTGATTTAATGTAATAAATTGTGGCATATCTTATATGATTATTTATCCTAGATGACTGAATAATGCCTCATCACATATTTCTGAACTGTTTAAGTAATCATGTCTGCTGTTGTAAGCTTTATCTGAGACTAATGGACTGCAATGTGAGTTATGGGCCCCCAATTGAAGGTCTTGCTATAATATGATACTTAACTTTCTTGCCACAAAGGTTAGATGATATGCGAACATTATAAAAATATGTGTGTTTGAACACATGACTCTTGGCTAATAATCTTGGCTTATTTTTGATTAAGTAGAGAAAAAGAAAAGTACCTCATATATTAATAATTAAGTCTTACCCATCTATAAAAGAAAATACTTTTTAAGAAAACAAACATAGCTCAATTGATTAAATAAAATCAAATTTTATGATGGTTGGAATTATGTTTTAATTGTATTCATGTTTATTTATCCACGTCCAGAATTATTATTCATTCATTCTTGTGCATCTCTGATTTTTGAATACCTAAAACATGGGATTCTTGTCAAATACTATTCAAAACACATTTACTGAAATGTAGTTTGAAGCTATAACATCTTACAGCAGAAGTCCCCAACATTTTTGGCACCAGGGACTGGTTTCATGGAAGATAATTTTTCCATGGACAGAGGGGTGGGGTTCAGAGGCAGAGCTCAGGTGGTAATGCCACCCATGGGGAGCAGCTGTAAATACAGATGAAGCTTCCATTTTTCACCTGTCACTCATCTTCTGCTGTGCCACCTAGTTCCTAACAAGTCACAGACCAGTACTGGTCCACAGCCTTGGGGTTGTGGACTGCAGTCTTAGAGGACTTGAAAATTTTTATACTATTAAAACCTAGTTAATGTGTTCGAGCAAAGTCATCTGATTCTAGCAACTACATAAGAAACTGAGGTTAAAAAATGGATAAAAATTTTACTCCCATTAGACATATCCATCATAAGTGAAGTCTGTAGTGTTTACTAAGTCCAACTATTTAAATTACCTTACACAAAGATTTTAGACAGGATAGGGTACTTGACTTTATAACCCAAATAGCACAAGGAATAGCAGAAGAACAAGTCAAGGGATGGAGGTGCCAATCAATATTGCTAAATCTAATACATTATCCTGAAAATGATATATTTCTTATACAGTGGGCTACAGTTGAAGAGGACGTAGACATGTTCTCTTTTAGAGCTGGAACTCATACTACTAAGTGAAGTATCCCAAGAATGGAAAAACAAGCACCACATGTACTCACCAGCAAACTGGTATTAACTGAGCAGCACCTAAGTGGACACATAGTAACTACATTAATGGGGTATTCGGCGGGTGGGAGGGGAGAGGGGGGACGAGTATATACATACATAATGAGTGAGACGTGCACCGTCTGAGGGATGGTCACACTTGAAGCTCAGACTTGTGAGGGGAGGGGAGGCAAGGAAATTATTTGAAGCCTTAAAATTTGTACCCCCATAATTTGCTGAAATAAAAAAAAATAAAATATTTGGGAAAAGGAATTAAGAGTAATCATTGAAAAGATCAGAATAATGGCTTTTTACACATAATCAGTACATATCAAAATAACTTATGGAGTTTTTGCTTAAAATAATTGTTATAGTGCAGTTTGGGAGGATAGCCCAATATGTTTTTCATATAGTTGTCCATAACTACTACTGGATTCACTTAAAGCAATATCTAATTGGCACATACCCACAAAATTTAGAACCCATATTATTAAACTCTGTGTAGAACCTACCCAGTAAAAAAAAAAAAATGTTTCCAATTTGTTACCTATAACAAGGCAAATAATCAATTGTGGAAAAACCAGAGTTGTATATTTTTAAAAATTCAGCAATTAGAAAACTTACAGGAGAATATGCTTCATTTTATCAAATGTATCAGGAAAAATAAAACAAACAAACAAACAAACAAAAAAACATGGCCATGATATTCTCCAGAGAAACAGAAAGAGACGTGTGTGCTACTTTAAAGAATTTATATTTGCCTTTGGTTTCATTTATCATGTATCTGGGTATACATAATATAAATCAGACCCTAAAAATACTTCTACTGTACTTCTTCATTTTTAAAAATATGTTTCCTAGAAAAGGCTAATTAGAATTGCTCATCTCAATTAGATGATTACTATTAATCTGCATAGTTCTTTGCATCAATAAAAATATAATATACAATGGCTGTAAGTATAAAATCTTTGAGTTTTCCAAAAAGCAAAAGTCATCTCTATGTGACAATAGAAACTTGGATTTTTGTTTTTAGGAAGACTTGATATAAACGCTATTATCTTGAGTTGGATTCCTGCAGATTTTCGTTGGCACTTATGTCTTCAAATGCAGTAGAGTAGTTTTAAACTCAATGTCTGATGAAAACTTGAATGCCAAAGGGCTCACAATTTAAATTGACAAAGATTCCTTTGAAGGGGTCAAGAGTTAAAAATTTCATCATGCTTCTTAAGATAAAAGAGGTTGACAGATACTGACTCATACAAACAGAAAATGGGCATAGATAAAGGCCAGGCAGACAAGCTCAAAATGGACATAAAATATTGTTTCAAAAGTGGGGGAAAAGGTTAATTAGACTAAAATTATTCAGTCAATGAATGTTGGAAGGATTTTAACTGTGAGATCTAGACTTACCAAGCTGCAAATTTCTAAAGGAAATAGAGTGATGACTACAAAGGAGATAAAGTTCAAGGAGTAGTAAGCGGACAAAGGACACTCCTTGATAGTTTTGTAGTTAGTAATTTTGTTCTTTAATGGAAAAGTTTAGTCAGTGACGAGGACAGAGTAAGGCAAATTTTTCATCTTTTTAATTTGTTTTATTTTCCTCCTTGTGCCTCCTTCTTAAAAATAGTTTTTCATTAAAAGTGAAAACATTTTTAAAATACATTTTCTCCTTGAATGTTCCGTTATTTCTGGAGTCTAAATATATAACCCAGAATGTGTCTACATTAATTTGAAAACTTTATTATGGAATCTCTTAAAATAAATTTTATCAAGGGAATAATGCTGAGTTTAAAATATTAAATGAATTTACACAAAATGCCAGCCAAATTATATAATTCACTGGGATAAAATTTTTAAATTGATAAAATTTTTAAATATAAATAATGGTTTTAATGAATAGCTTATTTTTTGATTTCCTTACACAATTGTGTTGACTTTAAGGTTAGATAGCATGTGTTATGCATGTAATAGATTCTCAACATTTTAAATACTGTATATATTTATGATGTACAATATATTGTTTTGTTATACGTATATAAATAATTACTACAATCATGCTAATTAACATGTCCATCATCTCACATAGTTATTGTTTTTCTTTGGTGAGAACACTTGAGATCTACTCTTTTAGCAAATTTCAAGTGTCCAATACACTTTAATAATTTAAATGTTTTCTTTTCTCTTTAAATTGACAGCTCAACACTTTTAGCCACAATTTACATGGATTCTTGAAGATAAATCATTTTATAATAAAAGCTTGATAAGAATTATCAACTTTAATGAAAATAGTGATACTTTAAAATAGATACATTATATTTTTGATACAATAAAATTTTGTCTTATTTAATTCCTAATAGAAAGTAAAATGTGATGATATGCACAGAGAGAGGGTGATGTGATTGAACAGTCTGTTTAGTATGCTACTAATTTTTCTCAGCATGGTATTTCCATCCTATTTGTCATATTGCTTCCATGTATAATGCAAAGTTTCAACATTTCCAAAGACTGGCAGAAACAAATTTCTTCATAAATTAGATTCCCAGAGAAGTTAACTCTTTCAGATTTGAGTGTTTGATATGTTACTTATTTTAAATAATGAATTCTTTAACAATTACAAATACTTTCTCTTTAATTCTGATTTATAATTCTTTTTATTCCAGCTTTGAAGAGATATTACCTTAAAAATAGCCTGTCTAAAAATGTTTCTAAACTGTGGAAAATTTATACTGTAAACAGAAATTAAAGCAAACTGAGGTTAAAATTCCACTGCTTCTCCACGAACCTTGTCTGGCATCTTATATTGTGTTATCTTTCAATCGTGCTTCTTAAAGGTAGAGACTTTCCTTCATCTCCATCACCATATAGCATTTGTTGCATTATAGTATCAGAGGGAAATTATTCTGTTTGTTGTCATATATTAATATTTTTAAATGTAATAAGAAGAACCATAATAAATCTTCAGTTAAGTGGTTAACAACAGGGGTTCTGAAAGTAAATTTTTGCAATGTTAATCTGAACTATACCATTTATAAGCTATGTTATGTTGGAAAACTCATCCATCTTTACTTAAGATTTTTCAACTACTAAAATTTTGGAAATAACATTATCTATATCATGTCCATGTTTTGAGAATTAAAGTAATCCTTTCAAAGTCCTTTGCACATGCTTAATAAGTTTTAGCTATGTCTCTTTCTTTATCCCTTTTATCTCCTTTGGCATCTAATAATAGAACTATTGCTACAATTATCACTACTCTGAGGTTGACTACTATTAATAGTGCCAATACCAATAATATATTTTAATATTAAACCTAATACTATTTTCTAATGAGCAGAAAGAGTCAGACTGTGGAGTCAGATATTGGATACTAATGGTGTGGGAAAATTACCTAATCTCTCTAAATCTCAGACTTTCCATTTGTAAGCATTGGGATAATGATACAGAGACAAAATTGTTATTTTTGATATGTGTTAATATGGCTTGAAAAATGCCTGGCACGTATTAAGCACTGAGTAAATATTAGTCTCTGTTTTCTCTCCCAATTTTCACTTGTGTAAGACAATTATTAGTCTAATTTTCTTCCAAATTTATATAATGGTCATCAATACATTCCATAATTTATGTTTACATTTTACTAGGACAAAATAAGAATTGACAAATGTCCCAATGTTTAGAACAGTAAGAGAAAAAGAAAGTAAGAAATACTGTGAAAATATTGCCCAGGTTACACAATTACTTTTATTATTTCTACTCTGAAAAATCTGTTTTAATAGTTAGAACAAGGCAATTAGAAGGCATAAAAGAATGTTTATGCCTGCTTAACCTAGTATATTGTAGTTTTCATCAATATTTTCTCTTAAAATTTATTATGCATTTGTGAGATAGTTGTGTTTCATTATGTTAAGTTGCATAAGAATGACCTTTGTGGATAGTTGAAATCAATGCAGCATTTCAAAATAAATTCCTAAGGAGAGGTTAGTTTTTTAAGATAAAAAGTGCAATCTTTTCCCAAGGAATTAATTAAAGATGTCTCCATCAAGAGTTATAAAATAATTTTTAAATATTATAATACTAAGCTAGATTACTATTTTGGCCCTTTCACATTTAAAAACAACTTTTTATTTGAAGAGTGCACTTTTAAAATGAATATATTTATAATTACACTGAAGATGCTGAAAAAGATGTAGGTAGTTGCAGAAATCTGGAGGCAAAGGTGGCAAGACAAACTTCAAACACCTGTTCAAACAAAAGAGATTGGTTTTGTCTGAAAAGCAGCTCTTGCACAGTATCTATATATAGGATTTTCCTTTCTGAAATGTTTTTATATTTGATAACCACAAAACCAATGTAGTGACATTTAACATGTGTAAGTTAAGAAAAACGGATCCAGAGATCAAAAACTCACTAGTTCATGACAAAATGACATATTTTAAAAGATAAATAATTTTCATGAAGTATTATTAACTTTCATTTTGTTCAAATGCCATTATACAGTTTTCTATGCACTTAAATAGGAGCTTTGTCCATTATTTTACATTTCCAACATTCTGGAGAGTATATTTTATTACAATATAAGCTCATTATTTTTTTCTGCAAATCAATTACTATAAGCTAATGCCAAAGTATGATAACTAACTAACCCCTGTATTTTAATATTTTGGTTGTCAATGATACAAATGTAAAATATTTTTATAATCTTAGCATGAGAAACATAGTACCTTAATAAAGAAAAAATATATAGCTAATGTAAAGTTATTTAGAATTAAAAAGAGAAAAATAAGATAGAAAATAATGTAATTATGGCCTAAGCTATAAGTAAGAATGACACATGGAATTGTTTTTGAAGTTTAGTATAGTGTGCATAAATATCAATAAATATTTGCTAATTTATAAATGTAAAAACATCACAGGCTCATGAATTGGAAGAATTCATATTAAAATGACCTTACTACCCAAAGCAGTCTACAGATTGAACAAAATCTCTATCAGAATACCAACATCATTTTTCACAAAATTTTAAAAAAAGCGGTTCTAAAATTCATATGGAACCAAAAATGATCCTGAAGAGCTAAAGCAATCTTGAGCAAAAAGAACAATGCTGGAGGCATCACACTGTCTGACTTTAAATTATATTACCAGACTCTAGTAACTGAAACAGCATGTTACTGTCACAAAAAAATAAACACATAGATCAAGTGAACAAAATAGAGAACCTAGAAATAAAGTCACATATTTACAGCCAACTGATCTTTGACAAAGCTGTCAAGAACATATGCTGGAGACAGAACACCCTATTCAATAAATGGTGTTGGGAAAATTGGATTGCCACACAAGAAGACTGAAACTATACCCCTATCTCTCACCACGCAAAAAAATCAACTCAAGATAGATTAAATACTTAAACATAAGTTGCAACACTATAAAAATACTAGCAAAAAATCTAGGACAAACTCTTTTGGACATTGGTCTAGGCAAAGAATTTGTGACTAAGATTTCAAAAATGCAATAAAAAAACCCAAAATTAGACAAATGAGATTTAATTAAATTACAAAGCTTCTGCATAGCAAAAGAAATAATCAACAGAGTGAATAAATAACCTGTAGAATGAGAAAAAATAGTTGTAAACTATTCATTCAACAAGGGACTAGTATACATAATATAAAAGGAACACAAACAACTCAAGAACAACAAAATAATTCCATTAAAAAGTGGGCAAAGGACATGAATAGACATTTTTCAAAAGAAAACACAAAAATTCCCAATGGGTATATGAAAAAATGCTCAACATCATTCATCATTGAGGAAATGCAAATTAGAACCACAAGAAGGTATCATCTTACCCCAGTCAGAATGGTAATTATTAAAAAGACAAAAAATAACAGATGTTGGAGAGGATGCAAAGATAAGGGAATTCTTATACACTATTGGTGGGAATGTAAAGTAATATAACCTCTATAGACAACAGTCTGTAGATTTCTCAAAGAACTAAAAATAGAACTACCATTTGATCTGCAATCCCACTACTGGGTATCTACTCAAAGGAAAAGAAATCAATATATCAAAAAGATACTTGCATTGGTATGTTTATTGCAGCACTATTCACAATAGCAAAGATATGGAATCAACCTAAGTGTCCATCACAGCTGAATGAATAAAGAAAATGTAGTGTACATACACAATGGAATACTATTCAGCCATAAAAAAGAATGAAATTACATCTGTTACAGAAACATGGATGGAATTGGAGGTCATTATCTGAAGTGAAACAACTCATAAGTGGGTACTTAAAAATATGTACACATGGATGTAGAGAGTGTAATTTTAGTCAATGGAGATTCAGAAGAGTGAGGATTTAGGAGGGGGCTGGATGATGAGAAATTAGTTAATGTATACAATGTACGTTATTTTGGTGATGGATATTTTAAATGCTGTGACTCGAACACTACACAATCTATGCATGTAACAAAATTGCACAAGTACTTCATAAGTTTGTGCAAAAATAAAAGTTTAAAACAAAAATAAATAAAAGTACCAAAAGTACCTTTGCTTGAAATTTCAGTTATAAGTAATAGAACTAGTTGTATATTGAAATAAGATGAGCAAAGCATTTGGGTGTTAGATAGGATTTGTTTTTCTATTTAAGAAGAAAATCTATTTTCATAACAGACAATTAAGTAAATCTATTATTTCTAAGAAAGAAGGCAGATAATAACTTTACAGTTCAAATCATGCTGAAAAGTCTTGATTACCTATTTAATATAATTGGAATCCTTTAACAATTGGATATTCTAAATATTTGTGTTTCTGAGACAGTCATTTCCAATTTCAGATGTTCATATTTCTAGTTCCCTTAATGTACAGGGCTTCTCAGCCTCAGTATTATTGATACTTTGCAATGGACAATACTTTGCTATAAAGGGTGTATTAGTCAAGGATCTTCAGACAAATAGAATCAACTGGATGGATAGATAGATAGATAGATAGATAGACAGACAAGAGGTTTATTATGGGACATGCCTTACATGATTATGAAGGTTCAGAAGTCCCACAATATGCCATCTGCAAGCTTGAGAAACAGTAAAGACTGCGGTGTAACTTCTATTCTGAGGTCTGAGAATGGGGAGTGGGGGGCACTAGAGTTAAGTCCTGGAATCTAAAGTCTAGAGAACTAGTAGCTACAATGTAATATCTGAGGGCAGGAGAAATTGGATGTCCCAGCTCAAGAAGAGAGAAAGAGAGAAAATGAACTTTTCTTTGCTTTTTTGTTCTATCAGGGCACTCGAAGAATTGGATGTTGCTCACCCACTTTGGTGAGGACCCATCTTCTTTGCTCAGTCTACTGATTCAATGCAAATCTCTTACAGAAATATCCTCACAGAAACACCCAGAAATAATGTTTGATCATCTATCTGAGCACCCCTTAACCCAGTTAAGTTGATGCAATAATTTTACCACACGAGGAGTGCCATGGGCACCGTAGGATATTTAACAGCATGTCTGTCCTCTACTGATAAATGTTAATATCACTTCCTACTCCAATCATGACAGTCAAAAATGTCTCCAGACATTACTGGTATTCCTCATGGGACAACATTGCCCCAGGTGAGAACTTTTTATTCCATAGTAATGGAAGCACAAAGCATTATGTTTAAACATTTTTGTAGTCCATTTAGGTTTTTTCCAGTTTCTAGTTATTATGTGTAAAGCTGCTTTGAACAACTATTTATAAGTCTTTTGTGAATATAAATTTTTATTTCTCTTGGGTAATAAATACCTACTGAAATTACATGGAATATTTTACTTGGGGCATTATCTTTCCATACTGGTATCTGCTGAGTGTTCCTTATTCTTATGTGGTCTATACATTTCATTGCTAAATGTTATCTTTATTTTCAACCTTAGAATCTCTTGGAATTTACCTCTTTCTCAACTGCTTATAGGTTTCTTTTAAGAATGGGAGTCATTTTGTTACAGCTAGTCCATGCTGGGTTGTGGGAAAGACAATGAGTTATCTCAGCTCCCTTCATGTCACACTCAGGCTAATTGAATATCCCCATTTGTCCTTTGCAATTTTGAGACTAAATAAATTTTACGTGGCTCAGTAGACCCTTCCCTTGTATCTTGCATTCTGCAGGGGTTCTAGCTGGAATGCATAAAACAAAAACAAACTCTCTAGACTCACATCCAACAAATATTTCTGAAATTCTTCCGTTTCCCTATTATACCAAGTCCAATTCAGATGTTTTCTTCTGGATCCAATTTTCAAATATCAGTGATAGCTCTTCTCCCACAACCATATTGACTTCCTCTCCTCATCTGTTATTCAGGAAGCTGAAGAACAGTTGCATTAATCTGTGGCCCAGGGATTAAGAGTCAGATCCAAAAGGTCCAGTCGTGACCACTGCTTTTACTCACCCACAAAGCTGTAGAATGGACAGTAGAAAGCAATGCAAGAGAGTCTTCTGTTACCATGACCTTGATTGCCAGAAGTAACAGCCAAGGCCCTTAGAAAAATTATTCACATGCCACCTTCCTCTTCCAAGTCTTGCACAAGTGGTACATCTAATTGTCAGAAAAAAATTAATATCCATAATCTTGGCTTCAAAGAGTCTCAATAATATAATATATATTTTTAGCTTTCCAATTCCTCCTAAAAGGAAGGAGGAGGAATTATATTAGAATCAATCTAAATACTGCCATGCCCCATAGCAGATTTACCATTTATATATTGAAGGATAAGCCTCATCACTCACTTATACAAATGTCAGTGGGTATTTTAGAGTGTTCTAATTGAGAAGGGAAAGTCAGATTGGCAACACAAATGCTTAAATATATCATAAGAAAGTGTTGAATCTCTGTGGCACATGGAAAATTCACTTTTATTCCTAATTTTTTATTTATAATGTTATACTATTTTTCTTAAAGTCCTTCAAATTATATAAATTTTAGGTCCCACGCAATCTGTTCCTGTTCCTGCCTTCTACACATTCAAATGAGTATGTTGAGAGTATGCAATTGGCAAGAGTTTAGGAACTATGTCTGGGCTGGTGATCTATATTTCAGAGTTGTCAGCATGTAGAGGGAATTTAAAGCCATGAGGCTGTATGATATCACCAAGTGAGTAAGTATAGATAGAAAAAAAGTCCAAAGAATGATTCCTGAGGCACACCAAAAATTTACAGACCCTGGGGAATTCAGCCTTAGAGGCACTGCAACAAGATGAGAAGGGACCAGTAAAAGATATTGAAAAAGAACAGTCAGGGAAGTAGGAAAATTAAGAAGTGTGGTGAGTTAGTTTCCAAATGAAAATAAGCATTTCTAAGAGGAAGTGATCAGCCATGTCACATGCTGGCTAATATCATTAGCCAGCTATATCAATGGTGAAGATGGCAATAAAATAACAACTAAAACAATAGATAATACATATTACATTTACTTTATGCCAAGCAGTGTTCTAAGAATATTATATCTATTAAAATTCACTTCATCCTTACAATTCTATGAGATATTAGTATATTTTCCATTTTGCAAAGGAGAACTCTGAGACCCACTGAGATTAAGTGACATGTTCAAGATCACACAACTAATAAGTAAAGGGGTCAGTATTTATAGGGAGGTCACCTGATTCTAGAGTCTGCATGTTTAACCATTCTTTTCTTTGACTATTTCTTTGTCAGTGTTTGAAAACAAGTAAAAGCTTTGGTGTAAGTTCTTTGGATGAGTTTTGTCAATGACTATTTTAGGTTTGAATGTGTTCACTGCCTGTGGAAATATGATTATTTGGTATAATTATGGATAATTTATTTCTCTAATATAAATTAGTAACTTGCAAACTCATAAAGGGGCTCAATCATATATGAAGTTTTTGAATCCAAAACTTTATTCTTGAGAACTATACCCGCCCCCCGACAACTTCCTCCTCATTTCTATTATAGTCATATATCTACATTTTGGTTATAATTGTCAAACACTGACATACCACTAAAATGTAAAGAAGGGCAGAAATTGAGCTGCTGGTGAAAGATTCAGCACACCTGTTTCTAATTAAGAGATGGCAGTGGCTGCTAAATCCCTCCTCTACATATCTGGACAGAGGCTCTTGAGACCATGTCGTATATTTATTCTCTGAGTTACTCCAGAACAAGTCCAGCAGGGAGGATCTTCAGCCCTGTTGTAAGAGATTCTCCCAGCAGGGAATCACACCTTCCAGCAGAGTCCAAACCATAATTGAGATTTCCTGGAAAATTCCTTCTGTGAAGAATCAAACCCTGAGAAACCCTGCAGGAGAGGATTTCCATTGGTTTCAGCTGTGCCTAATTCGCCATAAAAGTTTAGAGAAGGCAGTAAATTGGTTAGTATTTTGAGACGTTTTCCTACTATAGAGGACAAAAAAGAAAAGGAGGAGTAGATGCAGTGTTTTTTTTCTTTGAAGGTGAAAAAAGATCTCTGTTCTTTATGCTATTTCAGATACCCATGACTAAACAGAGATGGGCATGTGGAAACAGTGGGAAAAATACATGTTTTGCTGTGAATTTTGGTTTAATGTGACAAAGCTGATTGCTTTCAGCTTTAAAAACAGGCACAGAAAGATTGAGAATCAGACACCCTAAAATTATTCAGTGGAAACTCTGTGATGTGATGTGACAGTGTGTCACTAATACCTATAGTGCAATCTGTATCTATAAACAGAGTCTGTTACTTGTCACAAATACAAAAACAAATACATTTGTTGTAATATGATGCCCTTAGGAAGAATTGCATTTGATCATCTACCTTGGTTTTCTCTGAATGATTTCAACTGAAATAAAAGAACTAGAGTAATGTTTGAACAAAAGATCTCACTGGATTGATAAAAGATTGTGTCAAAAACCTATTTCTTTGAAATACTGAAAAGATGACTAGTGGGGTTGGGGACATGTATAAATCCTGCCTCACACAAAATGAAAGAGAAATCACACACTCATTGGGAACCACAAAAACAGGAGATAGTTATCACTTTATTAAAATGATATATATAGCACATTTAAAAATTATGAATGACCTCACCATAACCAAATGTCCAAATGCATCTGAGAATTTTACAAGGAATAATGAAGAATATCTAGTTACTATAGTTTTTTTTTTTCAGAGACAGGGTCTTGCCATCCAGGCTGAAATACAGTGGTGTAATCATAGCTCACTGCAGCCTGGACCTCCTGGGCTCAAGCCATCCTCCCACCTTGGCCACCTGATTGGGAGTATAGATGTGAGCCACCATATCCTGCAAGTTTGGTGTCTTTATTCTGAAGAAGACTTATTTTGTTTTCAGTTTTGGTGAATATAGAAGTGCCCAAAATCCTGATGAATTTATGATGAATTCTTTCCTGCAGTTGATAATATTTTCTATTTCTTTAAATGGCTTTTAAAATATTTAGCCATTCTAACAACTTTGGGAAATGATTTCTTGTCCTAAAAAAAGTTTATGGTTAGCTTTATGTTGAAATACCCTATACTCAGGCCAATTCACACCTTATTATATTCACGATTACTCTCTGTTTCTTAATTCACAGTGTTGAATATGGGATTAATGAAACATTTCAAATTACAACAATCATCCTGAAGGGAAAACAACTGGTGAAGAATGGATATGAAATAATTATTTTGTTTGCTTTTCTTTGTTAGGTTAATAGTGGGAATTGTTTACCAAAAAAAATATTATAAGATTAAAGATATGTGTGTGTGTGTATGGTAGAGACACACACACAGAGGGAGAGAGTGCTAAGGAAAATGTTTGCTTCATAATAAGAATTCAATGCATGTCATTATCTTTTTTTTTTTTTTTTTTTTTTTTTTTTATTGAGACAGAGTCTCCTCTGTCGCCCTGGGTAGAGTGTAGTGGCATCATTGTAGCTCACTTACTGCAACCTCAAACTCCTGGGCTCAAAAGATCCTCCTGCCTCAGCCTCCTGAGTAGCTTGGACTATAGGAGCAGACCACGATGGGGTCTCGCTCTTGCTCAGGCTGATCTCAAACTCCTGAACTCAAGCAGTCCTCCTGCCTCGGCCTCCCAGATTGCTAGAATTATAGGCGTGAGCCACTGTGCCAGCCTATGTCATTATTTTAAGCAAAAGAAGCCAGATACAGAGAGTCAAATATTGCATGTTCTCACTCATAAGCAAGTACTATAAAAACGTGTACATGTGGATGTAGAGAGTGGAATGACAGACAATAGAGATTTAGAAGGTTAAGGATATGGGAAAGGGGAGGATGATGAGAAATTACTTAATGAGTACCATGTACGTAATTTGGGTAATGGCTACCCTAAAGCCCTGACTTGACCACTGCACAAACTACACATGTAATAAAATTGCATATTCACTCCATAAATTTATACAAATAAAACACATTCAATGTATGGTAACTACTTTTCTTCTTTTCTTTCTCCTCCTACTTCTCCTATCTCTTCTTATTAAATGATTTGTTATGTTATATTATATTATATAAAGATAATAAATGCTCTGATATACATAAATGGAAGAAATTGATTATATGTCAAAGATAACCTTTGTCATATTTTTCTATTACATTCATATAGTTTTAACTTAGTTGAATAACCCTAGTTATTGAATACCAATGTCAACTAGAGTCTACAAAACTAGTATTATCAAAAATAAATATTGCCAAAATGAGACAAACTTTTAGAAATATCTTTTGCCTTTTTTAAAGGGTAGTTATAAGATTGATAGTATTTAGTAGACTTTAAAATTTATATGTCATTGTTAATTTTTTGTTATGAATAACTGTATTTTGTTTAATTATAGAATATCATTTAATGATGTTAAAAGCTTTTGTCAAATTAATAGTTCTCAAAAAATGTATTTTATATATGATGCTCTATCTCACTACATTATTCCAAGATACAATCTATTTTTGTAATTCACAGTAGTTATGTTCTATAAAGTGAATGCAAATGCTGAATTAGTGAATACTGTATCATTTATCCTAGGGGTTAGGGCCCTATGAGCCTCTAGTCATGTTTTCAGCAAAACATCAGTACATGACCTTGTTTCATGTGTTTCTGTTTAAAGACATCTAATTTAATATATATTTTTGATTCATGAACATTGAACTCATGACCAACAGCACTATAAGTTGTGCTTGAATGAAGCTTATCTAACATATGTATTTTTTCCATAAGGCACATCAGCCTTCTTTTCTTATGAATAGAAAAGTCATTTCAGCACTGTGTTTGAACACCATTTTAAACAGGGGGAAAAAAAAGAAGCAAAAAATAATTATAATGATAAGAAAAAATATGACACTAAATATTGAAGAGAGTCGTTTATAATATGAGAACTAAGATGACAGAGTCACATTGTTCAAACTGAGTTGGAAACATGTATGTCAGGCAACACAAAATTTCTGCATTTTCTCTCAGACTTGTGAATGACCATCAAAGTGCTGTTGACGTAGGGGTTGCAAATAAACTTTAGTGAGCAGGTGAATTTGCAAATTGAAATCCATGAATAAAGAGCATTGACTTTATTTGCAGTGAAATTTTGTCTCTAATGGATAGGTCTATTAGAATCTTGATTCTATTTTTCAAGTCATATATTAAAACTGTAAACTTTTGTCTTAGAATGTGAATAACAAATATAAACATAAATTGTCCCCTCTTTTATATTCACTGTGAGAACTGGTACAAATTTTCATAATAACAGATGCAGACTGATTTTGATTCATCTAGGAAGACATTCAGTTTAGAAAACGTGCTCTTTACCATACTAAAAATTTTCCTTATAACACAACACCCCTGCATTTCTGAACAACTGTGTCAACAGCAACAACAAAGTAACATCTTTTCTTTTTGAATTCTCTTGCTTTAGAAATGCAAATTGGAGCTCCAGTGACACAATTGGTTAGTGCTAGTGCACTACTTACACAGAAATGCAAATTAACACCCTGAAAATTTATATATTAAATACATTCTAGAAGTAAATATAATCAGATATATCCTTTTGGTTTGACAAATCATTATCTAGCTTCAAGATTTACTCCAGAGAACAATGATGTATGTGACACCACATTTTGTGGTTCTTTCAGTCAAGGAAGAAAAATAGCACAGATGTTGCCAAACTCAAAAATAAAATAAAGACAGAAGGTACTCTGACTATGGAAGGGGAAATTTGTCCCCAGAGAGGAAACATTAACTTACTGAACACCTTTTTTGTGTTTGTGTGTGATTTAAGAAGGGCATCTCAATCACCATGCAATTCATTCGTTGGTTTTATTCGATTTTTTTCTTTCTTCCTAAAGCTGTCTAAAATGGGAAATTGATCAAGCAGATAAGATTTTGACATTTACTAAATTCAGTGAAAGATGATGGACAGTGCCTGGAGAATTTTTAAATAGCACTTTCAATTTCATAAAAATCATGTTCCCTAAAATATTGTTAATTCAAACTTAAATATTCCAACAATAAAATATATTTTAAAGTTATGGCTCATTATTCTTTTCACACTTTAAAAATCAAACAAAAGTACTTTTTAAACAGTAATTGCATTTTTAAATTAATGGCTCTTCTATATATTCAAAAGAAAATAATATATATTTAAAGAAAAATATAAATTATAAATGTGATTTTACTAAAATAGAGAGAAAAATAAAAACTAATGGTGACTGTGTTGCTAAATGTCCAAGGTTCAGGTGAAAGCCAGTGATATGCTAGCTAATTTTTAACAATCAGTTCTCCAAACACACACATGCACATGCACACACACACAAAGCACAAAAAAAACTCTTAATTTGTAGCAGTTGTTAACATCCATTATGTAAATACTTTAATCATGGCTAATTTCAAGATACCAACATGTCAGCAAAGATGAAGCATAGAGATAGGAAGAGACAGGTACATTCACCTCTCACAAGCTGGTGAAATTTGACGTCAGTACACAGTTATATTTCTAACCAAGTTTTTTCATGAATATGAATTTTTTACAAACAAATGATAAAATTACTTTTTTAAGGAGTATGGCTTATTTGGCACTTTATGTAGCTCCTGGAGCAAAAAAAAATGTCAATATTCTTGAAGCTTAATTGATCTTCCTAATTTTTAATTTTCTGTATCTTTTATTCATTATTGAACTATTGTAATTATTATTTATTTTTAAAGATACATGATATCATTTACAAATACCCACTTTTACATATAATTACTATTTATAAGCATACAGTTGCTCATCAGATATATTGAAATGTTTAGATTGAAAATCAGTTTTGCCTTTTTCCCAGTATCCTTCTTAATGAGGGCAGCATTGGGTTTATGTGTGTTTGTGTGTGGGGGGGCGGGGATTATTCGTGTATGAGTTATGGAGATGAATGTGAAGAAAGAAAGAAAGAAAGAAAGAAAGAAAGAAAGAAAGAAAGAAAGAAAGAAAGAAAGAAAGAAAGGGCTAGGCAGAAAGAATTATCTTTCTTAAGTACCATTCAGATAATACCAACAAGTACAATCATCAAAGAAACATCATATCTTTTACTTGGTGAAAAGAAATTGACTTTTGATAAGGTATATCATGAAAAGATCAGTAATATATTAAGAATGTTTTCAGGCATTGTAGAACAAGTAGTAGGCAAGAAATTGGAAAGACAAATTTAAGATCATAGCTATAGATTCCTAAATTCTATATACTTAATCTTTTTATTTTAGTCTATAATTACAGAATTTTGCAAAAGCTAATGTTTGAAACAGATTTATGCATTACCAAATTAACACATTGACTGCCACACTAGAATTTTTTTTTCTTTAGGGCTACAGTGTTTTATTATGAAAATAGAATAAAAACTTTAAAAACAAAACTATCCTTTCTAATTTAATGAAAAATTTGTTATTTTGTATTGTTTTCTGTACATGAATTATATGCAAATTGAAAAATAGTTCTCGCAGCTCCCAAGGTAAAAAGTGTGAGTTACATATGCTTCACAAGGTCCCAGGCTCAAAAATAGCATGTGTTAAATACAACTTACATGGCAGTTAATGTGTTAAGGCAGTACTTCTCACACTTCACTTATCTCCAGTGTGAATGGCCTTTATCGAAAAGTCCCCAGACAATAAATGCTGGTGTGGATGCGGAGAGATAGGAATACTAATACAGTGCTGATGGGACTGCAAACTAGTACAACCTTTGTGGAAAGTAATATACAGATACTTCAAAGAGCTACAAGTAGAACTACCATTTGATTCAGCAATCCCATTACTGGGCATCTACCCAAAAGAACAAAAGACATTCTATAAAAAAGACATCTGCACTAGAATGTTTATAGCAACACAATTCTCAATTGCAAAGATGTGGAAACTACTCAAGTGCCCATCAATCCATGAGTGGATTAATAAAATGTGGTATATGTATACCGTGGAGTTCTACTCAGCCACAAAAAGCAATGGTGATCTAGCACCTCTTATATTATCCTAAATAGAGCTGGAGCCATTCTACTAAGTGAAGTATCACAAGAATAGAAAAATAAGCACCACATACACTCACCATCAAATTGGTATTAAGGGATCAACATTTATGTGCCCATATAGTAACATTCATCAGGTGTTGGGCAGGTGGGAGGGGAAAGGACGGGATGGGTATATTCACACCTAATGAGTGTGGTGCACACTGTCTGGGAGATGGACATGCTTGAAGCTCTGACTCAGGTTGGGCAAAGGCAATATATGTAACCTAAACATTTGTACCCCCATATGCTGAAATAAAAAATTTTTTAAAAATAAGTTTGTGTTACAGGATTTTAGGATATAAAAGTGATGTTACATTGCATTCATAATAAAGTTTTAATTTTTTTCCCCCAAACAAGTATCACTGGCATTTTTTCTACAATATTGTTGATTGCAAAGTGGTATATATTTATTCATTTTTATTCAACTCTTCCTCCTTAGGAAAAATATCATTTTTAGAACATCTTGTCCTTTTTGTTCATGATACTATAGATTTGTTATTAGTCAAACAAAATGTCTATGAGGCACACGCTGAGAAAACTGAAAATATATTATATTATAACATGTTCTTGTCTCAGTATTTTTCTCATTGAAAACTGCAGGAGAAATAGACATTATAGACAAGATGCAAAAGATATGTTCAACATATTTCTTGACAAAATGTAAAGATTACTGTACAAACAATTGAAAATTTATTGCATTTCACATTCATTCCCAGAAAATAGTTTTGTAAAATTTACAGAATTTTATAAAAAATTTAAAAAATGTTTTTTAAATATTTTGTAAAAATAAAGCTTTGTTAAGTTTTTTTTCTGTAATCTGGATACAAAAGGAATTTTTTTCTACCTGATCTGTATATATGTTTTGTGTTCTTATAAAACAATTTATGATACTACATTAATACATTTTTTTGGAATGCTCATGCAGTAATTCTCCACTTGTGATTCTATATGAGGAATTTTTCTCTTGGGGAAGATTACATATACATGCATGATTTAGTAAATATACACATATATACAAATATATATATATAAATTTAAGCAAATGTCTATGTGGAACAAGTTTTCCTTTGGGGTTAGGATTGGAAAAGATAAGCTAAATTTATTAGAATGTACATTTATTAAAAGCATCACTTCTATGAGTTGTGTTTAATTTCAATAAAATATAATATATAAATCCTAAAAAATTATCTAATGACACCATTGATTACAAAAAGCTGCTTTAAGGAGCAAATTAGTCTTAATGTACTTATAAGAATTCATATGATTGACAGGAGCCCTTTTATAGGTTTTAAAAAAACTGCTACTGCATGTCTCTGGAATAAGGTTCAACAAGAAAACGTGGTAAAACAAGACCCAGAGCATAGCTGAATACATTAATACTATAAAAGTTTGCAATAATTCTCAAGGATTCTACCTGGAAATCATCCAATTTGTTTCCTCTTTTTCCATCTGCATTTTATCAGCTTGTTAGACAAGCAAGAAATTTATCTAGAAGGGTTATCCCCTGTTATTTACCTTGATCTGAAAGAATCTGAAAGAATAGAATAAAACCTCAAAACTAAAATTTAAATCCATATTTAAGTGGATATAAAATTTTAGTGACACATTTCATGTTAGACTATGAGTTTATTATATCCCAAACATAAAAATTAAATGTCAGTATATGTTAAATACCATCACAATTATCAACAGATAAAAATACAGTTTGGTATTTAAAAATAGGACTACACTATGCAATATAGTTTGCTTTAGATTGGGGGTATCTCGGCCGGGAACGGTGCCTCACGCCTATAATCCTAGCACTCTGGGAGGCCGAGGCGGGAGGATC
>VBSM01003169.1:6398898-6488029 GCA_008086735.1 Cheirogaleus medius | reverse complement strand
AAAAGAAAAGAAAAGAAATAGATTGGGAGTATCTCAAACACACACGGCCACAGAAACTAGGCAGATAATATATAAAAGTGCAAAAGACTAGATAGAGATTGAGGCAGACTAGAGAATCGAAGCTCCTCTAAAGGGAATAGTTGCTACTGAGCTCTAGTTAATCATGGCTGTGAAAGAATTCAGAGCTAGTGCTGCTAAATATTTCAGGTTTTCAAGCTATGTCAACACTTTCTGTAAGAGTTCAATTTTCATTGATCCTGTGAGTTGCCAGTTTTCAAACTGGTTTAGGAAGCATATTCCATCCTATACTCTATTCCTCAAAATCTGTCTGCACTTCTACCATTGACCACATAATATTAATAAAAAAATACTTTTATCCATTATTTTATATATGCAAGCATGATCAAAGTATTTTTTCATATGCATTACCTCAATAAGTGATTAGCTGATTTTCATTTTACAGAGACGCAATTGTCCTTTAAAAAGAATGCAGCAAAGCAAGAATTCAAATGCTGTTAGTCAAACTTCAAAACAACCTGCTGGATTCATCACACCATGCAGCCTCTTCAAAAATGTGTCAAGGAAAGTAGGCTAATATTTTCCATCAGTAAAATAAGATATTCATGCTGGCTTGTCACTTATTACAAGACTCTAAAATCCACATTTATCTATCTATTAGCTCTCAAATTATTTTAACCCTTTAACATTAAATTTTTGCTGAAGGTATAGGGTATGATTCAGATTTTTGCAGTTGAATGTTAATTGGTGTTTTAACTTTTGAAGTTGTTGTCAAGCATACTAAAATTATTTGAGTCTAAGGATAGGAGGAAGCTATGCCTCAATAAATTAAATTAAAGGAAACATTTTTAAATTCCCATTTAAAAAATATTTATAATAGGCTTTGGTGTTTTGAGCAGTTTAAGGTTTATAGGAAAATTGCCTGCAAAGTACAGAGTGCCATTGCCCTACCACCAAGCCCACATACACACAACTTCCCCCATTATCAAAATCCCAACCAGAGTGACACATTTGTTATTAATACAACTGATGAACCTTTATTGACACATAATTAGCATCAAAAGTCCATAGTTGACATCAGGATTCACTCTTGGTGTTATATACTTAATGAGTTTGGATAAATGCATAATGGCATGTTCCCACCATTGTAGTGTCATACTGTGCTCCACTTTTCATTCATCTTTCTATTCCTCAAAGTCCTTGGAATCACTCCAGGTCTTTTAACTATCTCCCATAGTTTTGCCTTTTCAGAATGTCATATGGTGGGAATTATACAGTATGTTACCTTTTCAGATTGACTTTTTTCACTTAGTAATATGCATATTTTTGCTATGTAAAAATAGGCTTACTCTAGGCAATTTAGTTTGTTTTAGATTAGGTGGGGGTTTCAAACGCAAATGGCTGCAGAGACTAGGCAGATGACATACATGTGTTTAAAAAACTAGATGAAGATTGAGGCAAACTGGAGAAGTCTGCCTCCCTGTCTTTTCCTGTCCTTGTCTTTTAAGTTTGCTCCCTGTTTTTTTAATGGTTTCATAGTTCATTTGTGTTGTCTGTGGAATAAAATTCTGCCATTTGAATGTACCACAGTTTATCTGTTTGCCTGCTTAAGGACATCTCACTTGCTTACAAGCTTTGACAATTATAATAAAGCTTCTATAAACATATATGTGTGCCGGGTTTTGTGTAGTCATAAATTTTTAAATAATTTGAGATCATGATCGCTGGATTATATGGTAAAAGTACATTTGGTTTTTAAGAAATTGTTGAACTATCTTCCAAAGTGGCTGTACCTTTCTGCATTCCCACTAGCAATGAATGATAGATCCTATTGTTTTACATATTTGTCAGCACTTGGTCTTGTCAGTGTTTAGATTTTAGACATTCTAATGAGTCTACAGTTGTACAGGTTGGGTATTCCTTATTCTAAGTGCTTGAGACTAGAAAGGTTTTGGATTTAGGATTTTTTGTATGTGTAATGTTGGAATATTCACATTATGCTTATTGGCTTAGCATGCTAAATCCAAATACCTGAAATATAGAATGCTCCAAATGAGCATTTCCTTTGAGATTCATGTTGGCACTCAAAAAGTTTTGTATTTTGGAGTATTTCAGATCTCAGTTTCCAGATCTGGAATGTTCAACTGGCACCTCATCATATCTCATTGTTGTGCAATTCCCTAATGATATAGATGTGGAACATCTTTTCATATGTTTATTTGCCATTTTTATAATCTTTTTTGGTAAAGGTCTTTTTAGGGTCATTTTACATTTACTAATTGAGTTGCATTTTTTCTTTTTCTTTTTTAGAGTTATATATTTTAGATGTGTAACGTGCAATTTTGATATACATATGCAACGTGAAATGATCACGACACTTAAGCAAATTAAACTATCTTTCAGCTTCTATAATTTTTTTAATTTCAAAATATTAAGGGGATACAGATGTTTTTGTTACATGGATAACATGTATAATGCTTAGGTCAGGGCTTTTAGTGTGCTCATTATGAGAATAGTGTTCATTGTACCCAATAAGTAAGTTTTTATCCCTCACTCCCCTCTGACCCCACCTCTTCTTGGTTTCCAATCTCCTTTACATCTCTTTGTGCCCACGTGTACCCGTGGTTTAGCTCCCAAATATTAGTGAGAACATATGGTGTTTGCTTTTCCATTCCAGAGATATTTCACTTAGGACAATTGTCTCTAGTTCCATCCAAGTTGCTGCAAAAGCCATCATTTCATTCTTTTATGCCTGTGTAGTAGTCACTTGTTTACATATTCTGCATGTTCTTTCTCATCACATGATCAGCACTGAGGTTGATTCCATATCTTGGCAATTGTGAATTTTGCTGTGATAAACATATGAGCAAAGGTATATTTTTTATAGAATCACTTCTTTTCTTTGGGTAGATACTCAGTAGTGGAATTACTGGATTAAATGGTAGGTTTACTTTTAGTTCATTGAGGAATTTAAACACTGTTTTCCATAGAAGTTGTACTAATTTATATTACCATCGACAGTGTGTGTTCATCCCCTTTTCACCACCTCTGCACCAACATCTATTGTTTTTATGACTTTTAACAATGGACATTCTTCCAGGGGTAAGTTGGTTTTAACTTGTAGTTTTAAATTGTAGTTTTAATTTGCATTTCCCTGATGATTAGTGATGTTCAGCATTTTTTCATATGTTTGCTGGCCATTTGTGTATTTTATTTTGGAGAAAAAATATCTATTCATGTCCTTTATCTACCTTTTTAATGAGATTATGTGAGTTTTTTCATGCTAATTTGTTTGAGTTGCTTGCATATTCTCAATATTAGGCCTTTGTTGGCTGTATACTTAGTTATTAGTTCTCCCATTCCGTACATTGTCTATTTACTCTGATTACTTTCTTTGCTTGCAGAGACTTTTTAGTTTAATTAAGTCCCATTTATTTATTTTTGTTGTATTTGCTTTTTGGGTCTTAGTCATAAATTCCTTCCTAATGTCCAGATGAGTGTTACCTAAGTTTTCTTCTTGAATTTTTATGGTTTCAGGTCTTACATTTAATTCTTTAAATCATCTTAATTGTTGTATATGGTGAGAGATAAGGATCCAGTTTCATTTTTCTGCATATAACTATCCAATTTTCCCAGCACCATTTATTGAATTGGGCATCCTTTCTCCAGTGTATGTTAATTGTCTCTTTGTCACAGATCAGTAGGTTGTAGGTATATGACTTTATGTCTGGGTTCTCTATTTTTGTTCCATTGGTCTATGTTTCTACTTTTATATCAGTACTATACTATTTTGGTTACTAAATCCTTATAGAATAACTTGAAGTCAGGTAATGCAATGCCTCTAGATTTGTTCGTTTGTTTTTTGAAGATGGTTTTGACTATTTGCACTCTTTTTGGATTCCATATGAAATTCAGGATTGCTTTTTCTAATTCTGTGAAAAATGATGTTGGTATTTTGATGAGAATTGAATTGAATTTATAATTCATTTTGGGAAGTGCGGACATTTTAACAATATTGATTCTTCCAGTCCATGATCATGGGATAGTTTTCCATTTGTTTGTGTCATCTATGATTTCTTTCATTAGAGTTCTGTAGTTCTCCTTGTAGTGATCTTTTACCTCCTTGGTTAATTGTGTTTCTAGGTCTGCTGTTTTTTTGTAACTGTTGTAAATGGTATGGAGGTCTTGATTTGATTTTCAGCTTGGCTGTTATTAGTGTATAGAGATGTTAGTGAATTATGTACATTAATTTTATAACCTGAAACTTTGCTAAATTCATTTATCAATTCTAGTAGTTTTTTGGAGGAGTCTTTAGGATTTTCTTGATATAAAATCATATCATTAGCAATCAGGGATAGATTGATCTCCTCTATGCCCTTTATTTCTTTTTCTTGACTGATCTCTTTGGCTAGGAATTCCAGTGCTATATGGAATAGAAGTGCTGTAAGTGGGCATCCTTGTCTTGTTCCAGTTCTTAGGGGGAATGAGTTCAACTTTTCCCATTCAGTATGATGTTGACTGTGGGTTTTTCAGATATTCCTTTCTTTATTTTGAGATATGTTCTTTTGTTGCCTCGTTTGTTGAAGGTTATTATCATGAAGTGGTAGTGGATTTTATCAAATACCTTTTTATGTATCTATTGAGATGATCATATGGTTTTTATTTTTAATTCTGTTTATGTGGAGAATCACATTTATTGATTTGCATACCTTGAACCATTCTTGCATTCCTGGGATAAAACACACTTTTTCATGGTGAATTATCTTTGTGATGTGTTGTTGGATTTGCTTTGCTATTTTATTATTATTATTATTATTATTATTGCATCTATGTCCATGAGGGATGTTGGTGTGTAGTTTTCTTTCATTTTTTTTATTGTACCTTTCCTGGATTTGGTATCAGTGTGATGCTGGTTTCACAGAATGAGTTAGAGGGGATTCCCTCCTTAATATTATGGGACATTTTCAGTAGGATAGGTGTCAGTTTTTCACTGTAGGTTTCATAGAATTCAGCCTTGAATCAATTTGGTCTTGTACTGTTTTTGTTGGGAGATTTTTTACTATTGTTTCAATCTCACTATTCATTATTGATCTGTTCAGGATTTCTATTTCTTCCTGATTCAAGCTTGGGAGGTTCTGCATTTCCAAAACTTTATCCATTTCCTGTAGATTTTTCTAGTTTGTGTGCATAGAGGTTTTCATAGTAGTCTTGGATGATATTTTGCATTTCTTTGGTAGTGGTTTCAATGTCTCGTTTTTCATTTCTAACTTAGCTTATTTGAATCCTCTCTCTTATATTCTTTGTTAATCTAGCTATTGGTCTGTCAGTTTTGTTTATCTTTTCAAAAAAACACTGGACTTAAACAGGGCTCTAGAACAAATGGATCTAATAGATATTGAGAGAAGATTCTAGTAAAAAACTGCAGACTATACATTCTTCTCATTAGCATATGGAACATTTTCCAAGATTGATCATATATTAAAAGACAAACAAGTCTCAGCAGAATTAAAAGAATCAAAATAATACCATGTATCTTCTTAGACCACACTAGAATAAAACTAGAAATCACTTCCAAGAACAACTGTCAAAATTACACACATACATGGAAATTAAGCAGCCTTCTACTGATAGATCCTTGGGTCAATGACAGAATCAAGATGAAAATAAAAAAAATAATTCAAATTGAATGGCAATGCTAATACAAGCTACTAAAATAACTGAAATACATCAAAAGCAGTGCTAAGAGGGATGTTCATAGCACTACCTGCCTACATCAAAAACACAGAAAAAATCACATTTTAATAACCTAACATTATACCACAAGTAACTAGAAAAAGAAGAACACACCAAACCCCTAGCTAGCAAAAGAAAAGAAATAACAAAGATCCAAGCATACCTATCCTATCTTATAGAAGTTTTAGAATTGTATGTTTAAGTCTATGATTTGTTTTCAGTTATCTTTAGTGAATCTTGTACATTATTGGACTAGATTCATTTTTGGGGGGGTAGATATACAGTAGTTCCAGTATGATTTGCTATAAAAGACTATCTTTGCTCCATTGTATTGCTTTTGTTCCTTTGTCAAAGATCAGTTGATAATATTTGTGTGGTCTATTTCTTGGATCTATATTCTATTCCTTTGATCTATTCATCTATTTTTTCACCAATACCACACTGTCTTGAATATTATATCTTTGTATTAAATCTTGAAGTTTAATCTTCAAGTGTAATATATTTGTATTAAATCTTGAAGTTAATGTTAGTGTTCTGATGTGGTTCTGCTCCTTCAAAATTGTGTTGGCTGTTCTGGGTGTTTTGCTATGCTATATAATCCTTAGATTCCATTTGCCAATATCCACAAGATAAATTTCTGGGATTGTGTTCAAGTTTGGAAAAACTCATATCTTGGCAATATTGAGTCTTCCTATCCACAAACTAGGAATATTTCCACATTTATTTAGCTCTTTTATTTGCTTCATCAGAGTTTTGTGGTTTTATTCATACAAATATTAAACATATTCTATTAGATTTATACCTAAATATTTAATTTTGAGAGGTGCTAATATAAATGGTATTGTGTTTTTTATTTCAAATTCCAACTCTTTATTGCTAATATATAGGAAAGCAGATAATTTTTGTACAATATCCTTCAATCTCACTACACTTGCTTAATAGTTCTTAGGGGAGAGGATTCATATAGTTGTATCCATCCCTCTGTGCAACAAAACATCTTACTGGTTGCTAATGATCATTTCTTTTCCAGGATTGTATCTCTCATACCTAGTTTATGGTCTTTTAATATGTGTTATCTCTGAGATAAGGAGAACAAAATGAAAAGTTCCATTAAGCATGAACAGACTTCCTAATTGAAACTATTTCTGCTCTGGCAATGGTTGGCACTTCATCAAAGCAGAATATGGCTAAATTTTCACAGCTCCTCTATGAATGCAATTCTAGGAAACTACAAGCTACTTCGTAGTGTTTTTGTCACTCAAATATTGCTTTTTTTAAAAAGTTATAGTCTGTGATTTTCATATCTTCTTTTGGCCAATGTTTGTATAACATTCCGGTAAGCACCACCACCTTTGATGACTAAGTAACAATGGCAGCCTAGTGCCCAAGCCTACTTAATTGCACAATGATTTTGTTGAATCCAATATATTAATACAGGATACCTTCCTTATTATGACAGGAATATAAACATTGACAAAAGCCACTTACTTCCTAACCAACCTTTAGTATAAACTCTGTTACTTATTTATTAAGATCCTGTTTATATCCCCGTTTTGGCTTCACTCAGAAGTTTGCTGTCTTATTTTATATTTGTCCTACTGGCCTGAGATGGAGAAAAATCAACCAAGCAAATTGTTTCCAGGACAAACCAGAGCCCTCAATATAATATAGACTTGCCATGATGACACTAAATAGTTCTGAAGTTCAACTTTGTTACAAGTTGTGTTCCCCAGTGAGTAGATTTTGAGATTAAGATTTGCATGTAGAAATTTTACTAGTGAATGCTTTTAGAAGCTACAAGTCTGAGGGGTTTGGAGAGCAGGATTGAGCAGAGAAAGAAATTGAACCAGTGAGGCTCTGCAACAAAGGCCAGTACATATTATGGGAAGCTCTGGAGCTAAAATAATCCTTCACAATAGTGGGCTGAAAATAGAATGTGAATCACTCATACTTTCATTAATACGTCAACTTTTGGTCTCCCATTACCTAATGAGAAACTTCTGCCTTTTTTTTTTACTTTCTAAACTCAGCAGTACAATGATACAGATGATTCATTGTGGACAGATACAAATGCTAACTCTATCATTAACTACCTGTATGAAATACAAAATTAGTTTATGTCTCTTGGATTGAATTTTGTCATCTTTAAAATTAAATGTTGTTCATAATGATTTTATGGATTATAAAATTCTGAGTGTGCCTAAATAATCATAGATAAAATAATCATAAATAAATCATAGTCAAAATTATAATGATGATTTTGACTGCCAACAACATAATATTTGTGAAAAGAAAAATAAATAGATGTATAAATGAAAGAACTCTTAATGTAGGTGATGAATTCATGGCAGGTAATTTTTAAATTCTATCTTTGAAACTTTCTCTAATAAAATGTACATGAAAAGGACATGGTTCCAAAAGTCTAATTTTTATATTTTGTTTAAAAAACCTGTTGGGCAAAGGAATAATATAAACTAAAAGACGTTAAGATCACATTCTTAGTCTACTCTATAAACCACACCCATATTTTCTGTCATGGGAGTTCAAACACAACATACACACACACACACACACATGCACACACACACATACATGCACACACACACACACACACACACACACTAAAACTAATATTAAAAAATGCCAGGAATTTCAAGTCTTCCTAATACCGAAAGTTTAAGATTTCTTTTTTATGATCATTAAAAAGTATTATTGTGCCATATCATCACCTCCTGAAAAATAGCCGGCTTTGTACTCATAGGTGAGAGACTCTAGGTAAGTAATCTTTTATTGCCTTCCATATTTATTCCAATAATTTATGATATCTGAAATCTTTCCTTTGTCATTTTAAGTGTGATGATATATTTAAACACAAATTGAAAAAGTAAATCACATATTAATTTTGGTATTTGTTTTAAGGACATTTTAACAATATTTTACTCTAGGAACTACTGCATAAAATGCCTTTTATTATTATTGTGTTGTTCTACTACATTATAAATTTTTTGAGGATAAGGACCTTAGCATAACTTTTAAATTGCTTATTTTAACAATTAACATAGCATCTGGCACAGAACAATGCAAAATGAATTTTACTGAAACAAATTTAATTGCACTTTGCTTCTTTTACTCCTACTTTTTTTCCCCCTGCTGCTACCTTTTCTAACCACTTTTTTATTATAAAAGAAAGAGCACTGTGCAATTTTGTCATCTACTAAAAAAATAGCATATCACGGCTTTGTGAACACTAGATTGAAGAGTCTTTCCAGGGCATTAACCTTTTACTGACTTTTAGGGCTAAATTAGTAAGTTATGATGGCCTTAAACCATTATTTTTCTTCTGTGCTCATCCCTATTATTGATCTGCTTTTGGTTTTCCTTTTTCTTCTTCAAGGTGGTCTTTTATCATCACCTGACGGCAAGGTTCAATATATAACAGAGGGCAATTCCTTTAGTACCTGGAGAATGGGCAACTAACTGATGATTATAAAAGAAAAGAATAATACCTTTTAAAATGCATATAAGTATATGAAGTAGGAAACAAAATTAAGCATACCTTCAATGGGATATGGTATACAATTGAATACAAATATCATCTAATGTATCAAAAAGTAAAATGGATTATCTCCTGACCGTACATGTGCTGAATGCACAGTTTAGTCTTCCTTATGACTTTTACAGACCACAGATTCATTTTTCAAAATGTTGTATGGATGCTGTGGAATTCTTTGATTTAACTCCCAAGAATTTTTATTTCAACTCACTTAGCAAATTACTGTTTAGATTAGTTATTCCAAATGGTGTAACAGTAGCATGTCAGAAAAATACAAAAGGGTTAACAAATTGTGAAGGGACAATAGAAATAAATGGTGCTTGTAGCACAACAGACAGCACTGTGTCACATTTGAACTTTAGGCAAATATTTAAATATGAAGGAGGAGGGCAGGTAACATTTGTTCTTGCTCATGAGCACTCATTAAACCTACTGAAATGTGAATGTGTTTGGAGTTAGGAAACTATATTTGAAGCATTTAATATTTACCTTTGAATATAAATCTAGCTTTCATCCTACCAGTCTCCTCTTTCTCTACTATTTTTATTTAGAATTCTTTTCTCATAATTAGTATAAAAAGGTTAAAGTATGTTCATTACACAGTAGAATTCATGAATGAATGCCACGGCACATAAATTTCATGATATAAAAATATAGAAAATGCATAAAAACTGGAGAAAAACTTTACATTAATTTCTTATATATGTCTTTTTTTGATGCACAGAAAAACACAACTTACTCTGTCTAAGAACACCTCAAAGGTGCTAGACTTTTTAAAAGTAGAGGGCCTTCAGGGCATCATGGTATCAAGAGAGGAAAGTGCCTTTAAGATAAATGAGAGTAGAGTGTTGATTGCGTTAGACTTGAATTATTGTGGATCAAGCGTAAGAATAGTGATCTATCATCACATTTAGAATGTTTTTTAAAAAATAGGATCTTATCTAATACATTTGTATTAGAGAGTTATTAGTGATTGGTATTTTGTGAAAAATTAACACATTTCTTCTCTAAAAGTCAGTGCTATCTCTCTGGGAAATGGAAACCTGTTTTTGGGCTTTCTCATTTTAAGCTTGATTTTGACAGATAATTCTTTTTGACAGTAACTCAAATATCAACTTCATTATGTAGTACACAAATCATTTTTTTAACATCTAATATATGTGAACACTATGTAGGGTGAAGAACAAGTAAATATATCCAAAAACAAGCACACTCTCTGCTCTTCAAAAGCATGCAAACTGAAAATAAGGGAAGACATAAACCAATACTATAACAAAAGATACAAAATAATATACAGTGGTATAAAGACACTCTAACAAGTGTCATGAGAATTTAAAAGAGACTAGACTAATTCTGGCTGGGGGAAAATTGTTCATAGTGGCAGAGGGATCTCCATTGGTATGAGTAGAGATCTTTTTGGAAAATATATATTTAAAGAGGATTAATATTATGGTGGGAAGGACTTGGATAGACTCTAAACTCTAAATTAGGGAGATGAGATGTGTATGTGGGAGATTTTGTTCAGTTTGATTCAAACTAAAATTAAGTGAGAAGGAAGACTGATAGCTATGGTGGAATAGAGCAATGGAGGCATTTGATCACATAAGTTATGAATTTCTGGTTTAATTATTGAAATAGGAAATGTGACTATTTTAAAAAATAAATAACTATAATTAAAAATATATCATGTGGATGTATAAGGATTGAGAAAAAGACTTTGTGATAAATGTTTACAGAAACTGTAAGATTTTGAATTCAGATATCAAATACTCATTTTTAAACTCTTGCCTAGCATTAAAATTCATTTGATTTATTTGCTGCAGGTTTGGGTCTGTTGGCAAAGATATTGAAAATCTTTGACTAGTTACTATACTTCATTAGACTTTGTCTTCTAAAATGTCCTTTTTGCATTCCCTTCAGCAATAAATGAGAGTTTCTGTCCCTCTACATTCTTACCAGCATTTGATATTGCCATTGTTTCGAATTGTAGCCATTCTAATAGGTATGTGGTGGTGTCTGAGTCTTTTGATTTGCATTTACCTGATAAAATATGATGTGGGACATCTTTTCAAATGCTTATGTGCCGTCTGTATATCTTCATTGGTGAGATGTTGGTTAAGGTCTTTTACTCATTTTTAAAATTGTGTTCTTTTCTTATTTTTGACTTTTAAGAGTTCCTTGTATATTTTGAATAGCAGTCCTTTACGAGGTATATATTTTGTAAATGATGTCTCCCAGTCTGTGGCGTGTCTTCTCATTCAATTGACAGTATGTTTCACACAGTAGACATTTTTTATTTTAACGAAGTCTAGCTTATCAAATCTTTTTTCATGAATTATTCCTTTGATGTTATATTTGAAAACTCATCATCAAGCTCGAGGTAATCTAGATTTTTCTCCTTTGTTATCTTATAGGAGTTTTATAGTTTTTCATTTTAGTTTAGGTCTGTGATCCACTTCCAGATAATTTTTGTGAAAAGTGTGACATCTGTGTCTAGATTTATTTATTTATTTTTACACATGGATGTCAAGTTGTTCCAGCACCATTTATTGAAAAGACTATCTTTGCTCCATTGTATCACATTTGTTCTTTTGTTTAAGAACAGCTGATGGTATTTATATGGGTCGATTTCTGAGCTTGCTATTCTATTCCATTGATCTAATTATCTATTCTTTCAACAAAACCACACTGTCTGGATTACTGTAGCTGTAGAGTAAATCATAAGGTCAGGTAGTGTCAGTTCTCTAACTTTGCTCTTCTCCTTCAATACTATGGTGAGTATTCTGGTCTTTTAATCTACACATCAACTTTGGAATCAATTTGTTGATATCCACAAAATAATTTTCTAGGATTTTAACTAGTATTGGATTGAATCTATAGAACAAGCAAGGAAGAATTTACACTATGGTGATATTGAGACTTCCTGTGTATGAACACAGAATACCTCTACATTTATATAGTTTTGTAGTCTTTCTCATATAGATTTTGTATATATTTTGCTAGATATATACCTAATTATTTTATTTTTTGAGGAGCTAATTTAAATGATATTTTGTATTTAACTTCAAATTCCACCTGTTCATTGCTGATATATAGGAAAGCAATAGACTTTTGTGTGTATTAATGATGTATTCTGCAACCCTGTTATAACTGCTTATTAGTTCTAGCAGTTTTTGTTTTGTTTTTGTTTTGCAATTATTTTGGATTTTCTACATAGATGATCATGCCATCTGTGAACAAAGACAGTTTTATTTCTACCTTCCCAATCAGTATGCCCTTTATTTCCTTTACTTGTCTTTTGTATTATTTAGACTTCCAGTATGATGTCAAAAAGGAATGGTTAAAGGGAATAGCCTTTTCTTGTTTCAAATCTTAATGAGAAATTTTCTAATTTCTCCCCATTAATTATGATGTTAGCTGTATGTTTTTGGGAAATAATTCCTTACTGATGTGAGGAAGTTCTTTTCTCTTCCTATTTTACTGAATATTTATCATGAGTTTAGGATCTTGTCAAAATTTTTTTTTACGTCTACTAATATGATCATGTGATTTTTCTTACTTGGCCTATTGATACAATGGATTTTTGAATGTTGAACCACACCTGGGAAAAATCCCACTCCGTCATAGTGTATTACTCTTTCTGTACATTCTTAGATTTTATTTGCTAATATTTTGTTGAGAATTTTTACGTCTATGTTTTTGAGAAATATTGGTATATATTTTTTTCTTTTCCCTTATAATGTCATGGTCAGGTTTTAGAATTAGAGTAAAATGCTGGCCTGATAGAATAAGGTAGGAAGTATCACCTTTACTTCTAACTTCTGGAAGAGACTATAGAGAATTTGTATAATATCTTCCTTAAATCTTTGGTAGAATTCACCAGTGAACCCATCTGGGCCTGGTGTATTCTGTTTTGGAAGGTTATTAATTATTGAATCAAATACTTTAATACATATAGTCCTACCCAGATTGTCTATTTTTTCTTGTGTGAGTTTTGACAGATTGTGTCTTTTAAGGACTTGGTTTATTTCATCTAGTATATCACTTTTTGGGAAACAAAATTGTTCATCTTATTCTTTTATTATCCTTTCAATGTCCCTGATATCTGTAGTGATGTCCTCTCTTTTATTTCTTATATTAGTAATGTACATCTTCTCCCTTTTTTTTCTTAGTATGGCTAGAGAGGCTTGTCTATTATTATTTTTAAACTATAAGTGTTTGATTTCATTGATTTTCTCTATTGACTTCCTATTTTCAATTTCATTGATTTCTGCTCTAATTTTTATTTTGTTTTTTATGATTACTTTGGATTTATTTGTTCTTATTTTCCTAGTTTCCTAAGGTTGAAGTTTAGTTTATTAATTTTGTCTACTTTTTTCATTTTTTTATGGATCATTAAATATGAAATGTCCTATTTTGAATTAAAAGTGTAGTTTATTATGCCTCAAACGAGAAGCAGTATGATTAAAGTATGTGCCTAAACTATTGAAACAGTTTTGCCATCTTAACAGTAGCTTGTTTATGCCAGCAGCAAAGAAGCCTGGATAGCGAGTAGCAATGAAATCACAAAAGGTGTTTTCAACAGCTTGCTGAGAATGGAATATTTTTCCTTGCAAGAAGTAGTACAAAGCCTGGAAGAAATGTTATTCAGTTGGTGCAAGTTTGGTGAATATGTTGGATAACAGAAAGCTTCCAAGTCTATCCTCTGTAGTTCGAGCAGCATTGTTTGTGAGATATGTGGTCAAATGCTGCCTTGCAAGAGGATTGCCCTGTCTCTAGTAACCAATATCAACTGCTTAATCACAAGCATACTCATCATTTCACCCAACTGGTTACAGTAGACATCTGCTTTAATTGATTGACTGGGTTTCATTAAGCTGAAGTGGATAATACCAGTTCTGGACCACCAAACAGACACCATTAGCTTTTTTTTTTGGATGAATATTTAGTTCTGGACTGTGTTTTGCGCTTCATCTTTATCCAATTATTGCACATATCACTTGTGACTACCAAGAAGTATCAATTTTCTGTCACACGTAACAATACAGTGTAGAAATGGTTCCCCTTTATGTCATGACAGCAAAAAAGGGCAAGCTTCAAGTTTATTTGTCTTCTGATGCTCGTTTAATTCATGGGGAATTCATCTATCTGGCTTCTTTACCTTGCCCATTTGTTTGAAGTGGTCCAATATTGTTGGAATAGTAACATCAAACTTTGCTGCCAATTCACACGTATGTTGAGATGGATTCACTTGGACTACAGCTTTCAGTTCATTATCCACCTTGGTCTCAGGTCTCCCATGTGGCCCATTTTCAAGATGTAAATCATGAGAATGTAACTGCTCAAACCATCGACATACTATGCCTTCATTAGCCACATCCTTCCCAAACATTTTGTTGATATTTCAAGCTGTTTGCACTGCATTGTTTCCATGATGGGATTCATATTTGTAAATAACACAAATTTTTGACTTATCCATGGTTTCACAAAAATTGCTCTAAAACAAACTTTGAAAGATAATCACAAGCCAAACTATGCATTTGAAAGAATGAGAGTATATCTTCACAATAAAAATAAAACAAAAAGTGTCAAAAGTGAAATGTCAGAGATATCAACTGTCAAACTTAGTACTTAAGGAAATCAAACATTTCATACTTAATAACTTAATAATACATCATGCATTTGATGGTATGAATTTCCCTCTAAGCACTGCTTTTGTTGCATTTCATAATTTTTTTTATTTCAGCATATTATGGGGGTACAAATGTTAAGGTTACGTATATTGCCGTTGCCCCCTTCGAGTCAGAGCTTCAAGCATGACCATCCCCCAAACATTGCACATCTCACTCGTTATGTATGTATATACCTGTCCCCTCCTCCCCCCTCCCCCCTGCCCAACATCCGATAAATGTTATTCCTATATGTCCACTTAGGTACTGATCAGTTAATACCAATTTGCTGGTGAGTACATGTGGTGCTTGTTTTTCCATTCTTAGGATACTTCAAGTTAGTAGAATGGGTTCCAGCTCTATCCAGGAAAATACAAGATGTGCCATAAATTTTGTTGAGTTTTCATTTTTATTTAATTCAAATATTTTAAAATTTCTTTACGATTTTATCTTTGACTCATAATGTTATTTAAAAGTATGCTGTTTAATTTCCAAATAGTTTGAGATTTTCTATCTGTCTTTATGTTAACTATTAATTTCTAGTTTAATTCTATTGTAATCCAGAGTAGAAATTATATGATTTCTTTTCTTTTAAATTTGTGTTGGTATGTTTTATGTCCAGAATTTGGTAGCTCCCGATAACGCACCAGTTTTTAGGGGAAAATGGCAATGGAACATATTCTTTTTTAAAGACAGACTGTAAAATTTTATATAAAACTTGAGAATAGAACCATATTTATATTACTGAATACAGAGATTACTGAATATATCAAATATCATTCATGTTTTTTTTCCTTTTTTTCCTTGTGGCATGGGCCTGAGTGTGAAAACCAGGAGAGTCAAAGCAAGTACATAACTTTAACAAAGTAAGAGGAGAGAGAAGACCAATTACTCATACTCCTCATCTTCCCCACTCCCCTCTAACAGGTTCTTAAAGAATAATCAGTGAAAATGTAATTATATTCAATGGATAAATATTAGTGGCCATTGGAATTTTGCTACAAAACACATCATATTTGAAGTTGAAAAGTGACTAAAAAATAAAAATTTAATTCATACAACAGATTTAATTGTTTTAATGAAAAATGAATATATGGGTTTGAAATGTTCTAAATATATAGGTGTAACCCTAAAAAGGGCAAAATGTACTACAAGCTGTCTCTTTAAAACCTCCCCCACTCTTTTTGGGTATTTAAACCTGCATTTCTGCCTTAGGCCAGTGGTCAGGAGGGCCAGGGCAATGTCCTTTGTTCTTTGTACCTCAGGAGATGGCTCAATGGAACTATCTGAGCAGAAGTCAGGAGATGTCTAAACCAGACATTGGATTGGAGATGGGATCTATCAGACCTTCCCTTTAAAAGCTCTGTACTTCTATTTATAGATAGGAAAATTGGTACTTTAATAGGGGAGTTTGCCATTTTCCTCATTTGTGGACAAATTAATAAACGTCCCTTCCTTTTCCTCAAACCACTTGTCCTCGTTCTTCTGTGGCCTTGGGGACAAGTACAGAACTTTTGATAATACAGGTAATAATTATCTTCAAAGTAGGTGAAAAAACCTGAAACACTCTTATTTTTAAATGTTGCTATAAATTTCTTTCTAATTTAAATGTATAAACCACATTCAAATTTATGATTTACATGTTTGACAAATGAATAAAATACCCATATAATCCACTGAAAATCAATCACTCATCCAGGTGTTTTTATGTAGACAAAGCAGCAATTTAGTGATATATCAACAGAGAAATATTATCACTGGGTCTCTGAACTTTATACATACACATACACAATCATACAATAAGCCAGAGACGTGAAGAAGACAGAGAAGGAAAGGAGAAAATAAATGGATGAGAAGTTTTTTGGAGAAGGCCTCATGTTTTTTTAAAAGAGTTTATTAAGATAAAAGCCAGGAATTCTGACATGGCATGATCTATTTTTTATAATACAAACCCACTAACCCTCATTCATTTTTTACAATTGCCTTCTTGTGATTGACTTGTCCACTGGTACATTCTTGAGACTCCTAACAAGCTCTAAAATAATGTAATATGTAATGTAATTTGAAGATCTCTCAAAATATTTACCAATTATATTTCTATACAATGGTGTTAATTAGTTCAGTTTATATAAAACATCCTTCTCAGTTCAGTGAAACTAACAATATTTAAATGAAATCTTTCAAAATGGATGTTGTAATAATCATAATTAGACGTGGCAGCTCTCAGTTTAATCATGTGATTCTCTGTGGACACATTGGCTTTCAGTCTTTCTTGATAAGCACTATATAATTAATATAAGTGGTTTATTGACAACACTCTATGGGAATTATTCACAAACATTCTAATGAGGTGACTCTTACAAAGGGATGAAATTAAATTTGACAATTATCTTGTTTTACTAATTGTTTTCTTGACTCTCAGAAAGGCATTTTCAATAAGTCTTTTCATATCAATTCAACCAACTTTTTTTTGGCAGCTACAGGTCATGTAAATAAATTTGGGGGCCCTGATAAAAGAGAATGATTTTTCAGCAGAAAATTCTTTAAGCATTTTGAATAGAAGGCAGGCAAACAGAGCTGTGAAAAACTCCCTCAGGGATGATAAAATAAATGTCCATTATGCCCTCTTGAAATCTGAGACAAGCAATAAAAATCAGGGACATCAGAATAGACAAATGGAAATTGTCAGAGTTTCCACAGTAAAGGAGCTGAGGAAATTTCACCCCAATATATGATTCTTTGGTATAAAGAATATTTAGAATTAAAGGCTTTTAGAGATTAGCAGGCCCTTAGAAGAGGCTTGCCCTCTATCTGCATAAACCAAAAGAACAATGGACTTCCCTTCCTCTCCCTGTTATTTCAATATATTGCTGGAAAGAAGATCAAGAATGCAACCAGACCTGGCCCAAATTATTTAAAACATGATACCTGTCTCTCAGGTTAATTTACAAGTCAATTTGTTTCCCCTCCATATCCATTCATTCTCCCAAGTATTTATTCATCCTCCCTAGCAACCCTTTATTTCCCAATTACCTATAGTCCTCATCTTCCCCACTCTCCTCTAATAGGCATGTATCAAAATATCTGAATCTCATTGGGATATTGGCTAATCACTCTGCACATCAGTGAATTTTCAGGGAAAGAGGAAGTTTCCATTGACCACTACAACAGAAATTAGCCATGCAAGGTTGACTAAATACTGAATGAGGAGAAAATGGTAACTTCTATTTGAAAAATTAAAACATAAATTTAGTTATTTAAGTGAAAAAAGATTATATTTTGTTAATCCTTATGGAGAAAGTTGTTATGTAAAAACTCTAATCTGTGTTATTGTTAATTGACATTTAGGAAAAATTTCTTGTATGTGGCTTAAGGCTTAGCATTTGTACTACCATATGGTTCAAGTAAATTAATATTAACCATAAGCCTAATTACTACAACAATAGTTGGATTATTTTATCAACTGGTATGGATAAGCATAGTATACTTTGCAATTTGCTGATTCAGAAAAGTGTTTTCTCACAGAAGTACAAGGGCTACCTTAATTCAAGTCTGTAATATCCTCCTCCAGGCTTAAGTGACATTGCGACTCACAGTATGTAATTAACTTTATCTATGGTGACCTTTCACGTGAGTATTGTGTGAGCATTGTGTAGCTTTCGGTAAATAATGCACTTAGACTGAACATTGAGAAAATATTTCAAATTTTATTGCTTACAGACATACAAGGGTGATGCAGTCAACAATTTAAAATAATTTTCCTTATTGAATATACTTCAATGTACTTGCAGTATGTGTAATAACAGTTATGCTAACAAATAAGTTGATTCACATTAAAATGATCTACTTAACAACATTCTATGAGTTGCAAAAAATTGCATGGATATTCTAAAAAGTATTTATTCTTAATTAATTTGTCAAATATAAAGAGAAACGGACCAGATGTAATAGTGTGTTCCTAGGTAAAAATCCAAAAGCAGAATTTAACAAAGATTTGTTAGCTGATTTTAAAAAATAATTTTTGTATTCTGATATTTTTATGGTCCTGCCTTTTCTTAACTCAAAACATCCAAATACTAGGAAATTAGAAGTTCCATTAATAACATCTAATCGTAAAATACAATGGCTCACATACCCAGGAGTCAGACTACCTGGTTATGTCTTGAGCTTTTATTTGTGTGCTTGTTTTAAAGAAGGGGGAACCAAATGTCCCCACCTGAATTATTTGACTGATTTTGCAACCTCTCATTTCAAGGAAAGAGAATAATGGGGTTATTCCCCATGAGTGACTTCATCACTTCACTCATGTCTAAACTATTTTTATAGCTTGGCAATAATCCAGAAAACTAACCATAGGAATACTGACAAAACTCGTGGTGTATTTGTAACTGCCTGGCTGCATTCAAACCTTTAAACCTCAACAAGAGGGTGTGTCGAGCATGTGGTGTCTTGGGTTATAAGGCCAGTCAGTATTTCCTATGTTCTGCTTTCAATAAGATCACAAAGATTCCCCCAAACTTTGAATTGTTACTTTTAAAAGTGTGTACTTACAAACACAGAGTAACATAATATGAATTTCTAAATCGTCAACATGGAAAATAGTCAACTAAATTTATGCCCTATTTTGACAAGCAACCCCATTAGAAAGTGGGCAAAAGGCATGAACAGAAGCTTTTAAAAAGAAGATAGACATATTGGAAAGAACCTGAAATTGTAGTTTAAGAAACTTAGCTTCAAAATCCAATTCTACACTAGTTAAGTGGCTTCTATCCATTTAAAATATGTATAAAAACATTATTTTCAGTATTTTAGGAAAAGTACATGAGCTGTGTGTAGACTGTGGCTAGTATATAGATTATATTTATATAATATAAATATTTATATTAGAAAATCAGAGGAATTTTCTGAACAGATTCAGGAATACAAAACTTTAAAGATATGATTTTTCTCTGGCATTGATTTTTTTGTCTGCCTCTCAGCTTCTCTTTGACAACTTTGGAAATATGTAACTCTCCCACAGAGTATTCATGTGGATTAACCAGTAGGTAATTGTGTGCTACTCTATTAAGTGTATTCAGTTGGTGAGTTCTCTATCTCACCAAAAATGCTATGATGTTCATTTATAAATATGCAATGTCAGTAGTCACCACAGGAATTTTGAACTTCCTATCTGAAATCATAATTTATTTATTCTGTGTCATCCACACACACCTGATGCCTCTTGTACCCAGCAATACTCATATCTGGGAATATATTTTCAACAAGTGACCCCAGAACATAAAACAGAGGGCTTGCAGTTTTTCCTGAGTCAAGCTGTTTGAGAGCTTGTCCTGTTCTTATTTTTTTTAAAGGGGTTTCCTTTTATTAATTCTGTTTTTTGGTGTGTGCATGCTTTATTAAAACAGATTTCACTACTCATGAATGCATGTATTAGATAAACAAATTCTTTTTGTTTTGGGCCCATTTTCACTGGGGAAAATTGAGGGAGGGTAACAATTTATTATATGAAGGAGTTATGGAATGGCCCCTGTAATTAGAACATGTATGAGGCTGCTTATGAAAGAGTCTGATGGAAAAACAAAAAATATTTTAAAAAATTAAACACAAGAATAATTAATACATTCTGGTGTTGTTAAATCAGATATGATAATGTGATTTTTATGCCATTCTGTTTATTTACATTACAGGAATAATTAAAAAAACACAAAGTTACATGTTTCTTTGCTGCCATTCTGTCATATATCCAAAAAACAGCCATCTGTATGGTCAAAGGTAGTGCATGCCAGTAATTTACATGTACTTGCCAAAGCAACCTCACTATTTGAGTTGTTTCTCATTAGGTGGTTTCCACTGAAGGGAGGGAGTTTAGAGTCTGATTTTTCCTAACCATCCCTTTAATCACATCTTGGAGCAATTTATCCTGCTTGAGTATTTCTTTAATGGGCAGCTCATTAATTTTCATGACATCTTTTATTGCTGAATAGCTCTCATTACTTAAAACAGAACAAAATGATCAACTTTTTTTCAATTTTTCTAAGATACATTTCCCTGTTACTTCTTATTCTTTCTAAATTTTCTATCTACCTACCTAAAGAGAGATATTTACAGGTATAGATAACTATATTGATCTGTATTTACATGCCTATATCTATGAATATATATTACTATCTAGCTCTATATCTATCTATGTGGATATATGATTGTGAAACTGTCAGATTAATAACAGGAGAATTTATACAAAAGAAGAGAGCAAAAACCATGGTTAATAAGAGAATACTTAATTGAATGAGATACCCTTGAGACTTGATAAATTGGATATTGACAGGTTTATGGAAGCTACTTGGTAGGTTTCCCATTGTTTAATTGTGGTGGATCATAGAACTTGCTGAAAATGATATTGGCAAGAAAACTAGTACTCACGATCTTGGAATTTCTAAGAACATAATAATAAAATCAATGATTTCTGTAAAGTAGAAACTTTCTGTGTGTGGTATGGTCTCAAAGAGTCTGAGCTGACTTTACCTGTTAACAGAGTCAGTGGTTCCATATTGTCTGGGTGTCTTCCAGGTTAAATTGGCTGAGCCTGGACTGTATTAGTGATTCTATAGTAGCAGAACTGCATCTGGAGACCATACGTACATTTTCTTTCTTACCAATTTTCACTTGGTTGTATTTATTGAACTTATAGAAGTGCTGAGTGAGTCATGGCAAGCAGCCCGTCAAGTGAAAGGTGCCATCCAGCCTGGCTAAAGTTAGCAAAGAGACCCAATGTCTTTATATGCAAGTGGCTGGTAGGCAACAATTTTGCTATTTCACAATTGCATATGTGAGCAATAAAAATGGATTTTATTAGATGCATGAAATTATGGTTGTTAGAGATTTTGAGTCATTTTATCTGATGTGGGAATGCTTTCCAGAACATTCCACTGAGATGTCCTCTTAGACTCTCTATGTAGTTCCAAAACAAGGAGGCTCTGTGAGTCAAACATTAGCATTGTTTAGTCATTCCAATTGTTTGCTACATCTTTCTTTCCAAATTCTACATTTATAAGAAAATTAGAGAAAAACTAGCCCATCTACCTGCTTTTATAATAGAAGAAACTGAAAACTGAACAAATCAAATGACATATATTTTCTTCAGGTACAGATGAATTCATTTGTTAAAGGATACAAAATTACAGCTAGATAGGAGGAATAAGTTCTAACATTCTATACCACTATAGTCAACAATAATATATTATGCAGTTTCAAATGGCTAGAAGGAGGATATTGAATGTTCCCACATCACTATGTACCCTATGTCTATGTGCAATTATTATGTGTCCATTAAAAATAATAAAATTTTAAAAAGAAAAAAGTTGTACTGAATACTCATAGCAAATTTCAACTCTATGATCCTATTCTGAAACATGCTTTTCAGTTTCTAAAACATAAAATCTTCAATTCGCTTCACCTCATATGTCTTTTCCATTTCCTGATAATTGATCTCAGTGCTTTACTCTAAAACAGTGACTCTCAATGGAAAGGAGGGGGCAATTTTGCCCCTCAGGTTACATTTTGCTTTGTCTGGAGACAATTTTGGTTGTCACAACTGAAGAGGCTGGTGCTACTAGAGTCTATTAGACAGAGGTCAGGGATACTGCTGAACATCCTACAAGGAACATGAGAGTTCTCCAAACAAAGAATTAACTGACCAAATTGTCAATTTCTCCAATGTTCTGAAACTGTGATCTAAGACTACATGAGATAATTCTAATTATTTTAAGATATACTGTACTTCTAAATAAAAGTTACATTGTTTTCTACATTCATAAGAGTCTATAAAAAACTAAGGAAATGACTTGAGCAGTATCAGAGGGATAAAATATCCCCCAATTGAACTCAGATCTGCCTGGATTCATAACCTGTGCTCTATCTACTTTATGCCCTTGGACTTAAGACAATGCTGGCTACTCATGGCAAAGTCACCATGAAGTCAAAGACAAACCGTGCCTCTCTTTATTGATGATTGGACCCATGACAGTAATCAAGATCAGAGGAATTTTGAAAAGCCCTTCTGCATGTTGTTTCTTCTTTAAGTATAGGGCATCTGCCTATGTATTCTTTTACCTTTAATGGTATTACCAAAAATAATTCAATGCTTTCTTACCTCCTCACTTTATAGGTTGTCTGCCAAAGACGTCTTTCATATTTTTTTTTTCCCTCTCAATTATGTGCGAGGAAGGAAATGGGAAGTAGAATCTATGAGTCTCTGTAGTTTACTTAAGTCTGTGTCTATGTTCATCTATCATTTTGGGTAGTGATGCACCATTCCCCGAATTTATGTATTATATAGGTTATTTACTGCAAATATGCATAAAGAATATGACAGGGTTCTTAAGGGTCCACAGTCAATTAATAGTCATAACTGGTATATATATATATTTTTTTAACTCAGTGAGTGAAGAACTTTCTTTTATAACTCAGTAAAATAATAGTTGAAATGGAAGAAGAATAGCCAGTACCATTTAAATATCTGTGATAGTAAAGAAACATTGGAGACACAAGGGGAACATGTCAGCCTCAATTTCTAGAAAATGTGAAAACCCATGTAGGGAAAAGCTATTAGAGGAACTTGAAATCAGAAATGCAATGGAAATTGTGAAACATAGCTACCACTCTAGTTTGGTTTTCAGCAGCAGTGTACAAAAATAGATTAAAAAATAGAAAAACAATCAATAAGAATTTCGGTATAGTGAATTGATAGTCACTCTTTTGTCATACTTTGTCTACCAAGTTTATGTTCAACTTCCATACACATTTGTCAGAGTTTTAAAATTCCTATTGTTCAGCATAAACATATATTTCTTACTCTTCAGTAGTTTGACATGTTGTTCACAGAAGTGATTTTTATTAAAATATTTCTATATTTTTAAAAATATTGACTCAAACTTCTTATAAAACATCTTTCTGATTTAATAAAAATTCACTTTGAAAACAGATGTAACTCTTCTGGGACTTCCAGCTAGTTTGTGTTTTCCCTACCCTTGCCTTCAATTTGCCCTCTGAACTTCTTTCCCTGGTTCAGCCCAGCAACACACAGTAAAGTTTGGGAAGAATTCCTCTTTTATTTTATACAAAAGTGAGAACAAAAGGCAGCCCAGGTGGAGGCTATTTGGCAGCAAATAAAAGAATTATAAAGTGCTTCTAGGAAAACACAGGGATCTTACTTCAGGAAAGACACCTTCTCAGGAGCAGGAAGTAATAGCAATTATCCTGAAAAAGGATGAAGCACAAAATCATACCTCTTTTGCATTTGCTCCACTTAAACTTATACCTCCAGGGCTGCTGTGTTTGAGAAAACTGGATTTCCTTGTTTTAACCAAATAAAGCAGTATCTTAGTACAAATGCCACAGACAATGACCAATGGTAAATATTATTTGGCAATATAATCTAGCACTTAGCAACGAGCCATTTTCCCAATTCTTTCCCTCAGATTTCAGTAATTTATAGAAAAAATAAAATTTTCTCTTTGATGATTTTTAAAGAGGGGATGGTTAGAATAAGGTCAAGTGTTCAGTATTACAACAGAACAACTATAATTAACAATAATTTATCGTATATTTCAAAATAACTAAAGAATGGAATTGGAATGTTCCTAACACAAAGAAATGATAAACACTTGCGGTGATGGATTTCTCAGTTACCCTGATCTGATCATTATATTTTGTATGTTTGTTATCAAAATATCACATTTACCCTGCAAATATGTACTATTTGTAACTATTATTTATTGATAATAATTAAAAATATTAAAAAAAACTCTACTCATTTTTCAAAATGTAGTTTACTGAGTTTTCAAAACATTAACTTGTTCTTTTGTTCTGACGGTTACATTGATGTTGTTTAATCATTGATCATATTTTTTCTTTTACCTATTATAGAACCTGTTTTAAATTATATTTAAAAATCCTCATACACCTCTTATACAGTTTTAATCCTTAATACGATTAGCTACTTAGGAACTGTTTTCTATTTTTAAAACACATTTTAACATGCTCCAATTTTATGTTATTTTAAAGTGTATATCTATTATTGAGTAGTTTATGAAAAAACACTCATTGCTCCATCAAACGTGATGAGTACCTACATATTATACTAAGTTTGCTTTAACTAAGAGGTCAAGCAACTGCTTATTAAGCATTCACAAGGTGCCTGTGAATGTGGTAAGAACAGAAGATAAATACACAAACAGTGCAATTCGTAAGCCTAGAGAGATTACAGTCTAGTGGGAAAGATCAAAATTGACAACTACAACACAATGCTTATACACAACATACATATATACAAATATATATATATATATAAACACACATACATATATGATATATATATATATCTTCAGTTAGCACAAAAACTAATTAAATTTTATCTGGTGGTAAAGAAAGGTTAAACATAAACTATTTTATCCAGAAAAATCCTACACCATCCTAAAACTCACAATCTTAATTTCCTTGGCTTAATTCCAACTTTGATATTGTTAAGTATACTATTCTAATCAAATGATACACTCTTTGGATATGTAACTTATCACTGCACTGTGCTTGTGTTCAGAAAACAAATCAAACACACACTAAATACATAGAAAAGCTGGAATTTTCAATCATTTTCAGGACAGACTTAATGAAATGTGTGTGTGTGTGTGTGTGTGTGTGTTTGATATTGGTTGATATATCAGTAGTCCTTTATAATATTAACACAGAATTTAATACCTTTCATTTGTCCTTACAGAAGATTATCTCTCAAAACAACTCTTTCCATTTTGAGATAGCTGTAATCTTCAGCCTAGAAGTTTTTATATTAAATTGCAATAAAATGGTCCCAAATAAATGGAATGCATGTTACTTATTTTTAATTGAATTTTAATAGGTCCAGAATAAAAATCAAAGTGATATAGTTTTTCTATGATCTTTTATATAATGGCTAATTCATGTTTATATCCATTCAGATCTAATACAGTACATGGCAAAAAATAAGCATTGATAATGTGGTTATTATATTTTCTGAAATATGAGAAATGGGACCTTTTAAGCAATCTACAATTTAATAGGGAAAATGTTAAGCTTGAAGGTTGTATTCATGCATATAATTTAAATAGAAAATGCATAAGAAACAACTCTTTGAATTTTATAAAGAGAAAGCAGAGCATAGTCTAAATATAAAAACTTCAGGAATGCCATGCAATTTGTTCAAACTTTCTTTTGAATTTGTTCTGAGATTAAACAGACTTCCTCTTCATCTGTTGTATAATGTGTTCATTGGCTCTCCAGATGAATCAGAAGTTTTTAAAGTGCAGTGATTGCTTATTCCCTCACATTGTTTAAATCTGGAATTAATTTGGTGATGAATAAACAGTGAAAGGAATCTGAAATATTTCAACAAAATTTGAAAGAAAATATATTTATTTCAGTTAGAATTACTGCTACCATTAACTTATCTTCTCACTTACAATGTCATTATTTCAAATAAAAAGAAGAAATAGTTTTTATTTCAAGTAAGTGAAAGTTGGAGAAAAATTAAAAGGCCTTCAGAATTTTCTATTAACAATTGATGTTTTGAAAGCAATAGTAATACATATAAGCTCAATTCATTTCATTCATTATTTATTATAAATAAACCATTTTTATATGAAGACTTAATCAGAAAAAATTTTTAATTGTTTTTGATATTATCTTCGGTTCAGTTTTCCCTATTTTCCTTCTACACAATTCTTTTATTTTTTTATATTTATTATTTTTCGAGCATATTGTGGGGGTACAAATGTTAAGGTTACGTATATTGCCCTTGTCCCCCCGCCCTCCTCAAGTCATAGCTTCAAGCATGTCCATCCCTCAGTTGGTGTGCATCGCATTTATTATGTATGTATATACCCATCCCCTTCCCCACCCCGCCCGACACCCGATAAATGTTATTCCTATATGTCCACTTAGGTGTTGATCAGTTAATACCAGTTTGCTGGTGAGTACATGTGGTGCTTACTTTTCCATTCTGGGAAACTTCACTTAGTAGAATGGGTTCCACCTCTAGCCAGAAAAATACAAGAGGTGCTATATCACCGTTATTTCTTATAGCTGAATAGTAATCCACGGTATACATACCACATTTTATTAATCCACTCATGTATCGATGGGCACTTCCGTTGTTTCCACATCTTTGCAATTGTGAATTGTGCTGCTATAAACATATGAGTGCAGGTGTCTTTTTCATAGAGTGACTTTTGTTCTTTTGGGTAGATGCCCAGTAATGGAATTGCTGGATCAAATGGTAGATCGACTTGTATCACTTTAAGGTATCTCCATATTGCTTTCCACAGAGGCTGAGCTAGTTTGCAGTCCCATCAGCAATGTAAGAGTGTTCCTATCTCTCCACATTCACACCAACATTTATTGTTTTGGGACTTGTTAATAAGGGCCATTCTCACTAGAGATAAGTGATATTTCATTGTGGTTTTGATTTGCATTTCCCTGATGATTAGAGATGTTGAGCATTTTTTCATGTTTGTTAGCCATTATTCTGTCTTCTTTTGGGAAGTTTCTGTCCATGTTCTTTGCTCACTTTTGGATAGGGTTGTTTGATTTTTCCTTGCTGATTTTCCTGAGTTCTAAATAGATTCTAGTTATTAGCCCTTTATCAGATGTGTAGCTTGCGAAAATGTTCTCCCATTCTGTGGGTTGTCTGTTTGCTCTCTTGACAGTTTCTTTGGCTGTGCAGAAGCTTTTTAATTTGATCAGGTCCCATTTATCTATTTTTCTTGATGCTGTGACTGCCTTTGGGGTCTTCTTCATAAATTATTTGCCTAGGCCAATGTCTAGAAGAGTATTTCCAACGTTTTCCTCTAGAATTCTAATAGTTTCACACCTAAGGTTCAAGTCTGTTACCCAACATGGGTTGATTTTTGTGAGAGGTGAAGGGTGCAGATCCTGTTTCAGTCTTCTACATGTGGTTATCCAGTTTTCCCAGCACCATTTATTGAATCAGGATTCTTTTCCTCAGTGTATGTTTTTGTCTGCTTTGTCAAAGATTAGATGGTTATATGAGGATGGTTTTATATCTGGGTTCTCTGTTCTCATCCACTGGTCAATGTCTCTGTTCTTGTGCCAGTCACAAGCTGTTTTTAAACACCTTTCGGACCACATAGAAATCTCTAAGACAAATGCCAGGGACCGCACATTTTTGGGCAAACTGCATGTTATTTAAATCATCAAAACTACAGATCATAATGCACTTTAGGTGTTGCTTTTCAATAATTATAACATTTTTATTTACAAAAACGATTAAACAATTAAGTAATTAAACAATTAAAGTTCCTAGGACTTTTTTAACGTATGGTACTGTGTAAAACATTTATTCCTTATGTCACCTTTCTTCATTCTTGATGTCTTCATTTTCAAATTTGGCGGTAAACCTCTACTCTCTCTAATGGACAAGACAATGTGTTGACATCTAAGGTCCATAACAGATGGCGCGCAAAACACGAGAAAACTTGTGAGTGGTCCTTAACACACGGCATGCAAAACACGAGAAAACTCGTGAGAGGTCTGAAAGGTGTTAATTACTATAGCCTTGTAGTATAGTTTGAAGTCTGGTAAATTGAAACCTCCCATTTTGTTTTTATTGCCAAGGACTGCTTTTGCTATATGAGGTTTTCTCTGGTTCCATAAGAAGCGTAAAATTATTTTTTCTATATCTGTGAAAAATGATGATGGTATTTTAATAGGAAGCGCATTGACTCTATAGATCTCTTTGGATAGTATAGACAATTTAACAATGTTGATTCTGCCGCCCCACGACCATGTTATGTTCTTCCACCTGTTTACATCCTCTGCTATTTCCTTCTTCAGTGTTTCATAGTTCTCCCTGTAGAGGTCTTTTACCTCTTTAGTTAAATATATTCCTAGGTACTTTATTTTAATTGTTGCTATTTTAAAGGGAATTGAGTCTTTGATTTGGTTCTCACTTTGTTGTTGGCGTATATGAATACCTCTGATTTCTGTGTATTGAATTTGTATCCTGATACTTTACTGAATTCATTTATCAATTCAAGGAGTCTCTTGGTTTTACATTTGGGGTTTTCTAGGTATAATATCATATCATCAGCAAAGAGTGAGAGTTTGATCTCTTCTGCTCCCATTTGGATGCCCTTAATTCCGCTCTCTTGTCTGACTGCTGTAGCAAGGACTTCCAGGACTATGTTGAATAGAAGTAGAGATAGTGGGCAATCTTACCTTGTTCCAGTTCTAAGTGGAAATGCTTTCTATTTTTCCCCATTCAGTATAATGTTGGCTGTGGGCTTGTCATATATGGCTTGTATCATTTTTAGGTAAGCCCCGTCTATGCCTATTTTGTTGAGCGTTCTTATCATAAAAGGGTGTTGAATTTTGTCAAATGCTTTTTCTGTGTCTATTGAGAGGATCATTGTTTTTGCTTCTGTTTATGGTGTATCACATTTATAGATTTGCATATGTTCAACCATCCCTGCATCACTGGGATGAAGCCCACTTGGTTGTGATGGATTATTTTCTTGATAAGCACCTGGATTCAATTGGCTAGGATTTTGTTGAGAATTTTTGCATCTATATTCATAAGGGATATTGGTTTGTAGTTTTCTTTTTTGTTGCATCCTTTGTTAGTTTTGGTATCAGGGTTATGTTCACTTCATAAAATGTGTTGGGGAGGATTCCATTCTTCTCGATGTTGTGGAATAATTTCTGCAGGATAGGCACCCGTTCTTCTTTGTAGGTGTGGTGATATTTGGGTGTGAAATCATCTGGTCCAGGACTTTTCTTTTTAGGAAGGATTTTATTGCTGTTTCAATTTCAGTACTTGATATTGGTCTGTTCAGGAATTCTATTTCTTCTTGGTTGAGCCTAAGGATGCTGTGTGTTTTTAAGAATTTTTCCATTTCCTCCACATTTTCCAGTTTGTGTGCATAAAGGTTTTTGTATTCATAAATTATATCGTGTATCTCTGTGGCATCCATTGTAATTTCTCCTTTATTGTTCCTGATGGAGCTTATTAGAGATTTTTCTTTTCTGCTTTTCATTAGTCTAGCCAAAGGTGTGTCAATTTTTTTAATGAACCAACATTTTGTTTTATTAATCTTCTGTATAGTTTCCCTGTTGTCAATTTCATTTAGTTCTAATTTGATTTTAATGATTTCACTTCTTCTTCTGGGTTTGGGGTCAATCTGTTCTTGTTTTTCCTGCTCTTTGAGATGATTTATTAGGTTGTCTATTTGTGAGCTTTTTGACTTTTGTATATAGGCATTTATGGAAATAAACTTTTCTCTCAGGACTGCTTTCACTGTGTCCCACAGGTTTTGATAACTTGTGTCTCCTTTGTCATTTAGTTCAAAGAATCTTTTGATTTCCATCTTGATTTCCTATTTTCTGAAGTGATCATTCAGCAGAAGGTTGTTTAGATTCCACCACATGAGTAGAAATGAGAGTTCCTGTTAGGGTTGATTTCTATGTTTATTCCATTGTGATGTGAAAAGATACATGGTATAATTTTTATTTTTTTAAATTGTTTGAGACATGCTTTGTGTCCTAGGATATGGTCAATCTTAGAGAATGTCCCATGAGCTGATGAGAAGAACGTATATTGAGTAGTTTTTGGGTAGAATGTCCTGTAAATGTCAGTCAGGCCCATATGTTCTAGAGTTCTGTTTAAGCCCATAATTTCTTTTTAATTTTCTGTTTGGAGGATCTGTCCTGTGCTGTAAGTGGGGTGTTAAAGTCTCCGACTATTATGGTGTTGTTGTTTATCCATTTGTTTCGATCAAGTAAAGTTTGCTTTATGAATCTGGGTGCACCTAAGTTGGGAGCATACATATTTAGAATTGTTATGACTTCTTGTTGAACTGTATGCTTCACCATTATATAGTGACCTGCTTTGTCTTTTGTTACTTTTGTTGATCTAAAAACTAAGTTATCTGAAATCAACACCACCACACCAGCTTTCTTTTGGCTTCTGTTTGCTTGAAATATTGCTCTCCATCCCTTTACCTTTAGTCTAACTGCATCCTTGCAGGTTAGATGTGTTTCCTGAAGGCAGCAGATACTTGGCTTGTATTTTGTTATCCATTTGGCCAGCCTATGTCTCTTGAGTGGAATTCAAGCCATTCACATTTATTGAGATAACTGCTAGGTCAGGCAGATTTCTGTTCATTATGTTGGGTTGAATTTTGTTGCCTTGTTTTCTCTCTTGAACCATTGTGGTATCTGGCCTTTGATCTTTAGCTTTTGAGTGGATTTAGATTCCTGAGTGTTTATTGTGCTGATCCGTGGGTAACACTGTTTTGAGTACTTCTGGAAGTGCTGGTCTTGTTTGGAGAATTCCCTCAGTCTTTGCTTATCTGAAAATATCTTGATTTCTCCTTTATATACTAAACTTAGTTTTGCAGTGTACAAGATTTTAGGCTGGGTATTACTCTTTTTCAGAAGTGTAAGAATGGGGCCCCAGTCTCTCCTTGCTTGTAAGGTTTCAGTAGAGAAGTCTGGTGTTATTCAGATTGGCTTTCCTTTTTTGTTACTTCCTTCTTTTTTCTTACAGCTCGTAGAAGGGCCTCTTTAATTGATATTTTGGTCAGTCTAATGACTGCATGTCATGATGTCTTCCTGTTTGCATTAAATCTCCCAGGGGTCCTTTGAGCTTCTTGAACTTGTATATCGAGATTTTTACCAAGGCCTGGGAAATTTTCCTCTATTATATTTTCAAATAGCTTATCCAACCCTTGATTGTTTTCTTCTTTCCCTTCTGGTGACCCTATAACACTCACATTAGGTTTCTTCACATAATCCCACACCTCTTGTAGGCTTTGCTCTTTTCTCTTATTTCTCCACTCTATCTCTGTGACTGACTTATTTAATTGGAAGGTGTTATCTTCCATCTCTGAGATTGTTTCTTCTGTTTGATCTACCCTGTTCTTGAGGCTTTCCACTGTGTTTTGTAGTTCCCTGTATAGATTCTTCATTTCCAGGGGTTCAGTTTGATTTTTCTTTATTATTTCAATTTCTTTAGTGAATTTTTCTTCCAGGTCCTGGAATCTTTTGGGGGTTCTTGGTGTTGGTTATCCATTTTTTCTTGCAAGTCGTTGAATTTTCTTACAATTCATGTTCGAAATTCTACTTCTGTCATTTCGGTGGTCTGATTTTGGTTGATGTCCATTTCTAAGGGGCTGGTGTTCCTCTTTAGGGGTCTGCTTTCCATTCGAGTCTTCATACTTCCAGAGTTATTTCACTGACTTCTTCCCATCTGGATCAGTTGTTGCTTCTTGCATTTAGATTTTTGTTTGGATAATGACACGCCCTGTTTAGTCTCTGAGCCAGTTGGTATTTGTGGGTGAGATTCTACCACACCCTGTATGATGAGTTAGTAGATGCCCTAAAAGGGTGTGCAGAATGACCTCCCTGTCAGGAGGTGGGGCTTGCTCAGAGGAGTGGGCTACACTGTTGTTTTTGGATCCTATAACCAGCTCTTGATCCTCTGGAGAGGCATTCTTGTTTCTCACGTGGTGGGTGGTGCCCTGGGACTTCCAGGTGTGTCCTCATTCTCCACCTCAGTGAGGGCAGGTCTGGGAGTGAGTCTGGTCGGAGCTGGGTTGGGTAAGCCTGCCCTCAAGTGCTACAAATGCTGTTAGCAGGGGTCAAAGGTCTGTTCTCTGCTTCTGGGAAAAGCTGTCATGGAGGGGCTGGAATGGTTCCACTCAGCCAGAAAGTCTGCATGTCGGGTTGGGGCTGTCTGAGACCTGCAATCTGGAGCAGGCCTCATTCCTTTCCACCCTCCCCAACTCTGCAGCTTCTCCTGAGCCTCTGCCAGCAGGCAGGACCTCACACCAGTGGGTCTCCCCTGACTGTGACGCGGGTTGGGAGGTTCCCTGCACAGGATCGCAGCCTGGGCTGGGCACGATGCCCTCCTGTGGGAGGAGGGATTCCCTCAAGCATGGTAATCCACCCCTTAGGGCACACACACCTTAGTAGGCTCGTTTAGGAATATCCCTTCTGTGCCCTGGGGCAATGCGAGACCTGGGTGCACGGGATCTGGTCTGCAGGTCTGACCTCTGGGCCCTGGAATTCAATCCTTGACCCCACCAGGGAGAGGAGTGCCAATCCTACTTCACCCACAGGGTGCCCAAGCTGGGTCTATGTCTCTTAGCCTCAAGATCTGCCTTGTTCTCCCGGAGTCACCATGCCAGCAGCACCTGGGAGGACTGGTGGGTAGGGAGTTCACCATCTTAGTACCACTCATTCAGCTGAAGGGCCTCAAAAGGAAAGGTCCTGTTCCCTGGATATGCCTCCAGGCGGTGGCTATATTGTCTCTCTTGGTAGCCACAGATAGGGAAGGGGGACGGGAGAATGTAGCAATATGGTGCCTGCTGAGTGGCTCGGGACTGTGCACAGGGAGGTGCCCCAAGGTGTTGGGAGCCTGATGCCACGTCCGTAACAGGCTTACCACTCACTGGTGGCAGCTGTCTCTGGGCTGCTCTCTGCAGGTCTCTCCAATCACTGGGGAGCCCACCAGCAGTCCGAGATGCAAGGGAGGGTAAAGTTAACCGCTCCACCTACCCTTGTTGCTGGTCTCCAAGCTTCTTGGGAGCTCTCTTCTTCCAGTTGTCTTCTGCAACCTCCTCCCCTGGAGTCTCCCGTAGTCTCCGGTACCCCTCCTTCAGACCCTCGTCTAATATATGCTCATCTGCTTGCTTATTTCTTCTAAAATCTGTCTTTTTTGCAGAGACACTGGCTGGCAGTTTTTCTTGTCCACCATCTTACTCCTCTCCTCTCTACACAATTCTTTTGGTTGGGATTTGGGTATCCTGTATTACATAAATATCTGTTAACCTACTTTGTCGAGTCTGTTTTGGTTATATTTTTTGGTTTTACTTACTTTATATTTAAAAAAATATTTCAATAAATTCAATAAATACTATAAAATATATTTTGGGGAGGAGAGTGTTTATTATTCACTTTGGGGGACCTGACCCTTTTTTTCAAATTTCAAAATATTAAGGGCATACAAATGTTTTAATTACATGGCTCCATTCATAATGTTTAAGTTAGGGCTTTTAGTGTGTCCATCACTGAAACACTGTTCATTATACCCGATATGTAGGCTTTTACCGCTCTCCTCCTATTCCTCCTCCTTCTTGATTTCCAATGACCTTTATATTTCTTTGTAGTCATATGTGACCATCGATTAGCTCTCAAATTATTAGAAAACACAAGTCATGTTTGTTTTTCTATTCCTGAGATACTACACTTAGGATAATGGTCTCCAGTTGATACAAAAGACATTATTTCATTCCTTTCTTTGGCTGAGTAGTACTCCATTGTGTGTGTCTGTGTATGTTTTCTTAATCTACTCATAAATTAATGGGCACTTAGGTTGATTCCATATCTTTGCAATTATGAATTGTGCTGCAATAAACATTTGGGTGCAGGTGTCTTTTGGGTAAAATGACTTATTTTCCTTTGGGTAGATATGCAGTACTGGGATTGTGGGGCCGAATAGTTAAGTCCACACTCATTTCTTTGAGAAGTATTTTTCTTTTTAATTTACATTTTCTTTAGTTCCCTGAGTATTTTATATTTCCTCCAGGGACAGTTTTTGTTCTGTTTCATTTATCCTGATCTTTCATTGTCATGTTTCAGAACTTTTCATAAAGTGTGTTAGAAATTAATTGTTTGACTATATTTAAGAATTAAGTGAAAGAGAGAGGATACAATGTGATCTTCATTCTTGAGTGGAATCTGCCAGCTGGTACACTTCATTCTAGGATAAATTGGTGAAAAGTCTTCCACTATTCTGCAAGTTCTGAAATGTCAAAATACAGATGATTTGTTCTGGGCTATAATCCTAGCAATCCCAGCACTCTCTGGTCATATGATCACATTTATTTTTATGTATTTATGTAGGAAGTAGATGGTTGCCTTCTATTCTTCCTGTGTGCAGGAATTGTTGTGGGGTGCTTTCAAGTGTTCTGCCTTATGTTTCAGGGCATCTTCCATGTCTTAGCCCAGAGATCGATCCTATGGGATTCTGAATTGGCAAATAAGCTCTTTTCTCTTGCTTAAGCCTTTTCTGAGCATGTCTTAGACTAAGCGTCTATTGCCCTGTTTTATCAGCTAATATAGTTCTAACTGTTTTTCTTCCAGATACTTATTACAACCATCATCCCACTAATGGTGCCCCCTCACCACGGTTCCATTTATGGATGTGGGTTTATAGGTCTCTTACAATAATTTTAATGAGGCAAGAAGGTAAATGCATTTCAAAATCTTGAACTGAAATTCCCAATTATCTATTTAATGTTTGTTATGTTCATTAGTCTGAGTCCTTGGCAGGAGATGCTGTCTTGCTCATCTTTTCTTTCTTAGTATTTGGCATAGTGTTTGGCTCAGAGTTGGTACTCAGTGATGTTCATTTGACAAATTAATGTTTCTCAGCAAAATGGTCCTTAATTCACACTTAATGTCCTTCAGATGGTGAAAGAGAGAAATTCTCTAGTCACAGGTGTGTTTTAGGCATTCTTGTTCTAATGTCTAAGAAAATGTCACTGAACTTCCACCAGTTATTTCTAATTTCGGTAAAAAAATATATCTCACCATGGACTTTGAAGGGAAAATAAATTATAAACATAAAAATGAAATTATTTTTAATGTTACTGAGTTGTTAAATGCTCCCAAACTGACTATGTCTCTGATCAAGAATTCTGTTAGCTTAGATATCCAAACACCCTCATAAGAGTTTTAAAAGGAATTAGATAATGGCGGATTTAAAAAAAAAATCAAATTTAAATGTGGGGCAAATATCATCATTAGTCCAGCTTATATTTGTGATTTAAAAACTATGTTAGTGCATTTTCATTTGTTTATCCTAAATCCAAAACATAAAAAGTGGTGATTAATTAAGCCATACTCTTTTAAAACATTTTTGAAAATTGAGAATTATATTGAACATGATCTATGGTGATCAAATATTTGAGGATGAGACAGATATGAGTGTATCAATATTCTAAAGAAAATAATGTTCATATATACCAAAGATAACCCAGCTTCTGTTCAGAAAGGTAATTATTGCAACTCTAAAGTGGTCATAGAATCATGCACTCATAAAGCCTTGACTAAGATGAAACTGGGCATGCAAACTGCACAGTGGGGCATATATGCTGAGTTAAACTTGGAAATTATCAACAGTAAAACTAAGAAGCAAGTTTGAAGTAAAATTTATATCAAGAACAATTTTATGCAACATTTTTATGTTATAGAAATGACCATTCTGCTTTCATTATTAAACAATATTTTTCCAGTAATATAGTTTTAGTTGGTTATTTTTCTGTGGAAGCTATGTTCACAGTTTTCAACTGATATCTGTCTTAAAATTTTCTGCTCCCCACACTGCTTTCTTCTACTATAAGGCTTAACATTTTCTCTTTTAAATTCCTTCCAATTGCTAGAATGTCAAGATTATTCATCTACATTGATTGAGAAGGATCTACTACCTCAGGTCTTTTCAGTAGAATCAGGGATTTGTAGGTAAACTGAAGAATAACATTAAATATGAAATATTCAACAATGCTCATATCCAGGAATATTTAAAAACAAATGTTTCCATTGTTTACCTTTAAATTGTATTGAGTTATATTAGACATCATTGGTTAAGAAAAGCAACATACTATTTGGAAGCAGATGGTCCTGGATTTCAATCCTGGCTCCGCGCTTATGGTATCTTGGAAAATTTACTTAACACCTTTAAGATTCAGTTTCCATGTCTGTAAAGGGCTTGTGTGAATACTGAATTATATAAAAGTTACACAGTGCTTGGCATACTAGGCTTATATGCTGTCTCTTTCTATCCTACCTAAGGGTAGCATCATAAAAACAAACTTGAATGTCGTGTTGGATTATTCGTCGTGTAAGAAGTATTTCCTGTCAAAAGATATTTTGTAATGCAAATAACCTATAATACATTTTTCACCTAAAACTCATTTATACTTTATTTACCATAACTCAGGCATGTTTTGTCTCAAGGAAGACTGAGCTTTCATTGATTTTGGCCTGAGGGAAAATAATGACAAACGTGATGTAACCAGGTTGTGGAGTTAGCTCCTAAGAAAGCTAGTCACTAAGATTTCCAAAGAACTTTGTTTAATCTAGCTTCATAACCAAGAATATATGATAAAGAACATCTGATTTATAGTAAAAGGACCCAAGTTTCTCCAAGTGGGGAAACTGGATAAATTATGTAACATTTCTAAAGTATGGTTATGGAGGAAAAATCATATGCTGTATGTTATTTTTTGAAAGGAGGCAGAGAGAAGAGGAGATGTTTAGGAGTCTATCATCATTATTATTATGTTAGCATTCAATAATTTATAAATGAAAAGATATCAGTAGCAAGGTCAAAAGTCCAGTTGCATGGGATGAATTAACAAATTCAAGGAAAGCAAAGTATGTAGCTCATCAGAAAATGTTGTTTAGGCTATTTCTGAATAACTCCCATCTCAACAGCTTGGACCTATCATTAACTTAGGAACTGGGCAAAGCTAGATTTATGGTGAAATTTACAGGTGAGGCTAGAAAAAGTAGGAACCAATATTAGGTTACTTTCACTGAAACAGTTAATTGTTATGCTCTTTAAATTAAAGATGCATTTTCTATTATTGAATTCAAACAATATACTAGGAAATTGGAAATTAAGGCAAGTGAATAAAACTGAATTTCAATATAATGGCATTGTTTTTATTTGTAAAAGCTATGTATTTTTTTTTAAAATTTAAAAGTTACAAAAGTTTTAAAATTAGTAGAAAATATCACAAAGAAGAAAAATTTCCCTATAATGTTATATTGCCACAAAATTATTAAAATGTCAGTGTTTTCAAGAGTTTATATGTGTGTGTATATATATAAAAATATGTAATTTTATTTTATAAAATTGAGAAATTAATTATATATAACTTGTGATCTTTTTTCACTTTATACATTGTGATCATTGCTAGTTAAATACTCTTCTAGAACATCTTTTTTAATCACTGTATAGTATTTAACCATATCATTGGAAAATTATTTAATGTATATTTTTGTCTTCAAATTATTTCAATTTAGGAACAATTGTTGCCAAAGATTATTATTCTCAACCTTTTCTATCTCCTGGTAATAGTAATAAATGTATAAAAGCTGTGCCATGTGATTTTGCAGTGCCTCCCAGTAAAGAAAGTTGAATATAATCCCTCTCCTCCTTCATTGCAGTGACTTAGGCCAGGGCTTTGTGGCTTGCTGCGAACAATGGAATATAGTCAAAAGTGTGATAACATTTCTATTTCCTTGAAAGACTTAAAGTGATGTCTAGAGTTTAAGTTCACTTCTTTGCCATGATCACATGTGCTTGATAGTGGAGCTTAAGACGGAGACCTGCTGAGAAGTCACACTGAGCCCAGTAGAGCAAGACAGAGTCAGAGCTGTCTTGTAGCCTTATCTCATGAAATAAATGCTTGTTTTTATAAATAAGGTTTTGGGGTTATTTATTATCAGACAAAAGTTGATTGATGTAATTATTATATAAAGTGGTGCATTGACAATTTTTGTAGACTTATCTTTTGCATTTACTATTTCATTCCAATAGCTATTAAAATATCCATTGGATAAGAGTAAATACCAATACTTTGAATTGAAGCTTTAAAGGGTACTCATATTTTAAGATCTTTAATTTAAATTTCTTCTATTCAGAAATATATTCATTCTTCTACTGATCAAACTATATACTTATTTTTGAATACTTATTATGCTGTATCACAGGAAAAAAAAGGAGTGGGGAGATTAAAAATGCATGTATATAACATGATCTATCTAATTATGATAGCATCTTAAATGAAAGTTAAAATATATTACCTGAAATATTTTACAAACAACTTTTCAATTTTCTCCTTATTGGACATTCAAATATATCTCCTGAAAACCTAGTACACTGTGTATTTTAGAACACACCTTGGGAAAAGATTTGATGCAGAAGGGCAGATTTTATTGTCCCACTGCTATGATTCATTTCCAGATTGATAGACTCCCAAAGCTTTAGGAAATATCAAGATATCCTTATTTATCCTTGCATTAAATAATTTAAACCCGGCTCTTATTCCAAGTATAAAGGAATGTAATTGTATACTTTGTTCACCAGAAGACCTATTATTTGCTAGAGATCCTATGAACATCATTTGAGTGTTAATTAGGAGTTATACCATTAGCAAACTTTACTGTTTCTTTACCTGTGCCAATTTCAAAGTCAGGTCCTTCCCTTTTCCTCTTTTGTTTCCTTGTAGGGCAACTTCCCAGGGTTGTATGGTATTTGTGAACTGTCACTGCGTGGGTGGGTGTGACTTTTACTATGTTGATGAGGGAAAATTTTCTGGCATGAGCTCCAGCTTCTGTGCATGCTCCCGGTAGGGAAAAGTCCCAAATGTCAAGTTGCTGCTGCTGTCCTTTATTTTCTCTGTTTTTATTGGTCCGGACTCTCAGCCCCTGACCACATCTCCTTACTGCCTGTCCTCCCACCTGCACACCCTCAGCCCTACCTAATACCCTCAGGTCAACATATGTTTCCACCACCATGAAGGTGCTTCCACATATTTCACTGACCAAGCAAGTCACAGGGCCTTAAGTAACTTCAAGAAGACATGGGAGAACAATTCATTCCTAAGCCTATAAGTGGAGGGAACGTAATTCGTATTAAATACAAATAATATCTACCTTAAATCAATTAGAAAATCTCTCTCCAAAAGCAAAACTATGAGCCATTAAAAAAAGAAAGAAAGAAAAAAAAAGGTAGCAAAGAGTTACTTTCAGAGAGGAAAACCAGGTACAGCCAGATGGGCTAACCAAAGAACTTACTCTGCTGACATAACAGGATTCTCCTTGATTCCTGCCTATCAATAATTGACAATGGTATGTGATTGCATTCTTTCATTTTTCCAAATGGTACTTTTAGTTGTATATGACCAATTCCAATTCTACCATTGTATATTCAATAGTAGAAGATTTTTTTAATGTATACATCAGTTAAGGATTATATGCAGACTGAATGGAAGAGCAAACTCAATCTCAGAGATACAGGATTTTGAACTGGATGAGGTAACTGCTTGGGAATTTAGATTTTCTTCATCAGAGAGAGAGAGAGAGTAAATGTGTTCTATGTATGGAAAAAATGGTCTACATGAATATTTGTGGGAATAAAATAGCAGATGATTAGGGACAACTAAATATCCCTGGGATCTGTTATAACTGTCTTCTTTTGTGACAGAGCCCCTGAGGTTTTATTTGGTCATATAACCACCTATGCCATTTTGGATCCTCCAAGAAGCAAATGCCAAGGTAGAATTAGATGTGAGACAGATTTAACCTACAGCGTAAGTGGAAAATAGTTAAAAGTTGGCAAAGATCTGCTGGCTTTGGATTACTGAAAGAAAAGACAAAATATTTTTAAAATAAAAGAACAAAAAAAAATTGAAAAAAAATGTTGGCAAAGAGCACGTTCCGACTGATACAGTATAACATCTGTGAGGAGAAAAATGGAGCTAAATTGATTGGGTAATAAGAGTCTCAGAGTTTAGCGTAACCTTGAGAAAATGTATGCCAAACCAATGAAAGCCAGAAAAAAAGATTGCCCATTAGAGGAGTTTCAAGTTGAGCAGAAATAGTTTATCTCTACCACCCCAACAAGTTCAGTGATTGGCTTACTATAGGCAAAAGAGAGCCTTTGCTTGAATGCTGCAATGAATCCAAAGATGCAGCAACTGGATGCTGTCAGCCAACTACACTCCTCATAGCATCTTGTCTTAAGGGAAATCTGAGTGATGGATTTCCATTACTGGCATATCACCCCAACTGGAAACTATCTTTTTATCAGTCTCTCTTGCAGCTAAATGAGGCCTTATTTCTGATTTTTGTCAATGGAATAAAACCAGAAGTGATTTATACAACTTAAGTGTAGCATTTTATAAGCCATTGCTTGCTCTTCATTTTCTCCTTTTTTTCCCCATTACCAAAATTCAGATGAGGCTATTTGAAATAAGTAAAGGTATTTGATGACAATAAATCAAAATCTGAAATCTGAATCTCTGTGACTTTCTGATGGGCCACTACCATGCTGGATCAGCTTCCCATTTCTGAACCAACTGCCCATCTCTAGACTGTTACACAAGGCATCACTAACCTTTTTATCTCGTCTGGGCAAGATTTTGGAGTCTCTTTGTAGTGGCAATTAAACTTATCTAATACAAAACAAAATTCTCAATACCTAATATAAACAAAAATTATTCCAATATAAAAGCTGAGGTAACAGAAATTCAGAAATACATCAATTCCCATCAATAGAACTAGTAGTCAACAGAACTAGTACTCAAATTTGAATTGTGGAACATGTCCTAACTAGAAACATGTTTGGCGCTTAAAAATCCTTCTTGGAGTCAGCCAACTAGAATTTAAATATTGGCTTCACTATTTACTAGCTGTGTGATTTGTGGCAAATCATTTAGCCTCTCTAAATCTCAAGTTCTTCTCTAACACAATGTAATTATACCAGTTTTATATGATCATAAAAATTAAGTAAAGAATATAGTATTCTCAATAAATATAGAACTTGAATATTAATTGTAATTGCTATATTACAATTCTATATCCCTTCCATTACTATTTCTATATCCCTTCCATTACTCTCCTTGTTCCCTATTTAAACCCCATGTTTATTTGTGCCCCTTTTTTGTAGATACAGGTTGAAATCTCAAATAGTGGCTAGCATTTTTAAATAACCCTATTAAAACTCTAAAAAAAGATCTTTATCTATATGTTCATTTATATATTTTATTTTGATAAACAAAAACACCAGATTATGATAAATCAATTTGAACTCTAAGATAGTATTTTATTAACTTAATACGCATATCAATGACAAAAGTTGAAGAAGTATGGGGAGATGTCATCAAGGAATGCTTAAAGTGTTTAGAGAACAAATAAAAACACTGATTATGAATGATGTATCAACAACAATAAGGATATTTGTTAATAAAATATGACTAGTAACTCACACAATCATCAAGAAATGTAAAGGATGTAAACCCTACTTGTCAGTATAGAAAAGATAATCTCAATGAGTTAAAAAAAGTTATAAGGTTAGGAAAAAGAAAGTTGTTTTTTTCTTAAGTGAGTAATTGTTCAGACATTTATTTTAGTAATATAGAAATGAAGGGAGGAATCATAAATAACTGGCATACAAGACAAATTAAACAGCTAAATCTATTAAAATCAACCTGGCTTAAAAATATATTTCAGTGAAAGTTGGACTCTGAAAGTACTGATATAAGAAAGGGAAAAATAAAATGCATGTATTAAATATATTTTATGGCAATGAGTTTTTGGAAGGATATTTTTGAAAAACCTGTCATTTTAATGGGGGAGTTGGGCTAAAAGTGCATTTGGCTTCTGAATAAGAGGACTGGAACTGACTTGAGGTGTTCCCATTTAGAGACAGAATGTTCTGGCCCAAATTTATACACACCCTCTGCGATTAAACGTACAAATGCCTATTGGCTTAGAGAGATTAACTAGACTCTCTTGTTTTAAGTTGTTTCTCTCTAAATTGCTGCTCTATATGTTTGTTTGAAACCATCTGAACATTTAAGCCAATTTTTTTGTTTTTGTCCACCTATTTGTCTTTCATTACAGGAAAATATCAAGTTCTATTTCAGTTCTGACTTGTACACAATGTGGCTATCATTATCAAAAACATGTTGATTCCATGTAGTGTTGCAAAGTAGGCTAAATTGACTCACCATCATTACCTCTTTCTCTTTGGTAAAAATAGAATATTTCTCCCATGTGCAAGGTTTATCTCGCCATCTCTGCATTGTATTCCATCACTTGTTCCCTATCCCCTCTACTACGTTTTTCTCATCATTTAACCATGCTCTAGTTTTAAATTTAAAAAAAAAATCATATGTCTTTTGGCTATAATTGTCTCTTCCATTTATACCCAAGAGTCAAATTAACTTTTTAATTCACAATAAGTCTTGTTCCCAAATTTTCTTCTCTTCACTTCTCAAACTCTAGCAACCTGGCTTTTACATTCGAGTCTCTATGAAAACAAGTCTGGTTAAGGTTGTGAATGTTCACTTTGCAGGAATATTGACTTTTAGTTGTTATTTTTCTTGATTTCTCTTCAATTTGATATTTTTTTCCTTCACGTGCTCTTTTGCCTCAAAATCCTGAATAATACACTTTCCCTTACATATATTTTTCTTTTCTCTGTCATGGCCTCTTTGCCTCTTTTCAGACATAATAGCACTGCTATGGTTTGAATATTTGTCTGCTCCAAAACTCATATTGAAATTTAATTGTCATTGTAACAGTATTAAGAAGTGGGACTTCTGAGAGGTAATTAGGCCATGAGGGCCTAATGGAACAGATTAATAGAATAGAATAGACTAATGTGGCAGTGGGTTTGTTTATAAAATAATGAGTTTGATTCTCTTTTTTCTATCTCTCTTGCCCTCTCTTGCCCTTATGCCCCACTGCCATGGGATAATGCAGCAAGAAGGCTTTTGACAGATGCAGGTTCCTTGACCTTGCACTTCCCAGCCTTCAGAACTATAAGGAATGGATTTTTGTTCTTTATACATTATCTAGTATGGGATATTTTGTTATAGAAGCACAAAATGGACTAAGACAGGCACCATCTCAAGCATAGCATGTATTACACTGTGTTGTAGATGCTTATTTCCTTTTCTATCTGTCCCACTAGGAAAACATTCTTTGGAGGCTTATATTGGGTTCCTAGAACTTTATGAAGTGCTTGATATAGTAAGAGATTCATTCGGAACACTGTTATCAGAGTCAAATGTCTTGAAATCAATATTGTTACACAAATATGTAATATTGGGTACACTGCTTAAATTCTTACCTACCTCATCTATTTTATTTTTAAGATGAAAAACACAATAATGCCTATAGCATATAGTTATTTGTAAGAATAACTATATGACACACTGCATAATAATATATGCAGAGCTATAGTGTGACAGTCAATGCTTAACAAATGTTAGACAGTAGTAGAAGGGGTATTCATGCAGAATATTATAATATAAAATAAAGCACAAAATGTCAGGAAGAGCACATTATGAGACATTAAATAATTATGTTAAATTAATAGAATACATAATTATTTTACATGAAAACTGGCCAACTAGCTAACAATAAAATTTCCCATATGGTTCTAGAAGAGACTATCTTGCTTTACACCAGCCAAATAGTTTCAGTGTAATGCAATGGGACTAGGTTGGGGATATGATGAATTTAGTGCAAGTTTTCATCATATTCCTTTTTCAAAAGATTGCTGTAGGGATTGAAAATTATAAGCAAACTGTATTTTGCACTCTATATAAAAGGTTTCAAATATTAATATAAATATCTGCTGTGTTTTTCTCTAATTTGGTCTTGAGGTCTCTCTCTGGAGAGTGGCCATAAACTCTAGCCCTGCACTGATGGAGCTCCAGAGGATGTGGCTGTGGATGTTTACAGTGGTGTGCCTTTAATGGGATACTTTTATATCCTGGTGGATGGCCTAATGCCTAATTATCTGACTTGTGACCAGGTGTTCTTCTCACAGGAAACTTATTTATATTAGCAGACATCTTTGTGGCTCTTGAACCCACATCCAGTTTATTCCTACCAAGATAGCCACTCTCTAAGAGAGCCTTGGGAGGAGAGTTTGGTTCAAGTGGGTTGGTCAGGTGAAACACAGAGGAAGTAGCCCAACAAAACACATGAAATAACAGTACAGTGTTATTACTTACAGATCCAGAGGGAAAAAGGCCCCATACCTCATGGGACAATAGGGAGGGAGGAGCCTTCAGAGACACACATGTTTAACCAGCTGGTGGGGAGCAAGAGAGGTAGAGTGCACACCTGTGGAACTAAAGCTTTCTTTAGGGTACAGGGCATTATCCAAGCAGGTTTCCTATGAGTTCTAATTGGTGGGTTTAAAACCAGCAGGAATGAGTTCCAGGTGTCACTCTGTGACTGAGAGGCATACCTGCATAGTTCATGCAGGACGTAGGTGTCAGTGGGGTGAGTCAAGTAAATTGCATCTAGCTGTCTCATAGGGAGGTGGTCACCAGGCGGTGGTCATGGAGGACAGATATCTGCATCAACTACCTTGAGAAACTGGGAGGAGGTGGAGAACTGGAAACTGAGACAAGGTTGTCTAAATCCTGCTTCTAGTATGAGAAAATCCAACTTATATTCAAAATAGATGCTAAGTCAATATAACATTTTAAGAATTTACTACAATATCATTTTTATTTATATTACTGTGCTCTACCTTCCTTCACTAACTTAAACTTTGGTTGTAATTTTCTATATACTATTTTTTATCTCTACCCTTTGCTGTAATTAAAACCTGATTCTCTCCATAAATCTTCAAATAATCTTTTTCTTAAAATCACTGTTTAGAATTATTTAAGACTTCCTAGAATATAACACAGCTGTTTCAAATTTTCTTCCTGTCATTCCTGTGCTATTGTGTTAGCAACATGAAAATACATTTTTAACAATTTAGAATCCTTTCCCATGCAGTTATTAAATGACTATGCAGATCCCTTCCTTCTTGCCATATGAGGAAGTAATATTATATATCAAACTTCAACAAAGGATCTTAATTCATGTATAATGTCTGCTTCTCTCAAGTCATTATTCATTTTACATTTTCTCAGACATAGTTTATACTCTAGTTGTCAAATTTATGACAGCAAATATGTATTATTAAATGAATGAAGTAAAGTCAATGCATTAAAATCCCTGTTATGTGCTCTGCTCATGTTGAGCACTGTAACTGAAATAGAGATAACAGAGTTAGAAATCTAATGAAGTTAACATAGCAATAAAGAGAATATAAATATTTTAAGGATATTAGGACTAACTTGGATAATATCGGATGTATGGTAAAGAAGGGCTGATGGTAGGACAAACTGAAATGACAGATTATACTCTATGGAATATAAGACCAGGAGGAAATGAAATTTGTCTATTGTGTTTATCACTCTTGTTGTGTTTTGTGTCCATTCCTTTATCTTCAGTATTCAGCAGAGTACCTGGCATATAGTGGGCACAGAATATTAAATATTTTTTAAATAAATTATTTAACTTAAAGAAGAAAGGAAATATCAATGAGGATCTTAAACTTAACATGGCCATGCAAAAATAACACATTGCAATGATAAGATATGGAAAATTAGAAAATTCTACGTTCATAATAATTTGATAATTATTATTATGCACCCTCTCCTACCAAAACCTTATTCTACTATAGAAAACAAAAACAAAAATAAAAAGTCCATTTTTTGTTTTATTTTTATTTTTTCCTTCATTGTGGGTTGAGAATGGTGAAAAAGTCAGAAATACAATTTGGTTACAAGTGATTTTGAATGCAGATTAAGAATCTAAACCTATTTTGATAGCAATAAAAAACAATAATTTTTTAAGCAAAGTAAGATCGTCATTTGAATTGTATTTTAGCAGGATAGCTATGGTAGGAATATTCAGGTTTATTTGAAGGGGGAAATATACAGGTGAAGGACCATTAGAGAAACATGTCAAAATGTGATTCTTCCTATTTCAGAGTGATTCAGGCCCCCTCAAGGTCAAGACTGATCCAAATAATCCCAAATTCTAAATCAAGTTGCTGAACCATCTGTTCAGGATATATGAAGAGAATATGAAAGTGGTTCTACTAGCAATAGTTCATCATCTTCCATCAGGCAGTGTAAGGAAAGCAAAGTATTTATTGATATTTAATGAAAGTAGAGAGTGAGGCTTTCTTTCTTCATAAAAGAGCTGTTAGTGTGTTACATTATAGGTGGATAATTTCCATCAACTCCAATCTAGTAAAAAGATATTCAAGAGAAGAAATGTGGAAATTCTTTTAATAAAGTTTTATAGTTAGAGTTAAAGCTATCTTCATATTTCCTCTACAATCTCAATTTTTTTTCTCTCCTCTTCAGAGTGAAGTTTTACTGAGTCTATGTTTTTGTCACTGGTTGCTTACACACTTGCCTGTATATGCACATATTTACATACAAATACATACATATATATAGAAAGAGTAAAAATATATTGTTTTATGTGTATAATCAACAAACTTGTTTTCAAAACCATTTTTACACAAAATTGTTTTTAAGGTTTATCAATTTTGGTAAATATAAATCAAATTCATGCGCTTTGCTTGCCACTTGTTCCATTATATGGATATTTCATAATTTTTTATACTTTCCAATCTTGAAATGTTTTTTTTTCTGTTGCAATAATGTGGAAATGAGTAACATTATACTTCTCTCATTATATAAGTATCAGCAATTTCTCTGAGATATACTGGAGCCAGGGATTTTTCTGGGTTTTAGTATATGAACATTTTCTAGGACTTAATTTGCCTCCTTTAATTATAAGGATACCTATGTCATACATACATTTCCCATGATGTTTAAGTTCTGTTTGTGAACTTTCTATTTTATTTCATTAATCGGTTTGCCTGTCCCTGCCCCTAACACCATAATTCTTGAATTTTATTTATTTATTTTGTTCCTTAAATCTTTATATATCTTTCCTCCTTAGGCTGCTATGTTATAGAGTGTTGGCTCTCCTGGGCCTTTAACATTTCATATGAATTTAAAAAAAGATCTTTAAGTTTTCATGAAAAAAATCTTCAGGGTTTTGATTTCATTGCTTTGAATTTTTAGGTTAATTTATAGATAATTGATATCCCTTGAATATTGAACTTTCCATTCATAGATATGATACATCTTTACACTTAATTTGGTCTTATTTTCAAACATTCATTAATAATTATAATGGTACCTATAAATACCTTACCTATTTTGTTTATTCGTAAGTACTGAAAAATGCTGCTACTACGAGTTATTTTAAAATCATGTTTTCCAATTAGTTGTTAGTACATAGATTTTTTTATATTTGTGAATATCTATGAACTTGCTGTGTTCAAGTATAATTCTAATAAGTAATCAAAATTTTGTTAGATTGTCTACTGCAAATAAGTATATTATTTGAAAATGAAGAAAAATACTCTTCATTTCTAATGCTTGTATCTTTTATTATTATTCTTTCACCTAGGAACACCCATGTAGTATCAAAAGCAGTAAGAGCACTGAAGATATTTTTATTTTTATTGATACTAAAGGAACAAATTCTAATAGCTTACACTTCTTAAAATATGTACAGGAATTTTTAGTTTTGTTTGTTTTCATCTCGTGAAGGAGATTAGCTTCTCTCCCTCTTTTGCAAAAATTTTTGAATTTGATAATGAATACATGTTGAATACTTAAGAATTTCTGCATATGTTGAAATCATTATCAAATTTTTATATTTTAATTTGACAATAAGGTATATTTTACTGCTACAATAAATATTTTAGTTTTAAACAATCATTCCATTTCTGGTTCCCTGGCTCTCCAAAATATATTCAACTTATTCATGAGTGAAGCTGCCTACATTGTTCATTCATACTTCTGTGTTTCTAACATTTCATAGAATTTAGTTTTTTCTTCCTTAAAAACATGGGAAACTAGATAACCTCACCTCTATTCTAAAATTTCTCCTCTAATTCTTAGAATCCATACTGATGCTAGATTTTCCTTTTTTCTTTTTGTAAATTGATACACAATTATTGTAATATTTTTTACAATGCATATGACATTTTGATATATGTATACAATATAATGATCAAATTAAGGTAATTGGAATATCCATAAACTCAAATATTTATCTTTTCTTTGTGATGAGACCATTCCAATTTTTCTCTTCTAGCTATTTTGAAATATACAATGAATTATTATTAACTATAGTTACCCTACTGAAATATCAAACCAGGTTTTCTTAATTTATGTGCCTTTATAGTCATTATAACATTAAAGAATATAAATTTTAACCTAAATAAACTACTTTTCTTTTCTTACATTCATAATAAATTTCTTGGAAAAAATAACCTTTCCTTAGAATTCTTTGCATTTCTTTAGTCTCTAGCATACTATGGCATAAAATGGGTAATCACAATGTGATGCTTTATTTATTTATTGGATGACTGATTGAGTAAAAGAGAAAAAAATGAAGATAGAGATAGACTACATCAATGGAAGGGGGCAGGGGGGGAGAGAGAGAGATCGAGATCACCAGAGAAAGCAAGTTACATACTGAGGGAAAAGAATGAAAAGTGGAATGAAATGAAGAAAGAAAGAAAGAAAGAAAGAGAGAGAGAGAGAGAGAGAGAGAGAGAGAAAAGAAAAGAAAAGAAAAGAAAAGAAAAGAAAAGGTAGAAAGAAAGAAAGAAAGAAAGAAAGGAAGGAGGAAGGAAGGGAGAGAGGGAGGGAAGGAAGGAAGGAAAGAAAGAGAGAGAGGGGGAAGGAAGGTAGGAAGGAAGGAAGGAAAGAAAAGAAAGAAAAAGAAAGGGAGGGAGAGAGAAAAAGAAAGAAAAGCTCAAGTGATTGACTAAGGCAAAAAGGCAAAATGTGTTCATTGTATCCATTTTCTATAGAGGGAGTCTGATTCCAAAAATGCTTGACTCTAAGACTTTAGAGGGTAATGAATAAAAGAACCACAATGATGTTGAAAAACAAAAGGCAAAATGTGAAGGGCATTTTAGCAGAGATTGGATATTGTTTGAAAGCAAATAATTTGGGGAAATTTTATTTTCTATTAAATTTGTTCTTCTATTAAATTATCACTGCCATTTGTCCATTTTTTTTTAACCAGAGTTCACAACTCAACAGTTGAATATAGTGGTGATATAAGAAAGTGGAAAAAGGTACTTAGCAAACAACAGAAGGCCTGTATTTCAAACCAAGTTTTATCATTAATTATTTGTTCGACCATGAGCAAAACTTCAAAAATATTATCTCTTTGTCCTTTTATACATTTGTGTCAGAGCTAAACTTCACCAATAACAGCATTCTTAAAATATATTATTTGGAACATCAGTCCCGTGAGGTTTTTTTCAACAAATTACAGGGTGCAAATAATTTTGGTTTCATGAATCGCTTTTATAATGCTTCAGTCATAGTTATACAAGTGCCTGTCAACAAGTTATTGTTCTTTATACCTGTCAGGTAAGTTTTCACCTGCTTCCTTCTCCTCTCTCCCCCTTGGTTGATTTCTGTTGAGTTTTACTTCCCTCTATGCATATGTGTACTCATCAATTAATTCCAATTTAGTAGTGAGTATATGTGGTGTTCATTTTTCCATATTTTAGGTATTTAGGATAAAGGTCTCCAGTTCCAACCAAATTGTTGCAAAAGGTATTAAGTCATCCTTCTTTATGGCTGAGTAGTACTCCATAGCGTACATATACCACATTTTGTTAATTTACTCATGAATTGATGGGCATTTGAGTTTATCAATTGTGAATAGTGCTGTGATAAGCATTCAAGTGCAGGTGTCTTTTTGGTAAAATGATTTCTTTTCCTTTGGGTAAAGGAAAATCTCACCCAGTAGTGGGATTCCTGAATCAAATGGTAGGTCTACTTTTAGTTCTTTGAGGAATCTCCATACTGTTTTCTTTAGAGGTGGTACTAATTTGCAGTCCCACCAACAGTGTAGAAGTATTCCTTTCTCTCTTTTAATAAAAGCCATTGTGAGTGGTCAAGGTGATATCTCATTTCCTAAAAAATATGTATATATATGCAGATAGATAAGTTAATATGTATGTGTGTATATATGTGTATATAAATATACACACATATCTACTTAACTACATATATCATTTGCATCTATATATATACACACACATAAATATGCAACATACACATATATACATATTTCTAAATTTCTCTCTCTCTCGATATTTATATCTATATCTAAATTTATATCTAAAACACATACACAGAAATTTGGAAATATGTGCATTTGTGTTTGTATATATACACATATAAATATACACACACACATATATATACACATATATATAGATTCAGAAATGCTGTCTACCATATCATCACTTGTAGATTTATACTGCACATGAACTTATATTGCACATGAAGGTATCATATAAGCTCTGAGAATTCCTGCTATAAAGAAATTTATTTGATCATTCAATCTCACATTTTTTAAAGCTACTTGTGAAACACTAGATGGACTATAATATTTTCAAAGTCGACACCTTAGCATGGTTGTTCTTATTTGGTAATTCTAATCCCAGAAATCTATTTAAAGAATGAATAATTATTGAACTGCAGAAACAATATTCCAAATATAATCATCTTACTGACTGTAGCAATTTAAGATGACAATTAATCTTATGCCAAGAGTTCTCAATGTTTAAGATAGACAATAAAATAGAATATTAGAATATTGAACGTTGCCATGGGAGAGATAATCTAAAAATATTAGGCATGATTATTATGTGGAGAAAGAGTCAAGAGTTCATTCATGTGCATACCTCAAGAAACAGCACAGGAAATGTTCAACATATATAAATTATGCCTAATGATGTTATATATTGGTTATTTGGAAACAAGCTAATATTTTTCTATTAGTATATAAATAATTATTTGATTTTCAGAATATTCCAGAAAACATTTTTTACTATGATGTTGAATCTTTATGCAGTTTTATATTACTCTTAATATTAATTCAGCAGAAGTAGAAAAAAAGTTTAAGTGGCAGTATTTTTATGAAATACTGTGAGCCTTAATATTTCAGATTAAATAAAAAATAAGAGTATAGAATGGAAACACGATTTAGAATTTCCTAAGAGATTTTCTAAGCAGTTTCAAAATTATCAGAAAAGGTACCTTGGTATTTTTATGACCTTATGTTTAAAGAAAAGGCTCTTTTATTTGCTAAAAACATATTGCTAGTGCTGCTTTTCTGTATTGTGTGGATTTACTTATTTTTAGTTATATAGATAAGTTATTAAAATTCTTTTCTATGGAAGTTGGAATTAAAGGAGGCAAAAATATCATGACAAAGACAGAATGAGATTTTCCATAATATTGCTGAACAAATAAAAATGCTTGTGAAATAAGTGAATGTTGAGGAAATAACAACAAATGAAAAGTTAAAGATAATACATATGACCTCCTCAGTTAAATTATGCAAGCCATAAATTTTGATGACCAAAAGGAATTTGGAGAATGTGAAGACCTTACATCTTCTTAACAGAAAAGATGGAATGTGTGCTTTTTTCAACAATAGTACTTATTACAATATATTTTTATCATGTGATTACCAACCTTTTATCCCATTAGACTTTAAGATTTATTAGGGTAAAGAATGGGTAAAAAAGTCTCCTATGTGAGCCAACATGGGTAATAATGAATCTAAGTAAATATTAACAATTTGGATTTTGATATCTCTGGGATGTTTTTGTCTCGTTGAATCTACCGTATGCAATATCTGACTTACCTAATTAAATCTTTGTTTTAAATTATGGAATGTGTTATATTTCACAATAGTGAATTCACATTTAATTGTATTTAGTTGTGGGGATCACACTTTCAAAGAGTTATGTTCAAATTGAAACATATGCAAGGGAAATAAACAGTTATGAAATAATATAAAGAATAATTGCTGGAAGCTGAATTTTGTATCCTGGGGATAGCAATGAGTCAAAATGGGAAGGGTGGTAGAATACATTGGCTGCCTTCAAATATGTGGAAAGCAGACTGATGGGTGGTATCAGATACAATGATCCCCATAGATATTGTTGGATCCATTTGCTAGAAAGGCTAATAATATCCACGAAAAACAAAGTTATCTGCCTCAGAAAGTAGAAAACTTCTATCATTTGTGGTCTCAAAACATATCCTGATGAAAACAGTTAAGAGTAAATAAACATCAGAAAGTTATTTCTTTTTTTTTTTTGGATTTCATCTAACCCTGATATGATATAAATCTTCATTTGTGGTTAACTTCTGCAAATTAGGTTTTGGTATCTAAAACAAAGTGATATTCTTATTATATAAATGTTCTACTCATTTATTGGTGTTAAACTATGAAATCAACTTGTTCTTTCTTTGCGTTATCTGTAAATAAAATTTCTTTAGGTTAAAGTCATTAATCTTTTCAGCTGTGCTATAAATCTGACATCTTAAAAGGGTTCTTTCATTTTGGTAGAATTTGTATTTCATCTAGCACATTGAAAAATGCACTTGCTATCACATGGTGAAATCTGCAGTTTAATAATTCATCAAAATGTGTGGCAGCCAATGGATCTTTTGAACCTTCCCTTTGCCTCTACTTGAATGATTTTTGCCTTTGTTCTGTATTATAAAAAGGGTCTTAACATGTGGAAGAAATCATCAGAAACTTGAACAAGATTTTATTTTTATACATATAAAATTTAAAAAATTCTCGACAATGACAGGGCTATCAAGGAAGTTTGGCATCCATCTGGGAAGGTTTTCCTGAATAGCCACCACAATTGACCAATCCTCAGGCAAGTCAGTGGGTGCCAACATAAGTAAGCAGTCTCTGGACAGTCACTTTCCATAGTGTAGTCAACCAAGCAACCAGATGTTGCCACTCCTGCTGTTACTTTTTCAGGGGGAAAGGGAGAAAGAAAATGTATGTCAACCAAGTAACTGAGACCTGAAGCTGTACTCTTCCCTATACGTCCACTGTACTTTTTGTTTTATTTCTAGAGAAAGATCAGAAGAAAAATATTCAGTGTCAAAAATCATATGGAAAACATGGAGAAATCAAAAGTGCATTGGCCTAGCAATGACATATTAATACCTTGAGCCCTTGCTCAGGTATTTCAGGTATTTCAGTGTATTTCATTAGTGTGTATGATATTCTTTTATTGTTGTGAAGGTCGTATTTCTATTCCTATGGCCTTACCAGTATTAGCCAATGTCATAGTTAATGAAATGCAAAGACATAACCAATGCATCCTTTAGCTGTATATGATGTCAACACACTCAGGATTCAGTACTCAAATGGAAGTAGATAATATAATCAGTGAGATTGGAGATGTGATTTATTATCATAGTTAGATAGAATGTGTTTAACCTGTGGTGATCTATCTAACAGACCCTGATGATAAGCTTTCAAATGATTAACCTTAAATGCACATCATAATTTACCTGGCAATCCATCCCAAAGTACCATTTTGTTAAATCACATGAAGGAAGATGAGCTATGAATTCTAATATGTATTATAATGAGGATGGTTAAATAATCCTCATTTTTGGAGAAATAGGTTGCAAACTAAATATCAATGTTGATGTGTAAATGTATACTTATACACATATAGAATTTACAGGTAATCTTACATTCTTATCTTACATAAACAAATGTCACTTTAATGTTCCTTGAAATGATTGATTTCATCATAAGAATTATTCTTCAATAATTTAATTCCTATTGCATATGTTTATCTATATCTCAATAATTTTATAATAGTTAAAAATGCAGTTAGCTGGAAAGTTCTTCATAGAAAATCAATGAGAGATCCAATACTTATTTTTTTTCTATTTTAAGTTATTTTAGGGCTACATTTGGCAAGTCTTATTATTAGCATTTAACTGCATATATATTACATAGAGGAAAAGGGGCACAAAATTTATTCCTTCTTCTTCAGAAGCTAACATTAAATTATATTAAATTATTTAAATCTCAGATGTTTATTTTTAATTTTTCATTTCAAATAGAAATTATCTGTTCATTCTTTCATGGCTATTAATTTCTTCAAAAATAAAGCCCACAATTCTTTGAAGAATCTTGCTTGATATGCAAAAGGCCTAAGGACATATTTTATATAACCAGTCCCATCTCTGTACACTTTCCCTTTTAATTTCTCCTCTACCCTAGAATTTCCCAAGAGTATTTCCAGGGTTAAAATATATTTAGTTTAAAAAATTAAGCCAAACCCCCCAATATAATACATTAATGCACTTTTGTGAAATATCCAAGCACGAGAGGATATAATATGGTTTTTCTTAAGCTTATTAATGGACCCCAGACACCTTTCATTACTGAATATATCTTTTGAAAAATTCTTTAAGGAATACACTGTGTGAAATTCTTCACCTGCAACTATGGCTTTTTTGTTTGTTTGTGTTAGACAACAGGCAGATGTCTAACCTTTCTGCCTGTTGTATAGAAAACCGTCTCTGCATCTCTCCTACTATTAAAACTTTGTGCATCCTCTTTCAAGGCTCAGTTTCATTGTCATTTCTTTTTCATACATTCCCCTTACTTCCACAGGCTATGGCAATTCATTATTGTCATTGGTTCTTGCACAAGTTTTTGTATTTTTCTCTATCTTAGTAGTTTTCATATTATTTCATTATTTTCATATATTATCAAATCTAAGGCATAATTAGTTGCATCATGTACAAAAATTTTTAATCCTCTAAGAAACAAAAACTCACTTTTTGATATAATTAATAGATAATGTTTTATTCTACTTAGAAGTATCTTATACTAGTATAAATGTACCTTTAGGCTTATTTAAACATATATTTTTATGATGTAGCATTTTTGTGCATAAATAAAACTAAAAATATAAGTGAAATAAGAGAGTAAAATGTTTTTAAAACTATTCTGAATTCTTCAACTTTCACTAAATTATTTTTAAACTTAGGTCGTCAGTGTTTGCTATTCAGAATCATTCTTTGTCCTCAAGAGGATTGATAATTTTATTAAGAGAACAACCCAGTACTATCTTTGGGTTTTTTCCCAAGCCACAGCCTGTCATTTTTTAAGTTTTTATGCTGGTATTTTCTTGATCATACAAAAGGTTTCATGCATGTGAAAACAATGATAACTCTATCACGATGGATGCTTGACAAACTAACATTGTAGTACACTATTGATTATAAAACACATCCTAACTTTAGATATGTTGCAATATGATAAATATGGGCCTAGAATTGATGAATTATGGTATTTTTCCATTTCCCCAGTAAGCAATATACCTCTTCAGAGCAGGACTTTATCATTTTCAGAAATATCCACTGGCACTCTCAACACCGCCCTACCTCCGACACATGTACACGTTTTTTTGCCACATTTCTGAGAATCAATATGCTCTTGTTTGATTGCCTTTGTATGAATTATCCACTACTGAGCTCTGTGACACATATTCATTAAACACCTTTGATGTTATGAATTGTAAAATCAATGATGAATGGATAAATAGGCTTGTACAGATTTGGAATAATTGAACAATGTTTCACTGAGTCTTAAAGATTTCCTCTTAGTAGCCAGGTAAGTTTGCAAGTATTGAGTCAATGTGCTCTTTAACATTTAAGAGGCTTCTTCAAGATCTATGTGAAGCCAAGAAGTCTGATTGCTTACTGTTATTCATTAATTATATCTATAATGACAAAGCAATAGAATAATATACTTCCTGGTAATTTTGATGCATACTGATAGAAAATTTTTCTGCATAAATTACACTCAGTAAAGAGCTCTACTAATTTACAGAAACATCCTTCCCATATGTATGTTTAAAATACAGAGAATTTGCTCCTAATGAGTAAGTTTATTTCTGTGGACAGATGGAACATTGACTGAAGATTCTGAGCAGTCATCAATGCTATTGAAAATGGTGACTTAAAAAAAAAATTAACCTCATTTTACTCACACAATTCAACAATCTTCTAACTTGATTTGTTTAATGGTAATTTAACATGCTATAAAAATTTATCTGGGACTATTTCCAAATTCAAAACAGAAAGTAAAGTTAATACTCCCTAAGCAGATATTTTTATCTTGAAGAAATCATTGTTTACCAGAAAGCCACTGCAGATATTATGAGTTAAAATATCATAATCTAGAAATTTAGGATTTTTGGACATTAAGTAAAAATGTTATTCAAAATAATCTGTCATTTTTGTTGTGGAACATTTAAGCTAACTTTTTAAATGTTGATAAAACATTTAAAATAACTTTTAGGAAACATTCAATTTGAGACAAGAATAATTTATGCAAAAGTTTCACTCTCTCTATTTAACAAGTGTGTTGTATGATTCATTTTCTGAGTTTAACATGAACAAAATACAGATGCTGGGCATCAAAATTTTAGATAGGAGTTAAAATAAACCAGTTATATTTAGAAAGGTATAAACACATTTTTTTTCTTTTTAGCAAACAGTACCTCTTAAAATAGATAAAAGAGATAAACAGAAATAATGAGTTAAATATTGCAATCTACTGAGTCATGTAATATACTTCCATTCAAAGGAATAAATATAGCAATGAGAGTGTGATTTGGAATTTAAATAAAGAATAATTTTGATAATGTTTTTCACATAGTGACATCTTTTTTCAATTTTCCCTCCAGAGTAGAACTATAAAAAATTAGCTTACTGTAGTCTTGCCATGTCCAAACTAGCCAATATCTATTTGTGCATGTGTGTGTGTATGTGAGAACACACCAGAACTTAGTAAAGCCAAAAGAACATTGTCCCAAAACATTTTGAGTATAAAAAAATGAGAGTCTAAGCTACTGTTAAAATATTTAAAAGTATATTATCAGTCTTTATCAATTTAATGAAATATTTAATACTTTAAAATTTTGCAGTGCTTTTTACTTATTCTCTTGTAGTAAGCACAAAAAGTATTAAATTTGCTTATATAATTTCTGTTATTGACTGGCTGGTACATCAATACATAGTGCACAAATTCCTCTGAGGAGTTTTGAAAGTAGCCTCAATTATTCTGTGAGGGAAATGGGATAACCACTAAGGTATGGAAACCGCAGCCCCAATTATTTTGTAATTATAGTTAGCATATTCATTAAATACTAAGAACTGAAACATAATTGATGAATTCTAATTTCTGTATCATTCTCAGAAACTAAGAAGGTTGAGCAACTGCATCGAATATTTTTAACATTGAGAATTTACTTCTAAAAAGGTTAGCATTTTATACTATAAATGCATTATTATTTTCTATATGCAGTTATTTTAAAATAATTTAATATAAATAATTGAGTCATTTAATTAAAATATATTAATTTCATTAAAACATCACTATATTCAAAGAATATAAATCTTGATTATTTACTGTATTTCAATCATTTAATTTTTCAATCATTTAATTATGGAGGAAACTGGAAGGAAGGTATAGTCCATGTATATATATTTTTTAATTGCAGAAATCATCATATTTTAATGGAACAGTGCTGTTGCAATGCACAAATCCAATACTACTATATGAAAAAGGATTCATCTGGAAGTTTATTTATTTCCTATTCTAATCTCATTATAGTGTACCTTCTCTGCTAAAAAGCTAAAAATAACCAAACAATATAGCAACAATGAACACACATGTACACAAAAGAAAATCTACAGATTCGTAATCTCACTTGCAGTTAGGTTGTTTCTGGATCATTTAGATTCTATACTCTGATGCACATCCATGATTTTTGATTCAGAACTGAATTAAGTGATAGGGAAAAAGCATCATGCAAGGCACTCATTTACTGATACAAACTGCAGCAAGGCTTCCTGAGGTGGTGGCTTCCCAAGGCCTCAGCAACAGCTTGGTCAATCATGGCAGTAACAGTATAACCCCAGAGTCTGAGAATTATTGCAGGAAACTTGATGTAGAACCTATCACTGTAGGACTACAAATGATTTGTAAACTACCTAGGACTTGGTTATATTCATTCATGAAATAGTGGTTTCTTTTATTTGCAATTGACCTGTGAGTATTACAGCAGTAGCTGTTAGGAATATTTATAGCTTTCACTCTCACAAAGAAATGAGTCATTTTGACTGGTAGTCTGATACTTTTTTATATATACAAGTGAGCACTCATATACTATTAAAGGATGGGAAATGATCTGAATTGCATTTTTAACTGGATCACTTGTGCTGCGATACTGAGCAAAAGTCCAAGAAGCATCAAAGAAGTAGAGACACAAATGAAATGGCAAGTGAAGAAGAGAGAATACTTCAAAAGTCATTCTGCAACAAGCAGAACACTTGAGAATGTTGAATATGTATGGGTTAGGTATAGAGACACTGGAAGAACTGTGTGAGGTCCCAAGGTGCCTACTTTGAAGGGGACTGAGGCATCATTGTCCTATGTACAATGCTTCTTGGACTGAAACAAGATACAACAATTAGGTCTTTGGCTATCTTTGGAAAAACTATTTTGGGTAGAATTACTGGGATAGAGTTACATTGCAGGAAATCTACTGGTGGGCATTTGAGACAATAAACATCAACTACACTGCCTACATTAAGAATGTTGGTGATAAATGGATTGATTGTGATGGCTTTAGGATGGCCTCTGGACCATTTGAAATCTGTACTTAATATAAGAAAGACATGCAAGTATTTATTTCCTAAGAACAATATGTCAATGGAAAGTAAAAGTTTGTAAATACACCAGAGAGAAATAGCTATTATAAAAACAGGATCTTGAAAAAAGAAGCACGGCAAGAGATCAGAAATTATGGTTATAATAGGGTTGGTAGTGCAGATTTAAAGGTTTTTCATTTATCTTTAAAAATATGAAGTAAAAATTACTTATTTTTAGTACAGTTTCAAGAGAGTTGTATGTTTTAAAACTACTTAAAATAACATAGAAACTATGCAGATAAATCATTGGACAGACAGTTTCTGGATATTTTATAAACTTCAAGTTAACAAACAAGAATGGAAAGAAACATAAAACAAAACTTAGAATGGATCCATTGTTTCATTAGAGACACTGCTCTCAGGTTTTCTGGCTTATTCTATGTATTTCTCTGCAGTCTTTTTCTAGGTCACAGAGCACATCAATATTTGTATTCCTTTAGAATCAGGAAAAGTGTTTTATGATTTGTGTAGATATTACAGCAGTGAGTTTTTTTAAAGCCTACCAAGTGTACTCTTCCATTTTATTCTAAAATGTGATTCTACAAACCATTGTTTTCTATGAATGTTAACATGCTAACAGCAGCTGCACGTTACTGGAAGAATTTCAATTGAATTAGCATTGTGGATACTTTGGAAGTTATCTAACAATGAAGAATACATTCTGTATATATTCTGTGGTGCAAGTATATTAAATTACTGGATAGGATTTTTGTTTCAAAGAAGCATTGTAAACCACTATTGGTATCCTCTAGCACTTTGAATATTAATGCCTTTTGTTTGGCAAAAGTTAGCATAATCATTTGACATAAAAAGCAGAAACTGTTAAAGAGAAAGATCATTTTGCTGCCTACAGATTTTTCAGGTATGACACACTTTATTGTGTTAAAAATATGAATGCTATGTTTTTATTGTTTACTTTTATATTTAGCATTTTTACATTCACTACTCAAAGATGAACAAGTGGAATAAATTATTTACCCTTATATTAAAGTCTAGAAGATTGTTTATACTTAGAGCTTTTTAGTTATTTTAATTAAAAGTTTTCCTGCTGTCTTAGTGTCTTATAAACCAAGAAACAAGCTCAAATTAATTTTTAAACAATTTTTTTGATCCTTCCAAATGAAGAGAGGCTAGAATATCATGAATTTAAGGAGGGATGTGTCTCTGAGATAATTTTAGTTCTTCCATATCACAGGTGTAGAGTTGGAGGCATCGTAGATGTTTCATGATGCTTCATGATGATATGTCCCAAAATAACTTCTAGGACAAACCATTTAAATGAGAATGAGATAAAAGCAATTCTCACTGGAGTTAAGTGATATCTCACTGTGGTTTTGATTTTTATTTATTTCCCTGATGATTAGAGATGTTGAACATTTTTTTCATGTTTGTTGGCCATTAGTCTATCTTTTTTTGGAAGTTTCTGTTATGTCCTTTGCCCACTTTTTATGAGGTTGTTTGATTTTTCCTTGCTGATTTGACTGAATTCTTCATAGATTGTAGTTATTGGCCCTTTATTGGTATATAGCATGCAAATATTTTCTCACATTCTATAGGTTGTCTATTCACTGTAATGATAGTTTCCTTGATTGTGCAGAAGCTTTTTAATTTAATCAAGTCACATTTATTTATTTTTATTGTTGTTGTGATTGCTTTTGGGGTCTTATTCATAAAATCTTTGTCTAGGCTGATGTCTACAATAATTTTTCCAACATTTTCTTCTAGAATTCTTATAGTTCCTTGCCCTACGTTTAAGTCTGTTATCTACCATGAGTTGACTTTTGTGAGAGGTGTGGATCCTGTTTCAGTCTTCTACATGTGGCTATCCAGTTTTTCCAGCACCATTTATTGAATAGGAGTTCTTTTCCCCAGTGTATGTTTTTGCCTGCTTTGTTAAAGATCATATGGCGATAAATATGAGGATGGTTATATATCTGGGATCTCAGTCCTGCTCCATTGCCTTTGTCTCTGTTTTTGTGCCAATTTCATGCTGTTTTGCTTACTATAGCCTTGTAGTATAGCGTGAAGTCTGGTAAATTGATGCCTCCCAATTTGTTCATTTTGCTTAAGGTTGATTTTGCTACATGGAGTCTTCTCTGGTTCCATATGAAGCATAGAATTATTTTTTTCTAAATCAGTGAAAAATGATGTTGGTATTTTAATAGGGATTGCATCGAATCTGTAGATCACTTTGGGTAGTATAGACATTTTAACAATATTGATTCTGCTAATCCATGAGCATGGTATGGATTTCCACCTGTTTATATCCTTTGCTATTTACTTCCTCAGTGTTTCGTAGTTCTTCCTGTAGAGGTCTTTCACCTCCTTACTTAAATATATTCCTGGCTATTTTATTTTCTTAGTTGCTACCATGAAAGTTATTGAGTCTTTGATTTGGTTCTCAGGTTGACTGTTGTTGGAGTATAGGAAGGCTACTAATTTGTGTGCATTGATTTAGTAACCTGAGACTTTGCTGAATTTATGTATCAATTCCAGTATTCTCTTGGCAGAATCTTGGCTTTTATCTAAAAGCCCCAAACAAAAAATGTTGTCTTGGATGCAGAGAGATAGGACCACTTATATGCTACTGGTGGGACTGCAAACTAGTACAACCTCTATGGAAAGTAGTATGAAGATAACTCAAAGAACTAAAAGTAGAACTACCATTTGATCCAGCAATCCCAATACTGAGTATTTACTCAACAGAGAAAAAGACATTTTTTTAAAAAGACACCTGCACTCAAATGTTTATAGCAGCACAATTCTAATTGCAAAGATGTGGAAACAACTGAAGTGCCCATCAATCTACAAGTGGATCAATAAAATGTGGTATATGTACACCATGGAGTACTTTTCAGCTATGAAAAATAGTGAACTACCTCTGGTATTATCCTCTATGGAGCTGGAGCCCATTATTCGAAGTGACGTATCATAAGAATGGAAAAACAAAGACCACATGTACTCACCATTCAATTGTTACTATTCGATCAACATTTGTATGCACATATGGAAGTAACATTCATGTGGTGCTGGGCAGGTGGTGGGGCAGGGGATGTGATGGGTAAATGCACACCTAATGGGTGCAGTGCACACTGCATGGGGGATGGGCATGATTGTAGCTCAAACTCAAGTGGTGCAAAGGCAATTTATGTAACCAAAAGCAGTTGATGTAACCAAAGCATTTGTACCCCTTTAATAGTCTGAAATTTTTAAAAAAAAATCACACATAGGTGGTGGAAAAAAAAACTAAATGATAATGAGAGAAAAAGTTAGGAGGAGGGAGAAAGGTGAAGAGATGGGGGCAGTGGAAAAGGAGAAGAAGGGAATGGGAAAGAAATAACTCATTGAAGTGAATGGGATTCTTAACAAAAATAAATGATTTTCACTCTGGCTACCTCAGGCCAAAAAAAAATGACAAGAAGTTATAAGGATATATGACTGTCTCCAAAAATCCAAGCCATGGATACAGTTGGGTCTCAGGAACAAGGTGGAACCAGGGATTACAATATTTGCCATGTTCATGAACCTGTGTCCAGTGCAGGCACTCAGAGCTTCGCACCCAGAAAGTCCTGTGCTTAAGGGTTTAATGTTCTGTGATTGCCATCTTAAAATTCTTAAGCATTTCATCTTTGAAATTGTACAGTTTAAGTGAAGTCTGATAGGACAATGGAGCATTTCAGGGCTTTGAGATTAGGTACCTATGTGGTCCTCCCTCCCACTGCCTCCCTCCTTCCCGATTATTACTCCCTGTCTGCTAGAAACCTGGCCTGGCTGTACCTACACTCAGCTGCCCACTGTCACTCATTCTGCAGGTTGAGACTGTCCTGTACCAGTAAGCCAGTTATCGAGTGTGTCCCAGCACAGAGGTGACACTTCCTTGTGGGTCTTTTGTCACTATTGGGTGGAGTGATGTGCTAGTGGAAAGAAATTGCTTTTCCTTTCCCTAGGTGGGTCACAGCACCTTGGTCCAGTGGCTGGGAACAAGGGGAGCCCAGAATGCATGCATGAGTGGGTGCTTTGGAGGGTCTTTGCTTGCCTTGTAAATATCCTCATTCACAAGGGAGCACAACATTAAACAGGAAATAAATAAGCACATGACAGGTGAAAAGAAGGAGCACACAAGAAAGGCAGAAAAGTTTATATTTCAATAGGTTTAGCAGCTCTTTTTCCTGCTTTTTGAAGAAGAGGTCATGTGTTTTCATTTTACACCGAGCCCACAAATTATGTAGCCAGCCTGGATACCAGTAATACTCTTCCTATTTACCACATCTCTGTTGTTTTCTAAACATTTAATTTATTCTTCAATGTCTTTTTCCAGTTCAACTCTTCCTTTGATATTCTGACCCCTAAGGCAAAGACTCATGTGTATTTACAAACACACACAAATATGACTGCAGAGAGTACTTGAGTTTTTATGGCAGTTACCAATACCAAGAAATAATTTATTTCCAGAGAAGCAATTCAGAACTATCTTTGGTCAAGTTTTGATATACCTGCTACTATTTTAACCACATGAATCTTGTGGGTAGAAGAAAAGTTTCCAGAAAAAATTTGGGAATTATGTCAACTACATATGTAATAGAGGAAAATGCAGGCTAATAAGGTCTCAGGTTGAGTATGAATTTTCAAAGCATCTATGTAAAAATAAATTTCAAAAATAAAAATGATGATAAACTAAACAAAATTTAAAAATAAATCTATCTTCTAAAATATACAATAAAATTAAATTAATAATAAGCAACTTGGCATGTGTATGGGAAAGTTATACCTTACAACTATGAGGATAATTTGATATCAGACCTTTGTGCTCCACCAATATGCATTAGAACTGAGACCACTGATGGAAATATAACGTATCCATTTGCTGTATAAAATATAAAAATGCAAACCCATACATTTCTCCACTGTTTACATTAGAATACTTGTATAAACCAGTTTAACCAAGTAACCAATTTTTTTATCTGCATAAACAGCTTTCTTATTCAGACAACAATTTTCTGACCTGGTAAGCATAGTTTTCCTATACGGTACCCATTTTGTTTATAAAAATTTGTCTCAGACCTTTATTCTACTACAGTGTAAACCCTCTTATCCTAAATTATAAAGTTGTGAATTAGCCTAATTTGAAAGTTGTACCTCAAAACCCAAACCTACAAATATCCTTCCCTAATTTCTACCTTTTAAAATACTACAGATACTACTAAGACTTGTCATGGCAATGGTCTTACTAGGGAAAGTTTATTCAACTCAATTTGCTGGATCACAGATGTTTTTAGGGTACCTGCATGGAGGATGTAAGTCAACAATCTTGGAGATTCCAATATCATCAAACCAAACCTCCCACCAGAGCTGCAATGAGCAAGCTCACCTGAGGCTTCTTGGGCACCCAGCTTGGGGGTCTCTCCATCATGATGGAGAGGTAGGTTCCACACTGTATTTTAGTAACGATTTTTTTTTCTGTTGAGCTCACAGATGTCTCATCTCTTTCTTTTGGGAAACTTTAAAAAAAGTTAATAGTGCAGAAACAGATCTAATAATCTCATGAACCAGCTCTGATGAATAATGAGTAAATACTATTGTTCTACTAGCTTCATTATGAAAAACATTTCTCCTTTGACACATATCAAAACTTTATGAAGCTTTCCTCAGGGTTTCTTTGCTTTGTTTAAGAAAATATGGTATTGAGACACATGCTTTTTCCAAAATATTCATCATTTGGAGATTATAAAGCTCTGCAATTAGAGATGGCTACATTAGTTTGGTGGCCTGAGAGACAAGAGGTACACAAACGATAGAGCTGATCAATTTACCAGACTTCAAGCTTTATTACAATTCTATAGTAACTAAAACAGCATAGTATTGGCACAAGAACGGGAAGATAGACTAATGGAGGATAACTGAGAACCCAGATATAAAACCATCCTCATAGAGCCATCTAATCTTTGACAAAGCAGACAAAAACATACACTGGAGAAAAGAATCCTTATTCGATAAATGGTGCTGGGAAAACTCGATAGCCACATGTAGAAGACTGAAACAGGATCCGCAAATTTCACCTCTCACAAAAATCAATTCACGGTGGATAACAGACTTAAACCTAAGGCATGAAACTATAAGAATTCTAGAAGAAAATGTTGAAAAAACTCTTACCGACATTGGTCTAGGCAAAGAATTTATGAAGACCCCAAAGGCAATCACAGCAACAATAAAAATAAATAAATGGGACCTGATCAAATTAAAAAGCTTCTGCACTATCAGGAGAGCAAACAGACAACCTACAGAATGGGAGAAGATATTTGCATGTTACACATCTGATAAAGAGCTGATAACTAGAATCTATTTAGAACTCAGGAAAATCAGCAAGAAAAAATTCAAACAACCCTATCAAAAAGTAGGTAAAGGACATGAACAGAAACTTTTCAAAAGAAGATAGACTAATTGCCAACAAACATGAAAAAATGCTCAACATCTCTAATCATCAAGGAAATGCAAATCAAAACCACAATCAGATATCTCTTATCCCCAGTGAGAATGGCCTTTATCAAAAAGTCCTAAAACAATAAATGTTGGCCTGGATGCGGAGAGATAGGAACACTCATACAATGATGGTGGGACTGCAAACTAGTACAACTTCTGTGGAAAGTAATATGGAGATACCTCAAAGAGATACAAGTAGAACTACAATTTTTTACCACATTCTTAAATGTTCATTTTATTTTAAGTCCTTTCCTCCTCCAGATTAGACTTAATTCTTACATCTATTCACTTTATAACTATAATGTATGTTTATCTTTCAAAATTCCCTAATTTCACCAAGGATAATTTCAAATTTTAGTACATATTTTGGAGATGTACTAAAATATAAACACAATATAAACACAATTGTTTTCTTGAGAGGAACATTAGAACTATATGGTAGCAAAATTCCAAACATCTAAGGGTTTGTATTTCTTATTGTCACAAGGAAGCTTATACCCATCTGAGTGAATCCTACCACTGCGATTACTTTTACCTGGTTTAATACCTGCCTTTATGTCTCCTCATGACTCACATCACTATTCTTCTTGTTGGCCAGAAATCCTTGAGGCTATTTACAACTTAAGGTTTAAACTCACTTCACAAAAAGCCAACCCCATTATGGTCGAATTTAAGTTGTAGTCTCAGTCTGACCTGAGATCTGCTGTTAAAGACATTCCAAAGCACAGACAGGATACAGAGAAATTCATAGAGAAACTTAGGTTTGTTCTAACCGCATATAACCAAAAACCTCTGGCCCACAGCAATTGGTTTAGATGTTAGCAGGAACTTCACGTAAAAATAATTCAAAGTGAGTCTGGGAAAACTCCGAGACTCACCTAATGGATTACAAACTGTACAATACAATGGAGGAGTTAAGAAAAGCCATAGTTGAATTCCAGCAGATTCTTTTCCATTTCATTTTCTCAGATGTTTTGTAGGCTTTAATTATTTATTCTAACAGCAAAATTCCTAGTCACATTATGGTTAACTTTGAGATGACATCTACTCTATGAGTAGAAAAGGGATCAATTGACAACAGATGAGTAAAGCTATTTCTATAAAATGATTCCACTAATTTAATGTAAAATCAGAATCATTGATGGAAGTATTAACATGATCTTTTTAATTTCTATGATCTCAGAATTTCTACCCCAGATGAAATTTCTCATATGAAATTATGTCAATCCTTCAGGAAAGAATGGTGAGAAATATATAGTTGAAAAATAATTATTATGAAAAATAAAAGTGTATTTAACTAAGAACAAGATGGTTATGACATTTGTAACAGTACACCTGTCTTCTAAATATGTAAAATATTGTACAAAAATATGTGGGTCATGAATGTTTTTTACATACTTAAGTCATTCTGAAACACTGAGAACCAGAGCTTAAGTGTTTTATCATTATAAAATACCCCCTAAAACATACTTCATGGTATGGGACTTAATATTCACCTAATAAAATCTAGACAGTTGCTTTTTGTCAGTGTTCAATTTTCTATTTTCATGAATTGTCATATTCAAATGTATCAAATATTTTCCATGTTATTTAATTAAGAAATATATATGTTCTGTGATGTAATATACTACTGGACAGCCTGGTGGCATTCTATTTAAATCTTTTGTTTGCTGATATACAAACATTACTTATACCTTAGAATACCCTATAAAATAATTTTTTTCTAAAAAGAATTACATGTGTGCAAGTATATAGATATTAAAAGGACAGACTCTGAGGTCACACGGTCAGGGTTCAAAGCTTGACACTTAATACCCCAAGGATTGTGGGCCTTAATTAACTCTCTGAGTCCCAGTATTCTAATTAGTTAAATAGGGTTAAAATCGTATCTTGTGTGATTGTTAGGAAATTAATTGAGCTAACATACAGAGGACTTTGTACAGTTATCATGTAACATGTGTTTTGTTATTGCTACTGTTATTTATTACACATTTCATACAAGAATAGTTTTCAAATGAAATTCAAATATTGCACTCCCCCCAAGTTACCATGACTTTTCTGTTAGTGATACCAAAAATATCTCAGATTCTGTCAGAACTGTAATTTTCATTTTAAGATCAGTCATTTTATTATAACTACATAGATGATATTTGTAGAAAAACAAGCTAAGGGAAGTTAAAAATCATAGATAGTATGAAAGGAAAAGATAACCTTTCTCATTAGAGTTCCACTTTTCTGGCAACCATAAAGGATATTCCCTGAAGAATATGCTCTGAAGAAGAGGCTCTTCAGCCTCTTAATATTCAGGGTATCCCCAGAGTCTCCACACAAAAGAAAAACTATAAAATTTTGTAATGAATATTTTGTAAATAAAGATACATTTAGCTACAATTTCCCTTTTTCCCTATGTATGGCGACTTTTGGGACATCCTGTATAATACCTCTACAACTCCCTCATATCTTAGATGTATTGTTGTGGTATCAAATTTGTATCACGGCAGTCCCCAACCATGTTGGCACCAAGGACCAGGTTCATGGAAGACAATTTTTCCACAGATGAGGGGTGGGTGGGGTAGGAGGTGGAGCTCAGATGGTGATGTGAGTAATAGGGAGAGGCTGTATATACAGATGAAGCTTTGCTCTCTGACCTGTGGCTCACCTTCTGCTGTACAGCCGCCCACCACCCCTGCTCCTAAATTTCATAGTTTCATGGAAGATAATTTTTCCATGGATTGGGCGGGGGGAGGTGGCAGCAGCAACGGAGCTCTCTGGCCAGGTCCCTAACAGACTGCGGACCAGGGAACAGTACCTGTCCGCATCCTGGTGGTTGGGGACTGCAGTTGTATCAGACAGCATTTACTAAGTTCTGTTCCAGTAGCATAGTCTTAATATGTCAATGCTTTAGTGTAAACAGCATTTATTTTTGACTTACATTGCATGGAACTACAAGTCATTAAACTGCCTTTAGCCTTCTTCTTTGTGCTAAGATCCAGGTTGAATAAGCATCTTTTAACTGTTACACATACTTCTTATATGGGGTTGGCGGGGACAGAGTAAAAGAGCTGGAAAGTCATGTAATGTCCCTTAAAGTTTTTGCTTAAAATATGTAGAGCACACTGTTACAGCTTTTCCCAGTAAATTTGCCACAGCCGGTCAGGTAACCAAGGGGATGTCACTGGGGGAGGAAAGTAAAGCCCACCCCTCAAGCAAGTCACTACAAGTCTCAAGGCAGCTGATTGAGATGTGTAATATGGCAAAGGAGAGCAAATAACTAGGAATAATTTTGAAATGTATCATATGGGGATAATTTTTTATAGTTATATCTCTTATAGGCAGTGCATTCTTCAGTTTTGCTTTGTTATATATTTGCAGAATCTTCCTTTAGTATATAAGCTGTTAAACTTCAAACCTCCTGAAAAGCTAATGGGTTCATCTTAATCATGTCTTAATATTTAAATTAAGCACTCCATCTTAACCAAGTTCTGCTTTGCCAATGGAATGCTAGAGGGAGTCTGGAAGTCTGGAGGAAGAAGAGATTCCACCCACCTGTTTGCTTCCTGTTCTTGACAGTGTCCTGACAGCAACACTCCTTCATCCTGGCAGCAGCAATTTATTTCAACCTGCAAAACCAGCTTTGCCTTGCCCCTTCAGATAACCCTGAGGATTCAGCATGAGCTGAGCCGTGCACATCTATCAGAGGTCTAAGTTGCAGGGCTTTCCTGGTGTCTCCTCCAAGCTTTCAAGGGGTGATAATGCCACCCTCATCCCTAAGGGAGCTAGCCAGTCTTTTTACCCTTGTAATTTAATTTTGCTGAGTATTTTAGAAATAATTATACAAAATTTTTATAGTAGATATTCTCTATTAAAATAATTAATGTGGAACTGTCTTCTGACTGGACCCTGATTGCTAAAGTTCCTCTTTACAATACTGAAATGCTGTTGACATTTTCTTCACACAATTACTCCCTTTTCAAAAATCACAAATGAAGTACTTTGGAAAGGGAGGTTTGGATAGAAGTGCAGACCTACTTCCCTTCAGGAGGACAAGACTAAACAGGGCAGTGTGACAACAATAACAAAAAGCCTCCACTAGTGTTTGGTTCCCATTGAGCCAATCATATTAAAAACAGATTACTGATCAAATATTTCAACTCTGGTCCCTTTTTTCATTTTCTGTAAATTTATGCAGTCACCTGTCAACTGCTGATATCAGAGCCAAACACCAAGTAACTTGGCCTGCAGAAGGAATTGGATATGCCATTTACCAATTTTACTGCTACAAGTGATATTTTTCAACCTGTATTTTACCTAAGAAGTAAACTTTCTTATCTTTACGATATTTAATGTATGACATGACAAGAAAATGCCTTCATTCAGAGTCTGGCCAGAGTCTCTTCTTAACACTGTTTTTGACAGCTCGTTTTTCTTGTGTGTCACACTGCTTTAACCTGAGATACAGTCTCAATATTTTATTGCATGGAAAATTGATAAATATTTACAATGACATTTCAGGACTATTGTCAGATTTGGGCAAAGTGAAGAACCACGCCAAAGTGCAACGCTCCTTAATCAGGTCCCGCATGCAGTCTGATACTGTCTCTGCTCTGCTCTTTCTCAAGCTACCACTTCAAAACTGTTCTCACTTTTAGTATATTTTTCTTTCTGAAAAATAATATTCTTAATGTCTCTGAATTTGGTTGGTAAAATCCAGCTATCTAAGCTATCCTTTGTAGATTTAAAGCACGGAAGACCAGTACTTATAGCTTTTGGTTTTTTGATTCTTTATTTGTTTGTTTTGGTTGGTGGTGCTTAATAGCCCCCACATATACAGAGTTCATTAGTCATATCTCCATTAGTGGGGGCATTGTGTCAATGCTTCAAATCACCCCCACATTTTTGGAGAAAAGACTCACTTTTCTAAATTTAGTCAATGAAGTGAGGCCAGTTTTCTGTAATAGCTTAGAGGAGATAGGAGTGGCATATCGGTAAATATTTCACAATCAGCGTTTTTTTTTTTTGTTTTGTTTTTTTCTGAAGGGAGCAGAAAGGTGGAGAAACTACTGGCTTTCTACAGGAAAAAAAATAGATGAGTAAAGCCCTGATTTGTACTCTTTGCTGATTTTCATGTTGTTAATACTCCCACTATGCCCAGTCTCAGCTATTAATCTGCTGTTAATAAACAGAGAGTTGGGACAAAATCACTCTCAAAGGGAAATACAAGTTGGCTCCAGCATACCACTGTAGGACAAAAACCATGCAAATATGCTGTAGTCCAACTTTGAAGAACTCCCCTTACCCATTAATCAGAAATAATTCGAGGATAGGTAACTTTTTCTGTGTGACGATCTTCAGTCTTTAAACCACACATTTGATTAAGCCACATTTATTGATTACCTACTCTGTTAATGACAGTTTTTTTCTAAAAACAATAAAAAAAGAAAGTCTCTGAAAAGTCATATTACTACTGTTAGCATACTTAAACCTACTGAAACAGCATCATATTACTTTGGGTTTTTCAAAATACATTATATTGTTATTTAGTATCATTTGTTGCTCAGAAACTAATTGTAGTTATGTAAAAATTTATTTTGATCTGAATGTTTTAGACTTGTTGGCATCATAATTCTGTTGATATCATTTTTAAATTTAGTTTTAATTATGCAATAACTTACCAATAGATTCGGTGTTCAAACTATATACACACGATATTCAGCAAAAGCTTCTGGTAAAAAGACTCTAGAAAATAAATTCAACATTTGGTGCTGATTGTTGAATGAATAAAAGAAATGGACAATTTATACATTTTAGACCGTTTTTCTCAGATTTTTGTTTTACTATCCAAAATTCTATTCTCTCCCACCCGTCCCACCCATTCTCATGGTTTCATAAAACTTTTGTAAGGATATATTATACTTGATGTGTTTGTGTGTATCTTCCCTCTTGTTTATAGATCTTGAAATAGTTCCTTTTCTCCTTTTAGAAGCAAGCAAATTCTTGGTTTATCAAAGCATGAGGATATAATTTCTGAAAAATGAGATTAAAATTTTAAAGGATTATAAGGTAGAGAAAAATAGATGCAAAAAATAGATGTCCTAGTGAAAATAGAAAACATTTACTATTCTACATAATGGTGATTATAGTAAATGTCTTTCAATTATTCTCTGACTGTTGGTGCTTTGTTGTGATTGCAGCTCAAATACAGTTTATTATAGTGGTCTAACTAATCATTATAAGAGAAACATTTATTGTTACAATGAAGACAATTTTATTATTCATATAAAATCCTTGTAAACAGAAGATATTTTAACTTGGAATGTAGGTAGCAGTATATAATAGTTTTTTATATAAAACAAAAGTTTTGTAAGAAAACAATTGTGCTTCTAAATACACATATCTAATATGACTGATTTTTATTAATAATATCTGATATTTTTGAAATGCTTCCCATATGCCAGACACTGTTCCAAGTGTTATTTGTTTGTATGTGTTATTTATATACAGTATATGTATGTATATGTGCATGCGTATCCATATTAATTTATCCTTGAAATAAAACCTGAATTAAATCCTGCTTTCAGTTGAAGACACTGAAGCACAAAGAGATTAAGTCGCACAGCTGGTAATTAATGAAGCTGAGATTGAGGCTAGAGTAGTTTGGCTCCTAGCCTGAGATCTTAAAAGTAGCACTGTCCTGTACCACTATCTCTGTTAACAAATTATCAGCCAGAATGTTGAAAGTATGTGTTGTACTAAGAATTAAGTGGATTTTAAAAATGGTTTGATTCAGAATTTTTCAAGCCATGAACTTCTTTATTGCTTTTCCTTGTTTTCTCCTGTGCTTCTGTTCATTTGTTTTCTATAACTTCCTTTTGCAAAGAAGTAATCTTAAATATTAGGGGAATAAAGAATTTTTTATAAAATTCATATGAAAATACACATAAATCTTATGGAGTAATGTAAAAACAGTGTTTGATTAATGTTTTAATTACAGAATCACTGTGTTATTGTTACCCTTTCCTTCAAATAATATCATTCCATTTTATAACATATATGTTTGTTATTATACATTAGGGCATATTCATATAATAGAGAATTACTATAATTATTATTTATTAATATAACATCATTAATACTTCTGCATTAATTCATAGCCACATCCTTTATTGATTAGTGCGGTAATTATAATAGTCATTGAAATAGTTTTCTATCTGGTTAGACTGGTTACAACCTCCAATTTACACCATTACAAGTCATACTTTTAGTGATCACTTGATTTTTTTTCATATACAGAATTCTTTCAAGCCTCTAAGAGCTCCCTAACTTTCATCTGGTCTCAATAATCTACACATTACTTTCTTTTAAAAAGCATATTGGCAGATTGAAGAAGCATCATGATTTTATATTCTGTACTACTCTCTGAATATTTGATGAATATATATTGATAATATTCCTGTGTGGAACTATGAAAGGCTATGCACGTCAATCTTTTTTGCTGAAACCTGTATTTCTAGGTATTATTCCCCAGACTTTCAAAATTTCTCTAATGCTCTTAGCACAAAATCCTAAAACTAAATGTAGACTACCATTGGAAAAGCCCATGTTACTGAAGCCACCAACTATATCCGGATGTGCAAAAAGCCAAACCAGGGTGAAATTATGCCAGGGTTTTGTAGGTCACAATAATTTAGGTGTATGGGCGCAGAATCAAAAGTGTACAAATATTCCCCAAATGGCTTTTTTTGTTGTTGTTCTCTGTACAAATACTTTAAAGTTCACCTATTGATTCTACTTTCAAGGCTTATTTTCCCTGCTGTAATTATGGGATTCTTTTTTAAATATCATTGTGTCTTTCACTACACACATAAGTTATGAACATTTAATAATATGAAATGAGACCATAAAGGTATAGTATGTGCACATATTTTCCAATTATTCTTTGCTATACAGTTTAAACTTGTTATACAAGCCATTACTGAAATGTATTGGAATCCACTAGAGACAATTTATCATATCATTATTATTACTGTTTATTAGTGGTTTCCTTGAGTATAAAGCAGGGTACAATAGAGTAATAGCTTTTAAAAGAACAATAAGTAGAATTCACAAGTAAGTTTGAAGATTTTCTTTTAAATCTTTCATTTCAAATTCTTCTGCTTTTCTTATTCAGTTGTATTTTCTTCCCAGTTTGTAAAACCCATGGTTAAATATATAACATTAACATCTGGCTTACCAGAAGTTAATAATAAAATGGAATTTATTTTGTCTAATATGTAACTTGCTTTTATTCATAGTGATTAAAATTGATTAAACTATTATCTGCTAAGAACAAAAAGTATTAAAATATATGTGAGAATATATATATATATACACACACACACATATACATATATAGCTTAACCATACTCTTTTGTTTTCCCTCCATCTCCCCTGTAATATATTCTTCATACTGCTCCTGGGGCAATGTTTCATACACATAGGTATAAGATTTCATTTTATTATTATAAATGTTTCTATGGAATCCCCATCACAAACAGGATGAAATCATAACATTTTATTGCTGTATATAGATGCCCTCAGGACCTGCTGACTCATGAGACAATGTGGTTGGTACATAGCAAGAGATGCATACGTCTACATTTCCTTTCATGTAGACCTGATCAAATCTATAGTCTAGGGATATTTTGAGGAAGGGCAGTGGGAAGAATAAGAATTTTTGAGGCCAAGAGAAAGTGCTCATATGGGGTCCATTCTTTTGGCCCAGCAGTCTTCATTATTGCCATTGTGTAATACTTCCTCAACCTCTCCTACCAACCACATTCACCCATATTCATATTATTTATTTATTAGAGACAAAGTCTTGCTCTAACAAAGGTTGGAGTGCAATGGTGTGATCATAATCCACTGCTGCCTTGAACTTTTTGATTCAAGCCATCCTCCCTTCTTATCCTTCTTAGTAGCTAGGAGAACAGGTGCATACCACCACACCTAGCTAATTTTTTTTTTTTAATTTTTGTAAAGATGCTTGCTATGTTGCCCAGGCTGGTCTTGAACTCCTGACTTCAAGCTATCCTCCTACCTCAGCTCCCAAAGTGCCGGGATACAGGACTGACTCATGACACCTGGCCACACTCATATTTTAATCTCCAGTTACTTCTTTCCTTTTGAGCAGTAATAGATATAGCATAAATATAACAAGTTACTTTATGATTTTTTTCCACTGGAAATACTCTTTATAGTTTGGTTTCACTTGCAAATCTCCTATTCACTTTTCAAAATTTCTTTCTGACTTTATTGTGTCTCCAAAGCCTTCTTTCCCTGACATTAATAATTCTTCCTAGAATTATTCCGTCACTATACTTAAATATTATTCAATCACTTTATTCATATTACTGCATATTTGAATTATGTTCTAGATCTACCTTTGCCACTAGTCTGTGAACAACCTGAGGGCAAGATCATGTTTACTTATTAATATTTATTTTCCTTTAGCACTATAGTATTTAGCAGATGTCAGGTATATAAAGTTGTTTGCTGAAGCTGAAAATGTGACTGTGGTATTGGGATCACATTAATAACCACATACATGTGAGTAAATGAGCGATTTGAATTTATATACCAAGGAGTTGGGAAAAATGATGATGGTGAGCTTTTATAATCTTGTCAAAATTTTAATTAAACTAAATACAACAAAAAATAGATTAAAGACAATATTGAGTTAGCTTCCATTAATATAGGCTTTTATGAAGTAAAAATTTAGATAATTCAGCCCATATATTTTAGTTGATCAAATTAGGGTGTTTTATTTTCCTGAACTGCAATAAATGTATTTAAGTGCTGAGATATCTTTGTACTTAAACCAACCCTACTAGTTGAAAAGACCCAAATGACCTATGTCCCCAAACCCTTTAGATAGATTCTGCCAAATAAATATCAAGTATAAAGTTAAAAACTTTCTTCTGATAAAACATATCCAATATTTTCAGGTTCTTGTTATTCAGACTCTAAATCTAATATTATATTTAACACCTTCTTCCTTTGCCCAGTGTCAACTTATTTGTAGCAATCAGTTACTCTGTCTTACTGAATTCCGTCTTCAAATTATGAAATTCACCCTTCTACTCTTCTCATGCTATTACCTATTTTATTCCTTCTCAATTTATGTAATTCAACAGTATTCTTCCAATTTGCTTGCTTAATTACTTCCCCAAGTAATTTTAAAAACAATATATATACTCACATTTTAAGATATAATGTGAGGTTTTTCATCAGGTTTAACAATTTTAAGTAAACTATATTGATTGACATTATAAAATAAGCTGTTGCAACACTGTTCAAATGGGACCATTAAGTCCCAAATCCGATAATGACTTAAAATCTCTCACCATTAATTTAAATGTCCATGTAAATAACTTTTACACAATCAGAAATGCTACATTGTTGTGTGAAATTACAGTTGAATTTATTGAATTTTAATTTATGTTTTACTATTCCTGTGAACTTTACCCTATTATATTGTATACCCTAAAATAAAAACTATGCACATTTAAACACAAACTATTTCTTGCAAGCATAAATACTTCCTGTGTGTATTTATGTATGTATAACAGATGGTCCTCAACTTACAATGGTTTGATGAGTTTTTGACTTTACCATGGTGTAAAAGTGATATGCATTCAGTAAAAGCCATACTTCCGTAGAATATTCAGTAAATTACATGATATATTCAATGCTTTATTATATTAATAAAATAAGCTCTGTGTTAGATAATTTTGCCTAACTGCAGGCTAAAGTAAGTGTTCTGAGCACATTTAAGGTAGGCTAAACTCAGCTATCATGTATTAAATGCATTTTCAACTTATGATATTTTTAACTTAGGATGGATTTACCAGGATGTAACCCCATTGTAAGTCAAGGAGCCTCTGTGTATGTATATGCATATATATTACTTGCACATAGTTGCACTCATATGGTTATGATATAAATAACCTTATTATCTTTGTTCAGTTACTTTTCCACATTTGATAACTTCATTACTAGAAGGGAGAGGGAGCATTCTGTAAATCAGTGGTCTGCAACTCCTGGGCCAGGGACTGGCACTAGTCCCTGGCCCATTAGGAACCTGGCCACAGCGCAGGAGGTGAGTGGCCGGCCAGCAAGGGAAGCTTCAAGCTTCATCTGTATGAAGCTTTATCTGTGTTTAGAGCCACTCCCCATTGCTTGCATCACCACCTGAGCTATGCCTCCCTCCCCCTCTTCCCACCCTCTCCCTGGAAAAATTGTTTTCCATGAAACTGATCCCTGATGCCAAAAAGGTTGGGGACCACTGCTGTAAATGATTGTCCCCTGTGATGAATGACTATATGCTCTCCTTTGGCAACAATCCTTAGCCTCATATTTGTGTCACATGCTTGAGTTACATATATACACACAGACATATAAGCTCATCTCACATACTAGAATCATTTTTTTTTTAAATCACTCCCTTATTTAGCCTCTAGAGAATGCTACAAAGCCATGTGTTCAGTTATGCACTGAGACAAGAGGTATGGAAACATTAAGAAAGCATGCTGAAATGCTGAATAGAAAACAGTTTAGCAACTCCATTTATGGTTTTGTTTGAATAAATTAAATCTAAGGTATTTTGTGGTAAAACAGACACATCATTATAATTTAAATAATATTCTTTAACACAGAGTATTATACACAGAAGATACATTATCATTTGCCTAACCAAATTAAAAGTAACTGTTTTCATTTTAAAAGTTAAAATTTACATAAAAGAATACTAATAAACAATGTCAAGTTACAGAATTAAAAGTATGTGAGAAGATAATCTAATAATATAGTTTAATTTTATTAATAAAATGGATACATCACTTCTCCATAAGTTTGGAATTGGATTCAGTGTGTGATGTCAGGTTTGTCTTCTTTGCTTTTCCTATAAATGTTTTTTTTTGTAAAAAAAGTCATTGGACTTTTAGAAAATGTGCATATTCTAATATTACATTTAAATAATTGTTCATTTTCTTAAGTAGAAGATACCTAAGAATTTGAAAACAATGAAAGGTTGCTCTCTGAGAACAACTTATGAAATCATTACATAATTTCATAGCAGAAATATGCAAAATCACTGTAAACTCCTAGAATGACATTGACACGCAAGACAGAGGAGGGAATAATGTATTAATTTTAAATAAAAAGTGTGTCAATTCACTAAGAATGTTGTTCCTGCTGGAACATATGAGAAAGACAGTCACTAGGGGAAGATTCCAAATCTAATATAGAAGAAACAACTCTCACATCAAATGACTGCACCCGACTTGTCCAAATGGTTTACAAAGCTGTTTTATAGAGATCAATTGCAAAGACATTATACTAGAAATAGGGTCATAATATTTTTAGTTCTTCATTTTACCAATATGATGCAGGCAATCATAGCTATTTTCATTTTTATTTTATTGACTTATGATGAGGTTGAGCATACTTTCACACTTGCTAATCATAGGTCATTTGTATATCTTCTTCTGGTCTCCTATACATTCTTCTGTGCTGAAGTTATCTATTTCTCTTAAGATTTGTTTTGTTTTCTGTTTTATTTGTAAGAATGATTTTTCCTATACTAATCCATCGTATGTTATGTACTATAAAAACATTTTCTTTTAATCTACCATATGCTTTTAATTTGGTTTATAATGTCTATCCCAAAGGAAATATTTTCACTCTTTGAGGGTCTTCTTTATACTGCTTGTTCACCAATTGTATATTCACCCTTGATAGAAGGAGCTACTGTCATTGAGCAGAAGTCAGGCTTCTAAATCTAAAACTTAGATGTTTACTCACTAGACCAAGGTGAACTCACTAAAGCAAAGACCAGCTTGTGAAATATCTTAATGAATGGCCATGTGGCTTTCCCTTGGCAACAATGCTCAGGCTCATATTAGGCACCATACAAGTTCTTTTAAATCTTCTACAGTCATTAATAATTTTAACTGTCACTCAATGAATATTTAATAAATAAATAAATCATACTTGAATATACTTCTAAAATTAAAATCCCAACTGAGTAAATGTCTCTGAAAATACATGCAAAAATGTTAAGGAATTATTTGATACTTTCATTTAGTCACTTATTAAATATTTTGTAATCTTGCAATATAAACTTCCTTATTAAATAAAGTCATTGAAGTCTAGTTAGATATATAGTGATAAAACACTTCAAAATAACAAATGCGGTGAAACAATATGGAACCAGGTTACTAAATTCCCATATAATTGTAACATTGATCTCTGAATTTTCTAGAAATCAGAGCTGGAAATGAATTATAAAATCATTGACTCCCATCATAGGCTTTCTTGGAATTTTAAAAAATATTATTTATTGGAACAAATCTGATTTAAGTATCAGAAAATTAGGGACAAAATGTTAATTCTATTACTGCTAACTTATAAAATTCAATTCACTCTTATTAAAATTCAATTTCCTCTACTTTTGCATAAATATGAGTAGTTAAAAATTGTCATAGGCATCAAACGAGACTATATATGAAAAGATGCTATGGAGTCATAGGAAATTCTATTATTTCTGTCATTTGAACTGTAAATATCTCTTAGAAATGGTTATTCATAGTTAGTGTTTTAGACCAGAAGTTTGCCTTAAAAATTGAGTTCAATCACCTTTGTTTTATATGATAGGAAACAGAGACTCAGAAACATTATTTAAACCTATTTTTTTTTCTTTAATGTCACACCGCCACTAAATTATAATGGTATCTTTAAATAAACTTCTGCATGTAAAAAACACTATATATAAAATTATATCTATTAAATTGTTTTCTGTATTTCAAGTACTTTTCCCTCCTTTTCTTTAGATTAAGAAATCAAACACAATCAGACCAATGTGTATGGCCATCTTACTTCTAAATTTAAAGTACATATCAATCTGAAACAAGTGACATATTAGTCCAAATCTGAAAATATAGAAAGTTGCTCAAAATAATTAGATCAGCTTTTAGATGTTTGCTCCATATTTTAGAGAAATAATTATTTATTATTGTTATAAAACATCTGAAACAGCTGAATGTTTTGCTTTATTTCATAGCTAATCTTTCAAAAATAATAGAATTCACTTGCTATCTCAAATTCCCACTTCCCATTTCAACTTTAATAACTTGGCTTCTCCTCTTATCACTCTAGCAAGCTGCTATCTGGATGATTTACAATAACCTTGTAATTGATAAATCAATTTGCATCTTTTCTGTCTTCATCACTTTTGATTTTTCTACAGCATCTGTCAGCACAGCCCTGTCTTCTGTGACATTTTTCTACCTAGGCATCTGTGATGTTACACTTTTACACTCTTCACATTCAAAAATAAGAAAAAAAAAATGAACTCATTATTTTTGATCTCAAACCTCTTCCTCCTTTTTCTTTTTTCATCATGGAATCAAAATTCAGGTCGGATAGCCCAAAATCACTGAAGACATTGTCTCCTATTCCTTCCACCTCATATGATTGATTTTTTGATAAAACAGCCTGAGTAAGATTTTAAATACGCCAAACTCTGCCACTTTCCTATTTAATGTCCTCCAATCCCACTTGAAAGAAAAACCATCAGAATTCCTTATACTGACTTACAAAGCTCTACTCTGTCTTGTTCCTTTTCCTGTTACCATTCCATCCCTTGCCATTCAAGCTCCAAGCATAAAGACCCTTTTCTTATCTTTTGAAATCACCAAGCTTCTGTAATTCCTCCTCAGGAGGACTGTGCATTAACTGTACACTCTACCTGGAATGCTCATTCCTTTTATTGTCATACAATTGACTGCTTCTTTCCCACCATATCACATCTTCGCTATCATCTTCCCAGAGAAGCCCTCACTGTCCAGATTGCTTTAGAACATAAGCAAAAGTAGGGAGTAGGAAGCTTCTCTGTTTTGAACCCTTCTCTATTACTAGGTGCTACAACAGTGCCTTGCACATAGTTGGCATTAAATACTTTTTAAAGAAATGAATAAATATTACTTCTATTTCAGAAATTTCTTCACTCACACCTCCTTTCAATCCTATAACATTTAAGAGTATTGTCGCCTCTTCCCTTAAAGCAATAATTACCTGACTGAGCTCTTTCAAATAGGGACTCTTTGATTATGTCACTTTCACTCTTAAAAATCAACATTGACTCTCCACTTCTCAAAGAACAAGTCTCACTGATGGCCTTTCATGATTGGATACACACTTGCCTGTCTCATGCTGTGCCACTTATGTCCCCTCAGCCCTTCTCATTTTGGAAACACTTCTTTCTTAAAACCAAGGTATTACATTCACTTCTCTAAATAAATATATTGGATTTATCTGTTTCTTGAGTATATTCTCTACTTTTTGTCAACTATGGTTTTTCTCAATTTTCAAAACCTTACCAATTAAAGTCAGGCAATGTAGTCTCATTTCAAATCCCATTGCTTTAATAAACACATTATTGTTCCTTCAAGTAGAATCAATGTCTCTCTGCTGTAAAGAATATAAGAAGCAATTTTCCATAAGTGCAAAGTAAACATCTCATATCAGTGGCCCACTTAACTGTCCCTACACAAGATTACCAGCCTCCTTAAGCTAAAAGTAAAAACTCTTAGGCCATATTTTTAATCCCCTACTTCATCCAATGCAATATTTTACAAAGAAAGGAACTCAATAAATAGATATTGAATGGACATTATCATTCAACTTTATAATGCTAATAGTTTGACATTTTAATTTATTCATTTCATGAATTATTTCATAAAGTATATAAAATATACATCAAATTTGACAGAGAATAATTTCTTAAAATTATATCTGCTTTAGACTTCTAAGTTAAAACTAAAAATCAAAGAGAATTAGTCTTACTATTTCACATATGAATTTTTTTCTATCTATTTTTATATTTTAACTTTATGTTTATTTTAAATTTTAACTGCTAATTTTTGTTCCTCTAAAACTTTTATTTCTATTCTTTGGGGTTTGTTTGTTTTCATTTATTCTTCTTAGGGCATACAGCTAATTCAACTTGCCCATCTAAACACCTTATATTTCAATAATCATTGCAGATCATTTTTAAAGCATTTTTTTCTTTTTGGCTCTGAATATCCTGCTACTTCTGAGATATAAGTTGCAAAAAAGCCTAGAAATTCATCAGGAATTCAATATTTGTCAACTTAGGGACTATATGCTTATTTCTTAAATTGAGTTTCATAACATTCAATTCTAAAAAAAGAGTGAATTTCATTTATTAAAACATTAAAATTCTCATATTATATGCATCCATTCATTGAGATCTGATATTGAACACTGTAAAATAATTTATTATAAATTCATTTTAATAAATAAATTTTAATATTTAGTTTAAATACTTAAATATCTTAATTACTATAAATTTTTAAACACAGTAATACAAATTACACAACCTTGAATAAGTGCATAGATTACACTTGACTGTGATTCTAACAAAAGTCTTATGTAACAGTTCAGATTCCAATGAACAAAATATTTTTTATTTTTTTAAAAAAGATAATTTACCTAGTTCTTGGTAATTTGAGAATCTAGAAAAAGCTTTGGTTGATTGCTCTTCTAGGACACGTCATCCTTTAAATGAGATTTAAAAGTTTTATATATTGAGAAGTACAAAGCATTCACTACCTAATTTCCTTGTCTCATCACTCTGAAATGTATTACCTGATGTCACATCTCGAATCAACCATAATAAAATATGACAAAGCAGACACCATTTAATGGTTCATCTACAGCACATAAGAATTTTCTACCCCATCCCATTTTTCTGTAATTTCATATGGGAAATGTCTTATGTAGAATAAGTTAAGAATTGGGAAAATGATCACGTTTTGAAATATATACTCTAGTTTAAACTGTTCTGAAGTCTTTAAAGGTAGTGCCTCTTTTAAAATGTCTATAAAAGTGATACTTTCTTCAGTTTATATATTAATGCTTTATTCCATTGGACTATTTTTCACATTATTCCCAGTAAATTTATTTGAAATTTTCTTATTTGAAAAAGGCAACTTGCAGAACTAAGTCTTCTCCCTGAACCGCAAAACCTAAGGTGGGAAATATGTTTTTATATTTAGAGTACTAAGTACAACTACTTAATTACTAAAAGTCAAAATGCAAATTATAACAAAAATTAAAAAGTTTAATATATTTTGTTGACACATTAATATATCTACTATTATTAAGCCAAAAACTGAAAAAATAAAAGAACTTTTCATTCCTTGTCTTATTTAATACCTAACACAACCCCAGAATAGATGTAGAGAAATGCAGTATCAGCTGGGCACAGTGGCTCACGTTTCTAATCCTAGCACTCTAGGAAGCCGAGGCGGGAGGATCACTCAAGGTCAGGAGTTCGAAACCAGCCTGAGCAAGAGTGAGAACTTGTCTCTACTAAAAATAGAAATAAATTAATTGGCCAACTAAAAATATATAGATATTAGCCAGGCATGGTAGCACATGCCTGTAGTCCCAGCTACTCAGGAGGCTAAAGCAGAAGGATTGCTTGAGCCCAGGAGTCTGAGGTTGCTGTGAGCTAGGCTGATGCCACAGCTCTCTAGCCAGGGCAACAAAGTGAGACTGTCTCAAAAAAAGAAAAAAAAAGAAAGAAAAAAGAAAACGAAATGCAGTATTTTACCCAATTTCTGAAATAAATTGCAAAATACAGATTTTATTTGACATCTAATGAAAGATAATTTTGTGTTAACTTCTATACTACATATTGAATCACTTGTGATAAACACACATTGATTCAATGTAGGAAAATATTTTTAAGAAATAAAGAGAAACCTGTCATTTGTGGCAACACGGATGAACCTGGAGGACATTATGCTAAGTTAATAAGGCAGGCAGAGAAACACAAGTACTGAATGATCTCAGTTATATGTAGATTATAAAAATGTGTAACTCACAGAAACAGAGAGTAGAATGGTAATTTACAAGGTCTGAGGAATGTAGGAAATAAGTAGCTGTTGGTCAATGGGTACAAACTTTCAGTTAGATAAGATGAAAGCTCTGGAGATTTATTGTACAGTATGGTCACTATAGTTAATAATATATTGTATACTTAAAAATTGCTAAGAGAGTACATCTGAAATGTTCTCACAAAAAGAAGGATAGTGATGTGAGGCTACAGGTATGTTAATTAGCGTGATTATAGTAATCACTTCACAGTGAGCACCTATATAAATAAGTCACCTTGTACGCAGTAAACGTATACAAATTTTGTCAATTATACCTCAATAAAGGTTGACAGATTATTTAAAAGCTAATTTATAATTATGAATTAGGTACTATAGCTATTTTCCTTTCTATGACAAAATTTATTTTGGGCAGTATTGTTATTGAGTAAACAGCATGCTAAAATTGTATTTCAGAGAAATCTGGCCAGAGAAAATGTATATTTTGTTTGGGAGGCTGATATTTTTCTCAGTTTGCACTATTTGCCCAAATGTTTTTTCCTCAGCTTTGTTTCTTGGTTTAATAGTTGTCACATTTATAATAGAAAAGGGAATATATAAGTTCTATTTTTTAATTTAGGATATTAGCTATTTTCTAATAATATTTTAGTCAACTTATTTCCAGAGTGTTTTCCCTTTTACTACATCCCTTTGGGGCATTTTATAACTAGTAAATGCAGTGTCTGCTAAAGTGCTACACACACACTTTCTTCTCTCTCTCTCTCTCTCTCTCTCTCTTTCTCCATATATATATACACACACATTACACATATAATATTTTGTCTTTATCCTTATAGTTTGAATGCTGCCAATGAAAGCGAATTCTCATTAATAAACTTGAAATTTAGTTAGAAAAATATAATTATTAATTTAAGATTTATTTTAATACACAGTGCTTGATATTGTATACAACTTTAGTTCATCCTCTCTGAAAATTTCCAAACTCCCATGACTTTGATTTAAATATTGACAATCTGCACAATTTCAATGTGTATATTACAAATTTGAAATATCCCATTAACAAGTAATTATTTTGACATTGCTAGAAGTTAAATTTGAAATACAGAGAGGTAGATGTGGTTCTTCCCTCTGAAAACTTACAATATATTTAAAAAGCAGGTAATTAAAACGAATTAATACAAAAGAAAATGTGATGCCGTGGTAGCTGACATACTGAATACTTTGTTTACCATCAGTTAAACAAAATGGAGAATCTGGAGAGTAAAGAAAAATTCCTGAAATACATAAAGGCCTTGACTTTTAAGTTGATACCTGAAAAAAAATGATCAAGATGTATTCAGGAAAACAGAGCAGGAGATTATCAAAGAAGAGGCTGTAGAGTATAAGAAGGCTTAGGGATGAGAAAGAAGAGCAGAATCAAGCAACCTACTTAATAGAGTGCAAACAACAAAATGATGAACAATGAAGCCAGATAAGTATGCAAGAACCAGAGTTTGAAGGGCTGTCTAAGCCATTTTAAGGACATTGGCTAATTATCCTAAGGACAGAAGAAGCTATTTTAATTTGGGTCTTGCATATGCAGATTTTCATTTCATGTGAAACTGTCAGTCAGCTTACATTTAGGCAAAGCAATTGTAGGGGGGTGAAAATGTTGGAAAAGAATATGATTAATATTTTTATTGTAGATACAAAAAATAGTACAAAAAAGGAGAGGAAGAAGAAGACATTCCAAAAGGTGAACAGGCTTAATGGAGACCCTTAAGAGTAAAAGGGCAGTATAGGAAGAAAATCATACATACTCCCTGGATTTGACTCCATATGGCAGGGAGAACTGTGCCAAGGACCTGAGTAGACCTTGAGAAAAACTATGATGAGGGAGAGCAACAGAAACAGGAAAAAAAAATAAGGAATGACAGCTTGTTACTCGTTGACAGAGTATGTTGGACTATGAGAAGATACATGAGAGAAAGGAAACATTTAAGAGTTCTTGTATTATTCAATGTAAAATGACAGACTTATTTGCTGTTATTTGTTCCTCTTGCCTCATATTTTGTCTTAATGTATATGTACAGCTGTAGTTTCTGACCCAAGAGATGTTATAGTCAGCCAATTAGTCTGTGGTTTTAAAGATTTTTTTATAGTTGTCATTTGTCAAGCTTTTAAAGTAATAAGTTTAGTTGGAAACACATGTTTTTATTCCTTGTGGGATAATTTCTCAGGTAAATTAATATTGTATTGTAAAACATTATAAGATCTCTCTATATAAAACCTGTGATATTCAAAGTCTTCAAGCTATTGGAAAATCATTACTTTCTTTTTTCTTAAACAAAGTACTTTTAAATCTTTAGTTTTTACTTAAAATTTTAAAAATAAATGGCAGAGACAAATATTATTTTAGCAAACTTCTTCAAATTGTGTTATACTGGCATTTAGACTTATTTAATAAAATTGATCACTTAGAATGTTGAGGTTTTAGTTTAATCATGAAATATTTCCTGTAGCTTTCAATAAATATTCAAAAATACTCAACAGAGAAGGAACTTTTTAAAAAACAGTTTGGGATCTACAAAAGTAGGCCATCTTAAGATGGCAAAATTTCTCAAAAAAAAAAAACAGAAAGAAATGGCTCTCTTATTTATCATGTTTATCAGCCTTTTCATATACTTCTCCCCAACCATAGTACTATAACATGACAATTTTTGGTCATATACAAAGCAAAATTATTTAAAAGATTTATGAGCTTGACCTAACTCATAATAGTATGAATTCAAATTTGTATCTAATTTTTTTTTTTTTTTTTAAGACAGAGTCTCACTCTGTCACCTGGGCTAGAATGCAAGTACTGTGGTGTCAGCTCAGCTCATAGCAACCTCAAACTCCTGGGCTCAAGTGATTCTCCTGCCTCAGCCTCCTGAGTAGCTGGAATTACAGGCACATGTCACCATAACCAGCTAATTTTTCTATTTTTAGTAGAAATGGGGGTCTCACTCTTACTCGGGCGGGTCTGGAACTCCTGACCTCAAGCAATCCTCCCACCTGGCCTCCCAGAGTGCTATGATTATAGGCATGAGCCACCACACCCAGCCAAAATTCATTAGTTCTTTGAAACCATTTAGGTTATTTAAAATTTTTAAGTTTCGTTTTATTAAATTAACAAGACGGGCTACTTTAAAGTAAGAGTAATTACTAAAGACTTTATTACAACTCTAACAAGAATTGTTTGGTTATTTCATTAAGTTTTAGTAAAGTGATTAAATGCATCTTAATATAGATCTATAGAAATGTTATAGTATTTTCTATAATGTGCTCATTGTCCATTATTAACTCAATACCACCACCATTGCCTTCTAAAAGTAGGAAAAAATGCTTTTCAAAATCTCCTTCCACACCTGGTAATGGGTTAAAGTTTGCCAAGGAGATGCAAGCTGAGTAAGAATTGAGAGGCAGAGGTGACAAAGAAGCCGCTATGCTTAAAAGGTCATGGCAGCCAGATGTAAACATTTTGCAGAGCTCTCCAAAAGATTACAATTTGTGGCCTTAACAGGCGTTGCAAAGTTTTCCAAGAACTCTCCTTCATAATGGTAATAAATAGAGGCAGTGGCAACTCATCCAACTTCTTCATGAGTTCTGCCTCATATTATATATTGTACCTGTTCTAAGCTGGCTGAGGTCATAGCGATTGAGTATGGCCTTTCAGACCTTCATCGATATAAACTTCTTCCACAACCTTGTAAGGTATAATTGCTATATTAAATATCTTATTTTCAGATACTAGCAGTGGCTCCATTTTCCTGAAAAAGTCATATCAATGCATCCTCCCAATACATGATACATTTACCTATATATATTTTATCAATATTCCAATATTAATATTAATATTCCAATGATCATGCCTGATAGAAATTGTAGGCTACATGCACCATGTAGACATTTTCATATGTCACTTGAACAACAACAGCCACCACTCTGTCAAGACTGATTGCATGCAATGTACCAAAACATTTCATCACCTCAGTTAGTAGTACTCAATTTATATTAAAAGAAATAGGAACTCTATATACCTTTAATTTACAGATTTAGGAAATATTTTTTGGAGGAGGGGCAAGATTGGTGGCTAGAGATATCACTTGCCAGACTGTCCCGGAGAGAAGGAGCGATTTCAGATAAAGGAAAGGAAAAACGGGATGCAGCTCAGGTGTAAATCATAGAGAGAACTGCCAGAGCCTGCCAGGGACCTCACAGAGGAAAACTGCGAAGCAGAGAAGGAAGAGAATAGAGAAAAAAAAGACATTGGTGAAGATCAAACTCAGAGAGGCTTGGAGCCCAGTGAAGGGGTAAGGGGAAGTCCCTTTCTCCTTCCTATACTCCTTAGGTGATCAATGGGATACCAAGTTAATTTGAAGTTTTACCATCCCCATGAGCCCAAGTACTGCAGCAACCACAGAATTGTAAGGAGAACTTGTTTGATTCCAGAGCTTGGACATTCTGTGTGGAATTTCCCTCCAAGAAGAGTGACCTGAGGGACTGGAGTGCTGGCTTTCTCCCATTCAGACTCTTGTCCTTCCCCATCCCTGCCCCACCCACTGCATCCAGGAGAGCAGTTTGAGTGGAGAATTTGGCGGGTGGCTGCCTCTTCCCAGCTGGTGTGTTCTCTAGTCTGAGGTTCCCACAGAGAGTGGGGCCCACAGTTTTCTCCCTGAGGACTTGCAGTGGACCCAGCATGCCCTATTTGGGAGCTTCCTGCCTGCTGGTTATTTCTCAGAGAGGCATTCCAGTGGGCCAGACACACAGGCCAAATCCCATGCTCCCAGGACTCAAGTGGGTTGCTGGGGGACAGAGGGGAGAAGCTTGAGAGCTGGACTTGGGAGGCAAGGGAGTCCACATTGGTGGAACTAATGTGTGAATACTGTGGGAGTCTGAGACATGGAGATCTGGGAGAGCGCCCATTCCCCCACCCTCACAGGAAAGCCACACGCTGTTGGACTAGGGTGGGTTTTTCTGGCAGGGAAGATCCCAGCCCATGGTGCCATAGCAATCAAGCACAGCACCTTCAGGCACCCAAGCTGTCGGGGAATTGCAACTCCCTCCATCATGAGCAGCCCTCCCAGTGTGGAGAGCCTGTGTGACCTCCTCCCAGTGGCTTTTCCCTAGAGGCCAGGAAAACAACCCTGGAGCCCTGCTGAGGCTCAAACTGTGCTGTTCCTGTTGGACTAGGGAGAGTCTCCTCGCAGTGCAATAGCAACCCAGCACTGGGCTACTGGGCTATTGGGAATTGCGGCCCCTTCCTCATGAGCAACTTTCCCAGTCTTTTTTTTTTTT
>VBSM01003169.1:6367565-6398798 GCA_008086735.1 Cheirogaleus medius | reverse complement strand
TCAGTACCAATTTGATGGCAAGTAGATGTGGAGCCCATTTTCCATATCTTGTGTGGCTTCACTTTGGATAAAAGGCTTAAACTTAATCCAGGATAGCATAAACAGTGCTAGCTCACTGTCGTTTCTTAGAATTGAGTAATATTCCATTGTGAGCATATACCACATTTTAATTATCCACTCATGAATTGACGGGCACTTGGGTTGTTTCCATGACCGTGCAATAGTGAATTGTGCTGCCATAAACATACGGGTGCAGATGTCTTTATAATAGAATGACTTATGTTCTTTTGGGTAGATGCCTAACAATGCTATTGCTGGGTTGAATGGTATTTCTATTTCTAGCTGCTTGAGGTATCTCCAAATTGTTTTCCACAAAGGTTGCACTAATTTGCCACCAGCCGTGTAAGAGAGTTCCTGTCTCTCCACATCTACCTTGTTCATAGATTGGTAGAAACAATATCGTTAAAATGTCAATATTACCTAAAGTGATCTACAGAATAAATGCAATCCCCATCAAATTACCATCAGCATTCTTTATAGATCTAGAAAAAACAATTCTTCACTTTGTATGGAACCAGTCTTGAGAGCTCGCTTTCACTCTCCTCCCAGTAGCTCCCCCTAGCAGCCTGGAAAACAACCTTTGAGCCATACTGAGGCTTTACAAAGCCTTCCAGGCTCACACAACCTAACCACACCCTGCCTTGCTTGCTCTTCCACCCACCTCTGCTGTGGTGGAGATCACACATGCTTGGGAGCTACAGGAGCCCTCCCAAAGCCTGAGAAATTCAAGTGCTCAACCTGAGGTACTAGACCTTACCAAAGGCAGAAAAGAAAATCTCGGCAGGTGACTCCTTCCTACAAGCCTCAACCAATAAGAGGGAGAACAACTCTATAGATCATTATAGCATCTACCAACTCAATCAAACAGGGTATGACAAATTCTTACAAGTATCACCCACCATCTCAGATATTAACCTGGGGGTCCCAATACAATTCACACAGCTAGAAAGAGGTAAAGATAGCAGGATAGAGGCAACCTGAGGGGACACTATTGTTTCGGAGAGAAACAATAGGTACAGGCAGCTCAACTGATGAGGGGTCTTCCTCTTCCAATGCAGACCTCTGGGCTGACTGGGAGTTGTGCAAAATCTATGCAGAGACATTCAACTGGAGAGCAGGTTCAGCAGAGAGATCTGGTGCTTGCCAATCCCAGGTTTCTGCAACTGATGATATCTTAATTGCTCTGGTGCATGGAGTCAGGTCTTCTTGGGACCCAGCCTTCCAGCAAGAGCCTTTGCATCACCCCCGGAGAGGGGTGAAACATTCCCCCATGTTATATCCTGTGACTGGGGGCCAAGAACACCTCCTTTCTGGCATGGGAGCTGAACAATGGAGGAGCCTCAGACTCCACAGGCACCACTTGGGAAACCTGGGGCAACTGTCTCAGTGGGTCCTAGGTGTAGGGGGAGAACCTTGGCCAAACAGCAGTTCCAGCCCACCTACGCGGACCCTGGTGCACACAGACAAACCGCTCCCTGCACCACTGGGCATCAGCAGTCCCCATGCTGGTAGAATAGCCCTCCATTTGGGTGGTTCTACCCCCGAGATCCCCAGAGTCATCTCTGAAGCCCTTGCTGTGCTCGAGTCTGACGCTCTGCACTTGTAGCTCCTGGGCCCCCGCTGGGCCCATGACTCTACCTCTGAGACTCATCAATTGTGCCTGGACCACAAGACCCCACAAATGAGTCCCCACCACTACCACTGGGCCAGCAGACCCTCCCTGAAGTACAGCACTTCACTCAGAAACCCCCATCCCTGATCAGCCATCAATCCTGGACTTGGTTCAAGAGAGTCCCCAGCAAAGGAGAACAGGTTCCCTGCAATCCTATTCACCCAGAGCTATAAGAAGAGGAGCCAGATGAGAAGAAACCAGCAAAAGAACTCTGGCAACATGAAAAAATAAAATACCTTGACACCCTAAGGGAACACAGTGAAACTACAGTAGTGGACTCCACCCACAAGGCAATTGCTAAAATGACAGAAATGTAATTCAGAATATGAGTGGCAAATACGTTGAATGGAATTGATGAGAAAGTTAAAAAACAACAAAAAGAAGCCAAAAAATATTTCATAAAATGAATGAAAAAAAAATGAAAAAGTCCCTAGAGAGCTAGACAACATAATAAAGGATATAACTTAAAGAAATGAAAGCTATTTAGGGAATTTCAAGACACAGCAGAAAGCTTTAACAACAGTCTAAATAAACCAAGGAGAAAAAAGAATCTCAGAGCTTGAAGACAAGGCTTTTGAGATAACCCAGTCATTTAAAGAGGCAGAGAAGAGTATTAAAATGTCCAAGCAAACATTGAGAGAGATATGAGACTACGTGAAGCCAACCAGTGTTCAAATTATAGGTGTTTCTGAGGGTGAGAAAGAAAGAGCTAACAGCAAGGAAAATATATGTGAGGAAATTATTATTTTACAGCTCCCTAAAAGAGTGCCAATGTTTTGGGTATTCTTCTCTCAAAATCTGATAACATATCAGATAATTGTGATCGTAGTAGCATATAAGTATTTTTCTAAGTATGTAAACAAAAATAACACCTGAGGTTTGCATAATTTTATTCTGAGTACAATCTTAAAAAGTATACTATCTATAGTATATAATATACAAATGAAGAAAATTAAATATAGGTCATTTGATTCTCTGAATTCCTAATTATGATAAGAGATAGAGTGGAGTGGACAGAAACAAAGAAATAGACTACAAATATTTGGGGAAGTTAACCTTCCAAGAGTCTCTCTACACTCCTTTTACATGCTACCCAAATATGAGGTCTCGCTCCTCTCCTATCCTCTCAACTCCTGTCCCACCCACTCCATCCTTCAAAGTTCATCCATTTCCTTTCCTCTATCCTCCAGTCAGTTTGCCCTTTGTGTATAATCAAAGTATTTAAATATATCCACTATACAAATATCACTCAGTATATCCACTATAAAAATATCACCAAGGTACCCTTTGTCTATTTAAAAAATAGAAGCTAAAGTAAGTTCTTTGTTTTAATACCGCTTTATAAAATTTATACAATTCTATGAATAAAAGAAGAGTCTCCACACAAATTTCAGGGTTTTGCTTTGTATTTATTTTAGATTTATCTTTTGGAGTCCATTCTTTATTCGGCATTATCCATGTAACCTGTGTAACCTGAGAAGTAAAATTATAACATGCTTATAATCTATAAAAATAGTCAATCATAGGAATCAGAGATTCCACTATAAAAAACAGTATTATTTAATCTTCCCTCAGTTGTAAGGATTTCTATTTTCGAATTACAGTTTCTATTAAAATAAAGAAAAAGCAGAAAGATAATATGAGAAAACATTAAAATGTCAAAATATTTCCAGAATTACATACAGAATAAAAGAATCAAATATTCCCACTAAAGATTTTAGCATGAACAGGTCACAGAGGAGACAAAGCACTGAAAGCAAGATTTTTCCAGCATCATTGCACTAATTACCGATATTTTATGGAAAGGACCCTTTGCAATGACCTGAATATGCAAATATAAAACTTGTTTCATTTGAATAAAAGTATAGGAGATAAAGTCTTTCTTTAGATGTTTCTTTATTAAGTTCATATTAAAGTTATGCAATTTTAAAATGAATCAATATCTTACCACAAATGAGTTTTTTAAATTTATATTTAAGTATCCATTCTCTTTACAAAGGTTTTCACTTGACCTGAATTCACTGAGAAGCAAATATATGCTAAGATAGTTGATCTTAAGTATTTTTACCACATACACACACACATACAAAGATTAATTATGTTAGGTGATGAATATGTTAATAAGATTGATTGTTTTAATCACTTTACAATGTGTACTTATATCCAATCACTTTAAATATATATGATTTTAATTTTTCAATTAAAAATAAAGTATCATTAACATTGTGAAAATGTTGTTTTTTGAGTATTCACATTTCTGAGTTTATCTTTTTCTGCACTTTAAATTGACTCTTTTTTTTCCAACTGGGCTATGTGGAAAGGATATCAAGTTTCTATGGTTGGTGACAAGGGAGGCTGCATTGTACAGAAAATCTCAGGCCATAGAAGATAGGCAAGTGGAATAGCAGAAGAGAAGGAGCTCCTTTGAAGTCAACACAGAGGTGGCAACTGCCAGTGCCCCTGTATTAGTATTCCTATTGCTGCTGTAACAAATTACCACAGACTTAGTAACATAAATCAACAACAAATTATTACCTTACTATTCTATAGGTTAAAAACACAAAATGGATATCATTGGAATCAGATCAAAGTGTTGGCAATATGTATTCATTTCAGGCACTCCCAGGGAGATTCTGTGCTCTTACCTTTTTCAACTTCAAGGAGCGTTTGCAATCGATGAACCTCTTCCTCAATCTTCAAAGCCAGCACTATTGGGCCAAGTCCTTATGCTACCATGTCTCTGGTGCTGTCTTCTGATTCCCTCTTTTGCTTTTAAAGACCCTGGTGATAACACTGGTCCCATAGAAGATAATCCAGGATGATCTCCCCACCTAAAGATCAAATGCTTAGCAACCTTAATTCCCCTTCTGCAAATTTAATCTGTAAACTTAATATCTCTTTGTACTGTAACCTATCTTATTCACTGGTTCTGAGGACTAGCACATAGCCAACTTTGGGGCCATTATTCTGTCCATCATAGGTTCCTAACCTGGATCTCCAAGCTAAGCTCCAATATTGACTGCAGAAAAAGATGACGATGATATAAGGATAAAAAATTAGGACAAAATGAGGATTTTTAAAGTAATTCACAAGTATTGAATAAAATACTATTTGTGATCCAGTACTGTTCTACACAATAGAGATTTCTACAAAATCAAAAGAGGACTCTGTTTTTGAGTGTGTGTTTTTGAATGTTTATGTTCTAGTCAAAAAACAGAAATATAAACTGATTACAAAATAATTCATAAATTTACATATATTTAATGTTAGTTGTATATCAAGTACAAAAGAAGAAATGTGATAATGAAGCTGTTGTTAGGAAAAAAACCCACAAATCTTTTAATTAAAACAATCTTCTGATGCCCCATATTTAGAGCATGGCTTAAAATGCATTACATAACCATATCGATGTGGTTGTTTATTAGTTAATATCCTTTCTTAATAAAGTTGCCTTTAGTTTTCTTCCCAAATATTTTAAAGGATAGAGATCTATGTGTAGTTATCAAAACTGAGATATATGTGGAGACTACAACCTGAACACTCTCTTTCTGACTGGAATTGAAATAGAGCAAAGAGTAATTATTCTCAATAATTTGAGTAATCTACATCCTAACTCCCCACATAAAATAATACTTAGCAATCTATATTGTTAAAGATGTTTAACCTATTTAAGGGGATGAGGAGGTTAATGATATGGAATGAACATACTCCTTGATTTTCTCTGCCTACACCAGAAGGTTCTTGGTCAGTGAGGTCTCAAAAAGAACAGGAGAGAAAAGCAGCCATTAGCAATTGTGATGTTATACTTGGGTAGACTCTGAAAAGTTGAGTACTGAAAGCTTTTTGTGTTCTTCCAAGCATAAAATTAATGCATATTACATATTTTTCAATAGGATCTGGAAGTTCATATAAAAGTAGAAATACAGATAACTCAATATTTACTTGCAGAAGAAAAGAAGAGAGGCACTTAAATGACCTATATCTAATTACATGTTATATAGGTGAAGATGTTTTCTGGTGTAAATAAAGGAAAATCACAATTCAAAATGGCTTAAAGTATAAAAATATATTAATATCCCATAAAGCCAGAGAGTCTACAGCTAATGGGACATTTGCATTCGTTGATTCAGCATCATGTTTTCAAAATCCTTTTTGTGCTGCCTTTCTGCTCAGTTGCCTACAGGGCCAAGGGTAGGCGGATAAGGTCTGTATCCTTTCTTTTCATTATCTGCAGATGGAAGAGTGTGGTCGGTTTAGTTCTGATCAATCTTACCCTATTTAGTGTTTCCAGGAGAATGCATAGCATAAATAAGTCTGTGGTATAAGTGCATTCTTGAACCAGTCCCTTTGTTGGGGCATGGGAATTAACCAGATGGGCTGAGATCATTGAATGCTTTCCATGGAGCTGGAAGTGCATATCAACAAAGTAGAGAAGTACTGGACACCAAATCAAGGCACTGTTAGGAAAGGGGAAGGGTCTAAAGGTGCTCAGAAGTCAACTAGCAAATGTTCTCAATATTTTGTACCCTAAATATACTTTTTAACTGTATCTGGAAAGTAAAAATGTATTGTTTATGTTCTAATTTTTAAAATGGTAATTACGAGAAAATTAAATACATCTAGACCAACGAGAAATATACTAGAAAATGTTCATTAAAAATGTTCATATAAAAGTGAATGGCTTTAGAAAATCAAAATAAAAAATCTATGGGATGGAAACATTCATCTACGGATATTGACAGCTTCTGGAGAATTCAACTGGCATATTAGAAAACATCAACCTAAGACTCCTTTGAAAATAGAATAGCAGTGAAGAAGGATAGTTAATATCACTTGTTACAGATGTGTTCAAAATCTAAAATTGAGTAATCTATCTTGAAAATTGAAAGAGTTATGAGGCATTATTTTCAGAAAAAACTATATTCTTTCACTGTTTTATTCTAGAATTATTAAAAGTAATTATATTGTAGTTTATATTTCATGATAATATACATATTTTCATGTACATTTTAAACTGAAATATATGAACTTGTATTTCTTAAATTTTATTATATAAATTATAGAAAAGGACTACAATGGCATAAAAGTAGTAAAGATGATTTGTTTAATTATTCCTAATGATATGAATTTGAAGAAGCTGAAGAAAGATACAATTGATAGTACAAATTAACATTAATAAGAAAAAAGGTAAAATTAATAAGGATTTAAAAATGATTCCTGAAACTGAATTTTCTGATTCAGTTTTTTGGTAATATAATTGTGAAAACACTCACCTGTACTATCATCCTCTGTCGCAATGTCCCAATACACACACACACACACACATACACATGCAAACACACTTTCTCTTTTTCTCCCCATACTCAAATCTGTCCATTCATTTTCTCTGCTCAACTCTTGTATTCTCTACCATAATACAATATGTCCCTGGGAGTTTGTAGGATGCTCCTGATAAAAGATGAAAGGATGATGAAAGGATGGCCTTTCTCATACATAGCATGAGATAAAAAACTTATCATCAGATCCAACTCCATTATTAAACAATTTATGAAGTGAACATTTTCAAAAATGATTTCTGATAAAAGGCCATAAAAATAGAAATATTTTCCTAAAAGTGTATTACTGCCCTTATTCCTTGAGTTACTGAAAATTTACAGTTAGAAAGTTTAGTATATTTATTTTTATTAAATTATTTTAAATAATATAAACAATTATATTCTCTCCCTGTCTTGAACATTCTGCATTCAGCTCTTTTTATATTATCCATTCATTAAATATTAAGGGGACACTGGCTATGCTCCAGGCACTATACTATATTCTTGAGATATAATAAAAATGATGATAGCCATGATTACTGCTGAGAGTCTAGTGGCAAAAACAATTAACCAAGCAATTAAAATAAAATGTGATAGGGCAAACCCATAGTGAGATGTAAAAACAAAATAGGGGCCACTGACCTAGTCTGTAATTGAAAGGGTGTTTAGCATGTAAGACACAATGTTTAAGAATAAAGAAGAGATATTATTTGACTAGGTGAATTTAAAAGAAAAAGAAAAAAAGATGGATAAGAGTGCTGTTAACCTAATTATTCCAGAAATAAAACTCCAGGAACATCTGTATACCTGAAAGTTCTGAAGTTTAATTGCATGAACTACAAATTTTGCATAATAATCATGTTACCAACCCATATAATGGTTGTAAGGACCAAATGAGAATGCATATACAGCACAGAGAAGTATGCCTGGCATGGTATGTGTTCAATAGATTTTAATTATTACTATTATTATTATTATTGTTAATGTATTTAGCTATATATCCCTTTCAAGCTAAGTACACTAAGATAGACCTGGAGAAGTGGGTCTGCATTCTGTTGGAATTTTATGAAAGCAAACAAAGATAGGAGATTTTTACATTCCACATGTAGAAGTAGATTGTCCAAGATGGAAGTGTTCACAGATAAAGAAGTACATTTCCAGAGTGAGAACACAAGTGAATATTTTGCTTACACAGGTAGAAATAGGAAGTTCTAATGTGATATCCAATACATATTTCCAACAAAGTCTTTCCCTAAGTATATATGTCTGGAAACCTTTCCCTAAGACAGTATCAGTCAGAATTGGACATATAGTGGCAAGTGATCTGGGCTCAAATCCAAAACCTAACCTGGGACTCCCTATTCCTTTATTCTCTTTATTTGCTTTGAACTGATTCTCACCCTCTACTAGGTTGTACATTTCTTAAGGAGGAGGACTGTATCTGTGTTGTTCAGTGCTGTATCTAGTGTACCTTCAACAGTGTCTGGCATACAAAAGCTGCTAAATGAAGATTTTTTGAATGAGTTAATTGCTGCAGACATAGCACAAACTTAGTAATTAAAGTCCTCTTCCCTTTCCCATTAGAGCAATTAAGACAGGAGAATTAAAGTTATTGTATTTGGACATTGTAAGCTATTCCCAGGAAAACCATTGAACCATTGATTTACATTATTGATAATGTTTATATTTTTGTTAATTTATTTATTTTAATTTACATAAGGTAAAAATATAGTAATAATATAATTGTAAGTGAAATGCTATAGCATATTTGAAAATATATGTAAGAAAGTTATTATGTTTTTGAGACAGAGTCTTGCTCTGCCATCCTGGGTGGAGTGCAATGGTATCATCGTAGCTCACTAAAACCTCAAACTCCTGGGCTCAAACTATAATCCTGCCTCAGCCTCCCCAAGTGTTAGGATTACAGGTGTGAGCCACTGCGCCCAGCCTTAGAAAGTTATTATGGTTTATATTGCAGTAAAAATGGACAGAGCAGGAAGGAACACAGCATAATTTATATATACTAGCCTATTATTTCTGAGTAGATTTTTATGAAACATATAGGCAAAGACACCTATTTCTGCATATTAGGAAATTGTGAATATTTCTTAAAAATCATAGCATGAATTATATTTTGGATAGTTTTACTTCCTTTTTTGTAATTCATAACCTAAAGCCATATGGATAGACTAGGAAATATGATTCAAATAAGAAAATATGAATATTTTATAGCATTTATTTTCTATGCAGTACTAATATTAAGATGTTATATTTGGCAGAATTTTGTGTTTCACAGTTTTAGTTATGTTTCATGTTTTATTTATTGAGATTAAATTAAGGTAGATATCAAGCTAAGATATCTATCTTATCCTAGCTAGGAATTTGTTACCAAATTCCTTTCGGTAACAAGAACACTACCAAAGGCAAATGAAGGCAGCATTTTTCTTTCTGCTATGAAAACAAGGTTACCATATTCACATGCTACACATCCGATACAAGGCTGATAACTAGAATCTACATATAACTCAGGAAAATCAGCAAGATAAAATCAAACAACCCTATCAAAAAGTTGGCAAAGGACACGAACAGAATTTTTCAAAAGAAGATAGACTAAAGGCCAACAAACATGAAAAAATGCTCAACATCTCTAATCATCAGGGAAGTGCAAATCAAACCACAATGAGATATCACTTATCTCCAGTGAGAATGGCCTTGATCAAAAAGTCCCCCAAAAATAAATGTGGGCGTGGATGTGGAGAGATAGGAACACTCATATACTGTTGGTGAGACTGCAATCTAGTACAACCTCTGTGGAAAGTAATATGGAGATACCTCAAAGAGCTACAAGTGGAACTACCATTTGATCCAGCAATCCCATTACTAGACATCTACCCAAAAGAACAAAAGACTATCTGTAAAAGAGACATCTGCACTAGAATGTTTATAGCAGCACAATTTACAATTGCAAAGATGTGGAAACAACCCAACTGCCCATCCATCCATGGGTGGATTAATAAAATGTGGTATGGGTATACCACGGAGTTCTACTCAGCCGCAAAAACAATAGTGATCTAGCACCTTTTGTATTATCCATTCTACTAAGTGAAGTATCACAAGAATGGAAAAACAAGCACCTCATGTACTCACCAACACATTTGTTTTAACTGATCAACACTTAAGTGCACATATAGTAGTAATATTCACTTGGTGTTGGGGAGATGGGAGGGGGTGGAGGAGGTAGGTATATTCACACCTAATGGGTGCGGTGTGCACTGTCTGGAGGATGGACTCGCTTGAAGCTCTGACTCAGGTGGGGCAAAGGCAATATATGTAACCTAAACATTTGTACCTCTGTAATATGTTGAAATTAAAAAATATATACATATATATTTTAAAAATGGGGAAATTTGACCCTGTATCCTTACCTGACAATTTTGCCATGCTAGACTTGCATTATTGAAATTAATGATTAGATCAAAACCTATCTAAATAATGCTTGATTGCCAGTTATTATCAAGGAAGTATTTAGATATTGTATAATATGAATAATATCTGGCCCATGTTATGTTACTTAAGAGGACTCCAGGTATGAACAAAATCCTGTGGTTCAAGAAATAGTTCTGGATATTTTTTCTTTCAGATTGGAGGAAAAACTTTTGTTATTCTTTTGAAAAACAAAACTTTTGTTAAACTACAAGTCTTTAATGGGGGCTAAAGCAAATTTTAGATTACTTAAATGGTTAATTTTTTCTTTTCTTGCCAATTTTGTGATAGAGTATAACCTCCTTTATAAATAAATAATATTTCTTTCTATCTTAGCTACTACATAATTCATGTTCAATATAGTTAATAATTAAATTTATATAATATCATTTAATATAGATTTAAGATCATATTCAGGTTTTTAAAAATTAAGAAATGATATAATTTGTCACTCTGACACACAATTTTAAAAGGTCTCAAAATCAACCCATAGGAATGTACTATAAAAATTGGTTGGTAACATAGGTACAATGACATCTTAAAACTAAAATTGCATTTAGTGGTTTCATGTCAAATTCTTCCCAAACACTTTGTTTTTTCATAGGGTATTGTCAAGCTATTTGAATGTGTGAGGAACAAGTCTCCTTTATGTGTTGTTCTTAGGAGTCCTTGATGCATTAATTGAAACTGATCCAGAAAATATTATTTCATATGATGGAAGTTAGATTGAAATTTTTGAATCATTGTTTAAAATAGCAATATTATTCTTAATGACTTTGTAATAATGCAACATAATTTGTGTGAGGAATTCTACCATTATGGAATTGTGTGGTTCCTCTCAGACAGCCACTACCCAATCAGAATGTCTTTTTATTTTTCCCTACCTATGAGTATTTATGCAAGTTTTCCTTAATTTTGCTGGGTCCAAGAAGAATAATAATTTGTAAAGACTGTAAAGTCTCTAAAGAATTTTGTTTTTTTATTCTTATTCTGTACAAGTTCCCTTGTTTTCTTTTCCTCTCTTTTGTTAGTTACAAGGAAATTACTCTTTGTTTTTTTCCTGGCCCTTTAGGTCTTTTCTGTGCAAACACCCAGACCATATCCTCCTTCCTAATCCTATTATTTTGCTTGACATTTGACCTCCTCTGCTCTGGTGTCTAATTTGTCTAGTGTCCAGTTTCTCACAAAACTAAACACACTTTTACCATAAAATCCAGCAGTCATACTCCTTGGCCTTTACCCAAAGGAGCTGAAAACTTATGTCCACACAGAAACCTACACATGAATATTTACACCAGCTTTATTCATAATCAACCCAAATTAGAAGAAACCAAAAGGTCCTTCAATAGGTGAATGGATAAACAAACTGCAGTACATCTAGAAAATGGAATATTATTCTGTGATAAAAAAGGGAAATTAGCTATCAAGCCACACAAAGACATGGAGGAGAAACCTTAAATGTGTATTGCTAAGCAAAAGCACCAGTCTGAACAGGGTTATATTGTATTATTTCAACTCTATAACATTCTGGAAAAGGCAAAACTAGAGAGAGAGTAAAAAGGTCAGTAGTTGGCAGGGGTTAAGGGGGAGGAAGGGAGGGATGAATAGGTGGAACACATGCATTTTTAAGGTAATGAAAGTATTCTGCGCACTACTATAATGGTGGATAACTTACATTCATTTATCAAAATCCATAGAACTGTACAACACAAAAAGAAAACCTTAATGTAGGCTATGTACTTTATTTAATAATGAATCAATGTTGGTTCATTGACTTTAACAAATATACTACAATAAAGATATTAATAATAGAAGAATCTACATGCAGGGGAGAGGCATATAGGTAACTACCATTATTTATGCAATTTTTATGTAAATCTAACACATCTCTCAAAATAAAGTCTGTTAAAAATAGACTATTTTACAAATGAATTCTATATAATTTAACAAATATTAAATGAAATAAAATGAATTAAATGACTTTGTATTGATTTTCGTTTAATTTGCAAACCACTTGGGATTATTGTAGACACTGATGGTTCATAAACATTGGGGTTGCATTTGCTAATCTACATGATCTGGTATTCATCAGAGTTTAGTATATGAGAAATGGCTTACATTAAATTAGTTGTTTCTGGGTTTAGTCATTTTTACAGTAAGTGCTAATGATATATTAGTATGAACTAAAACAACGCATGACTATATTTTAATAAATATTTTACATAGCTTTAAAATTGGAAATCAATTATTAACTTAGAGGGATTTCTAATGCCATATATTTATACACACACATATACACACATAAATATACATACGTTTTTATATACTGATATAATAAAATATGGAAAAGAGACAATACATTGTAATCATGGACTTGAAAAATAAAATCTCAAGTTGTGAGTCAAATACTCTACTAATAAGTAATTGTTTTTACTTTGATAATATCTAATATCTGGACTTAATTTCCTGATTTACAAAATGATAATATTTTATATACGATCTTCAATTATCATTCTGGATTTAAATTGCATGTGTGTGGATTGATACTATAGTAATACTGATTTGAGATAGACATCAGTTATAACCACCCTTCATGAAATAATGCTCATTGTCTTCTCTTTAAGTTGCCTAATTATCCAAAGGAAGATTGCTAGTGTCATAATATTCTATTTATTTATTTTTTTCATATGTCTTTTTTGAGAGTTTAGTGTGCAATTTATTGTTGTAGGAAATTTTGGCAAAAGGGATTTCTCATTAGTTTCATATTCAGTATGTTTATAGTTATTTTAAATAATAAAAGACATTTGGTTTACATCATACTAGCTATGGAGAAAACATTATAAGTACTCTCAACTTAGCATTAATACTTGTCCTTGACTCTAAAACTTGACCTAGTGAAGGGTCTGGCTCTTTATTGATAAAACACATTGAAGTGTTTTGCCACCATTCTTCAAGAACATATAATGCTTCCCTTGAGTTTCCAATAAAACCCCAGGCATCTTCCTTGTTTTGGTGCAAAAAGCATATGTATTTGGCTCTTAGATTTTAAAGTTCAATCTTAAAAAATAAGCATTTGACTATACATACAGATTTTGATATTATGCAGCTTTTGAAATCTCGGACATCTGGGCTACTGGGTGTGTAATTAACCTTTCCCACCACTGGTATCACTCCTTTAACCTATTGGTGTATATAAGTTCTTTCTTTTTGGTAATATATTTAAATAATTTCTTATACATTAATATATTAGTATGTGGGTTTCTCACTACCTTTAATATTTCTCCTATGCTTTCTTTTCAACCTATTTCATCCAATATATTCCACTACAGTAGCCAATCTTTGATGGTACATCACTTTAACTTTTCCCTTGGCAGCACCCAACCACTGCGCTCCATACTCTTCCCACCACTTTCGCTCCATTCTCTCCTTTGATCCATTTCACAATTGTACTCCTTTAGTCTAAGGATCTCAGTTATTGAAGTTGCTGAAAAGGACAAAAAGGAACATTGGTCATAGTTATGAATATATGGTTTCTAATCACATGGACTATTATTTAATTCAACAATCCATCTACTTGTCCTTAATCTCTCCTGTTCACACACTCCATTTGTTTTCTTCTGTTAGCCCTCATGTCTAACAGTCTAGCACCCCAGATGTTAGTGCAACACTATCTTTAAAGACACACACACACACACACACACACCCTCTCTCTCAAGTTGAAAGAAAATTTTACCATTCAGTACGACTAGATAACACTTAAGAAATCCTTGTACTTTAACAACTCTGGCTGACAATCAATTCATGCTTACTTTAATTGTATAATTGCTTTGATTTCAGGAACAAGAACCTCAGTGTTCTGTAAGGCACAACTTCACCTTTCAGATAATTATATTTGTTAGAATATTCTTTCTTTTGAAATGAAACCTAAATTATTAATTATATTATATTAATATAACTGATAACTATAATTATAACTAATTAATTATATCTGTACTATTGTATTTAAGTTATCTGAAGTTGAATATATTTCCTTTACCTATTTTCAAACTTTTAACAATAGACGCCTTACCTTATTTCTATCATTTTTCTATCAATGTTCCCAAAACATTTGGATTTTTGTTTGTTTTTTATTTTTATTTGTTTCATTGTAAGGTGTTTTGAGAGAATGGTTTTCCAAAAGTAAATGTAAGAGATTTCAGAAAAGAAAATCAACCAACAAAGATAATTTTTCTTAAACTCAAAATGCATTCATATCTGAACGTGTGTTAATATGAAAGTAAATGTTGATTCAAATATTCTTGTTAAGAGTACAGTTATATTCTAATAAATTAAGGATATATGTTTGTCACTAGATTTTAATAACAAACAAAATTCTTCTTCTTCTCATGTAAGTACTCTTTATACATTAGATGTACATTCACAGAAAAATTATAAATGAATTGATTTATCAAAGAATATATAACAATTTATATTGATTGGTAAAAGAATATATCCTTATTTAAGTTGTATTAGCCCCCTGCTTGCTAAGACATAGTTGAAAAGGTAGCCTATTTTAAAATCTGTTTCAATTAAGACAGGTGGGCAATCTGTAATAAGCCCCCCAGATATATATGAGTACTCTCAGGTAGTAATCGTAACCTCAGAAATGAGATTTGTGATATGATTAAATTTTATATTGTTCTTTGTTCAAGGTCAAAATGTATACTTTCACAAGATACATTGTTATATAAGAGAAAGGGATAGAATAAAAGAAAAATTAAAAGTGGAGTATTTAAAGAGGTCATCCTATTAGTAATTGAACTTGGATTGATGGAGGAAAACAAGGAACTGCACATTGTGAAATATAGATTCACACAGGCAAATGTATAGCATGAGAAATTGCTCTGATGAGTCTTGAGAGCCTGGAGAGACTGTTCCAGTTAAAAAGCTGATGGTTCTAATTTAGCAAGAAGACAATTATAAAATTGTGTAATTACCAACATTTGTGCAGCGCTTTTATTTTCAATGCAATTTTCCTTACATTTATCACAATTGGTTCTCAAAAATGACCTTGTTCAGTAGTTAGTCATACTGAGCATTGCTGTAATTTATGCAAAAACGATGTAAGAGAGATTTAGAGACTTACTAGCAAATCCATTGTGCTGTGTTCATAATATACTTATTTAACTAAAGCTTAAAAGTAAATTTGAGGAGTTTTAATTTTTCTTTTGAAACCCTGAGAAACTAAGGTGTTGAGGAAGACAAATATGCTCTTGCAATAAAATTCCAAAAATTACCATAGAAAGACTGTATTGTTACAATTTGAAAGCATTTGATTTCACCAAAAACTCAACATAGTTAAAACATAACTCTGCTTCTTAATGATATAACACATAATGTCTTGCATTAAAAATAATATCCCTAAAAGTCTCCTAAACAAACTTTCTATATTTAATGTAACTATGACAAGAAATTTCCCCTCTGTTTTATGGTTTTCCATAGAAATAAGCTTTGTGATTTTAAGTTTATATTTACCTGTCAAAAAAGAGGAAAAGAGTTAAGCCATTATAATGTGTATACTTTTCTGAAAAAACTGGCCAAAGAATTCATGTTGTAGCAACAAGTACAATAAACAGTATAAAGGGACATTTGGAAGCCCATCTGTAATTATCTAAAACTTCAATTTAAATGTAAACTGAATCCGAGCCATATGTTAAAGAGGATTTAAAAATGTTATAACTATTTCTCATATTCTTATATACCCACATACAAAGATATTTGTGTATGGCCCATTTAATGCTACTTTAATTTTGAAAGTATATAGGGAATATCATGATTATAGACTGTTTTGTGTCCCTCCAAAATTCATATGGTGAAATCTTACCCTGTTCCCAAAGTGATGATATTTGAAAATCTCACTTTGAGAAATACCTTTTAGAGGTAATTATGTTTAGAGGACATAAATGTGGGGCCATCGTGATGAAATTAGTGCCCTTGCCAAACAGAAGTGACACCAGAGCTCCGTCTTGTGAAGACAGTGAGAAGGCAGCTTTCTGCTAGCCATGAAGAGGGCCCTCACCAGGAACCAAATCTGCTGGCACCTTGATCTTGGGCTTCTCAGCCTCTAGAGAACTGAGAAATAAGTGACCCTTGTTTAAACCACCCCTCACAGATTTACTAACTTAGCCAAAAAGTAAACTCAAATTGGTAGCATGAAGATCAAAATTGTTTCTCTGAAAATGATTTTTTGAATATTACAGAATATTTGCCCATGTGAGTAATATAAACTGTTACTAAAAAACATTATTAGGATTGTTCACTACTGAGATGTGGAGGTAATAAATAAATAATTTCAAGTTTTAAGTATTAATAATTTAAAGTTATTTCTTGAGGATACCTGTTCTTTCTTGAAGGCACATGGTAATTACAAAATAAGAACTCTACAGAAAGGTTCTTTGATTCATGTAGGAATCTCACCTTCTTGAATACCACTAATTGATTATTCTTTTGTGTTTCCTTCTCTCTGTGTTCAGTATTCTGTATAATATAAAATGTCTTATGTCATTCTAGGAAATAACTCTAGTCTCATCATGATAAAGAAATCAGAAAAATTCTAATAGAGTGACATTCTATAAATACCTGACCAGTACTTCTCAAAGTGCAAAGGAAACTCACATGCAAGAGGTGCTTAAGAAGAAGGGAGACGAAAAGTAAAGTAGTATGATGGAAGCGGTCTTCAAACTGGGATCCTGGATTAGAAAAACAGCATTAGGGAAAATCTAAGAATGTCACTATAAATTATGGCCTTTATGTAATAATAATACATCAATATTGATTTATTAAATGTAGCAAGCATACCACATAATGTAAGATGTTAATAATGGGGGAAACTGGATGTAGGATATAATGAATTTCACTGTACTTTATTCTGAATTTTTCTGTATATATAAAACTATTCTAAAAATAAAGTATATTAAAATATATATTCATAAACATATTAATAGATGTTACATTATCAAGGATGATGACAAATCCCTACCATTTAATTTAAACAGAAAGCAATGGACATAAATTTATGTTTGTAACATCCATAGCACACAGAAGAAAAATTTAAGTAAATCAATCCAGGTAACTTTTTAAAATTTTATATTTTAAAAGAATTTTAGTGTTACATAAAAGTTACAAAAATAATACAGATTTCCCATATCTTTCAAACAGTTTTTCCTAATATTCACACCCTAAAAACATAAAAAATTAACAAAACTAAGAATTAATGCCTTAACACTAATTCTATCATAGAGTTTATTCTGATTTCCCCAGGTTTTCCTTAAAGTTCTTTTTCTGTTCCAGGATCCCATCTGGGTTCTTACTTTACATTTGATTTTCATGTTTCCTAGACTCCTTCAACCTCCTCCAAGGCAATTCCTCACTCTTTCCTTATGTTTCATGACTGTGGCATTTTTAAGAGTACTTGTTATTTTGTAGAATATACTTAAATATGGTTCAGTCTCCAATTAAGGTTATATACATATTTATATATATAATATTTTTTTGCAAGAATATCATGCACATGGCATAGTCTTTTCAGTGCATCTTATCAGGTAGTTCAAGATATCCATATGTAATACTATTGGTGCTGTTAACCTCAATTGCTTGGTTAAGGTGGTATCTGCCCCATTTCTTCCATTTAAAAGTACTATTTTTTCCTTTGTAATTAATATCTATGTTAGAAGTGATTCTTTGAGATTATCCAAATTATCTTGTTTATCTCAAACATTTACTCACTAATTTTATTATCCATCAGTGGATCTTACATCGGACAATTATCACTGTGGTGTTGTAATGATGATTTCTAATTTTTAAAATTTTTTCTCATTTTTACATTAATTGAAATTCACCTATAAAAAAGAACCTATTTATTGAATTAGTTATTTATATTATTATGGAAGCCTGCATAATTATTTTATTCTGTGTGTTATAATACAGTATTATCCTTATTTATTTTATTGCTTAAATGCTCCAACTCTTTCAGGTTAGTGTCTATGTCCTTTTCATGTGCCTCCATTTTCTTTGAGCATTTCCTTGTGTTCTACTACCACAATATGCTCCAAGCTTATCCTCTATTTCCTTCCCTATGCCAGCTCTATGATCAACTTTCTCTAATGAACCCTGGCTTCTTTTATCAGAGAATGGTGTTTAGAAACCAGTATTTGTGGGCCGGTGTCAGTCATTGCTTACAGGGTACCACCATGTCTACGCATTTTTTGCATACAGAACTTGCAAAAAATGTGTAGATATGTTAAACCAGGAACCATATTTATTTCTATATTTCTATTATATATATATTCAGTGTAATTATGCTATGTACTTATAATATAATTGTTTCATTCCACTTTAGAATCTCCCCACATCCTTTTTGATTTTTGTCAGTTTGTAGATGGTAAAACCTACACTTTGTGAAGTTATCATTCAACGGGTTTTGAGAACTAAAAAAGTCGTATTTTACCACTATAGTTATGAAGTTATGATACAGAGTAATTCTATAACTCATAAATGTCCTCGTGCTGCCTCTCTTTTTTTTTTTTTTTTTGACAGGATCACACAATGTTGCCCAGGTTGGTCTCAAACTCCTGGCCTCAAGCAATCCTCCCTCCCACAGCCTCCCAAAGTGCTGGGATTACTGGTGTGAGACACTGCTCCTGATCCTTGTGTTGCCTCTTATAGGAGATCCATATCCCTATTCCCCTAATCCTAGCAATATTCCTATAGTTTTGCCTTATCTAGACTTCCATGTAAATAAAACCATATAATTGCAATTTTACTTTTGGCTTCTTTCACTTAGGAGCCACACTTAAATGTCATCATTTTTGTTGCATACACACCTGTTTATTTCTTTGTTTTGTTTCTAAGTAGTATTCCATTGTATGGATATACCTTAAATTTGACTCTCTGTAATACATATTGGTTATTTCTACTTTTTGGTAATTATTAATGTATACAGCTGCTATAAACATTTATATAGGAACATAAACTTATATTTCATTTCTCTTGATATATATATAACTAGAAGAAGGATTGCTGGGTCATATGGTAAGCTCATTCTTAATTTTCCAAAATTTTCTTAAATTTCTCAATATTCAAAAAAATACTTAATTGTTCTTCACAACAACTATACCATTTTGCATTCCCACCAGCACTAAGAGTTCCAGTTTTTCCCTACCCTAGTCAGCATTCTGTATTGTCAGTTTTCTTTTCTTACTTATAGTCTGTGTGTAGTGGTGTTTTATTTTGATTATAATTTGCATTCTTTAATGACAATTATGTTGAGTATCTTTTAATATGCTTATTTGCCATCTGTGTATCTCCTTTTGTTAAGATTCTTTAGCTGTTTTGTTCATTTTTTGTTTTATTTTGTCAATTGTTTTACTGTTAAGTTTTGAAAATTTATCTTATATTCTGGATACAAATCTTATGTCAGATATGTGATTTGCAAATATTTTCTTTCTGCCTGTGACCTGTATTTTCACATTCTGAACAGTGGCTTTCATTGAAAAGATTATTAATTTATTTATTTACTTTTGTTGTTGATGGTGATATTTTATTATTATGTGACCAGAAATCACATACACTTCAAAACTGAAATGTGGATATGTCATTTATAAGTACTCAAAATCGGCAGATCATTAGTTTTAATTAACTATTAATGTGTTTATACTTAGCAAATCCTATTTTCATGTTGATTCATTTTATTCATGTAGAAAAGAATGCTCCTATCTGTGATGTGTTATCTATGTTACTAGGCAATTCATTTTATAGTCCTAAAAATTAATTTTTCTGTAAAATGTGGATGATAATAATCTCTTAAAGGTGTTGTAGGTCTTAAAGGCAATAAAGTGAAAGTAATTATAATTATAATCCCTATATAAATGTAAAGTATCATTGTAATTGCTACTATTATATCATTATGTGTGAAATTAACAGCTAGGTAAAATGGTGAAATGTTAATGGGCCTATATTTGACCCTTATTACAGACAAAGCAATCAAAATACTTATACTTCTTAACAGGCAATAACTTACCTGTTTAGAAACTTAATATCTGATTCACATTTCTTCTCACAAGTATTTTTTTTTTTGCTTTGGAATTTCTGAACATGCTATTGAAGTCAGTGTAAATTTTTCACATAGGATAAATACCTAGGCTTGGTGGAAAGTACAGTAAAAGGAGCAGTCAAAATCTGTTATGTGAGTTTTGACATGTATTAGAGAATTGAAAACAAAAGTCATTAAATGTGACAGTTTTCCTCTCAGTCATATATAATTTCATAATACAAAAGAAAATGAGATTTAAAACTATTATTGTTTTTATTAAATCATGGCTTGAAACCTCTGGATACTGCTAAGGAAAGATATATTTTATGAATTTCAAACTGAAAATTTGCTTTAAGACAGGAGTAATTGTAGCTAAACTCTGAACGATCAGGCTTTTTAGTCTGACAAATTGTCCTAAAGCCAGGCAAAAGGGAATTAAAAGAGCCAGCCTCACAACTTGCCAATGGACTCTGCTATTTAAAAAATATATACAGGGTTTCCAAAAAGCTAAATGGGAGAAGTCTATTCATAATAATTATACCTGTAACACCATTTGAGTCTTGATGACTCACAGGTATAGGAAGCTTATTTTGGATCTTGACATTTCTTGATTCTATGCTTTGAAAATGAGCTGCCCTTAAAATATTTCCGGCAATGATGCTCAAAACATTCAAGAAGAAATTTAAGACTCAATGGTAGGCCAAGACCCACAAGAAACTACAAAAGAGAATCTCAAGACTAATGAAACAAACATTTCATGATTTTTAAAAGCACTGCAGTAGCAAAAAATAAGAAATATCATATCTAAAATTACAGCAAGAGAGTCGCAAAGGCAGCCAGTATTTTGAATATCTATTAAATGGAAATGTAATATTAACTCCTTTTTTATGCAGAATCTTCTTTTGATGGTCTAATTTGAAAAGCATTTGCAAAATAGCAAAATGTATATAACATAACAACATTAAGTAAATTTAGTTGTAGTATATCACAAAATATCAGCACTGGAAGAAACTGTGGAAGTGGTGGGAGGATAGCTGAAGACCATTTGAGTTCAACTGGTAATATTCATATTTATGCCTGAATTTGTATAGTTTATCTTGGTTGTTTTTTGTGCAGCAAAATTGAAATCTAAGAAGAATATCACAGATTTCTTTTGGACAATTCTCATAACCACATCAAAATCTTCTTGGTCCCATCTCATACTCTAGTCACTGCTACAGAAAACAATTCCATGCAGAATCTGATCAGCTTCATGCAGGTGTAATTGGATAGTACATAATCTCAGCCTCAGCTACATACTAACTGCTTCCTGACCTGGAGCTTCCCTGAAATTGTGATAGGGATACACATGAAAATTTGCCCAAAACTCACATGTTTAAATCATAAATGTGGTGCAGTCAAAGTCCATGGTGACACCTTTGACCCATGAATATGATAACATATTGACAAATATGTCTTCAATTTGCTCCCTCAGGTGGACCGCTCTGAGATGTCTTACATAAAGCCTCCGACAAGATGCTCACAAGATAAAGCACCAGTTTCCTGTAGCCTTGGTCAAATCCATATAGCATTCTTCTGTTGGCTTTTTCACCCTTTCATTTTATTCCCATTTTATTCCCTATGTTCTGCACTTTAGCTTCCTGAGATAATATTTTTCTCAAAGTTTTCTATTTCTTTTTATGTGTGTGGGCGCCTTATAGAAAGAATTCAGTCTTTCAGATCTTTCAATATGTGTTACCCAAAACATTTGATCATATTATTTATCAGCAAGCACAAAAGATAATCAAATACCTAATTAAAACAATAATTTTATTCATTTTATGATATAAAACTAATATATCATAAAATGACAACCTTAGTTATAAGTTTAGAAGGTGTTAAAGTGCTATATGAATTGCTTATGTTGAATTCTAAACTCTTTCTGTAAGGGGAGATTCATTGTAAAAATGTAATGTATAAAAGTGCATTATTTTCTCTTAAATGAGATTTATATCAGATTGTTATTAAATGGCAATTCCTTAGGGCATTACATGACTAAATTTTCAAAATGTCTTTTTTGACAGATGTTTTCAAAAAATATGTCTGTTGTATGAAGAAATGATTTTTTTCTCCCTTTGATGGCATCATTAGTCCACAGTGAAATTCTCTCTCAAGTGAAGATGTTTCACTTAGAGAGCCATAGGCATATTTTGACATTTATATTATTGTGAAGTGTCATGTATTTTTCCCTTTGCAAAATGCATCCACTCTGAGTAAATAATGCAAAAAATATAATTTAAGAGATAAGCTACTAGGAATTTAAACAGTAAAAGAGAGATATTCTACCTATTCGTGTTAATTTGGAATAATTTCAAGTTTTGGCTTCATTGTTGCAATCAGTCTTCTGGAATTTAAATTCCCATGGAGACAGAGCTACTATGTTTTCATTGATTATAAAGGATTGTCAGCCTACCATAACATTATAGCCAGTAAAATTTTCTTGGTGCAATTGTTTCTATTTAAGTGCCTACCTTGATATATTCAGAGGGAAGAAGGGAGGATGAAGAACAAATTTTTTGCTGTATGTTACACACACACACACACACACACACACACGCTACAGCACATGAAAACTGAAGACAGCAATGGAAAACCAGAGAGGGAAAATGTATTCACTGATAGATTTTCCCTATATAAATAATATTCCAATTGTGGTCAAAAGAAATCTTAGGAGGAAAATAAAATGATATAACCACATGTGCATATTCCTTGAAAAGAAATACACAAAGTAACAGATTCTGTCAAATCAATTCATATTTCAAATCAAAATCTTAAGAAAAACCTCACTGTGAATCTCAATCAGCACACAACACTATTACAAAATATTCAGCATATTTTGGTAGCCATGGACTCAGAGCAAAAGACAAATCATTTTTCCATATGTTTAGGTTACCTATCAAAGAACTAAAAAAACCCTTTTTTTCCTCAACATGCGTTTTTGCCAAAAACAAGGCCATCATAAGCAGTTGTGCTTTGCTATAGCCTGACTATCCTTTTACTGGAAAAATAGTGGCATCTGGAGCTCATAGAACATATCTTTTTCGAATGTATATTGATCACTAATATTTTATATGTACGCATGGGATTATTTGTAATAAAATCATCTATTTTTACATCTTGGCGTATGCTTTTTTGCCAATTCTTGTATATATTATAACATAATTGCCAAAGGAATTGCCTTACTTTATTTTTATGAATTTAAAAGATCTAAGAAAGAAAGCAGAAAACTTTAAAATGAGACTAAAAATACTCTTTACTTATATTTCATTATTCATGTGACACTGTGGTATGTCAAGCAGATCAGAAAGCCAATACAAGAAGAAAACCTGGAAAGTACTCAGTTCTGTCAATTGCACTCAGGTAAAGAAATAATTTATAAATGTACTATAAGAAGGAGAAAATGTCATGAGAACAAAGGTGAAGATTGATTCAAGTATTTCTCTTTCAGAAGTTTGAAAAAATAATTATTTTCTATTGGAAAATAATTTTGTTAAAAATTTTGCTAAAAATCATTTTATGTAACTTTCCCCCATAATTTTCAGTAAGCTAATAAGTATAATTAATATTTTATTTATATATTTTTCTCTGGTTTTGGTTATATGTATGCATATTTTATGTTTATTCTAATGTATGCTCTTCAATAAGCTTACTCTAATTATATATATATATAGCATAAACAGGAGTATAATAATGAATATGTATTTCTATTTTGTAAAATATGACATATTAGATAAATATCCTGTATCATATTCACACTGAAATACCTAAAAATTCTATATAAGATGTGAAAATTTCATTTCAAATGCATGGTCTACCAAGAATATAGGGGTACTGCAAAAGTCAAACCTAGAGTAGAAAACAGGATCTGTTGAAGTAAGCACATTCATGAACTGGCTTTCTACCTAGAGGGTTTCTGCTAAATCCCAGTTGACTCGGAATTTAAATTTGAAAGATGTGTGTGTATGGGAACAAGGGAAGTAAAAGAACAAGAAATAATGTGTAGATCTTTCCTAGAGTCAAGTAACTAACAGAAGACTCTAATAAAAAGATTGAGCCACGAAGGCTAGGAAATAGTTCTAATACATAAGAGGAGAAAGCAATGTATTTTGACAGTCTCAAATTTGGATTTTGGAAAGAGAAAATAAATCTCTCCTAAAGATTTATAATCACAAGACAAACTTCATTTAACCATGGTACCCAATTCCACCAAATCTGTCTTTCTCCCCCAAATCTCTCGAAAATAGTTTTCTTTAAAGTAGACATAGTTTTGTAGTAATCCATATGCCTGGAAGAAGCAAAAGCAAACATTCTCTAAATGTCTCAGGGAGTCTCACAGGTAAAATACAGCAAAAAATACAAATCACAAGGCATGCACAGAACACAGCACTATAACCAAGCAACATCCCAAGACAAAAGCAGACTGGCAGAGATATTAGAATTATCAAGCTAAGCTTATAAAATAAATCTATTTACTTTGTTTAAAAAATAAAAGACTGGCTTAAAGGGAAGAAAAGCACATAGGACTATGAAAATGCCCCAGCAGTTATAGAAAAGAGTGTATAAAACTTTTAAAAATGAAAAATTTCAGAGGTGAAATATAGAAGAATTGAACATAAGGTTAGATATAATTGAAGAGATAATCAGTGACTGAGAAGATAAATATGAAAATTCATTGTAGTATGATAAAGGGAAAGAAAAGATAGGTAAAGAGAGAATAAAGATTAGAGAAAAACAATTCACGTACAATAAGTCAAAGCTCCTGTATGAATTAAAAAAGAATAAAAACTACAAAATGTTCAAAGATAGTAATTAATGCAGTGCAGTATTGGAACAGGAATAAGTGAATAGACCAGACTAGAAAGTTTAGAAACACAATAATGTCTATCTGAAAGCAAAACAAATGATACCTGACATAAGAGATCAATAATGAGATAAAATCCTATCCAATAAGTAGTGAATGATATGAAAAATCAAATATCAATACCAAATAGCTTAATTACACAAATGTAAAAGGAAAATCTATACAACTTTTAAAATATATTCCAAATATGTACAATATATACTATATACTATGTATATAAACAAATCTATATCAGTATTGATATTAGTATAGATATCTCTATACTATTAAATTAGGGAAGGACACAAACCAATAGAAAATATATTAATCAATTCTGTGCCTCTAAATTAAGAACATCTATTCATTCAAGACATTGTCGAGTCCAAATATAAGCCACAAACTGGGAAAAAGAAATTTGCCACACATATCTGACAAAGGATTAATATCCATATATGCATATGTGTGTGCATGCGTATATAAATATATATATATTTTTTTTTTCATTCTTACAACATTTCAGAATGAAGATGAATAGTCCAATGGGAAATGGATAAGCTTTTCCAGAAGTGCTTGAATGCTTCAAGAGAGGAAATACAAATAGCCAAAAATTATAAGAAAGTTGTATTACTTAATTTATAATCACAAGTGAAAACAAAACCACGATAAATTTCCATTTTAAACTTAATAGATTAGTGAAAATAAACACATAAAAAAGCCTAGGTATTTCAATGGTTGGTAAGCACGTACAAGGAAAGGCTATTGTAAAATAATTTGACAATATCTTATTTCTAGATACAGAGTTCTTAGAACATATAATGTGGGATGGAGAGGGTCTTAATTTGTATACGAGAAGTATTTATGAGAATTTTTATGGAGTTAAACTTGTAGCAGCAAAAGCCTGCAAATCAGAAAAAATATCTACCCAAATAAAAAGTACACATACACCCACACACTCCATATCTGTTATGATATATTTATGAAGTAGAATGAAATAGAATGGATTAACTTTAGCTGCATTATCATGAATCTCAAAATACTAGAAAGGGAAAAATAAGAGAAGAAAACACATAGTATTATATTATTCAATCTGTATAAATTTTGAAAACAAGGAAATATATGTACTATAGTCTAATGTAACAAACTCACATGACAAAATTAGATTTTCGCCACAAGAAAAAAAAATCGGGGAAATAATAACCTCTGGCAAAAGAATGCATGTAATAAAATGATTATGTGCTCTCTACAGACAGGTAATGGCTACAAGAAAATCTGAATTATTGATATACTTTATATCCTCCACATGTATTAGTAAAATTATTTTCAATATTTAATGAAAATCAAAATATATTATATATAATTGTATTAAATATATTTAAAACATACAATAAAAATAAATTATATAACAACATAAAATATATTCTATGAAGACAACTGCCGAAATTTCTATTAATGTCAATACTAAAATTTACTGCAAATCCTCTGATGGAGCAATATCCTTTTATCCTATCAACACTGTGCATTTTATAATAGAAAAATATTCTCTTTCTATGTTGTGGCTAATTTTATATATACATGTATTTAATTTCACAAATATATAAAATATTAGTATATTTATTTATCATAAATATATGTTTGCTATTATGAGTCTCACTATTATTCCCCAATTTTTTACATTTCCCTTTTTGTTCTATAATTCATTTTTTATTCCTGTACCAAAATTTTGCCATTCTTATTTGCCTTATAAAGTTCAGAAATTCTTTCTTGCACAAGTTGGAAATAAACTAAAAACAAATTAACACATAAATATTTATGAAACAATTTCATAGGACACATAGATGCTACATTCACATAGTTTCAAGTTAATATAATAAATCTCACAAAAATCATATATAATGTGTATTCATCAATATGTAGAGGAAATAGTAGACATCACATTATATGCTGAAGATATTCACACAAATCTTTGTAATTTATATAAAAATATAAGAAGACAACAGAAGAAAACTTATCTTAAATTGACATTTTTCTCTCCTAATAAAGTTCACATATTCTTGATGTCAACTTGGTAAAATGATTGTTATTTTCTATAATGTTTATTGTAGTAACACTATGAACAGCATTCTGAGGAAAGCAAAAAAAAAACCGATCGAAATTCTGAACCCAAAAACTGGAAGATGTGAAATAGGTAGAAACTATTTTGAATGGTAGAGTAGTAACTTCTATGAAACACGGTATTTTATAGTCTATCAACAATAAAGGAAAGCATTAATTTTATGCAGGAACAAAAAATGACTCAATCACATACCATTTTTTAGTAACATTGTAGGTCTAATAACTTAGCTAATTAATTTCTGTTGTTTTTCCTTTGTTTTGTTTGATTAATCTCTGTTTTTCCTTTGCTTGCTTGCATATATTATTTTAAAAATTCTGATCTTATGTTTGATGGTACTTTATTTGTGGATATTTTGTGAGGCACTGTTTAAAGAAGTTGTCTTCTTATGAGTAGTTTTATTAATTTTTACCAGGTGGCTAACAAAATCCTAGGACTATTTTAAAATATATTTTTTGTCTTGAAACTTAGGACTGTTATTATTTCCTATATTTTCTGCTAAGTATATCACAGCAACTGCTCAATGTAGAAAAGTGGTGAATGCTCACATTATTGAATAATGGCCTTTCTGTTAGAATTATTCTTCCCAATATTTTAAAGATATGATATGAAGATTTAAAAAATAGGGTATATATATTCTTTGGACTGCTAAACCTTAGAAATAAATGGGAAAATTAATGGTATGTAGTTTGTACATTACTGGTTATTTTGGATTTTTTTATATGTAATGTATGATGGATCAAGAGAGAGACTGATTATAGTCAATGTGGTCACCCAATTTATGTTCCAGATAAGTTGATTAATATTGATAACATAAACAACATACTTAAAAATAAATTGAATTGTATTAATACTTCTGCTTGGAGTTTAAACAAGGGATGTATAAGTATATAACGAAACAATAAGTTCACAGCATTAATTTAAGATCTCATTAGATATATCTTTTATAAACTCCCCATTCTCATAGTGAAAACCATTACTAACTTATAGTTAATGATGCTAAATTTAAAGATATATTTCCATAAGGCAGTTGATCAAAATATTTTACTTTTTTATAGAGTTTGGCAATTCATGAGCCAAGCAAAAGCCTGTTTGAAGAAAGGATCATTTTACCTCTAGGTTTATGGTAAAATCCTGTATATGCTCAAACAAATTCAATATAGACATCCACATTGATTTATAGCTTTAATGAAAATATTTTTTTTAGCATGTTATATAAATAAGTGAAACTAAGGAGTGTTAACCAAGGAATTGTTTACTACATTTTAACTTGCATTCTATAGAAGAAAACAGACTTTTAAATTTATAAATATGTTGCAGCAAATGCTAGTCTTATAATTCTTTAAAGTTTTCAACACAGAATGCAAATTACTGCAGATTTTTTTCCCTGTAATTACAGAGCTGGAACCACACAGACTTTTCATCTATATTCCTAAGGCTTGACATTCAATTAAACTAGAAATGTGTTTTATACCAAATATAATTTCTATTAACTTTTAGGCCCATGTGTATTTTGCTAAATAGTTAAATCCATCTAACTTTCAGGTTCATTTACAGTTGGCTAATTAAAAAGTTGCTTAGCAAAGTTTTTTTTGACACTGAGGAGACTTGGAGGCCTTTTAAAATAATAATTTATAAATCATATCTTCCTCCTATAAACAAACTCAACTTGTGTGTATGTGTCTAAGTAAAAGTAAAAGGAAATTCACCTGAATATGAATGTACTTTATGCCAACTATTTAAAATTATATTTTAATTTAGGGTGAAATGCATTTGGTCCCCAATTTTTTCTCACAAAATAAAAATTCTGCAGTATAACATGTTTCATTTATGGGCACATCATAAAATTCATTTAGACTCTAAGAAAAAATTGAGAAACAAATGCAAGTTATGTTATACAACATAGAGGCACAGACAAATAGGACTAAGTGAGGCAAAATCTAAAAAGAAAAGATTCTTCACATTTTGTAAAAGACTGAAGTTTTTTTAATTATAGAGGAGTCTAATTTCTTCAACTGATCTAAACAAACAAATAAATAATAAAAAACAAAATTCAAATAATTTTCTAGAGAAATATTTTTCCAAGAAATAAGCTCTCATGTCTATATTTAGATGACATTTTGCATACTTGCATAAAAAACAAATATGCTGCATTAAAAGCATTTTGTTTTATATATATACACATCCATTTACAGAGGTTTTGAAACTAAATTCCCTATAAATTAAGAATTTTGTACAATAATATTATTTTTATATATGTAGGGATTTGTTGACTATAGCTCTTTTTCTGCAGCAAAAGATATGTTAGAACACTACAGAAAGTAAAATAACATAAATATAAAATGACAGAATTTCTCTACTTCTCTCTTATTTATCTTGTTTTTCACCATCTTCTCTATACTTACACAGATGTTCACAAGTGCCCACACTTAAATACACAGAAAATATTCCAGAAGTATATACCATATTCTGTAGACTGCACATCTGAGGAATAAAGTACACTCTAATTAATTCCATATTCTTTTAATATTTATAAAATGCATGTATACATTTTATTGCTTGCTTATATTTGTTTATACTAATCACTTAGATGTTCACTGGTTATGGATTAAAAATAAATAATTAAGTAATCTTTTTATTTCTAAGTGAGGTATGTTATGGTATTATCCATAGTAATGACCCTTATGGCTTTATTAGGGAACCTAGTAAAGCTTTCTCTTTTTTTAATAGGCTTTAAAAGAAAACTTTACTGCAATACTAATATTGAAAAATAACAGTAATCTAAAATGCAAATTAATCACACTTCCATCATCTAATAAAATCAGTGTATTATTTTCCATTTAAGCTTATATTTTTTCATTTGTATATTTTTATACATACATATTTGTATCATACAGTTGTAGAAGTATTACATGGATCATTTATTATTCTACATTTCATGTTCAGGGGGTTTATGGTGGTTCTAGTTAACTAGCTTCCTCCCACCAAAGGCAACTTCTTCCCATAGTTCCAATTCTGGTCAAAGATGAGTCTGACACACCGCTGATGCTCTAGCAGTTTATTCTGGCAGCACTATTGTAAGACAGATACTGGAAGCAGGCTAGTGGTGTAGGCCAGATACAGTCAGGAGCTCAGAAAGCTGCCTGATCAAGAGAGTTTCCATCTGGAGTCATAATAGTTGTGTATATTTATAGGGTACATATACAGTTTTGATACAAGCATGCAATGTTTATTAATAAAATCAGGGTAACTGGGGTATCCATTACCTCATGGATTTATCATTTCTTTGTGTTAGGAAGACTCTAATTCCACTCTTTTAGTTATTTGAAAGTATACCATAACTTATTGTTGACTTTAGTCACTTCGTTGTAGTATATGATCTTGATATGACGTGATAAAAATGGCAGTGTGATCATCCTCCCCAAAATCCACAAGCCAATTTAATCATTAAAATTAGAGAAATTCTAAATAGAAAGGTATCACACAAAATCCCTGACCAGTACTCCTCAAAATTTACAAGGTCATCAGAAACAAATTCTGAGAAACTCTCATAGCCAACATGAGCCTACAAAGACATAAAAACTAATTATAAGTGCTCCTTCTTCTTTGCTTTGGGAAACTCAGGTAACCCTCAGCCTTTGTCAC
>VBSM01003169.1:6347072-6367465 GCA_008086735.1 Cheirogaleus medius | reverse complement strand
AAAAAAAAAAAAACTAATTATAATGCGATATCACAAGTTGGATCCTGAGGGGGAATAAAAGGGTATTAAGTACAAAACTAAGAAAATCTGAATATACTATAGATGTTAGTAATAATGTGTAAATATTGGTTCATTAATAATAGCAAATATACTATAATAATATAAGATGTTAATAATAGGGGAACTGGGTGTGGGATGTATAGGGACTCTCAGTGTTATCAAAGTTTTTCTCCAAATATAAAATATAAAAGTTGTCTATACAGGCTAAATTATATTACTCTTCACCTAAATTTATGTGTTGAAGTTCCTGACCCCAATACATCAGAATGTGACCATATTTGGAGATAAGGTCTGCAAAGAGGTAATCAAATTAAAATGAGGTCATTATGAGGGCCCTAATTAATATGAGGGCCCTTATAATATCCTTATAAGAAGAGGCCATTTGGACACAGAAACAGAGATAGACCATGTGAACAAACAAGGAGAAAAGCTACCTCTAGATGTCAGGAAGAGAGGCCTCTGAAACTAACCCTGCACACACCATGATCTCAAGATTTCTAGCCTCTGGATCTGTGGGAAAGTAAATTTCTGTTGTTTATGCCACCCAGTCTGTATGTAGTATTTTGTTGTGGCAGCTTTAGCAAGCCAATACAGTTGTTTAAAAAATATGAAATGTAAAACTACATCTGTTCAAGTAAAATTTCATCTCACGCCATTTTTGTTTAGTTCCAACAATTGCTGGTGTTCTGTGCTCATGTGGTTGTCTTTGCTGGGATGATACACATGGTTTACTGGTACCTTCTTTTTGTTGCTGTGGTTTTTCTTTTTTTAAGTGTGCTGTCTGTGTAATTCAGATCCAATTATTTGTTTATGATTTCAATTCCTGCTCAAATGTGTGTGTCTGTGTGTACACTTTGGATATTCAATATTTGCTGTGTATCAAACACACACACCTCTTACTCAAAGATGCCTTCTCTGACCTCCCCCAAAAATCTCTATGCCTTTTTTCTAAGTATATTTATTTTTTCATAGCATTTACAACCATATAATATGATAACTATGTTGAACTATATTAGAATGAAAGCTCTATGAGATACAAAGGAGTTTATTAGTTTTGCTCACTACTTTTCTCCAATACCCATATTAGTGCCTAGGGGGCATAGTGGGCACTCAATGAGGTGCTCTGTATTTGAATACAAATTTATGTTTATATTGGTATCTAAAATATATTTACAAAATGATACTCACCTGCAAAAATATCTGCTAATGCTTAAATATAGTGGTTGAATATAAATGTAAGTGCTAAAAGTTTATATTGCTTTTATTAAAGCAATTGTATTTTAAAAAGTTAACTGATTTTGTTTAAACTTAATATCTCTATGATATTAAGTTTTATCTTTAATAATATGTTTAAATTTTTGAGAACAAAACCCTGCACCTGGTTTCTAAACAAATGGTTTAAGAATTGCTATAGTTTGAATATTTGACCTTCCAAACCTCTTGTTGAAATTTAATCCCCAATGCTGGAGGTGGGTCCTAGCGGGAGGTATATGAGTCATGGGGGCAGACCCCTTATGAATAATGTTCTTCCTGGGTGGGGGTGAGTTCCCATTCTGTTAGTTCTCATGAAAGCCAGTCGCTTAAAAAAGTCTGGCAACTCCCCCTTTATTCTCTTGCTTCCTCTTTCACCATGTGACCTCTGCACAGGCTGGTTCCACTTCATATTCTGCCATGAGTAGAATCCTGAAGCTCTCACCAGTAGATGTTGGTGCCATGCTTCTTGTACAGGCTGCAGAACTGTAAGCCAAATACACCTCTTTTTAAAATAAATTACCCAGCTTATTTCTTTACTGCAATACTAAAGGACTGAGACAGAGTATTTTGTTTGAGAAAGTACAAGAATATACATACATTCTTTCCTCCTTCTTTCTATTTAAACAGTTATCTTTAATTCTGAGGCTGGTTTCAGAGAATTGAGATTTTTTAAATACATATCTATATGAGTTAATGCCCCCCATTTTTCTATCATCATTGGCATATCTGCCATTAAATAAGTAGACCAAAAGAAGCTGGTTTATGTTTGTGTTTATCATAATCACTCTGTGCTATTCGTTTGGAAATTTATGTAAAAGGAAAGTTACTTTTAATTATACAAAGTGAGGCAACACAAGATCTGGAAAATGGGCTACACATCTACTCACCATCAAATTGGTACTGACTGAGTTAAACTATGATTTTCAAATAGTTGTACACCAAGGATTGGGGTGGGGGAGACCCACATCTTAGGGATGTGACATACATTGTTGGGGGGAAGGGTCTACCTCTAACTCTCCGTAGGGAGAGGCAAAGATATACAATGTAACTAAAAGGTAAAAAAAACCCAAAAAACCAACCAAACAAACAAAAAAAAAATGTTATCAGGTGGTGGACTGGTGGGAGGGGGGAGGAGGGAAAAGGTGTATATGGACATAATGGGTGAGGTGTGCACCACCTGAGGGTTGGACACGCTTGAAGCTCTGGCACGGCGGGGTGGAGGAGGGGTGGCAGGGGCAATATATGTATCCTCGACAATACTTGTACCCCCATAATAAAAAAATACAAAAAAATAAATAATTACAGTGTCAATTATAAATTACAAAAGAATATTTACTTTGAAAAGAGAAATAGTAGGGAATAGAGAGAATGTGAAACTTTTAAATATATTCTTTAAAAGATGAATAGATTGCTTCCACACAGTGAGTTGGAGGAAGATAAGGGTAATCCTTCATTTAAAAAAATGTTTTCTTTCTTTTCTCCTCTAGTCCTTTTATTTTCATTTATCATCAAATCATTGAGCCTCCTACAACATAGATTTGAAATATAAATAAAGTGGAATATTTTTCTCAAAGAGCTTCTAACTATGAATATTTTTGAAATAAAATGTAATCTCAGAGAGCTTAATATTAATGGATAAAATAGAAAAGTAGACATATAATTGAAATATACTATCATAGAGATGTGAAATAATCTATACAGATGCTCCTCAACTTATAATGGAATTACATCCCAATAAACCCATCATAAGTTGTAAATAATGTAGACTGAAAGTTGATTTGACTTATGATATTTTCAATTTGCAATGAGTTTATGTAAATGTATCCCCACCGTAAGTCAAGAAGTATACGGAATGTGTATCACTTCTGTACCATAGCAGTGTTGAAAAATCGTAAATCAAACCATTGTAAGTCAGGGACCATCTGCAGTATGATAAAGGAGGAAGCACCAGATGACAATTACGTGTCGAAGAACGAGTTGATTTATTTTCAATGTACGGATAGAAAGAAAAATGTAGTAGCACTGACAGCATATACAAATATACAGAAATACAGCAGAGTATGTTAAATTCTGAGTATTCAGAGTAATTCATTACACCTGGTTCATAAATTACATGTGAAATGATGTGCCTGTGCCAGAGAGATAAGAAGGCAAGTCATTGGGAGCCTGATGTACCATGCTAAGAAATATGAGAAAATTATCTTTATGTTGAATGCCATGGTGAGAAGTTGGTGAGTGGTGGTAAAGGAGGTCCAATCCTTTTATTAAATGAAAATACAATGAGAAGTACTCAAATTGATGCAGTTCTAAGAATATCATATACATTTTCTTCAATCAAACTATGGTATATAAACTTCTCTAATATTTAAAATGTCAAATGACTTTCATGTATTTTGATTATGTTCCTCATGAAAAAAATTCATATAGAGGTTTCACTTCCAACATGTCCTAGATATTTAAATTCCTCACATTTCAAGACTCCGTTTAATCTAATTTTATCTAGTATAGAATTTCATATATAATAAGCAAGCATATCAATTTAAGTGTAAATGTATGAAGGTCTTACATTAGGTTTTCTTTTAGCTACAAACTTTCGAATATCTATGTACAAGCATTCCATTTGTTTGTTTGTTTTGTTTGTTTGTTTCTAGAGACAGGGCCTTGCTATGTGGCCCAGGTTAGAGATATGATCATAGCTCATTGTAGCCTCTCACTCCTGGGTTCATGCAATCCTCCTGCCTCAGCCTCCCTAGTAGCTGGAACAATAGGTGTGTGCCACCACATCCAGCTGTTACATTTTTTTAAAAAAATAAACAAAACAAAGCTATAGGGAGAAAATGTAAATTTAAATAATTTTTCTGTTTCCAAGTGAAGTCAAGAAACTTAACATATAATTTAAAAAATGAAATAAAATCAAAGATAGTGAGGTAATTATAACAGCAGTAGATATAGTCGACTTCCTATAACAAATATAGTTTACAATTTTAAGTGCACAGACACTTATAAGTTCTTTATAAACAAATATTACTATATTCAGTCTTCCTTAATAAAAATTGATATTCCCACAGTTTTACATAAAATTAACAGTCCTTGGTGTTATGAAACACAGTCTACCAGTATCATAGAATTTTTGTTTATCCTTCTCATTAAAAACATGTAAATACAGTCTTATGATGAGAGATACAAAGTAAGCCTGTGTTGATTTTTAATTTTATAGTAATTGCTGTGTAAGTAATAGCAAATCTTTTTCAGTGTTATCTAAATGATTCTAAAGAATAGTTGAGTGTTTTATTTTTCAACCTATACCTTTATCCTCTAATTCCTTTCGAAGTTGCTCAATAAATGAAAAACTGAGGTACATATGTTTTATTCCACATTATGGAAAAGAGAATTATCTGTACAATTTAACAGATGTAAAACCTGAGGATGAGAAAGACTAAATTTAATTGTACAAAATCACATTAGATAATCAGCTGAGTGTAGATTTACACACAGTTCTATTTTCTCATTCTTAATAGTGATAAGAGCAATAACTATTTGACGTTATCCATTTCTTTACATATATTTTAATATAAAGGAATCAAAAGAGTAATAAAAGAATCAATATCAGAAATTCTTTAAAATTTCTTAAATTTACATTATTTTTAATTTAAGCCTTCTACAATAAAATAACAGTTGGAATATTTGGTTTCAATTTAAATAAATACTGTACAATTTCTAACCCCAATTTAGAAAGGTTACATTTTTTATTTCACATTTTGAAATAACAGTTTTTTCTACACACACTAGATTTAGTAACCAAGACGAGGACTAATGAACTGGTAAGGTTAAGCACAGAAAATTTCTGTTTAAAACCTCAGATCACAGAGGAAAAGAGAGCTTAAGATTTCATTCTACACCTCCACTTTCCTTCCAAGCATAGAACGATTTTAATGTAGCTCAGTTTGACAGACAGTCCCTTCTAGCAAGCAGGTGTTTCAAGGTCAAAACTAAGAACTGTTGGCAGAGATGTGAAGGGAAGTACACAGAGCAAAAGCCAACATGTATTTGGCCTCCATCCCTCAGTTTCACCAGCACTAATTTCATTCACTGATAATTTTTTAAAGGTAAAATTATTACTGCCTCTGTAAATCTTTATAAATGATTTAAGTAAGTTTATTTCCTCTCCTTTTTCATTTTATACTTTAGCATTGCAAATGGGGATTTCTCCTAAGTGAACAGTCTTTCAAAGCATATCAATCACTGACTCAACTTACTAACATTTAAAAAATCCATTTATGACATATTCTTGGAAGGTTTTCTGGTCTCCAGTTAAAAGCAATCCTCCTACTTAGAAATGGCTTTTAAACTGTAACTCTACCTAGATATGTAACATTTATATCATTTTTTCTTTTTTTTTTCTTTTTCAGCTAGCAGCATTTGTTAAAACTAAATCAACCTGTTAAAATATCCAAATAAGGCTCACAAATGAGAGTGGTGACTTGTGATAGCCATGGTTATATATTTTGTATCCAGATGATTTTAAGAAAAAGAAATGGTAAATGTTTTCCCTAATTTCATACAAATTTCAAGGCAAAGAAATTTCCCATACATTTTTTCATGGTGTTGAATTAGAGGAGTTGAGGTATAGGGAAACAGAAAACTAACATTTATCAATTTTTGTCTGAGGTAAGTCTTAGCTATAGATGTACTTCTAAATGGTTACTATATAACAAATCAAAATTTTTCCAAGTTTAGAAATACTAAAACATCTTTTTTTAAAAATTAATAGATTACATGCAGACTTTGTCATTTGCTAATGCTATTAAAGGGGATAAATAAAGCAATTTCCTTTTGGAAACAAAAAATTAAAGAAAATATTATAACTTGAGGCTGTATGTATTGGTTGTGGTTATAAGGGTTATATTTAATTTCTGATATTCTGAGATTTCCCCAGGTACCTTAAAATATATTTCTAATCCATTTCCATTGTGGTTGGATAACATATTTTGTATGATGTAAGTTATTTTTAATTTCTTGAGACATGTTTCTTAGTTCAGTACACACTTGTCTTAATGAATGTTCCATGTGCATTGGAAAAGAATATTTGTTCTGCAGTTGTTGTGAGGGTCAAGTAGATTAGTGTCAATCAGGATTAGCGGTTGAGAGCCTTCTATTATACATTCTTATGGATGTTTCCATCTATTTGGTTTATCCATTTTTTGGAGAATAGTGCTAAAATCTATAAATTGAGATATATACATATATATTTACACATACACACACATACACACATATATAGCATATACGCACATATAGAGAGAGGAAGAAAAAGAGAATGTGATGGGTGAGGGGGAAGGGAGAGAGGAAGATTTGATAAAAATGTAACATATACAAAGAGATTGATTTGAATTTTTTCTTTGTGTCTGAAGTTATAAAATATATTAAAAATGAGCCGCTACTTTTTATTATCTAAAACTACATGATCATAAAAATTGCTTTTCTTAAAAATTAAAAAAGTTGACCAAAAATCTCAATCTGAGCATGTGATTAAATATAAAGTTTGGCAAATAATTGAGTTGTTTATGTTTTCTTAATATCTTGTCAATTTAACTTTGCTACTACTTTGTTAATTATCATAAAAATTAGTATTTCCTAATTCTTACATTTTACTGTATGTGCACACTGGTATTTTATTTTATACTGTAATTAACATATTTTATATGTGATTTAAATAAATTTTCTCATTCTTAATTTGAATATTCTTAGTTCTTTTCATTACTTTATAAATATTTATCTATGTTTTGAAGCCTGACTCTGATTTCTACATTAATTTTACTGGAATTAATTATGACTTTTTTTGTTTATTTATTGCCTCCCTCCAACTTTTATTTTTCCTAAGTTCAATTCCAAAACCTGTGGTCAAGTCATTCATTCTATTGGTTTTCTGATATAATAAAATTAAAACAGAGCCGTTCTCATTTTTGCATACCAAAAATCATTTAGCAAAACATTAAGCCAATAAGCAAAGTTACAACATACTTGGAAAGCTATTATTTTAACAATAATTCTTAATCTAATAGTTAAAAAATGATATATAAAATTAATGTACTTTTATTTCTAATAATGCATGCATATTTCATTTACAGGTATATGTTTTTTAGTCAACAGATCAGGTAGAATATTATAGTCTACATTAACAGAATGTAACTATTAACTTGGCAATGATTCCTACTTGTGGTTATGAATCTGGTCTCCATCATACTTATCCTACTGTGCTGTCTCTGACAGCCAGTAATACACGGTAGATTTAGCAGCCTGTTTTAAACCTCTGGAATGTGTTTTTCCAAGCATAAGTATCAGCATCTATGTCTACCTCCCCAGTAAATTCTTGGAAGTCTTTTGATTAATTGCTTGGCTCACAGGTTTGATTAGTGGAATATCGGCCACTGAGACTTCTTTACTTTCTTAAATAGAGTTTATTTTTTATTCACTCTGATTGACAAATAATCTACCTTTCTGCCTGATGTTTTCTTAAGATCTCTATGTACTTCAAAAACCCTCAGCAGTACGAAAAACTGGTATTTATTTGAGACCATGGCTAGTATGACTATGTCTTGAATGGCTTTTAGTTTAGTATTTAAATAAAATAAACAAGGAGCATCATTATTGTCAAGGAAATTCAGATGGATTCTGAATTGAAATGTGAAATAGATTTCTCTACTTACCAAAAATTAACTTTAAACTTGGTTAAGTGTTGTGTGTATGTGTATACATACTTCACAAATTATATATGTTTACATATACGTATGACATATACACTGTATTATATATAGTGCATATGCATCTAAAATATACATTGCATACACACTTCATAAATAAGTTCACAAAAACATTTCAAAAAAACATAAAGAGAATATTAATATTTTATGTATCTATATATAATCATGGTTTAACTTTTACTAGATGTGTGGCCCTGGGTGTTAACTCCCTTATAACACTAAAATGGAAATAACTCTGATAGATTGCTTATATAACCATTATGTGGCATACATTCATATTTTATATATGTATATTAGAATAATATTTTTTTACATTTTCTTTTAAAAAATTCCTGTCATTATAAAATTATACTGGGAGTACATTAGGACAATTTCAAGGTACATGGAGTTTGTTTCCCCTGTATATTTATTCTATTTTTTATAGTTTCTTTTCCTTTCTTTTTTTTTGTATATACTAAGGTATTTTGTAGAAACTTTCAATTTATTTGCTGTAGTAGTAATTGGCCAATACCATATTTTGAAAACTCATATTGTTTAATACAAATCTTAGACATTGTGAGGATAAGTACATGATAATTTCTCCTTATATATATTTATATATATGTATGTGTGTATTCACATTTATATTACATTTTCCCTAGATAGACGTTACCATTGTTTTTTTCACATATTTTACATATAAGCCATAGGATTTTTACTGTGCTAAATACAAAAAAATAATATATTGAGGTTGTTAATTCAAGAATAAATCATTAAATTTAATTTAGCAATTCATAATTTGGTGCTAAGACCAGAAAAGGCAAATATATCATTGAAAGAGAACAGAAACTAAAAAGATTCTATAAAAGAACAGCCTATTTTAAAGTTGTATTTTATCAAATAAATGAACAATCAGAATATTTAAAAATCCTCATGTTTCCATTATGTGATCTTTTATTTATTTAGATGATTTAAGCAATTTTACACTGCTTGTTTTAGTTTGTTTAAATAGGCTTTCAACATTTATTTGTGTGCTATGTATTTCTTTAAATTTCATTTTGCTTTTTTTTTTGGTGTTTGTTACACATTAAGGGGAAAATACCTAATACCTTCTTACCAGATGAAAGACTACATGACGTCCTAGAAAATAATTTGAAATCAAACCCTATATTTCATTCATCATTGACCCCTGTAACAGCAGTGTCCCACAGAAGTTTCCATGATAAAGGTAGGGTTCCCTATCTGCCCTATCCAATACAGTAGTCCTTAGCCATATTTCATGACTATTGAACACTTGTAATATGGCTAATATGACTGAGGGACTAAGTTTCAATTGTTTTAATTTTAATTAATTTAAATTTTAATAGCCACTTGTAGACTGTTCTATCCTGAAAATATCTATCCATGGGTTCATGCAGCATTACCTTAACATTACTTTTCCTTATCGTTCTGGTATTTTGTATACCTTATTATCTCTAATTTGATATCAGAAAAATTAATAACTATAATCTAGGTACTATAATAATCAGTTATAATTATCTATTGTTGCATACAGCAGTTAAAAATATGACAGATTTATATATAGTGATATATAAACATTGGTGATATAGAACAATGGTCTCAATAGAGTGTTAAGAAAGAAGAAAAAATTATCCAATGGCTATAAATATTATGATTTCATTTCTGTAAATAAAAAACATTTACATGCATACATGTTTGTATTTCTATTTTTCTATGTGGCTTTCTATATATTGAAAAATAAAATTATAAAAAGGGAACCTGCTGGCTATGTTTGTTGATGAAAAGTTTGGAATAGAAGATATCAGGGGACATATTGTAAATGTCCTCCATGATCTCTGTCTCCTGGTATCCATACCCTTATATAATCCCCTCACCTTAAGTGTGGGTGGGACTTTGACTTGTTTCTAACCAATAGAATATGACAAAGAGAATGAAACATATGTGATTATGTGCTTACCTCACTCTGTATAATACCATGTAAAGGGCCATGTCTGATTTGTTAATAGTTATAGCACCGGAACATACCACACTGATGCACATATAGTATAATAGGTTCTCTATCTATTGAAAGAGTGAATAAATAACAAATTATTTTTGACTGAATAAATATCAGTGAAAAGTTTTGAGCTTTTAGTCTTATGAAAAGACCCTTTCCATTATTGGCTTTAAAAAAGCAAGTCACCATGTTGTGAGCTTCCCACTATATGTCAAAAACTGAAGCCACCACCTAGCGACCATATCCAGCAAAGTAACTGGGGCAGGCATTCTGGTAGCCTACAAGAAACTTAAAGTTATTAAAAACCACGTGCTCTTGTGAGTAGATAATAAAATGGAAAAAGAATAGATGAGTCTAAAAATGCAGGCCATGGTCAGGTCATGAAATCAAGTCTAAAAATTTTTGAATTAATCATACTGTTAATAGGTAAAAATGGAAGGCTGTTAATTGAGAATATTTTTTAGGAAGATTCATGATGAATACCAAGCAAGAGGGAAATCAACCATCTCCTGCAAAAATACCAGTGAGGAGGTGGCTAGGAATTAAATATGGAGACTGAATATAAAGAGGAAAAAAGCAAGGATGATACAAACCGAGATTGTACTATTATATAACAGAATTAGCATTCAAAAACTACGTTAGGGCCAAGATTAGTGTAACATGCTGACACAGCCCTTGTCCAGGTGTACCAGAATACTTAGAGAATCTGCTGGTATAGATTCACCCATTAGTGCCCAGATCAGAAACATGTAATATCTGGGTCCTGGAATGTATGAATTGGCAATTATCTGTCCTCACATCCATCAGAGAGTTGGCACTTGCTATTATGTATTATAAGCCCTTTCTCTGTTCATCTAGGACTACTTACTACAAAGTTCTGGAGAAGGGAAAGTTCTCATAGCAGCCTGTCATCAGGAAAAAGAGCTGAAGAAAATAGCTGAGGAGAAGAACAAGGAGATGTATGTGGGGACATGTGGGGGAAGGGGCTGTGTCCTGGCTGGTTGAAGCCACATGGAATGAAGTTCATTAAATCATAAAAAAATGCTTTCAAAAAAACATTAATGTAGAAAAAGATTATTATTTAAAATATCACAAAATATTGAAGTTCCAATCTATTAAAGACAATGCAGATCTTTAAGCAAAAATGACAAAATTTTATTCAATGACATAAAAGATAGAAATAAATGAAAAAATAACCATGTCTATATATATTAAGGCTCAATATCATAAACGTGACAATATTAATAAAACATAATCTATTAATAGACACTCAATTTAATTCCAAAAATCTTAACAGGGTTTGTACAGGAACTCGTCAAGAATAACTAGAATGAAAATAACCAAGATAATTTTAAAATAAAAAGGTAGAGGAATGAATTATATCAGTACCAGGATATATTATGTAGTTATACTTATTTTAATAAAGTATATTTACATTGGGTTAGATAAGTGGACCGATGAGACATAATAGAGAGCCCAGAATCAGATTCACACAATTATGGCAAGTTAACATATGATAGATTGTTGGAATTCAGCTGAAAAATAATAGACTAAACACAGTTGGTGCTGGGAATAATTTCTACATAAAAATAAGTGGATCTCAATATTGCTGAAAGTAAACTCCAGGAGTATTAGATGACTAAATGTAAAAATAAAAATGCTAACTATTTAAAAGAATATGTAGAGAAATATCTTTATGCCTTTGTAGTAAGAAAGAATTTCTAGACATATTGAAGGGAGATCACAAAAGAAATAGGCTGATACATTTAAATATGCCAAAATGAAAATGTTCTGTGCATCATAATGCAATAGACAAGAAGATATTTTATCATATATAACCAAAAAAGTATTAGTGTTGAGGATTTGTGCTAATAAATGTAAACAATTTTGAAAATCATATGGCACGCTATATAAATGTTAACTACAATTGTTGTGATGATGATGGATATAAAAGGAGCTTTTTAAAAACCATAAGAAATATAAACTAAGAAACATCAGCTTTATATAAAAGTGGGCAAAAAATATGAATAGCAATTTAATGAAAGAAAAACAAAATATCCAATAAGTATGTTTTGATATCATGAGTAATCAAGGAAATACAGAGGAAATGTAATTCACTTCCATTAGACTGGCAAAAATTAAAATCAATTTTAGTGAAAAATATTAGAAATATTGAGGGGCAATGGAAATTGCATTAATTACTGGGATTAAAACTGATTCAACCACTATCTAAAGCTATTTACCAAAAGCTTAGCAAAATTAAAACATATATATTCTATAAACTAGTAATTCTACTACTAGTGGATACCATTTAAACTTTTATATATCTGTACATTGTAACATTTATGAGAATATTTACTATATTCTTTTAATCTTTAAAAATTAGAATTAATAAAGATATCCTCTAAAATACAAATTGATAAATGATGTTATATTCATTCAATAATATACCAAAATTAACAAACTAAAGATACAGGTATCAACATGAATAAATCTCAAAAAATAACATGAAAAAAGCAGGATGGTGCATGGAATATCATGTCATTTATATAAAATTAAAAAATGTGTAAACCACTGTTATTTTATTTTATGGATAATGCAAATAAATGATAAATATAAATAATGAACCTCAAACTCAGAAAAGTAGGTTTTTCTAAGATGAAAGGATGTGAATGAGATCAGAAAAATATAAGTAAGCCTTTACTTTTTAAAGTTATAATTTGAGGTATGAAAATGAATCTGAATCAAATAAAGTAAAATATTAATATCTGACCAGTCATATGAGAATAAAAATAGATATTTGTTCTATTATTATCTAATATTTAATATATGCTTAAATAACCTATAATAATTAAAAAAGGAAAAGATTGGTAAATGTAAATAGATAAGATAAGCTGATGAAACTTGACAGTTTTTAGATTTGTTGTAAGGGTGATAGGCCAGGGCAAAGAAAATTGAGGAACAGGACAACAATCCTGTCAGAAACAGAAAGGGGGGATTCAGAAGCAAGATGTTTTCAGGAGACAAGTAAGTTCAGTTCACCAGGAAGGCCTTTCAGGTACTTCAGATATCTGGTTAGTAATACACACCAGAAGTTGAAAATAGAGTCAGTGATAAAATATTAGATAAAGTCTTAGAAGTTATCCATTAGAAATGATAACTGAGACTATGGTATTAGATAAGATTAGCATTGAAAGGAGACTAATTGGGAAGAAGTAAAAATTCTTTGAAATTCCTCATTTGTATATGGCAATTCCAATGGTCAACAGAATTAGATCATAAAAACAGGAATAAATAAGAAAACCATTTTTGAGATAAAATTAAAAGAATGTGATGACAGTGTGTGAACTTGGAGGAGTGGAGCAAGCTTGGTTGAGGGGAAATCAAGGGAGAAAGAGGATTCAAGAATATCCAGATTACATGCCTGAATGATATCTTTTTTCTTCAGCAATTTTCATTTGTGAGCCTTCTAGCTATTCCTCCATTCATAAATTAAGATAGCAAGTAAAGCTTTGAAATCCAAGTAAACAGTGATAGCTTTATAACAATGCAATATGAAGGAAGACTTACTCTGACACTTGCATACTTCAAATCAATGTGTTTATAGTAGAAATAAAGAATTTTGTTAGAGAACACATGGCTTTATGCAAAAAGAGTTCTGCTAACATGCCAATACTTCAATCCTTAATTATCATTAGACTTTAGATTTACACTTTCCCTTAGATCTAGAATAAGCTTCCTAAATATTTTATTCATTTATCTTAAACTTAAAACTGAAGCATTGCTTTGTGATGTTTCTACCTGAAAAAGTTCTGACTAGCTAAAAATGGGCTTTAAAATCTCATCAGTATTTCCTTAGGCTGACAATAGAAACAGGACAGAAGTCTGTAGTCAGCACATGAGGGAATTTCTCACTATTAACAACATTACTATTTGGTTATATTGGATCACCTCTAAAAATCTCCATTTCTAAAACTATTTTCCACTTCTATTAGCAGTTTCTGTAATTTTCTTAGAAACTGAGCAATATGTTACATATGAGAAAGCCACTGACTTAAAGGTAGAAGCAAAGTTTTAAATTCCACAATTATTGCTGATAGAGCGCCAATAACTGCACCTAAAATCACTGATATATCCCAACGTAAATAAACAACTGAATTGTGGTTGATGTTGCAAGGAATAAAATTGTTGAAAAAAAAATATACTATGGCCACAAACAATTCTTAATTTTTGAGTAAAGATAAAGCCTGTTAAATATTGGTTAATAGTGCATTATATACGTGGAAGTGTGCACACACTCCAGTTCCAAACAGACACACACTGCAATAATTGATTCATGTCAGAGGAATACCAATCAAATATAATGGATTAAATGGCTCAATATATTGTATTTCTCAACCACATTTATAAACTTCGTTTAATGATTTTATTTCAAGCTAGAATGTGAGCTCCATGAAGGCAAGGACCTTGTCTGCTCACAAAATTCTCATTTTCTGGCACACAACAGCTAATTAATAAACATCTGTTTTCTGAGTAGTTATTAATCTTCATAGCAGCTGGTTGTTTTGTTCACAATCACTGTGAATACTGAAACTGAATAATTCATCTTTTTGCATTGGCTAGTAGGACATTTTAGATTGGTTATATGAACCGCCCTAGCAAACAATAAAAATCTTACCATGTAGAAGACTGAAATAAGTTCCGCAATTCTCACAACTCAAAAAAATCAACATGCGATGGATAACAGACTTAAACCTAAGATAGGAAACGATAAGAATACTAGAAGAAAATGTTGAAAACATTCTTAGAGACATCGGCCTCAGTAAAGAATTTATGAAGAAGACCCCAAAAGCAATCACAGCAACAAGAAAAATAAATAAGTGGGACCTGATCAAATTAAAAAGCTTCTGCACAGCCAAGGAAATAATCATTAGAGCAAATAGATAGCCTACAGAATGGGAGAAAATATTTGTATGCTATACATGCGACAAAGGGCTGATAACTAGAACCTAAAAAGAACACAAGCAAATCAGCAAGAAAAAAATCAAACAACCTCATTAAAAAGTGGACAAAGGACATGCACAGAAAACTTTTTAATACAAGATAGACTAATGGACAACAAACATGAAAAAAAGCTCAGCATGTCTAATCATCAGGGAAATGCAAATCAAAACCATAATGAGATATCACTTAACTCTAGTGAGAATGGCTTTTATCAAAAAAATCCCAAAACAACAAATGCTGGCGTGGATGTGGAGAGATAGGAGCATTAATACACTATTGGTGGGACTGCAAACTAGTACCTTTATGGAAAGTAGTATGGAGATACCTCAAAGAACTAAAAGTAGAACTACCATTTGATCCAGCAATCCCACTACTGGGTATCTACATAAAGGGAAAAAAGACATTCTATAAAAAAGACGCCTGCACTATAATGTTTATAGCAACACAATTCACAAGTGCAAAGATGTGGAAACAATCCAAGTGCCCATCAATACATGAGTGGATTAATAAAATGTGGTATATGTATACCATGGAGTACCACTCAGCCATTAAAAAAATGGCAAACTAATATCTCTTATATTAACCTGAATGGAATTGGAGACCATTTTTCTAAGTGGAGTATCTCAAAAATGGAAAAACAAACACCACACACACTCACCATTATATTGGTACTAATCAATCAACACTTATGTACACAAATGGAAATAACATTCATTGAAAATCAAGAAGGTAGAAGGGGGGAGACAAGGATGGGTAAATTCACACCTAATGGGTACAATGCGCATTTTTTTTGTGGGGAATGGGCCCAAATAATTTTGACTCAAATGGTACAAAAGCAATTTATGTAAAAACATTTGTATCCCTATAATATTCTGAAATAAACAATAATTAAATAATTAATTTAAAAATAAGTCTAGATTTAAGAAAACAACTAAAATCTTATCATGTTTATTCGGTATAACTTCTCCCTTATCTTTAAATGTCTACTCTATTCCCTTTACTTCTTCACCACTCTGCCCTCTAAATTAAATTATTTAATGAACATGGTCTAAATAGACTCTTTTTGGAATGAATTGCATGTATATAAAAAATATGCACACGATAAGAAAACAAAATTCAACTGGTTTTAGAAATACCTTTGGCAGGCAGGTGTGGTGGCTAATGCCTGTAGTCCTAGCACTTTGGGACACTGAGGCAGGAGGTGGCTTGAGGCAAGGCATTTGAGAACAGCCAAAGCAACATACTGAGACCCTGTCTCCACAAAAACAAAAAAGGTAACCAGGCATAGTGGCTTGTGCCTGTAGTCCCAGCTACTTGGGGGGCTGAGGTTGGAGGAACACTTTAGCCCAGTTGGAGGTTGCATTAAGCTATGATGACATGATGACGCCACTACACTCCAGCCTGGGTAGCACAGTAAGACCCTGCCTCAAAAAAAAAAAAAAAAAAAAAAAAAAAAAAAAAAAAAAAGAAGAAGAAAAGAAATGCTTTGGCAGAGTACAAACACAAAAATAGTTTATCTTTGATCACTGATTTCAACTAAATTATATTCTTTCCCATTAATTATTTAAAATAATTAATTATTTTTAAAGCCTATGCTAGTACAATCCAACCTAAGACTTTGATTTTTAATTTAACATACACATTATCCACTCCCCCTTTGCCATCTTTAGTATTGGCCTTACCTTTGAGATTCTTGAAATGGGGAGATGATGTGGTCTCTTTTTACTCTTTTTTTTCCTTTCTCTTCTTGAGTCCTAAAGATGTTAAGAATCTTATCTAAATGTTCCCAGTTACTTTCCCAAAGTTTTATATTTTTTGAGTAAAACTTTACTCAAGTAGTTTGAATCAAGAATTTTATCCAATGACTGAAAAGCAGAATTCTACCATATTCTACACACAGTGACATCTTAAGACAATATATTGGGGGAGATGGCAAAAGTGGCCACAATTCTCCACACCTCTCGTATGCAAATCCCTTTGAAATGTGTCTTTGCAGTTTTGTCCACCTAAAAGTAGAATCTGTTTCTTCATACACTAAATCTGGGTGACCCTGTAACTTGCTATTTCGATAAAATTTCTCTTGGAACCTGGCTGAGACAGCATTGGAACAAGCTCAGACTACCCTGATAGATGATGAGAGACATATGGCTGGTTGTTCTTATTGCTCTAGCTGACACAGTGCCAACCATCACATATATATTAATAAATGAGGGCATCTTAGGCCTGCCTCTCTCATCTACCCTACAACTGGCTGGCATCTGATCACATATGCATGAAAGAATCCAGCCAAGAACAAAAGAAATTCTTTGCTGAAGTCCAAATTGTCAAACCACAAAATTGTGAGTTAAATTGAGGGTGGTTGTTTAAGCCACTATGTTTGGGCTGGGTTGTAGGGTAGCAATAGATAACTGATATGCCACATATTAATTTTCCTTTCATATTATTACTAATTTGTCCCAAATGTTTTGAACAAATTCCCAGGTCAAGACTGCCTTTTGAAAAAAATTTAGAGTAAGTATATTATGTGATCATTAACTGGATCCTGGTTTGAAATAATCAGCTGCAAATGGCATTACTGGAATCCTGAGAAAAAAATGTGATTTTAACGAGTATTAACAATTTTCTGGTTATTTAGTTATGTTTCTTAGAGATGTACACTGAATCATTAATATTTCTATAGGTCCTTTCAAATGCTTCTCCAAAGTTGTAGATTAAGAAAATAAGAAAAATATGTATAATCCTTGAATCTAGATGTTGTAAATCATTATATAATTTATATAACTTTTCATAATTTATATAACTTTATATAATTTCCTGAATGTTTGGATTTTGTCTAAATAAAAGTTTTTTTTAAATAGGTTGCTCCTCCCTCCTTCTATTGAATATGACATTCATTGCTAATAAATTCAGAGCTACTTCCTAGCTTCCGAATTTCCAAACTGAAACATACTCAGTCTGTGCTATCTGGATTCATCATGTTCAAATGGCTTAACACAATATGCCAAGACCTAGGGATTGAATAAAATGATATATTTAACTTCTTTTTCAGCTCATAAAATCTCTATATATTATACAGTATATCAGTTCCTTATATTCATATGGCATATGGAAGGATATTAAGTATATCAAATTCTGTTGCTTCTGTAGGTCTAATTTATGGTGTGTCTCCATTCTCCCATTTCAAATAAATTATCTTCATGGCCCAATCAGAACTAATAATCTAGAGTCTCAATGCTTTCAGAGTCCAGAGTGCTCACCATTACACAATGGAGTCTCAATGCTTTCAAATCATCATATAACTATAAAAACCTTAGTATGCATCGGTTTTGAATTAGGGAATATAGTATGATGGGGATATTTGCCTCATACACTTATTCTAAACATAAAATATGTGTTAAATGTTTACTCTAGTGATTTAAATATAAAATAATCACTAAACAAAGTAAAATTATTATTGTTATTATGCCTAATTCTGTGATCCTCTGATTCACTGAAATATTCATTTAGTAGCTAATGTGTACTAGTACTATTAATATTCAAGATTTTATTGAAAAAAACTCAAGTAACAGAAAGCTTATATACTTAAGAAACTTTTCAAAAACATGTATATACTAAACAGGATGCAATGTATTTAGAATGATGTGCCAGTAAAATACCGTAAGGTTATATTTGAGAAGAGACTTCCCCCACCACACCTCCATTCTAAGCTTGATTGCTTCCTACCCACCTTAACTATGTTACATGCCTCTTTGCTGAACTACCTCTGTCCTAGCAAATATTTTTTGTTTGGTCATTCTTTGGCCACATGTTAGTCATTTTTGATTCTCTGAAGTGTTCTACACGGAAAACAGGTGTTTAAATCCCAGATGGACGAGAGGGTTTTTCAGGTCCCAGAAACAGTTTATTTTCTTATTTATGAAATTAAATGGTTAGATGAGGTGATTTTTAAGATGTTCCCGGCTCTAAGATTCCATAGTATCCAGAAAATAAGAAGCTGTTGTAAGTTGAATAATCTTTAATAGTAAAGAGTTGGGTATAAAATTGGGCTTTGTTCTTTGGCATATGGGTTAAATTAGTAAAGTTAATTCTTTTCCCCTCATCAATAAAATGAGAATAGACACCCTACAACATTTTTTATTTTAATGGGTTTTTTATTTTTTTTAAGGATTAACTAAATTTCCAAATTTATAGAAGCTGCTTGTAAATTATATCATGTCAAACCAATATTAAACCATATTAGTGTTGTTACGTGACATCTAATGGATAAGTAAAAGTCGAAGAAAATTGTGTGTGTAACAAGGAACCCATGAGCTTGGCTAAGTTAACAATGTGGTTGATGTAACTCCGAGACAGAGGGCCTGAGAAGTATCACAAGTTATAGAAGACCTTGAATTCCAGGATATAGAGTTCTATGGAGGGAGCAAAGATCGATACTTTTTGGTTTGGTTTAAGGGAGATACAATCAGAGATGAACATAAAAGTTATTAAGTAAACTTAGTAAGGTTGTTTGGGAAAAGGAATATAGAACTATAAGAAACTGCATATGTAGCATTATTCAGCCTTGCAGAAATAAGTTAATCTGTTAAGTGTTTTACATAAAATATTAACTAATAAAATACTTGCTAAAACATCTATGTTATGGCCTGTCTACATAATAATCGAACTCCTATTTATTCCACTTTTATGTTACTTTGTGAAAAAAGAAAATGAAACAAAGGAAAGTTTTTTGAACATTATCAAAAATTACCATACCAGAAAAAAATCTTCTTTTGCAATTATTTTAAATTTGGGGGTTAAATTGAGGTAGGAATAAACAAAAGGAGAGAGAAATCTTAGTTTACATATTCAAGGATACCAGATGTCTATTTGTTGAAAATCTATCCAAATCAAATCCTCCTCTCACTGTGGCACACAAAAAATGTGAATAGGCAATTAAATACCATTCATCCCTTTTTCCCAAAATTGGAAAATATTTTCATGCTTAAGCTACAGTGCCATTTCATGAATCTAAATAAGAAGGAATATTCTGTCAATAATGTCCAGAATTGTCATCAAACATAATCTTCTGACTGCTCCATTCAAACTGCTATGCATGATGCATAATGGTAAAATAGAAACTTTCTAGCACTCTCCTTCCTTTCCTCCAAGTTTTTACCACTCACTGTATGTTCTGAATTCTAAAGACAAAGAAAACATTAAAACTTTCTGAAATCATAGCACAGATAAATTATTTGCAGCATTTTTTTCTAAATTAAAAATGGTAGCCCGGGGGCGGAGCAAGATGGCGGACGAGAAACACCGCCAGATAGAGCGTCTCT
>VBSM01003169.1:6295862-6346972 GCA_008086735.1 Cheirogaleus medius | reverse complement strand
AAAAATAAATAAAAAAAAAAAAATAAAAATGGTAGCCCCAATTCTCTAAATAGATTTGTTTTTAATGAAAAATATCCCTTCACAACACATGGAGATGTGTATCATTAAATTGGTTTTGGATGGTAGTGTCTATTCATATGTTGCTCAGTAAGGCATTTTTGTACTGTGAGTAGATTTTGGTATAGAAAAAAAAAGGATGAATTTTTTCTCTGCATAATTTTTCTAATCTTCAATTTCCTTAGTTTTAAAAATTATTATAATAATTGTCACACTACAAAGTTATGAGATTTAATTATATGTACCACTTATCACAGTTTGAACACAATAAGTATTCAATTATGATGTGATATATTTTTATGTACTAAAATGGACTTTGTCCCACATAATACAAAGCAAAAGAATATCTATTATGACTAATATTCAATTAAATTTGATGTTTCACATTTGCTACTTAAACCTGAAATATCTTTAATTTTTGGAACCCTCTAACTCCTAGATTATGTATCACCTAATATGCTCAAGCTATGAAATGAAAAAATACTCCTTTTTGAAATCTCAGGTTGCCCTTTATGCTATAGCTTAAATGAGAAATCAAGAAATTAGTATAGTTTTAGGCATGTAAAATATAACTCCCTTCCCCAGGCCACAAAAGTCCAGAATAACTGTCAATAAAATCAGATGATTTTTTGTTTTCTGGGTCAGCCTCTCCTGTTGACTTTTAATTGCATCCAGAGCTATCAATATTTCCTTTTCAAGCTTAGCTCAAAGGAATGTATCAAGAACTATCACTCCTCGCCAGGTGTCCCCACTTGTCTCTTCCATTCTGGATTGCTGGCGGTGAACCAGCTTTATCTACTATATATATAATGGCAAAATATCTCGACTAAATGAAAGAATTGTTCTGCTTTGTTTCTGCCAACTCCATTCATTAAAATGTTTCCATTTGACATTTCTACCTACTGAGACTGATCGCTCTATTCCCACTGCTGTTTCCAGAAGAAGGCCTGAATTAAAGCCAAAACTCAGAGAGTCCACCTCACAACCTAATTTCTTTCTTCTTTTTCTTCTTCTTTTTTTTTTTTTTTGACCTTCATGACCTACTTTGTTTCACTGCAACAGATACAAGGTACAGTAATCTTTTTCTTCATTCTCACAGATTTTCATTTTGCTAACATCTACAAGGAACAATAAAGAAAATAAACCCTTTTCAGGGGAGGGGTATCCCAACCTTTCCTAAGTAGATTGCATTTCTTATTTATTTATCCATCCACCCATCCATTCATCTATGTGTCAATCCATCCTGATAGTCTTTGTCCACCGACAAATCATCTCCAACTAATTTAGCTAATTTTCTCACTCTGTTGGCATAGGGAATTGTTTTAGTTTCTAGGGGAAAAAGTGAAAAACTACTAGTTAAACTACCATCACAAACTACTAACCACATCAATTAACCATATATGAAAATATTACTGCTACCCAAACATAAATTTTTTATTTATTATTCCATTATGAAACAGATAAGCCCTATCTCATCAGGACAAAATAAAACCCATAATACTATGTGACTCAGAAAAGTGAACAAGGCATACAGTGTGAATTAATCAAATCAGGGTAATTGGGGTATCCATCAGCTCAAACATTTATCATTTCTTAATGCTAGGAACATTCCAATTCCACGCTTTGGGTTATTTTAAAGTATACCCTAATTTATTGTTGATTATTATCACTTTGTTGTGTTATCAAACATTTTTCATTCTATCTAACTACATATTATATACTTTTGTACCCATTAACTATTCCCACTTCATCTCTCCTCCCCTTATCCTTCTTAGCCACTGGTAACCATCATTCTACTCTTTGATTAATTAACATTGTATGCCCGCATCAAAACATCATATGTACCCTATAAAGACATACAACTATTATATACCCATAATAATTAAAATGAAAAAAGAAAAAAGGAAAAGTGAACAAGGAAAAGTATATTCTATACGAGATTAACCAATGGATTTAATCTTATTGGTAGTGTTTCCAAAACAACTAGAAAAATGGTTAGTATACACAAAAAACGAGTATTCTAGGTTCCAAGTCACAGCAATAAGTGCAAATGCTACTGATTTGCTTATGAAAAATTATTAATTTATAGCCACTAGCTTTCTATTTGCTTAGTGAGGAATTAGGCATTCCCTGTCATACATTAAAACTGTACTTCATATCACTCTATAATGATCCAAGTAGATTCAGGTTGAGTCATTCCTAGAAAAGGCAACTATCACCTAGAATAATTTTGAAAGTGAAATAGAGAATTGCCTTAGTATTTACAAGATGCAAATTAGCACACGTAGAAATTTATTGGTTAACCATGCAAAATTATTTGTTTGGAATACTCTTGTAAAACTCTTTGTTATTTATTAATAATTACATTTCCTCAAGCAAATATTATTTTTTACAAATACCCTTTTAAATCATGAGATATCTCTATCACATATTTGTATGCCAAAGCTTTTTGATGTTTTAAAAACATATTTCTATTCTATCCCATTGAACAGTCCACAGTTAGGTTATTCATTGTCTTCCTTGTCCTAAAGTTTGTCCTATATTAAACCGTTTATTTTCTTGGATCATCCAGAAATGCCTATAGAGATGCTTAGCCTTTCATCTCTATTCATGGTTCTCCAAAAAAGTAAACAAAGAAAGTTAGATTCCAATTATTGTTTGCAAAATGTTATTTAACCACAAAGCTGCAGATTGTTATTTTTTTCTTATTGTTGGTGCCTCAGTGTAAACCTTATGTTATATATATTTAACAAATTGCATCTGAAAACATTTAAAAATATTTCTTCCTATTTAATTTGGTTTAGGCTATGGGAGTGACTTATTAGATGATCATAATCTAGTCAATTCAATGTTACTTAGAATTACATCCTCTTGAAAATTTAATCTCTGTTGGTAACTGCTCAATCAATACTCCTCTACATTCCCATGCTTTTTTATCTTTTTCCCAGGCGATATTTGGATTTAGTGGTGGCTTAAATAATATCAGGAAATATGGGATATGTGTAGTGTTGGTTTTCGTCATTGCTCTTCACTTGCCATACCAGACCTCTCTTTATTCTTCTCCTCCTTCACTCTGTTCTAGCTACATTGGCCTCATTGCTATAGTTTGTACATTTTAGGCATACTCCTCCTTCAGGGCCTTTGCCCTTGCTGTTTCCATGCTTCTTCCCCCAGAAATACATGTGAGTTGCTCTCCCACTGCCCTTAAGTTCATCTTCAATTGTCATTTTATTAGCAAGTCTTTCCCTGGACAAATTATAGGGTACAATAGCAACTGCCTCCTCCCCCAGCTATCTTTTATCAATATCACTTGCCAACATCTGGTATTTTGTCAATTTACTTCTTTGTCTATGGTCAGTCTTCCCCCAAGGATGTAATCTCCATGAGAGCAGAGAATTTCAGTTCTATTGTTTCTTGTATTCTTAGCATCTATAATAGTATCCAGCACATAGTATGTGCTCAATAAATACTCCTTGAAAGAATGGATTAAAAAAAGAAGAAATTAAAAACTAAAAGGATTTGAGACAAATATTTTTTCAACTTCATCTGCTATTTATGTCCACAGTCATCTTATGGCCTGTTTATACCCTCTTCCATAACACTTGCTCTCCACTGTGCTTCTGGGCCTTTGGTTCCTCTTGGACTGTAACGGATGTGACTCTACAATGCTCTAGGGAGGCAACAGTCTGCCCTGCTAATTTCCACGTTGTTGCTAAGCCAAGCCTTCTGTAAGAGTCTTGTAAGAGTCTTTCTGAGATAAATTTTATAAATCGATGCAAAATCTCCTTTGCTCCAATGCCTTCCCTGACATGTCTTGTGTCTGTCTCACAAATCTCATCCCACAGAACCTGTCCCTCCCTACAACACCACATAGACTCTCTTTATCTTTTGCCATCCTTTCTAAATGCTAGGACAGAAAGAATTCATATTTCATAATGAGTGGTGATAAAACATAATTTATTAGTAAATAATTTCTTTCACTCTGTGCTCTGAAATAACTGGACCCTTTTCTATCTATTCAAAGTTCTGCACTTCAGACCCTGCTTCTACCTGACTCTATTCCTGTGGCCTTGAGTATCATGAGATACCTCTTGTGTCATTATTATAAAATATGTAGTTCCTAGTGATTTTTGTCACTTGCAGCCTAGAGTACTAGATAATACAGAAGTATGTGTTATTAAGAGTTAGTGTCTATTGATTACATTAAACTCAAACACCATTTAAACAAATATGAGTGCTTCCATATTTTTTTTACATGATTGTAGTTTTTAAAATCTTCCGGGTTCATTCATTACTAATTACAACTTCCATACATGTGTAATTTTGGATAAACTAATAATATTTCAGCTTTGATTTATTCATCTGTAAGATTTTTTTTTTTTAGTGGTATCTACTTACCAGAGCTTCTTCAAAGATTAAGATAAATATGTAAACTCTTAGCATGGTGCCTGGCACATAACTGTGCAATAAATTTCAGTTATTATTTATTGCTGAAAAGTTCAGGCTTTTGAAAATTCTTATTTCTCTTTCAGTAGTACCACTCATCACTGGGATGATCTTTAGGAGGATGATGAGCCTGAGGCCCATTTTTATTGATCTTCTTGCCCTTCAACATAAACAAGCACAAAGTAGCATATATCCAAAGTCAATTTTGATAAACAGGAATTATAAGAGGTACATTTAAAATCAAATTTCTAGACATGTACATGTAATGAAAATGTTAGGTTAAAAGGCAACTTTGGGTATAAAGGTCCACATGCCTTTTTATTTACCATCTTTCCTTCAAAATTCATTGCTTCTTTAAAGATTTAGGCGTAAACTGATCATTCAATTATATTGTACCCTCTGGATGTCTGTGTGTATGTGTGTGTATTTGGTAAGAATACTTAAATGACTTGTAAAAACTTATAAAATACCACAAATAAAACATGTAAAATCTCACAAGTCTTATATCCTAGAAAACAATTCTACCTCTTGATCTGTCAGTTGGCAGGAGGAGCAGAGGAAGAAGAAAAGTTTGACTCATTATTTTATGTGGTTGGGGCATATAGGCAGTGGTGAATGTATTTCATCTACTATATTCTTTAATTATCATCGGTTAGAAATATAAATATGTAAACTACTATAGAATGTCTAGTATAAAAATTATTTATGTATTGTAGGCATCATTACCACTGAACATTATCAAAAGAAAGTCTAAGTCATTATATTTTTAAAATTGGCCCTATGTAAACATCAGAAGAGACCAGTAATGAAATAGGTCTCAGAAAATGTTGCCCCAGAAATCTTCCAAAAATCTTTTACTGTGAATATGATTGAAATACAACAGTTAATGGCAGTACCATCACTGCCTCCCCTCTGAGCTAAACCGACCTATTTCCGAACTGTAACAGATGTGTGTATACCAGGAGGAGAAAGATGGCATCTGTACTGTACAGCAGTGTATATTTTCCTTTGAAATCCTGAGTGTGGTCTAATTCTGACTCTGTTATGTTTTCATGTTGTGGCACTATGTCAACACTAGAGTACAATATTTGGAAAGCTATTGTTTCTACAGCTTGCACTGATTTATGCTTCATTCTGTTTGAAGACTTTTGTGGCAGCTCGAACCTGAATGTCATATGCAGCAATGTGCTAGAGGATTGTGTCTCACTATTTTAAGCCACATGCTATTAGATCATCTATGATTGTTTTGTTAACTGGTCTTGGATTATGATTTAAAATAAGAAGTTCCAAGAGACTCAAATAAATTAAGGGAATTCCATCTAAATCTACAGGCATGAATGCATCTAACCTTCCCAAGACTGTCAAAGTAATAAAGAAGTGTGAGAAAGAATAGAAAACTTCTCTTAACATATTTTTGAGGCAGAGCTTAATGAGATGCATGATTTCAAAAGCTGTATTCATCTTAAAAACAAACTTCCCCATAATATTGGTTAATTTTATTTCCCTTTGTCATAGAAAATTCTTCTTTTTCTTAAGGATAGTTATAAAAATGTATAAGCAATTCCTTTTGGAAGCAAAGATAACTCTTTTTTTTAAAAAAAAAATGAAAACATCATTTTGAAGCTAACCAGGAGACAAGAAATCATCATGACAAAGTTCCCAATTTCCGAAGGCTCATATTTTATAGAATTTACTAGTGTATATATCACACCCTCTCAATAATCTCTCATGGATTCACGTAGTAAAATCAATCAGTCATTTTTCATTTCTATGAACTGGGAGTATCAATCCATAATTACCAATGCCTTTTCTTATAAAGAGACCTACCTGACCAAGCCCTACAGTCCTACGCAAAGAGTTTTGCATGCACAAAAGCAGAGAACTGCTTTTTCATTCAGCTAAATTATTAGTTTTCAATTTTAAGTTTCAAAATATTTTAAACCTTAAATATTTAAAATATTTTATCTGATTATTTTTCAATACCAAAATCAATTATTGCTACAAAATCACACATCTCTAATCATGTACCAGACAAAAAGCAGGTGATTAATAAATACATATTCATTGAATATAATCAGGTGAATTAAGATGAAATATTGCATTGTAGGCAATTTGTTGTGCTTTCATGATATACCCACAATAGAATTACACTCAGAATACTATGTTGAAACCACACTGCTTTCCAATTTACTTATATTGAATTGGGGTAAATAATATTCATGAAAATAGTTGGATAGTTGGGATGGTTTTGAGGGAGAGTCATAGCAGAATGTGTCAATAAACAGCACACATTGATTTTATTCTATGCCCTAACTTCAAATTATTAGGATATTGTAAATTCAGCTCTGTTTTTATACAGTAATTGAACATGATAGCATTTTAATTCATTAAACATTTTACAAAGTGAATTGATTGTCCATGTTAATGAGAAATTAATGTATGAAGTAATAATACAAAAATAATTACCACTAAATATTTAAAAGTGTGCTGTTAAATTTTCTAAAATTTAAAATGGTTTGTCTTCACTATTCACTATTCATGAAAATTAAAATTTTAAAGCTTTTAAAAGAATCTAAAATCAAGTATCCCCAAAGCACAAATTATTAATACATCCTGTGCATTTGTTTCTTCTTCTTACACAAGGTCAGATAGAAAAATCATGGCTTGTGTATTAAAATAGTGAATCAAAAAAATGGGGGTTTGGAACTTTGAGATTTATTGACCTAAAACAGAGGAAAGCAGCAGCCATAATATATCAGTCTTAAAACAACAATTAAAACATAATGTTTATAAATCCCCACAAGCCTTACAAATAAATCTGTGTTAAAACATTCCCACCATGAAATGCACTAAAGTCTTTAATGAAATGCAATCTTCTGTAAATGAGGGATCAGAAACAATAAAACAAGTTTAAAATTGCTTTTACTCTATAATCCTTTGCTCCTAATCCTTTGTTAATGCCTTCCACCTGCCCCATAAGTTGGGTGGAGCTTGTGCCTACATTTTAAAACAATGAAGCTTAATTTTTATATTCTCTCCTTTAGAGGTTTTAACCCTCTATTCTCCTTAGAAACAAATGAATTTCCCTGTGTTGTACTTTCTTTGACTAATGAATGAATTTATTTTCTATGAAATATTCTGCCAATGCACAGTATGGAATATATATACATATATATAATTTTTTTGCAAATAATAAGGGTTTGAACGATTTGAAAAGAAATAAAGTGGTTGGACTATGAATTTTTTAAATGTTTTCCTCAATATTTTAAGAGATTTAAGATTTTCTACAGTAAATACATATTGTTTTAACAAAAACCAATCACAAAAACCAAGACAAACCAACCGAACAGAAAACAAAAAGTAAAAAAAAAAAAAAAGAAAGAAGAAAGAAAAATCATGCAAAGAGCACATAAAAACTTCATACATATATTTAAATACCATTTTGATTAGATAATTAAAATTTTAAACTCACTTAAAGAATTGAAAATTAAAGCAATAGGAAAGTGTCCAGACTGTAAAATATAAAGAGAAAAACAGAAAAAAAAAATGTTGGGAAGTTAAACAACCAAGACCATCTCAGGAAATTTAACATGCAAATTCTAAGATTTCAGAAAAAAATAGAAAAGAATAAGGGAGAAATCACCAAATTTAAAATATTGACAACTGAGAAGCAAGATTTTCAAGATTGAAATCGCCAAGAGAGATTCTTACAAAATAAAGATACATGTGCACACACACACACACACACACAAACACTCCAAGTACATGATTGTGAAATTTCAGAACACCAAATGAGATGAGTGGAAATAGATGCTAATATGATGCCTTTATCTTTGTAATAGAAAGTCAAATAGATAATTCATAAAATTAATAAATAAAATATAACAAGCCATTTTATTTATTTAGATAAATGGAGCTAAAAGAACTAAAATCGTTAAAAATAGAAATCTGTATGAGGAAGCAGAAAAGTGGTGTAGAGAATGCTTTGTCTTATATACCTTTTATACCATAGTCATGCACCACTTGATGATAGGGATACATTATGAGAATTGCATGTGTTAGGTGCTTTTATCACTGCACAAACATCATAGAGTGTACTTATATAAACCTAGATTGTATAGCATAATACATATTTAGGCTGTAGGGTACAGCCTAATGCTCCTAGGCAACAAACCTGTACAGCATGTTACTGTATATGGTAGGGAATTGTAACACATGGTAAGTATTTGTGTATCTAAACATATCAAAACAGAAATATTCAGTAAAAATATGGTATAAAAGGTAAAAAACAGTATACCTGTATAGCACACCTATAATGAATGGAGCTTGTAGGACTGAAAGTTTCTCTGACTTAGTCAGTAAGTGAGTGGTGAGTGGATGTGAAGACCTAGGACATTATTCTGCACTACTATAGACTTTATAAACACTATAAAACTGTACACTTAGGCTACACTAAATTTGTTTAAAATATTTTTCTTTCTTCAATCACATATTAACCTTAGCTTACTATAACTTTTTACTTCATATAACTTTTAATTTTTTAAATTTCAACACTTGTAGTAGCATTTAGCTTAAAACACAAACACATTGTACAGCTATATAAAAATATTTTATTTCTTTATATCCTTATTCTATAAGCATATTTCTATTTATATATGTGTGTGTGTATATATCTATATCAATATTTTACTTTTAAACTTTTTTTTATTTAATGTGCTCGCTTCGGCAGCACATATACTAAACTTTTTTTATTTAAAAGTTTAAACATATATATTAGCCTAGACCTGTACAGGGTCAAGGTCACCAATATCACTGTCTTCCACCTCTGCATTTTGTCCCACTGGAAGGTCTTCAGGAGCAATAACATGCATAGAGCTGTAATATTCTATGAAAATAATGCCTTCTTCTGGAATACTTCCTGAAGGACCTGCCGGAGGTTGTTTTATAGTTATGTTTTTTTTCAAATAAGTAGGAATACACTCTAAAATAACAATGAAAATATAGTATAACAAATACATAAACCAGAAACAGTCATTTATTATCATTATCAAGTATTATATACTACACATAATTGTATGTGCTATACTTTTATACAACTGGCAGAGGAGAATGACTGTTTACACCAGCATCACCACAAACACATAACAGTTATGATAGCTATTACATCACTAGGCTATAGGAATTTTTCAGCTCCATTGTAATGTTATGAGACCAGGAGTGTTTTTGACTTTAAGAATAAATAAATATATCCTCTCATTTAAAATTAAAACTAAATATTTAAAACAAAATAATAAGTAGGTTGGAGTTGTTTAGAAAAGAGCTTTGTAGCTAGTTCAGAAGTATTGGTTAGGCATTGATGGAGCCATTGAAGGATTTATTTTCAGTTAGAGATAAGCATCGTTGGGGGAGCCATTGAATACATCCCCACTCTTTCCCTCTTTATTCCAGTTATATGGACTTTGAATTTATACTATCTAGGGGAGTTAGATAAGTCCAACGGGAAAAAATAATGCTAAGCATAATTAAAGTTATGGACAAATATAGATCTTCTAGGACAATGTTTCTTTGTCCTTTATTTATTCACATACTTTTCGATGTTTTTGTTGAATAAAATATTCCTCTGTAATTCTTTCAAAGTGCATATTTAGATGGATCACTTTTGACATTTTATATCCTTGTGATAATGAGAAGTAGACTAATTACCTCAGACTATAACTTACTATGTACAATGACTAGGATTTTTACACACAATAAAATTTGTGTATAAAATTGGCCCTAACTCTATTTATTAGCAATCTTCTCTTGGAAACCAGTCTAAGATAGTTTTTTTCTTATGTTATATTTGAGTTTTATTTTGCATTTTGAATAAGCTATCTCTTTTTAACAGTGGTATAAAAACACTTAATTAGACAAAAAATACCAAGAATTCATGAATAAGCAGGATGATATGCTGACATTTTAGAAGTATGGGGTTTCTTGTACAGTGATCAAAAGTAAGGAAGCAATGCTTTTTGATTATTTTATAATCTTTCTCCTAGCTTGCATAAAAATACCCAGTTTATACCTCTGAATAACAAAGAGTAACAATTATGCTTATTTATAAAATCAAGGTTCCATAACTGTATCATACAAAAATATATTTTTATGAAGATGACCTTACTTCAAGATTAAAACACAATCTTAAAAAGTAGAGAGATTAGTTCAGATCCCCTAAATGCTTATTAAGTCCCTATAAATTTTGATGCTGGTAATAAGATAATTTAAAATGCATAATATATCCTGGTTACTTATTAGAAATTTGATGCTACCTTGAGACTCTGCCTCTGAAAGACACAGGATGAAGACATTTAAGTGGACTATGTTGATATCAAAAAACCTATATCGTGGGCCTATTTGAACTACTGACTAGCAAGGTCAACTGAGGCAAATGTCTTAACCTCTTTGAGCCAAATCCTTAATGTATAAAATGAGAAGTTTGAATTAGAAAATGTTTCATGATTAGAAGGTATCACTACAGTTATAGTGTTTTTTCTTCATATAAAGATATAAAATATATCAAAAGATATATGATAGAGGCTATTTTTATTACAATTTTTGAATTTCCATAAATGCTAAGTGTATTATAAAATATAGTATGTTCTAAGTTTATTATGACTGAAAATAGACAAAATACACTGAATGATTTATAATATAAATTTAGATGAAAGAAAAACATACTGCCATTTGTAAATTAATTTTAATTACTTTTTAACTAATTTAATAATGCCATTTAAAATCATAACCGCATTTCTTTCTTAAAGGAGTGATGTACTCACACTTACATACACATTTTCTGAACCATGGAGTTTTTAGTTTAGTAAAGCATACTAATGCACTAATGGTCTATTTAGTTATTTAGTTATAAAAATATAGCCATTGTGGCATAAACAAAAAAAGTTTTACATAAAGACAATAAAATTAATTTTGTATTATAATTTAAATTATAGAAAAATCTGAAGAATGAGGAAGAGGCCCAGGAATATTAAATGGAGAGTTGAACAGTATATCCTTTATTTCTTGAGTATTTGGCATAGTACAAAGGTTAAAATCAGGGAATTCAGAGACATATCCCTTGGGATTTCATCTATATTCTGCCATTTCCTAGCTGTGTATACATGGAGCAATCACAAAATCGGCCAAATATTGTATTATAAGAAAATAATGTTTAGCTACATTAGTAAAATAATATAATTTTCTGATCATCATATGATAAATCTAGACATGAATAACAAAATTTTTGGAAGCCTTTTCTATTGGAAATTTAAAAAATATTTCTTTAAAATATGAGTTAAAGTAAAAAAAATCAAACAAAAATTACAACTTTTTAAAAAAGGAAACCTTACACGTTGTAAAAAATCATCTAAAATGGATCATGGACTTAAGTATAAAGTATAAAACTATAAAACTTCTAGACAAAAATATCAAATGAAATCTTTCAGGACCTAGAATGAGAAGAGTTTTAGACTTGACACCAAAAACATGATCCATAAATGGAAAGTTCGATAAACTGGATATTAAAATTAAACACTTTTGCTCTGCAAAAGATCTTGTTAAGAGAATTAAACAGCTACAGTCTAAGAGACAATATTTTCAAACCACATATACTGGACAAAGAAACAGTATGTACAAGAAGTTCTCAAACTCAATGATTTTAAAATAAGCCATCATTAGAAAATGGGCAAAGACATGAAGTGATATTTCACTGGGGAGGATATATATACACATATATATGTATACATTTCATATATATATGAAAGATAATCACAAGAAAATATATTCAACATAATTACCCACCAGGGAAATGTAAATTCAAACCACGAGTTATCACTACACACCTATAAGAATGACTAAAATTTTAAAATGGTGATAGCAATAATTACTTGTGATAATGTAAAAAAACTGATGACTCAGCCATTGCTGATAGGAAGGTAAATTTGTACAGTTGCTCTGGAAAGAACATAATAGTGTCTTACCAAAGTAAGTATGTGCTTATTTTAAGACCCAGCCACTACACTCTTGGATATTTTTCCCAGGTAATGACAACTTAAGTTCAAACAAAAACCTGCATATGAATGTTCGGAGTAGCTTTATTAATAACAGCTGAAAAGTGGAAGTTATTAAAATCTCCTTCAACAGGTTAAGAGTTAAACAAACTGTGGTGCATACATTTCATGAAATACTACTCAATAATATAAAGGAACAAATGACTAAGACACACAACTTGGATTAATCACAAGTGAGCTGTGACAAGTGAAAAAAGAATAATCTCAAAAATTTTGTACATACTGTATAAATTCCAATTATGTAACATTATAGAGATGCCACAATTATAGAGATGGAGGAAAGATTAGTAATTGCCAAGAGTTAAGGGGTGAGAAACAGGGAGGTGGCAGTGGCTATAAAATAATAGCATAAAGGATTTTTGAGATAGGACTGTTCTGTATCTTGCCTGCAATAGTGGATACACGAAACTACAGATGGAATACAATGCATATAACTAAATTACATACTGACATTTAAAAGAGTGCGTTTAAAAGTAGGGAGATATGAATAACTTCAGCAGATCTCATCAATGTCAATGTCCGTGTTGTGATATTGTTGTGCACGTTATTGTAGGTACCATTGGTGAAACTGGGTATAGGTCTATTGATACTGTCTGTATTATTTATTATAATTGCAATTGAATCTACAGTGATCTTAACATACTTTTTAAGAGATATAATGAAATACTACATATCACCTAAATTTATATAAACTAAAGAAGGGAGGTGTGCCGAGTTAATTAAATTTTTATTCAGTCCCCTATTGCTGTTCTTTCTTGTCATGCTGTATTTCTCACATATCAAGCTTACACCTAACTCACAGTGGATTATTATCAAATTATTTTATGGCATTAAAAGAATAGAAAAGTCAGAAATAGTAATTAAATTCTTCATGGCAAACTAAGCTAAAATGATTGAATAAATACATGTAAAGAAAAAATCTGTATATTATTTAAATTTTAGAGGTCAAGATTTAATAATCTGATAGCCAAGTATGCAAGATTTTATTGAGAAAATAAAAAATAAAACCTCCTTTCTTTTTAAACCCAAATCTAAAAGTTATAGAGTCTTTAATTTTTGATATTTTTTCTAAAATCAATCAAAAGTTTCAAATAAAAAACTTCATAAAATTTAACTAGCTATACCTAATTCCCTTTCTCTATTATTTGTCACCAGTTAGGATATTTTCTATGCCATAAATCTACTTCACTGCTACTAACTAAATGCTAATATTCTATAAATGAACACTGTAGTGGTATATTGTCCTGAAAAAGGTTAAGTTATAAGCTTTTAAATAAATCACACAGATTGAAATAGTGTCATCAACCATGCTAGAATGATTTTAATATACCTGAAATAGTCTTTATGTTTTTCTCATTATGCTATGTCATAAACCCTAATATAAAATTTTCTAGAGCTATGATACAGTCATGCTCCTAAAACCTCAAGGTTCTATTAAAGCAGAGCAAGGTATGGATCAGAAAATGAAATTTGATCACTTATTGATTGTAAATGCTATAATACAAATAACAAAGTTATTGCATGACAGGTTATATTAATATTGTCCCATGTGTTTTAAAGGTGATTGTAGAGTTAAAATTATGTCTGTGCTTTCAAAAGTAATATGAGTCAGATTTCTCTCTTTTAAAGAGATAACTTGAGATTAATGCTTAGTTTTATATGCATGGTCTCAATTTTAGAATACTTCAGAAAGCACCACTCACATACAATTCAATATGTCTAATGTCCTCAGATTCAGGCTTAACTTAATTTTTCTTCAGAGTAAATTCACTGATGTAACCATACCTAAAGTATATTTCTCTTTCAGAAAGTATAACTATAAGATTACCTAATCTGCCTTTTAAAAGGTTTTCCTTTTACCAAAGTAGAAAAAATACCTATACATTTTAATACATATATTTGTGAATGCAAAACTCTTAAATCACTTATATTTCTTTCTTCTTTCTTATATTTAATATTAACACCAAACTACAGACTGTAGATGGTAATGAGACAATAGAACTTATGCAAGCATGTGCTAATATTCAAACAGTCTTGCAAAGTAAATGTTAAGTAATAGTCACTGAGATGTCATGAAATGCGGATTAATCTCAGACGATTGGAACTGAGTTATTATAGACGAGAAAATATTAACTCAGTATGGGCTACTAGTTGGTTTTAAATGAGATGTTTAAATAATTCTAAAAATGTTTTATAATTAAAAATAAAGCTTGTATTTGCCCTATGTGTAATGTTTGAAAGAATTTCTTAGCCTCCTGTCCTCAGAAATAAATGATTAAGAACACTTACAAAACCATTTTGTAAAATATAAAAATAAAAGTGAAGAATGTTATTAAGATAAATCAGAAATTGGAACATCAATTGAACTCTTCCTATTCACCTGCAATGTCTTCACTAAATTATTGTAAATTGGAATAGTCTATTAATTTATGTTTAAAAAGGGAAACATCATGTTTTAAAAATTATTTAGCATATCAAATTAGTTTTTCTACTTTTAACGCCTCATATCCAGATATAAAAAAATGACAAAAATGCAGGGCATGTATTAAGTCAAGATTATTTTAAATGATGACGTTTTCATAAAATTGTTCATGAGCTTTCAAAAAATAGTGTCCATTTAGTTCAATTCCAGAAGGGCTAATTAAAATACAAGTTTACAAAGTATGACAGAAAAAAAAGATGAGAATTCTATTCTAATTACCCTTGGCATAGTATCTTTCCACCATGCCATGCCTTATGCAATGTTTGCCTTGAAATTCCTAGTGATATATAGATTATTTCTTATTAGTTTATGAGGAACAAGGACACAAAAGGACAACCAGCATCTTGCTTCTTCCCAAGAGCCGCCATTTTCAGCACTCCCTCACAGAAGATAAGCATCTATTTTTCCCTGAAAACTAAAAAAAAAAAAAACGCCAAAAAGCTCTCTATCCTCTCAAGCCCTATACCGCACCTCAGAAAGCGTTTAAAAACCCGCAGCCTGTAAGAGCTGGGGCTTCTGCCCTCTTGGTCAGAAGGCCTTCTCAGGTGTCCTTATTAAAACTTGTTTTCGCCTGCCTAAGCTGTCTTTTGCCTCTATTCTTTTCTCCCTTTACCTGACATTTTGGTGCCGAAACCTGGGACGGGCAACTGGAGCAGACCTGTTTGCAACCCAGGAAGCAGCGGGCTGTGGCAGCTCACCCGGGCTTACTCCTGGATCCTACAGCGTCCAGCTACCCAGCCCGCCGAACCTTGCCCTTTCCACATCCGGGCCCCCAGCCTCTACGGGTTAAGGCAATCACCTCAGCTCTCAGATGAGTTCCTTCCGGGTCAGGTCCAACTCGGGGGTTTATATCGACCTGCCAGTTACCCCCAGGTTTCCAGATTCATCTGGTCTTTTCTCTCTTTTTCTTTCACTTTCCTGGCTTTGGCGGCAAGAGGCGATTTGCCGAATCCTTCTCTAACATCCAACAGCCGAACAATTCGCCTGAGCACGGGTAAGAAGTGGCCTTCTTCCTCATCCCCCACAGTACCTGGGGGGTGGGATTTGGACATCCCTATAATCCCGGGGAATTTTCGGAACCTTTGGTCATGGCTTGAGAACTCGGAGATGCCTGATTCTCGGCTGCCTCCTCTCACCTCTTTTCTGGAGGTTCATTTCTGGCTCTCGCTCCTCTGAAGGGAACACCTTTCAGAGTCAGTAAGAGACCTTCGGCTCACTTCACCATGGGCTCCGACGCCTATACCATTCCACCATCTTCCCCTTTGGGGTGTCTTCTTCTTAACCTTTCAAAACTGGGCCTACGGGGTGACCTTAAGAAGAAACGCCCCATTTCTTTTGTAATACCGAACGGCCCCAACATAAATTGGTAACGACAACCACCGATAGCCGAAAAGTGGCACATTTGATTATCAGATTCTTCACAATCTGGACAGTTTCCTAAATACCAATGGCAAACGGTCAGAAGTCCCATATGTACAGGCTTTTTCCTATCTCCTCTGGCTCCAGTCCTTGTGCCAGGGTTGTTAACCACCCCCCGAAGCTCTTTTATTTGGAGAAAACCTTCCTTCTAGCCTATACTTTGATGCTGCCGATGAACCCCCTCCACATGCAGCAGGACTCTCTACTTCTTCCCTCCTGTCAGCTCCCCATTTCCCTCCCACACCACCATCTCCTGACACCACGACCCCACACTCCCTTCCCGGCAGTCTCCCCCCCATAACCCGATCTAAAGATGGGACTTCCAGAGCCCTGACACTGGGCAACAATTTCCACCAAGACAGACCATCGAAGTATCCTCTTTGCCCCCCAGGACAACTTCCCAACAAACAGAACTAATTGCCTTAACCCGGGCTCTAACCTTGGCCAAAGGGAAAAAAGTTAATATCTATACAGACTCTAAATACATATATAACATGCTACATTCCAATGCCCAAATATGGACAGAATGAGGTTTCTTAATAGTAAAAGGCTCTCCTATCATTAATGGCAAACCAATTAATTCCCTCCTCCAGGCTGCCTTAGTCCTCAATCAAGTCTCCCTCATCCATTGTAAGGGCCACCAAAAGGACCTAAGCTGTACTTCCACAGGCAACCGCAAGGCCAACTTTTAGGTCAAACAGGCTGCCTCACATCAGGCTATCCCTCATTATATTTTCCCTCTGTTTGGTGAAGACAATCCATAATACACTCAACCCCAAATTGAAAAGCTAACGGAGGAGGGAGCACATTTTTTAAATCCATATTGGTATAAAAATCATAAGCTAATCCTCCCGGGTAAATCTGTCCTCCCTCTTCTCAAACACCTTTACTCTGTCTTCCATGCAGGCCTGGTTCTGCTTCAACACTTTCTCACACTCATATTCACCTTTTACCTCAACACAAGGAATTATTTCACACCCTTACCAAGGAATATATTTATCGAACTACCTCTGCCCAATTCCATATCCAGCCCCTCCCCCTTTTCCCACCCACCAAGTCAAGGACTCACTACCTGGACAGGATTAGCAAGTTGATTTCACTCAGATGCCCCCTATCCAGAAAACGTGTTATCTTCTGGTGTTCATTGACACTTTTTCAGGATGTGTAGAGGCCTTCTCTACCACCAACAAACAGGCCTCCACTGTTACCCAAGATCTCTTATGTGATATTATTCCCAGATTTGGTTTTCCCACCTCCTTAGAGTCTGACAATGGACCTGAATTCATCTCTCAGCTCACTAAGAATCTTGCTTCAGCCTTAAACATCACTTGGAAGTTCCACATCCCTTAACTCCCCCAATCTTCTGGAAAAGTGGAGTGGAGGAATAGAATCCTAAAAAACTTTCTCACCAAATATTCCATGCAAACTCACAGGGATTGGCTATCACTTTTGCCCTTGGCCCCTTTTAAAGTCAGGGTAATTCCGCACAAGTCCCTTTATATCAGTCCTTTTGAGGCTATGTACGGCATCCTTTTCTCCTCTTTTTCCCAAGTACAAAGGAGTTCCCCAAATTTCCACCATCTCTAGCCACTCCTTTACTTCAAGATTTTCCATCTCACCTTTGGGAACACATCCAGTCACACGTCTCGACTCCCCACTCTGTGCAGACACTGTCTATCCTACATCCTGGAGACCGGGCCTGGGTTAAAACTTCAGCAGATCCTCTTAAACCCAAATGGGAGGGTCCATACCAAGTCATTCTGGCCATACCCACAGGTGCAAAATTAAAGAGACGCCCCTATTGTTATCACTTCTCTTCCTTAGAAAGGGCACCAGACCCACAGGACTCAGACCAGAGCCCTCAAGATTCAGAACCCGTATTTTCTTGTTCCATTACGGGACCCATCTCCCTACACCTAAGGAGGAAACAGCAAAGTCCCACACACCTCCCTGACATACTAGAAGAACAAGACACGGATATTCCTGAACAGCCTTATGTCCCTGTTTCTCCTCACATTTGAAAAAGTTTTGAGAGATCTTTTTATTGATTGGTCATGCTACTCACCCTCTCACAGTATAATATCTCCCTTAGAATTCCTTTCACCGATAAAGAAACTATGCTTGCAAGGCACTTTTTCTGGATACCCTCTCTGTCGATTCATCTTTTTCTCTTTTTCCTTCCTATTCCTACTTTTCCCTCAACACTTCCCCCTTACTTTGACACCGTCTCCCTTGTGGGCTCTCTGCTGGAAAAACATAATTCAACTGTAAAGCTCCCATGCTGGATTTGCCTTCACCCCTCCCAAACAGATGATGTCACCATGCCTGCCCCTCTTGATAAATGCGTGAAGACAAGAGGGGGCATACACTTTAGGGAAATCCACTACAAGGCCTACAAGGTCCAGACCTCTCTCTGGACCAGAACTTTTTCCCTTGGTGCACCTACCCAACACCAGGTCAATGGCCTTCGAGATGATCTTAATACCATAAAACCCCCTCAGCAATTAGTCAAGGGACCAACTCAAAAGGGATGAATCATAGCTTTTCAGGCCTCCCTTTGTATATTTAGACAACTGTTTATACAATCTACTCCAGTGGGGACACTGCCTCAAGGAAGCTGCAACAGCACCATCATCATGTCCCCATCCCAGTACGTAGAGACTTGTCAGGCTCCATATAACAAAACATCGCCAACACGATCAGGCCTGACCTACTGACTTCCCTACCTTTTCTGGAAACATTTCAGACCACTCCTCCTACTATTGTATGGGATGGGGCACTAGGCCCATAACTTCCAAGTCAGACTTCTTCAAATTAACAGACCAGGGCAAGTGTTCATGGGTCTCTAACTTTGACGAAGCTGTCCATCTATTTCTGGACCCACACAGGCTACACTTCACCTTTGAAATACCTCCTCGCCCTACTGATACCTTTACCTCTTTTACGCCAGCATCCTTAGGACACAGCCTCTACCTCTGGTCATCACTCCCAAACAACAGAAGATCCTTTAGTCTGCTAATCACTTTCCACCTCTTTCCTTGTATTGATTAACACTGAAGGTATGTTCTGGCTCTGTGGAACTTCAGCCTTTTTGTGTCTCCACACCAACTGGACAGGCTCCTATACACTAGTTTTCTTATCTCCTTCCGTTTACTTTGCCCCACTTGACACTCCCATCCCTATGCCACTCCATGCCAGGATCAGGACTAAAGCTAACAGGGCCATACAACTTGTGCCTCTCTTGGCCTCCCTGGGAGTTGCTGCTGTGTGGGAGCAGGAACGGCAGGATTAGGAATTTCCCTAACAGAATTCAACCACCTATCCAAAAAAATTTGTGCCAGTCTTGAAGACATTTCTAAACAACTTGTCAATCTCCAAGATCAGGTGGACTCACTGGTTGCTGTTGTTTCACAAAATCATCAAGGCCTCAACAATTTGACAGCAGCACAGGGAGACATCTGTGCCATCCTCAAAGAACAATGTTGCTTTTACATTAATAAATCTGGCCTGGTCAGGGATGGGCAGCCAGATGCCAAAAATAAGCTGAAGAACTTGCTGAAGCTTCTTGCAACCCCACATGGAACTTTCCTTTTCCCTCTGTTATCTACTGGCTCCTGCCCTTCATATCTCCCATAATCCTAATCCTTTTGTTCCTTTTATTCCTCCCCTGTTTAATAAATCTGAAACAAAAGTTCCTTCTGGACAGAGTCACTGCAATAACATGAACCACAGCACAGCAATATGTCCAGACGGTCCTTCACCTCCAGATCCTACAGGGAAGAAAGGAAGGCTGCCCCCATTTAGCAGGAAGTAGTTAGACTAAAGATGGATGCTCCTTTTCTATAATCAATAAAGGGTCTGGAATGAGGGACCAGGACACAAAAGGACAACCACCATCTTGATTCTTCCCAAGTGGGGCCATTTTCAACACTCCTTTCCAGAAAATAAGCATTTGTTTCCTGCAGAAAACTAAGAAAAAACACCAAAAAGCTCTCTACCCCCTCAAGCCATGTACCGCCCCTCAGAAAGCCCTTAAAAACCCACAGCCTGTAAGAACTGGGGCTTCTGCCCTCTAGGTCAGAGGCCCTTCTCAGGTTTCCTTATTAAAACTTGTCTTTGCCTGCCAAAGCCGTCTCTTGTCTCTTGCCTCTATTCTTTTCTCCCCTTACCTGACAGTTTAAAGGATGGCATAAAGGTAAAGCACATGGACCTTGACTCACACAGCCTACATTAAATCTGGTTTGTTTCGTATTTTAGCCCTGTGATCCTAAGTAAGTTAAATTAACCTAATACTTGCCAATTTTTTCACTTGAAAAATAGGCATGATAATGGTACTTACCCCAATGCTCAGTTTTGATGAGTAAATTATAAAATATGTATAATGGCTTTAACATGTTTCATGAAACAATTTAAACACACAGTAATCCTATGGTTTAAAGTAATGTAAATAAAAATAAAGACACAGAATTTTTTTTGTCTTATTTAAGCAAATCAAATTCTTATGTTTATGTGGAAAAAAAATTAATGGGATCAAAATAGCGCAAGTAGAATGAACTACCTAAATCCCATAAATTGGCTCAATATTATAATAAAATAAAATTGGCATGGTATTCGTGTACTATACTCTAGATAGAGTAAACATGGAACCTTCACACAGTGCAAAAAGCTATCAGGCACTTAACACATGAATAATTAATTAATTTTATATTGAACTAATTGATAGGTCAACCCACAATTTCTCCTCAGCAGTTTACTCCCATCTTACTTAAGAGCACCAATCCTCATTCATTAAACTAAAAAACTGATCATCTTTTATTTCTCTTTTTCCTTTCATTTATATACATTCCCCTTCTTCCTTCCCCTCTCTGTACCTATAGCATCTAAGAAATCAATAAGTTGCCTGGACTGTCAACTCTCCCACAAAGATCACCAGAAAAATATATTCATTAAGCAAAGTTTAGTTTATTAAACTCAATCTGGTTCATTTGGAACCAGAAAAGAGCCTGAATAGCCAAAGCAATCCTAAGCAAAAAGAACAAAGCTGGAGGCATCACATAATCAGACCTTAAACTATACTACATATAATTATTTTTCCTAGATCTGTGAAATATGCCATTGGTATTTTGATGGCTATTTCAAGGAATCTTTAAATCACTATGGATGGTATGAACATTTTGACAATGTTGGTTGTACTGATTCATGAGCATGATATATTTTTCCATTTGTGTCCTCTGTGATTTCTTTCCTCAGTGTTTTGTAGTTCTCCTTGTAAAGATCTTTCACCTACTTGGTTAAGTATATTTTATTTTCTTGCAATTATTGTGAATGGTATCGATTCTTTGATTTGACTCTCAGCTAGACTGATATTGGCATATAGAAATGCTACTGATGTGTTTTATAGCCTGAATTTTTGCTGAATTTATTTATCAATTCCAGGAGTCTCTTGGTAGAGTCTTTTGGGGTTTTTCTAGATACAATAGCATATCGTCAGCAAAAAGCAATAAATAGTTTGACTACCTCTTTCCTGATTTGGATATCCTTTAATGAGTCTTGTAAAGGTAACTGATATCTGAAAAGCAAGATGTTTTCCCACATATGAGAGATGTTAACTTAATGGGAGAGATGTTTGCCCAGATTAAGAAACTGATCAAATACATTTGTTTGGAAAAGTTTCCTGATGCAAAGAGGCAAATAGTGAAAGTAATTGTTGGTGTAGAGAATTACTTTCCTTGTAAAGAATTTCCTGGAATAAATGGTTAAGTTATAGGTGATCTCAATGCTCAATTCGATTGTGTTTCCTTATTTCTTCCTTTTATAGATAATGCTCTCTAGTCATCATCTATATTATCTCTTTCTTCTTCCTGGATGTGTAAAATCATTCTCCTAACCTCCCATTCAAAATTAATGTCATATATTTTCTCTAATTTGCTAGGAAAAAAAATTTAAATGCTGAGGTAGGAAACTGGCGGTCCCTGATTCTTAAGGAGTCACAAAACGCAGGTCTATGATAAAAACAGGATGCTGTGAAGAAGCCATTTAAGACCAGTTCGTACCATCATGATAATGAAAATAAGCTCTGCTTGCCCTTGTTGTGCATTATACTCTGCTTATAATGTATTAGCATATTAAAAGAAACTCCCACCAGTGCCATGACAATTTACAATCACCATGACAACCCTGAAAGTTACCTTATAGGGCAGGAAAGGAAGAGGAATCCCGATACCTGGAGCTTTCTGCCCGTTTCTCCAAAAATACATGAATAACCCACTCATTATTTAGCATATAATCAAGAGACAGCCATAAATAGCATTCACCAGCAATATACAGTGTCTGATGTCTATGGAGTAGCCTGCTTGCTGCTTGTTTGTTTAATAAATTTTATTTTTGTTTCCAACTTCAGGCTCATGCTTGAATGCTTTCCTGCAGGAAGCCAAGAACCCTGTTGGCTTTCAGGCTGGACCCCAGTTTGGGGTTCAACTTTCCTGTGTCAATTCCAATCTTATTGTACAATTCTCATAGTAAAATCCTTAGTGTCTCCAGTTTCCAAGTTATCAACAAAAATAAAATCGGAACTTATGTCAAGAGTCCTCACTGTTTCTCTTTGGTTTAGTTCTCAATATCTTCCCTAGTCAAACATCTAAATGTAATTTTTACCCTATTTACAACAAACTTAAAATTTCTTCAAACTCCATGTTAATTTCAAGCAGCTCTGCTTTTTCAATATTCTTAGCTTTCCCTAAGATGTCTCTTTTTCCAACTGAATAATTACAGATCCTTCAATCCTGAATAATTACTATTGGAACTATTACTAACTCCAAAGAACTAACTACTACTTCATAATTAGGAGATCTCAAAAACACTTTTGGCAGTAGCAAGGTATTTAGATATCTGTAATTACATCCTAAATTCTGGACATGAAGGTGATCAAATCTATCCATTGCATTTACTCTTCAAGTCTGTGTTTTTAAGATATATTTATGTATTAATTTTGTATTGGAAAATTAACTGGAAAATAGGTGCTTCAATGTTACATAATACATTATCCTCTCCAAAAGAATAAAAATCTCCCCAGGAAAAGGGAAAGTTCTAGCCTGTTCTCTCAAAAAATAAAATCTATATTCTAGAGCATATTAGTAAAACCTGATATAAAATTCACATATTTTGACAAACTATTGTATGTTAGATTTCTAATTGCATGGCTATTTAATCTAAAGAGCTAAATTAAATTCATAAATGATCAATCTATATCATGGAGCTTCTAATATGTGTCAGGGATGTGTATGTGTATCACAATATTTACCTATCAAAAAAATACCTAAAAAAACCTTTTCAAAAGTACTCCCTGGATCTACTCACTCAGTTCGTTCTCTCTCTCTCTCTCTCTCTCTCTCTCTCTCTCTCTCTGTGTGTGTGTGTGTGTGTGCATGTATCTATCAATGTTGGATGTAGGCAAGCAAAGGATATATAGATGCTCATTGACTTATGATGATGTTATATCCAATAATTCCATTGCAAATTGAAAATATTGTAAGCCGAAAGCCATTCATGATATTTTTGATTTACAATTGGTTTGTCTTTATGTAACCCCATTGTAAATCAAAAAGCCTACTGAATGCATATAGCTTTTACACCACTGTCAAGTAAAAAATCCTAAATCAAACCATCTTCAGTTGGGGACCTTTTGTATTGTGAAAGAGTGAGAAACACACAATAAGGAAGGTGTGACTTAAAGTGTGGAAATTAAGCCCGATTATAATTCGTTTTAAATATTGGGGATTGATTTTGTTATGTGATAGCCTTGAACATTACTCCCTGCCATCTCCCATTTTAAGAGACTTTACTAATAAATACAACACGTCCAAGTTGATTTATCAGGCATCAGAGATCTCAAAAACTGAATGCAGATCTTAGAGAACTGAATGCATTTAAATGAAAGAAAAGCATAGAATCTAAAATATCAGTTATAGCTTTTCCCAACAATTAAAGTTGACTTTCATTAGAATCTACATGAGAATAATAAAAGTGAGACTGGAAAAGAAATAATGCATTTCATTCATATTGTAAATGGTAATTAGCAGTTTCTTGCAGTTGGAACAGAAGGAGATGTCAACTATTAATAGGAATTTTAGTTTTTGAGCTGGAATTCCAGCATGACAGCCACAACATTTACCAAAATTATGTAAGAATAATAATTCCATTTGTGAGAGAAAATGATGATTTCATTTTTGGCATTGTGAATCTGAGGTGACAAAAACCATGCATTAGAGATTTCCTATTGTTAGAAATTAAAATAAGACTCACGGTTAATTAGTAGTATTGGTACATGCAGAAAATATTTCTACATGTGCAAAATCTGAATGCACTATGTCTCACAGGATGTAGAATGCGAGAAGATCAACAGGATAAGGCTTTGGTCTTAGGAGATGCCCACAATTGGGATCAAGAGAAGGAGCTGTTGAAGAAATAAAGAAATGTTCAGGTAAGGAGAAAAAGAATAGCTCATTGTCAGGACAACATTAATATATTAATATTTAGTTATTAAAATTAGACAAATTCAGTTCAAAACTGTTTCAATTCAGGAACAAATTCATATATATTATGGGACTTAAGATTTCCATGCTCATATTTTTAAACCCTGAAAAATGACCCATATTAGGAAGCACATGTTAAAGAACAGTGATCAAGCACTGAGTTTTTATAAACTATGCCCATTTCCCAATCTTCTACCAAGGTAGAAACTAAAATAAAAAACAAAATGATGGAAGATGTTAAAAAAGCATAAAAATACAACTGTATAGAGTGATAAATAGTCAATTCTGACATAAAAGTAACTCAGGAGCAGAGTGAATTTCTATAGCTCTTGTAACAAATGTTTTCAGGCTGAACAATTTGATTAAAAACTTGATACTTATCTTTGTACATGGAAATGGGATATTCAAGATGAGGTATAGTGGGAAAAAAGCTCATTCACTTTCTTCTGTAAGCTTGAACAAATTATTGACAAGCAATCAGGAATTTGTTTAAAAAAATTCTCAATAAAAGAAATGGTTTGCAACCAAAGCAGAATTAAAAATGACAAAGTTGATAACTCCTACATAAACCTTCTGCTCTGATAATTTAGTTAATTATTTGACTATATCAGCTGTCATTTATGGGACACTTACTGTATATAAAACATTTGGGTAGGTACTCTGCAGCTTATAGTGGCATTTAATCATTTAATTCACAGACCCTGTCACTAAGAAATTTGTAGCTATGTTTAAAAATAAGACAAAGGTGTCTATAAATATTAGGTGTTTTTTCTGTTATTTGTTTTTAGTTTGTTTTGAGACAGAGTCTTGCTCTGTCACCTGGGCTAGAGTACAGTGGTACCATCTAGCTCACTGAAGCCTCAAACTCCTGGGCTCAAGTAATCCTCCTGCCTCAGCCTCCTATTATAGAGACGGAGTCTTGCTGTGTTGCTCAGGCTGATGTAGAACACAAAGGATCCTTCCGCTGCAACCTCCCAAAGTGCTAAGATTACAGGTGTGAGCCACCACACCTGGTCTAACTGTCAGGTTTTAAAAACTAGAGGGAAAATTTGTAAACATTATTAACACTTCATTTCTGGAGTCTTAGAAGTTTTAAGTAGACCTTTATTTAATTGCTAGCAGAAGTGGGCTTATTTTTCGATGCTATAACCTTCCAGTAAGAGCTTTCAAAAATAAAATTGTAAGAGTTAACAACACCAAAAATAACAATGTATCTAGTCCAAGGTGACACATGTTTAATTCTTAAAGTAGAAATATAGAAAATCAGTGCTATTAGTTAGGAAAGGAAAACATAAAACACAAACAAGCAAACAAAAAACCAGTGCATTGATAAAGATATAGGTTTGGGTCATTTTTGATTTGTATGAAGTTTTCCATTCTTCCTTTTACATTCATTAATGTTCGTTGTTAAATTTAGAAAAGAAACTTAAATAGAGAATTAAATCAACTAAAAAAATGTAATTGAAAGAAAAAGGTATGTCATTAAACAGTCAATCAAAACTTACACCACAAATACAAAGATTTTTTTGTGGATAAAAATTGTGCACAGCAGTATTTAAAACAGTCTTTCATACACACAAGCAAACACTCCCATTCAAGGTTTTTTGCTTTTATTGCAGTCAGACAGTAAGCCTAGTCCATATATCTTCTGTCTCTCCATACTTGTTACATAGCAACCACTGTTTGGTATTTAAGAAGCACTCTTTGTGAGGAATCCAACGTGTTTATTAATCCTCATTCATTTTTAAGAAGTAGATGCCATTTCTGGAAGGTTTTTGCAAAACTCACAATCCTGTTAAGCATATGGAGACAGTGACTCACAGAGAAATTAAAGAATATGATAGAAGTATTACCAAACACTCTGTCTCACTGGGGTCAGAAATTTTTTCAAATCTACACAGTACATACCAAACAGATGGAGTGTGAAAACAAATCTTTGCTGTGGGTGGCCTTATCATTACAGCCCCAACATTCCACATATATGCACAAGAGATATGTATCCAATAACTCCTCTGTAACCAAAAAAAATTTAAGGATATTTTTCAAAATATTTATAATATATAAATGTTATAAATGTCTTTATAATGTTTAATCTCTTTTCAAAATAATTTAATTTCTGGAAATTATCTTTTATTTAAAAAAACAAATTAACTTTTTCAAAATATTTCATATTATTCATATTATTAGAAACACACTTGTGTCCAAGAATAAGGGAATGCTAAATAAATTTATGTTTCATGAAATTGTTAGAATCTTATTCAGCCAACTATCAGAATTATATTTTAAGGCCATGTAGAAAAATAGAAAAGTATTTATTATATAATATTTGGTGGGAAGAAGTACATATAAAATTGTATATATATTGTGATTATAACTGTGAAAATGTACATGGAATTATATAAAAGCTAGAACAAAATGTGAAAAAAAAAGAAAGAAATTATGCTTTGTTGTTGGGTTCAGCATAATTTTTTTTAAAAAAACATGATTTATGTTGTCATAATCCTCTTTGTGTTGTAATCAAAACTGTAGTGAAATTTTATTTAGTACATGACATCTGCTTGAAACTTTATATTAACCTTATAATTAAAATTTTATGAGATCTGCTATTTCCAATAACTGCCTCTTGCAAGTTATAATGGCATTTCCTGAGGCATTAAATATTTTTAATTGTTTATAACAATCACTCTTTGTAAACTACTCTGATGAATTCCATTGTAACTTGCAAAAGGCAGCTATTGGAAATAATGCCTTAATTATAAGCCTGATACAAAGTTCCAAGGAGATGTCATCTACTATATTGACATACATTACCCATTTTATGGCCTTCATATACAGCAATTTGATAATTTATTTAAGTGAATGATGTTTGCAAAATTTTATGATTGGCCTTAGGTAGAACGTGCAATAATGGCATCTTAAGTTTTCCTCTGATTTTGATTTTGTATGGCGTTAAATCAAACCAGTGTTTTTGTTTCTTTTTCAAAAAATATTCTTCAAAATGTATGAAGAAAATAATACCTGGAGTGCTTATTTTTCTCATACAAATGAATCAGTAGGTAATTAAACTCAGATGAGAATACAAATTAGTGCTTTTCATTCTAGCATGTTCATATTTCCTCTTAAATACACACACACACACACGTGCACACCTGTGTTAGTCCTCATGACCTATGCCACCTGGTGTGACTTCCATAAATATTAATATATTATGTTACATGGCAACAGACTTTAGAAATGTAATTAAGATTATGATGTAGCTGACCATAAAATAGGGAGATTATTATGGATTATTCAATGGATCTAATCTAATCACATGAACCTTTAAAAGTAGAGATTTTTCTCTGATTAGTAGCAGAAGGGCAGCAAGCATGAGAAAGACTTGACCCACTGTTGCTAGCTTGATGGTAAAGAGGACCATCATGGGGAAAGCATAGGAAGGAAAGTAATTCTGCCAATAATCACTGAGCTTGAAGGTGGACTCAGTTGACAATCCCAGCAGATATACTGATGTTTAGCCCAAGGGGACCCTGAGTAGAGAATCCCATCAAGCAACTTCAGACTTCTAACCTACAGAATCTTGAGATAATAAATGGATATTGTTTTAAGCCACTAAAATTTTATAAATTGTGGTAATAGCAGCAACAGGAAATAATATGGTATTTGTCCTCTTGACCGTCCATAGGGAAAATAGAAAGATAGGTAAAGTTTGACTTACATAATTTCTACCTTTATTTTTTCTGCGTTTCTGCTCTTTTTGTCTCCTTTTTTCTGAAGCCACCCAAAGACAACTGACTGTCTATTGTAGCCCCCTGCCAAAGATAGCTTTTTCAAGATAAGTGCACATGCTCCAAATCATGTCAATCAAAAATTCCATTTTTCCTTAAATCTAGTGGGTACTAGAGATTCTCTAGGTAGAAATTGCTTCTCAGATGTACCTAGTGGTATTTCCATTTCAAATTTCTATACAAGAGAGAGAATTCAAAAGTAATGAATCCAAAATGGTGAAATTTCCATCATTCTGATAAACAGATGGAAAAAGATATTATGGGATGGGTGGGTGATTCTCAATGTGCCTTAAATTATTCAAAGTGTGGTCCATGGACCAGCAATATCAGCAGCATCTGGGAACATGTTAGTAATGCAGAATCCCAGTCTCCACCTCAGAACTACTGAATCTTGCATTTTAATAAGATTTTCAGGTGCTGTATGCACACTAAAGGTTGAGAAGTGCTGCATCAAATTGCATTTATGGGCAACATATTTCTTCACAATTTAGAAGACTATCCCTGCTACAGATATCCTTTTACTGAAGTGAAGGTATGCCTAGAATTAGCATATATTCCCTATGGTGCAATTACAGAATTATTGTTTGCATATATTGAGTATTTAGCTTGTGGCAGAGACTGTTTGAAGTATTTATATTAATTATGCCATTTAACTTTCACAGCTAACATAACTAACATAACACATGCTATTATTAATGTTTAACCTATGCAAAGACTAAACTTTTGAAATTAATTAACTTGTCTACAGCCATATAACTGAGATTGGAATCCAGGCAGGTGGACATCTTACTACTTGGATCAACACAGTTAGCCACTATAACCAGGGTGCTTCTTATAAAGCTTTAAAGAGGATTTTAAATAGTCAAATTATTATATGTATCAAAACCTAAAATTCCATGTATCAAATACTATTCTACATCATTTGTAAAGCTAAACAAAAAAAAATTTAAATAGTTCCAGATCCTTCACTTAATATTATTAAGACTTTACATGAAGTATTAAAAAAATTCATGCTTTCATACAAATAGCCCTATGGTCCTGGCTTGAATAACACTTTTTGATGTTTCTATATTTCATATACAGCAGAAGAAACAAATTCCATAAAACAATCTAAATATTTTAATTGAGCTTATTATAATAAGACAATTCTGTTATATGTAAGATGACTGATCATTTTTATTCATCAGTGCTTATGGTCTAAGAGCTTCATATGCATTATATCTTTGAATTATTTCTATACCCTGATGAGTTATTAACTATCCTTGACACTATTTTACTAATAAGACTAATAAGTACACTGAGGTTTAGAAAGTTGAAACGTTTTTCTAATATTAACAGAAAGTTTTCTGTTAGCATTAACAGAAAAACAGAAGAGCTAGAAATGGAAGTCAGAGTTATCTGACAACAAAAATCATATTCAATATTTGACTACAGAATGCTTGTAACCAAATATGGACTCTGGCACTTAATATTTAAGTTATAAAACTAACATTTGAAGAAAGCTTTATGGTAATTGAAGCAGGAAGGACTGATTTTATAATATTAAGATACACAATCCTTTCAAAAATCATAAAAATGAAAGGAATGAATGAAAATATAAGAAGAGATTAATCAACCTTATCTCAGACATTGATTATGAAGAAAATAATATGCATATAAAACATTTAGGTTAACACTTGCAAAATAATAAGACTTAAATATGTTATTTATAATTAGTAATTTGTAATTAGTACTAATTGTTGTTAGTATTGTTATTAATTACTACCATAGTGTATATATTATACCATCAGATGAAATATAGAACATTCCTTTGTGTTACATAGTAGATATTCTAAATTGAAGAATTTTTTTCTCTTCTCCTTAAAGAAAATTATAATATTGTAATAGATATAAATAATAAAGTATTTAAATAATAAAAGTCATGGCACGTAAATATATTTCTTAGTATTTATGCTGTTATGATTTTTATGTTTTAGTCACTTTTTCATATATATGTGATTTTTAGATAAAAAAGTTACAATTCATAAATAACAGTATATATATATACTAATATCACTGATTATCAGTTGTATAATATAAACAAAGTAGGAGTTTTATAAGATTTATTTTCAAAATTAACAGAAATATAAGTAAATATAAATATACCCTTACAGTTCTAAGATACCTGTAATGTCTTTTATCCTAAGCACTGAACCCTTTTTATAAAAAGGAAAATCCAAAATTATAATGCATCAAAATGAAATAGCATTTTAAGTTATTGTAAGTCTAAGTGATTTTTTTTAGTGTATGAAGGCAAAATGACAGAGAAAAAGAACAGCTTTAGTGCATTGTAATTCAACAGCCTTGTGGAACAATATTTACATAAAAGAATGTAATATATTTCTTCTGGATGCATCACAGATAAAATCACTCCCTGAGAGTATGTTACTAACTTTCCCTTTCATACTAACCCTTGAGTTACTGAGGTATCTCTTTTTTTCACTGCCATTTTAAATCGCTAAATGAAAACTTAATGAGTTTTTATTTTCTTCACTGATTAGAAAGGACCAAAATTTATTGGTTCAGCTAAAAGTTTAAATATGTATTCAAAATTTAAAAATGAATTAATATAATGAGAGATAATAATAGTGTTGGTGATATATAAGGATTTTGAATGTGGCATGCAAAACCAAAATTTGGAAAAATACCAAATTTTGACGGGGCTTATTTGTAAGTATATATGACACCATCCATTTGTGCCCACAAATAACTGAATGTGGATAAAGAGGGGATTTGAAAGTGGCTGTTTTCAGCAAAAAGATCCAGAAATAATCACCTTAAATTTAATTTTTTTACAATTGAAATCCCTATTAAACAATGTTCTAGAACTTAATATGACTGCAGTATTAGAGAAATAAAAATACATTTAAATAACAAATGGACAATAAAAGTAATTATCAACTAAAGGGCATTTAAACAAGCCTTCAAAAAGAGCAGATTCCAGTCAACTATGTGTCTATCACATGTCCAATACAATGCTAAACATTATAAGCTAACTATTGTCCTAAAAATTATGCAACATAAATTTTAAAACTAAGCATAGATTTGGGGAACATTTAGAAATAAATAACATAATTCATTTATTTTTAAAAATTTTTCATAGAAGCAAAACTTCATCATCCAAACTATTATGAAGAATCTCAATTACCAAAACTGATTTTCAAAACAGAGATGAGAGAAAAGGAGAGAGACAGACAGACAGAGAAATGCTTGGACTGAAGAGACAGTGAGGACTTTGAAGCCCAACTCTTAAAAAATTATTTAACTATTGGGAACACTGCTCCCAAAATCTTCCACACATGCTCTGAAGTAGACCAGCACCCCACAAATGTTAAGCATAAGCAGAATACAATTAGAATACCACTGGAAAAGATGTCTATTTGAGACCTGGATAAAGGAATAACTATGGATTTCTGGTGTAGAGAAAGAATACAACATGTGACAAAAAAAGAATGGAATCTTTTAATGGAGATCTAAGTCCGGAATCTTACTTCTCTCAATATGACAGAACAAAATTACTAAAGTTATTAAAGGCGATCAGGAGATTTTATGCAATTGCCAAGTGACAGATTTTGCAGATATTAGGTAGGAAGTAACATAAGACAAGAAGTACTTAGCTCTTTGATTTCTCTATTTCTGATTCTTCAGGTCAACCCAAAATGAGGAAGATTTTTCTCATTTTCCAAACTATAGATCTGGAAATGTCAATGACTACCTAAGTTAGTTTTCTAAATATTTAGTTAGCTCAAATTATTTCTTTAATATAAATTATATACACAGTTAAATCACATTGCATACTTTACATGTTTCATTAGAGACCATACAGAAAACTACAATGATACGGAGAAAAATATATCTCTCTATGAGAAATACACTATGGTTGGGTATTTTAAATGCATTTAATGTTAACACTATCTTTTTCTTATTGTGGGCATCTTAATTAAAAATATTCCATATATTATTGAGCCTAATATTATTCAGATTTATTTCTTTCCTGTCAAATACTAGAATTTATAGTCATGCATTTTATAGGATTTAATTTAAATTATAACTATTTTAAAAAATAAAACCATTTGAAAACAGCCAGGATAATGGTAAATCTTGAAGACAAAATGGACTTCACTTCTGGCTGGGTGATAGGATGCTCAAATTTACATTGCAGCTTCCCAATTGGGCTGCACCAATGCATTTTCTATTGATAAAAGTTGATTTTCCCTCTCTGTGTAATAATTTCTGGTATTTTCTAGGCTAAGAAACTAATGACACTGAATTCAAGTTTTATGTTGTGTTTTTTTTCCTTGGATTCATATGTATCAAAAGAAAACTAAACATTTTAAAGCAAAAAAGGAAAACTGTTTAGAAAAATGAGGTTGGTTATTTTCTTTTGTCCTTGATTCAAACCAATAAGCTATTTATTTTGTAAAGGATTAAAATGAATTTAATCTCACTCTCTAATGTTTATAATAGAGTGAGGCTAGCATGAGATTAAATGAACATAGATGCTGGACATACACCAGTTACATCAAACTGTTTGCCCTCTCTAGTTCTAATAGCATCTCATGCTTCAATGAATTATAGAAGAACCAAAATTCAAGATTGAATTCTTTCCAAGCGTAAAACTAAAATGACTTATGGAGAGTTAAGATGGTAGAATAAATTGATTGAAGGCTGTAGACAACAAAGGAACCTCAAATAATAACATAAAGATAAATCAATAACAATAACAGGGAAAAAAGGCCCCAAACAAAAATCATAAAACATTTTGGTATATTTTTGTAATACTACTATATTTAACATATGGGAGGCTGAATTTAGAGGGCTTTAATATTTGCACTTAGAATTTACTTTATATTAAAAGAACACAGATACTGAATTTAGAGATTTATAGAAATAATTTCATAAAACAGATGGTTTATTACACCCCTATGAAAAGTATAACTAAAAAAAAGAAATCCAATCAAAATGTCTGTTATACCTTTATGACTACTATTTTAAAAAATCTAATATTATTGAATAAATTATGTTAAAACCTCTTATAAAAAGTACATTAACCAAAAGACAGTAATCTGCATTAATTTTTCATTGTGTTTTAATTTCATGTACATATTCCCACTGTGGGAACAGGTGATTCTGGCCATCATAGCATGATAAATCTGACCATTAAATCATCTAAAATAATTCCCTGCATTCTAATTTTATGTTGATTAAAACATCTGAATGTAAGTTTTCTTTCCTTTTAGTTACTCTTCTGTTGGGACAGAGAATTTACTATCTAGTCAGTAGTGATATGGTGTTCAGTTCACTTAAAATTTCTTATTGAAAATCAATAATTTGGCCCTGCTTTATAGAATGAATATGATTCTGACTTCCATCTGAGATATGACAATACAGTGAGGTTCTACCAATTAACATAGTGCTTGCCACCAGCAATGAAAACTCTTCTGTTATTCAAATAAAATGGTAGTACATTTTTTGTAATTTTTAAAAATTAGTAGGTGTGTAGCTTAAAGTAACTAATGTCATTTTTCATTTGTCTTTTTTTATATAAAATAATATTTAGGTTAGCAATATGCTAAAAATTCTGGATGATAATAAATTAATCAAACATTGAGGATCAAAAAACAGTTATTTTAAATTTTCTAATATTTATAATAATCAATAACAGTTGAATACGTAAGACATACCAGACACTATTCTGGATTTTGATGCTAGAACTGTAAACTGAACAGGGAAACACTCTGATATGAAACTTAAATTCTAATAAAGAAATATTGACAATAAATCATAAGCTTTACATATATAGAATATATTAGCAATTGTGTATGTGTACAAACACATATGTACATAGCAAACACATCTGCACATTGAATATGACAATTGGTGATAAAATCTAAGATGATTAAGGCAGTTACCACACACGTCTGGTTCTCAGAACGATTGATCTGTATTAGTGAGAGAAAAGTATGATTGGCTCTTTAATTATTATCTCTCTGCATCAGTCTTCTTTTCACACTAATTTCTCAAAAATTTTCTCAGAATATATCTGTAGAGAAAAAAATTGGGACAAAAAGTACTATTTCTGCTTTCCTTAAAATATTTTTGTTTCTGTATCTGCGGTACTCAATCCCCAGCCGCAGACTGGTACTGGTCCATAGCCTTTTAGGAAGCAGGAGGTGAGCTGCTGCAAGTGAGCAAAGCTTCATCTGTATTTACAGCCGCCCTATATCACTTGCATCACTTCCTGAGCTCTGGCTCCTGTCAGATCAGTGATAGTATTAGATTCTCACAGGAGCCCAAAACCTACTGTAAGCCGTGTGTGCAAGGGATCTAGGTTGCGTGCTCCTTATGAGAATCTAATGCCCGATGATCTGAGGTGGAGTTGAGGCAGTGATGCTAGTGCTGGGGAGCTGCTGCAAATACAGATTATCATTAGCAGAAAGGTTCTACTGCACAGAGACCATAATAAATCAATTGCTTGCAGACTCATATCAAAACCCTATCAGTGAGTGGCAAGTGACAATATAATAATAATAGAAATAAAGTGAACAATAAATGTAATGCACTTTAATCATCTCAAAACCGCCCCACCCCTGGTCCATGGAAAAATTGTCTTCCATGAAACCTGTCCCTGGTGCCAAAATGATTGGGGACTGCTGTATGTAAGCATTGGGAGTTGGGGGAGAGAGAGAGAGAGAGAGAGAGAGAGAGAGAGAGAGAGAGAGAGAGAGAGAGAGAAACAGAGAGAGAGAGAGAGAGAGAGAGAGAAACAGAGAGAGAGGGAGACTTTAATCCCAAACTATTCAGGCAAACACTTCAATTGTCATATCCTTTTTCTGAATGTTATTATTTATATTGTAATTGTCATTTTTCTTTTGTCACTTGTATGTAGAGAAACTTGTTTGTGTTTAATTACTTACTTGATATATGAAGTGTCCTTAAATAGACTACTGTACATTAATGGAAGGCAGGGATGATATCTTAGGTTTTATTTCACTCTTCTATCACTTAGGGAAGAAGTATAAATAGAAGAAACTAACATAGTCATTGTGTTTAAATAACTAACAAAAGAGTATACATTTCTTTTTTATACGAACTTTTCAATAATACTGTGCCGTTGTTATTTTAACTAATACTTTGTGAATGTTTATATTTAAGTGCCAGGCACTGAGGGCAAGCACATATGTGTTATTTAATCCTTGCAACAATTACTAAGTACAGGTAATGAAATTATCTTCATTTTACAAATAAGAAAATAGTGGCTTAGGGTCAACAAATGACTTTTCTACAAATATGCAGATGTTAGCTGTTAGAAAACATGTTTAAATTCAGGAAAACAATTCCAGTGCTTAGACTGACCACACTGCTATTTTGCCTTCTTAAGAAGCACTTATCTATAGAACTCCCTTTATACATTACATACATTTACTATGAAATCATGATAGTGCATAATTGTCTGAGGTAATTTTAACATTATTTTATAATCTGTAAGCATATAAATATATACACAAACACCCCTATATATACATACATACACACACACATAATTGCGTTTTTAGATGCAAGTACAAGACAATCCAACTCAAACAGACCAAACAAGAAGTTTAATTAATTCCATAGAAAATCAGACTTCAGGTCAGTTCAGTTGGATTCATGTCTTTAAGCTCCTGTGATTTTTTTTCTCATGAGTGCTCTGCATAAATTCAGTTTTTCCCAGATGTGCTCTGTCCTCAGATCCTAAAGTAGTAACTATCAAACGTTGGAACGTAGATTTCTTCTCATTCAAATCCAGAGGAAGAAATGATATTTTTCACACACCACCATCTAACAGATGCCCTGAGAATTGAACTGATGGACCATCCTTCCAAAGTAAATCTCTTTGGTTTGTGAAATGTCCTGCACTGATTAGCTTAAGCTGATGTCACTGCTTGTCCCTTATCCCTGTGATAGGGGTAGAAGGTATGGGACAATTACTGTTATTGGGTTGCTGTTATAGGCCCACCCCTGAGCTGCCACTATGGGGAAGGGTTTAGTAAGACAATAGTAGTTTACCACCCTTACAAATCTTCTAGGTAAAATTGAGAAATTCAATCAATCATCTTACTCTTAAACTTACCATCATTGATACTTAACTATTTTCTTATTTTTTGTTTAATTTTCTCTTTTAGACCACAAAGTATTAAATTATTAATGAAAATATTTAAAATATGAGTCAAAATTCTGAGGATTCTTTAAAGCCAAATATTCTATTATCATGTACCTTAGACCTGCTTTTGATTAGAAACTTGCCATAGAAAGGGTATATGTGATTGATTTCTTTTCTAACAATTCTATAGGAACAGAAATGGCCTTATTTAAATCCGTAACATCTAAAGCTGGATTTACACCCTGTGGAGCTGATTAGTGTTTCAAGATGATTTTCTTGTGGAATATTTTCAAGTGACTTCCAGAAGCCCCCTGCTAGGCCCCTCTATCTTTAAATTCTTTTAACCCTGGTATGCTTTTATTTTTTCCTGGTACTCACTTTTGGCTCCTTTCTCAGGCTCAAGAAGTTTATATATAGGATGTTTTATTTGTGGAAGGCCTTCACTCTTCCAGGTACCCTTGAAGGATCCATCACCATTCACAGAATCACATGGGAATAATATTGCTGCTATGGGATATAGTCATGCATATCTATTTGCTATAAATTCTAGGAGTTCAGCCTAGTAGATCTCAGCAAAGCCACACTCTACAGACTTCAAATTTAAAGCAATTCTCCAGTTTTCTTAAAATTCTTTAGCAGGAGATCTTCAGTGCAGTACATCTTTAATCTACATGGCTCTCATATTAAGTATTCCAAGTAGTTTATTCTTAATTGAAGCCCGATGCTCACTATCTTTGAGGTGTAGGTACTATCTCAATTGAAGTGGAAGGGAAAAGAGACTTTCCTCAAAGATATCCTACCCACAAAAACCTACTTAATACTCTCTCATCCTTTTAATATTCTCAAAAGGAATGGTTGTGGGGAAGTGTGTTTTTTAGAATGCTGAAATCATGGAACAGGTACCTTTCTATATCCTTACAAATCTGCACCCTGCAATTTACACATAGCATTGCATGTCAAAGCTATTCGGCCTACCTTCCATTTTTTTATCTTATTTATTTTTAAGGATTGTATTCTACAGTTTTCTGATTTATTCCTTTTGTACATTTTATTGTAAAATATGCTGATCTTTGCTTAAAACTAGAGAAAAACATTTTAGAATAATCTTTACTAGATTTTAAAAAGATATTTGTTAGTAGATTTTTTTAAATTATGAAATATAGACAGTTTTCTCACTGGCAGTTTCAATATTTCATTATGAAGGTGGTTTTGTGTTTATAGACTCAAAATCTATTTTTATATTAACATAAAATGAGCTTTGTGTTAAATTTTCTGGAGCATATTACTTATATTAAAACTATATTCACTTAGAACATTAAGGTTGTCAACATTTTTTGATTTACATGTGTATTTGGGAAGAATGGGACTAGTAGTGAAAAAATCCTAGACTAACACTGTTTAGTTATTCTTCCTTTTCTAATTTCTGGCACAGAGTAGGTGTTCAATAAATGTTTTTGAATAAAATTACTTAAAAGAATATTTTGAAGATATAACACACATTTCTGGCTGAACTTATTTCAACATCCTTCTTTTTTTCTTTTTTTCCTTTTCTTCTTCCTTTTAAAAAGCAACAAGTAAATTCGTCAAGTCTGTAGTTTGCCAAAAAAAAAGAAAATCATTAAATTGATCACAACTATTAGTCTAATATATTCAACCCAATTTAAACTAACACTAGCCAAATTCATTCCAAATATTAATTGTGTGAGGATATAATCAAAGAAAAACTGGAACATTATTGCTTTAAAAATGATAACTATTCACATGTATTTTACTAAGACTTGCATTTAGATGAAGATAATTAATAAAGACACTTTTAAATGAGTTGGAACTCAATAAACATTTCTGAAACTTTTTTTGAAATGCAATTGGCTTTACAGCCAAGTTCTCTGGCAGCTTCTCTATCAGTTCTTAGCAGCACATTCAGGGTAGTCAATGAGCCAATTCCAAAGATATTTCAGGAAACTAGTTTGTGCTTAGGGGCAGCATTTTAATAATCAGAACGCCTAGTCTACACAAGTGGAACTTATTAGGGAAAGTACTTTAAGTGGCTTAAGCAGGTAAGACTATTCGTACTTATTTTCTGAGCTGCCAATATGTTAATCCAGCATCTGGTGAGGAGGTGGAGAGGGCAGCCTTTTCTGCTCTGCCTCCAAACTTATCTTTGTTTTTGCTTTTCTTGTGGAACTTACTGTTCTTTGCATAAATATACTACTAATAAATACACTGCTTTAAATGTTTACTTCTACTTTGATCACCACCGCACTGAACAATTAAGTTACGTCTTGCATATGGCAGCTATTTAATAAATGTTTGTAGAGTTAAATTAAATTTTAAAATTTTATTACCCTAAAAATGTAATGGATATATGCTAACTTCATTATTTTAAAACTGAAAAAATACAGGCAATAACAATAATAATAGTTACTATTGAGTATTTAAAATGTGCCAGCCACTATTTCAAGCACTTTCCATGCATTAGTTAATTTAACCAGCCTATCAGGTAGGTACTTTTCTCTTGTTTATACTATTAGAGATTGAAATGATGTGAGATTAAATGCCTTTTTCTTTGTCAAATATAGAGTAATGGGTGAAGTTAAGATTCAAAACTAGGTATGCTAGTTCCAGATAATTTGTTCATGAAAATGAAAAATCTTAAAATAAAGTAAGATGCATTTCTGCTTCTGGTGACAATAGAATAATTTGCAACAAATCAATGGTCAGTCCATAGACACCAAGTATAAAAGTCAAATAAAACAAACAATTTACTTTAAAGCATTAGAAAGAGCTACAGAATCATAGAAAATCAGACAAGCTAAGATTTTGGAAAAAAGAGAAACTTGAAGGCAAAAGCTAATTATCTGCGGTTCCTTTTTTTTTTTTCTGGAGTACTTACTGATTCTGGGCATTGACAAGAGGCCAAGAGTAGAGGTTATGCCTGGGCAAAGAGATGTTTCTGCATATTATAGAAACCAGAGAACTTTCATCAGTTAGGCAGTGGTATAGCAATATGGCTGAAACCCAAGACACTTCACATGCATGGGTGGTTTTCACTGGAGATATTTGACAAATTCTGATGTGTATGAGGCAGGCTAGGTAAAATCTAAGAGAAGTCTCTGAATTGTAGACAGAACTACTTTTTTAGTCTTGTAATGGTGAAAATGAAGGGAAAATGCCTGGGCTTAAAAAACAAAAACAAAATAAACAAGCAAACAACAAACAAAGGTTCTTACGTGAAAGCTCAGGAGAGCCACATCCTTCAAAAGGGGGGGAAATGGAGGTAACAGAGCCTTACCAAAACTGAACCCTGGTATGGCTCAGCTCACTCTCTGGATTCGGAGATCAGCTCACACTTGTCCTAAAAGAGAAAAGTGTGAGCTCTTCTTAGAGGGTAATAATTTTATCTGTGGCATCTAAAATCTTGTTATACCAAGGCATATCTAGCATTCGATAAAATATTACCAGATTTTTTCTTTAAGAAGACCATAGAAACATAAACCTGGAAGAAAAGTAGTTGATAACAGATCAAAAATCGGTTCACATAATGGATTTTATTTATGTTTAGCAAATATTTTAATATAAATATGATTAACATGTTTTGGAAATAGAGGATAAAATGGATTCCTTTAAAATGAGTGAAATAGAGATTCTATAAATGAAAAGAAAGTATCTAAATTTTGAAAATTGACAGGTTTAACAAAAATTTAAGTAGAATAATAGAAATTATCCAAACTTAGTTACATAGAGAAAGCAATTAAAAATAATAAATTTGTAGAGAACTATGATAAGGTTAACTATAAGTGTAATTCTAGTATTAGAAAACAAGAAACAAAATGAGATGAAGGCAATATTGGAAGAGAGAGTGACCAAAGATTTTCCCAACCTGATAAAAACACAACTTTGAAATATAAGGAGCTCCTCAAACTTGAATCATAATAAAGAAAAGAAAACACCCTTAGCATATAATAACAAATTGACTATAAACAGAAATATCTTTTAAAAAGGCAGAAGAAACACTTTAATGTGAAAAGAGCAGCAGTAAGACTCTCAGCAATCTTAACAAAAAATATTAATAGCCAGAAGACAATGGAACAATATTTCTACAGAACACAGATAAGTAGGTAAAGAGAAAGAGACAGAGAGAAAAACAGAAAGAAAGAGAGGTCAGAGAGACAGAGAGAGAGAGAGAGGTAGTACCTTTAACAATCACTGAAACGTTTAGTTCTTTATACATCTCCAAGTGAGGGAATTACAATTGATTTATATAGTTCGTTTTCTAACCTTATACAAATTTCATATATATTCTTTTACAGTGACTTTTGGATTGATAAAAACAGTATTTGCTATGAGTCAATACCATATTTTTTTATTACTTTTATTTTTTTAATTTTTGTAGAGACAAGGTCTTACTATGTTGCCTCGAACTCTTGGGCTCAAGTGTTCCTCCCACCTTGGCCTCCCAAAGGGATGGGCTTACCTGCATGAGCCACCATACCTGGCTCAATTTCATATTTTATAGGAGTATATAATTAAATTTCTTACTTTGTCTAAAACAAATCTGTATTTTACCTCACCAAAAGCATATATCGCATGAACTCCCCTTATGGAAATCATATTCCCCTCACTTTGTTAGGTCCAACTTACTTAAGTTTTAAAGTTTCTTATCATGTATATTTTATGTAACTGATTATTTCAATATTAGATCTGATGTTGTGTAAATATTCCCTTAAAGATGTTTTAGTTTTGGAAGTTGCAATAGTATTTACCCATGTAAGTCTCTTAATGGTGGTTCTTTATCATGAAGGCTTCCACATTTCAAACCAACAAATTGAAAATTACATTTCTGAGTTCCTTCAGAATATTAAAGTCAATAAATAAGAAATCATATATATGTCTGTCCATATTTTTTCCCAAGGTGACAGTGTCTTTAATATATGAATAACATGTAAAGAGAATATAAATAGAATTATAAACAGGAAAATGGTGCAGTTCTATCTTAATAAAGGTCTAAATACCAAAATAAGGTGACTAGAAGCCATTACACACAAATATCAAATATAGTCCATAACTATTAATAAAATAATATTTCTTAGAAAATCTATAAATACATAGGATTGTTTTGCCTGATGATGCAGACAGCCAAGTCACGGGTACAAATTGTTCCTTTGTTAGCTTTCAGCCAATTAGCTTATCCGAAGGAAAGACAACATATTCAACCCATTTTTCTAGTTTTTCCTGCCTTGCTCTGTACTGTTATAAACAATCTATATATGATTGATTTCCCTTATGATGTATGAGTAAATTTTAGCTGCACTTTTAACTAAGCTAAATGTTTGTTTTTGTTCTTCATGGAGATTCCACTGAGATTATCTACCTGTGTGATGCCACTGAAGCTAAAGAGATGTATTGCTTGAGTTTGCACCTTCTCAGAATCCTTTAAAGTTGTGCTTACCATACTTTTATGAAATTATTTGACTACAGAATTTTTTGTGCAACATAAAATTTTTATTTCTTGCAACTAATCTTCCCATATCACATTTTTAAATGGTGTTTCATGATAATATAGTTTAATCATGTGTATTTAACATTTGAAAACAAAGAGTTCTCACTCTTTGAAAACATTAATTTCACTACTTCATATAATTCCATGTGGAGGTAGAAATCAGATTGTACTCTTCCATGGTATTTATTCTATGCTTTATCAGTTCTGGGATTTAGACAATGACGTTTAACTGCTAAAGCGAAAGAAAAACAGATTTAACTATACTCAGTACTTAGAAATATTCAGCAAATATCAGCCTTTCCGGTCCACTCTATAGTTGTAAAATTGGTGGAACCATCAAAAGAGTCTAAACTGTACTCTTATATTTTGATATTTCATAGGGAATTCTTAATCTCTCAGTCAGTGATGAAGTTACACCTTAGAGTGACAGAGGGAGACTCTGTTACAAAAACAACAACAACAAAAAAAGCTGGAGATGAATGGTGTTTATAGTTGCAAAACAATAAGAATATAATTAATTCCACTGAGCTGTATACTTACAAATGGTTAAGAAAGTAAATCTTATGTGTGTTTTATTACATTAAAAAATTGGAAAAATTACTGAAACTGTAAAAATGAAATTAAAAACAAACAAACAAAAATATTAGAAAAGAATCTGCAACTCCTAGGTCAGCGAGTGAATATTCTTGGCCTTCAGTGGTTTTAGTACCTAGCTATTGCCTCACACCAACCTGCGTGAATACCTAACTCTGTACTCACTGCATTTTCTCTCTTTGGGCCTTAATTTCCCTCCTCTGTACAATGGCGTTATAATTACTCTACCATTACCTTGTAAGAATGGTGCAAGAATTAATTTAAGAGAAATCTGGAAAGCTGAAAAACATAAGTTTTTGATAAATGGAAGCTGCTAAAAAAAAGTTCTTTACATTTTTAAAACTAAAACAAAAAGGAAAACAAAGCTCTTCTTGGTGATTAGCTGGACTCTTTAGCTAGTGCAGAGAATGTAATGTAGATTTATGCAATGGTTCATTCCATGGAATGAGTTTATTCAGTGACTCTACATTGTAAAAATAATTATCTAGCATCTTCCTATTAATGTGAAATGGGAGACTACATGCAGCTTAGTCAAGAAATAGACCTAACCTCAGATTTAATTTTTTTTTTTTATGAAAAGTCCTGTTATCCAGTTAGTAAAGCTCAAGTTTCAAATGGTCTCATTGTGACAAGTTTCACTTTAAATTTATGGTAATCAGTAAATTTCAAGTGGAATTAATTTAAGAGAAATGATGCTCAGCAATCATACTTTCTCACTGCCCCTTATCAGATGTGACCTTCTCTCCCCTGAAAACGCCAACCACTCCTTCTCAGCAGAAATGCTCAACTGCTGACCTGTTTCCAATTTATTGAGAAAAAAGAAACAAAGACAAACTTCAAGAGACTCCAACCATCCCATCCACTCACACATTTGCCTCTTCTATTTGAGACTAGAGACAAACTATCCATGCTCCTATTTAATTTCAATTCTTCCATGTGTTCACTTCATAATTTTTCAACTGTGAAGAAGAGGAGTTACTGCCATGTTTTTGTTATATTATCAACTTAATTACATTTAGCTATTCTATTTTAAATGGTTTCCTAAATATCAAAAATATGAGAAAAAGGTCATTTTTAAATATTTTTCATCACTTTGAAGAAATTAGAGCAATCATTCAAAAGACTCACTTTAATTTAAAATTAAGAAAGCTTTAAAATGTAATGTTTTGTGAACAAATAAAGGACTTATGCATATATAGATCCTTAAATAGTTTCTGAATATACCTTATAAAAATAAATAATAAAACTCTAACCATGTCCATCTGCCTATGTGGAACCCCAGATTGGTTCTAGATATATCTAAGAAATGGGGGGAAAAAAACCCTCTACTCCCACCATATTTAGCTGGTTCATGATCATGATCCTCCCTCCACTTCATCCCACCAAATTTTCACTAATAAAAAAATTATCAAATAAGATTTTTTTCATGATTCACAGAGAAATTTTTTAAGTATTTCATAGAAATATATAGTATAAAAGTACATTTCCACACCTCAATCAATCCTTTTTCAAACAACACATAATCCAAACTCATTTTTAGACCCAACCAGTGTTGTGATTTCAATTTAATATCACTTCACATTTAAGAAATATGCAATTGGGACTCGTGCAAAATCAAACTCCCTGTCCATGAAATTCTTTAGAGTGTGTCTTGCATGAGAAACTAGGAAATGTCCTATAAATATTCATGAGTTGGCAGTTACCCAAAGCTGAGATATATTTAAAGTATGAAAATAAAAGCTCATAGAAAAGTCCAATGTGATTATTTTAAAATCGTGGTAGAACCTTTTTCCAAGGACTCCTGTGTGAAGAATGTGTTTACTGCATAACAGTGCCTTTTAGTTTGTTATTTTCCATGTTTTATTCATCATTAATATAAAATGAATTCATATAATAGATGATATTCCTTTCATTTGCTTCTCCACTATATTGGTCCCTTTGCTTGGAGGTTATCATAAATAGAAAAATATGTTTTTTCTATTCTTAGCAGTACCTGCACAATTCTATTTGTCACTCACTTCTTTGTGTGGTGTCTGACAATGTCCACTCTCTCCTAAACTTCTGATTTGTAATTATTATACATTTATCAAAACCATTTTTACAATTTAGCAAAATAAATATCTTTATTATGTGAAGAAAATAATTCTATAAATTAAGTCTTCATTAGTTTGTTATAAATATATACATACCAGGAGATTGACAGGGTGATCACTTTTATGAAGTGGAAGATATTGCCATAATTATCATATTTGTAAAATTGCAGGACCTCTGATGTCACTCTTTTTGATTTAAAGGAAAATTATTTAAACAATATAAACAAAAGTTTTCTGTTCTCCAATTAAACTGAACAGTATAAAAAGAATCCTGATTGTTAAGAAATAAAAAAAAACTGCCTAAAGACTAGACCTAACTTATACAAAATATATGCAAACTACCATGTGTTCAGGCATTTTAATTATATAAAATAAAAAATATGATCAATGAATGTGCATCTATGTATCAAAGCTAGTCTGAAAATAATAATTAAAAATATTGTCCTTGCTATTATTTGTAATTATCACAGCCACAGAATTTTTCTTATAACTTATATTAATAAAAAGGATGGAATTTTATTGCACAAGAAACAAGTCTCCTTTGTTGGAAAGTATTGAAATCAGTACACATATGTCATGTTAATAAACCAATTTAGTAATGCTTTGGAGTGGAATGGTTGAGAAATGGGACTATTACTTTTGCCTCGCTAAACCTCTAGGAAAAGAAAGAGAGCATGTCTGTATTATAATGGTTGAAATGTATCAGATCAAGTCTTTAGCAGTATTTCATGCCTGCAAATTTTAATATAGCTCAGGAGCGTAGGATCAATTTTCTGGAAAATCAGACCTTTAAATATGTTCTTTCATATCCAGTCTAGTTACAATATATAGATTTAGCAATAATCTTGAATACATTGCTTATTTTTTAATTGAGGAAAAATTTACATATAAATCACATATGCAATTCAAGTTTTGATAAATATATACATTATACACCTGTGTAACAACTGCCTTTACTAAAACATAGATAACCTTAGATTACCCTGAAAGTGTACTTGTGCCTTTTAGTCAATCCCCAAGTCAAATCAATAACCACTCTTCTGAATTCCATCACCATGGATTAGCTTTGCCTGCTTTTGAGCTTCATATAAATGAAATTATACAAAAGTTATTCTTTGTTTGGTTGTCTCACTCAATAAAATGTTTCAAGACACAATGGTGCTGTAATATGTACCAATAGTTTATTCCTTTTGCTTTTATATGATGAAGAATTAATTCTGGCCTTTGACCTTGGATATCATGAGGTGACACGTAAGCCCTTAGAAGGTCATGTCTGATAGGAGTAACTTTTGTTTACATGGGAACTTAGTCTACCAGACAGTCTAACAACATAATTTGTGATGAGTCATGAGTGTCAGTTCCTCCAGAGAAACTGGAGACTAAATGCATGGGCCCCACCTTCAGAAAGCCTAAAAACTAAGATCAGCCACACTGGCAGAATGTGATTGAATCCCCAAAACAATCTGGGCACCAAAGCTTGGGTGAGCTTCACTGGTTGGCAATGCTCTGTGTTTTGATCACACGTCAATACCAGGAAAGTAATAAATGCATCCATGACTCCAGAGGGACAGGACAATATCTCTATGTTGGGTATCTTTCTTGGAATCTGACCCTATGAACCTCCTTCCCTGGCTAATTTTAATCTTTATCGTTCTCCATTAAAAATAAGCAAAAGTGTGTATTTAACAGCTTTCAGTGAATTCAGTGAGTCTACCTAGTAAATTATCAGACATAAAGGTGGTTTTAGGAATACCCCAAACTCGTGATTAGTATCAGAAGTGAGGGCAGTTCTATGTATACTGGTAACTCTAACCGTACGGTTGTTTAAATGTTCTCAATATTGCTCTCTAATGCTCTACTGTATAAGCAAACCATAGTTTATCAATCCTACTCCTTACAAAAATGTGTTTTTTTTTTCTTTCGTGGGCCATTATGTCTAAATGTAATATTAAAATCCATGTGCAAGTTTTTTTGTGGGCATTGGATTTATTTCTCTTGGATAAATATTTAGAAAAGAGGTTTGTTGAAATTTTTGAATCTAAAATTGAATGTTTTAAACCTAATTTTGGAAATATCTTGACATAGGTCTTCAAATTTTTCTTGTCTTTTCTCTTGTTTCCTTTAGGATTCTAATTACAGTTTTATAGGAATACTCAATATTTGCTCCTTTCTTCAAAGTTGATAATTTTATAATGAACTGTCAAATTTACTGGTCTTTCTTTTGCAGTATCCAACTGTTTTTAAGTTCACCCAATATTTTTTTCACTTTAGATATTGAAGTTTGCAGTTATATAATTTCTATTTTGTTCCTTTTTATAGTTTCTATTTAACTACCAATGTTACTCGTCTTTTCCCTTATTATGGTCATCTTTTTTTAAAGTCATTGGACATATTTGTAATATTTGCTTTAAGTCCTTATTTAAAAACAAATCTGGTTTACGTTGGGTTCTGTTTCAATGAACTGTACTTTTATTGGCTCTAAGCATTTGCCATTTCTCCGTATATTTAGTAATTTTTGAATGTGTACTGATATTATATATGACATATTTTAGAGACTGCAATTGCTATTAATGTCTTCTGAAGACTGTTGGTTATTGTTATGACAGGCAGTTAAATTACTAACTGCTTCCTTGAATTTGTTGAAAATAGTTTTTATGCTTATTTAGCCAGATTTGTGGAAAGCCCAGGCACTTATCAAGCCTCTCTAATTTGGCTAACCTTAACCACAAACTTTCTACCCTCTGGTGCGAAAGAGCTGATATCTCTATGAATTTTTCAACTTTACAGCTGTGGATTTCCATCAGCTCCTTGATATTCCTGTATGAAGGCAAAATTTGAGAACCATCCATGAGAAATTTACTCATAGTTTTTGTGGTCCTATTCAGAATTTGCTACATCAGATTTCAGCCACTTTGGAAGCCCTGAGCTCCATTCTGATACTTCAAGCCAAAATGACTTCAGCCTTTTGCTTAAATTTAAAGTCTACTGCTACAAGAGATAGGGAGTGCCCTAAATCAAAAAAGGTGTATAAAGGTGTTTCTCAACTGATGACAGTAGTATCTTTCTTTCAAGGGTCATATCCTCTTCACTTTCTTCCTACTTTTGGACTTTGTCTAGTGCCTTTGAATAGGTTTGTTGTTTACAATTGGTATTTGTAGGAGATTAGGCTTACAAGATATTGTGCCATTACTAGAACTGCATTACCATCCAACATAATTTTTAAGTGCTTATTTCAATTATTAGCCAATTATTGATTTTCTGAGCACCAATAGTAAACAAATTACGATATAGACGGGAAGTTGTTCTTGAATATATTAACAGTACTTCAAGAAGACCATTATCACATATAAATTCTTTGAATATGAGTAAAGAACTAGACAATCCAGGGGCACTTCTCTGGTTGATGAGAACCGATGATTAAAATTAAAGTCTTATATTTCCTCACCATCACTTTTCAAAACTAATGCCTACAGAAACACTGATTTAAAAAAATCATAATCCTTAAAAATTATAATTGAAATTTCAGAAATATAAGGCACATACTATTGGTAGGACATAAAATCAAATTATTCTACAAGTACTTCCTAGAGGAGTTTTACTGAATTCAAAAGGCAGAGGAAAAAAGGCATAAAGTGAAAATAGAACATTTAAGCTTTTTTTCCTCAAAAAAAAAACCAAAATGAAAAGCTCAAAGGATTGTGATAATGGGAAAAAATCATCATAAGCTATTTATAAAAATAATAAATAAATAAATAAGCCTAGATACTCTTTCATTCTTTAAAATAAATTGCTAATTTTCTTTGCTAGGATTTAGAGAAAAAAATTTATCACTCTGTATATAAATTTTTCTTATATTAACCATAACAGATCTATAGTTAATGTTTTTGCCTTGTAAGCATAAACCTAATTTAAATGCATTGAATGCTCCCAATAATACACAAAGGCTTTAGTTTTTTAATTTCCCTAAATAACTTATTCAACTACTGTTTATTAGGTAACTTCCTGATGACCACATAACCCAGTAAAATACAAAGTATGTTGTGTCAATGGCAATGGATTGATGCAAGAATACTAAATAAGCTAGTGTATTTTTGCTTATAACTATACACCCAGTGCCTTAAACAGTTCCTAATTTGTAGCAACCAATAGCATCCACTCAATAAACATTAGTAGAATAAAACATTTGAAAAAATAATGATTCTGAAAGATTACCTATCCTCGCCTTCTTTTCTCATGGAACTTTCTTTGGACACAAATTAGAGGAGAGGGGATTGTACTACACACAGATCTTGAGGTCAGAAATTCATTTAGGGTCTTAAATTTTTAGTAAATTAGGTTGTGATACCCAGTATTATTCTATTTTGCATAAATGATACCTATGTGGTTCAGATATATAGAATTTATCTCTGAAAAGATAGATATTGATAAAAACATTGATAAAAACACTTCTCTGGTCTTGAGAACTGTCAGTATCTTTGAGCCTACAAATATGAGCAATTTAGGAAAGCCCTTTTTTTTTTGACTGGCATTAGCTGTGGTTTTCCTTCTTTTTTCTTTTCTTCTAGCCATATGGAGGTTTAATTGACAAATAGGGATTATGTATATTTAAGGAGTATGATTTGATGTTTTGATATACCTATATGGTTGAAATGATTACTGTAATCAAGGTAATAAACATATCCATTACCTCACATAGTTAACTTTTTTTTTTTGTGGTGGCTCATCTGGAATATTATTATCTTACAGTTCTTGCTAGATATATCAATCCAGACCCCTACCTCCCAACTGCTAGGGAATTAACTATGCTTACATTTCCCATTGAAAAGTAGCCATAGGCAGTGATGATCCGTGACTCCAAATCCTCTACACAACCAATTAAGTAACAGGTGAGTACTTGATTGAAGTATAGACAAACTATGTTTCTAGCATTTAATGCAAAGTGCTTTCCATTTCTGGACATGGTTTTTAACAAAGCTGGTCAGAATATTTTAACTTAATGGCACAGAAACAAACATCTAGTTTATAGTGGGAAAATAAATAAACACTAGAACAGCTGAGTTACATTCATGGCAAAACATTACTATGCTTAAAATATATATCCAGAGCCTGTAGCCTTGGATTCAGAGTAATCTGTTTTCATTCCTGAAAAACTCTGAGCCTTCCATCTTCTTATTCTTCCCAGGCCTGGTTGTTCTTTTGTATTTTTTGTGAGTTATGCCCTTACAATCTGTGTAGCTCCAAAATAACTCTCATATCAATTAAAATAATTTGAGTGAATCTCTGTTTCTTGTGACAAGAAGCATTCAATTAAAATACTCTTGCATGGAGTTCACTCTTACCCAGCTGACCATACTTCCTACATTACTCCAGTATAAACTATGATGGAATTTCTCAAATTTCTGGGTTTTTTCGTTTCAAATATTTTCTGAGTCATCATCAATTATTTTGGTATTGCTGGCAACAATATACCATTTCTTCACTGAGGATCCAGCTCTATTGTCATCTGCATCCCCTCCTTTGTACCTTTCCCTACAAGCATTTCCTCTAGAAACCCCTTACATTCATTATTCTCCTCTAATATCTTTATTACTTTAATGTCTTCTTTCATTATTATTTTACTTCAGTACAATTTAAAAAAATAGAAATCATACCGTGTATCTTTTCAGATCACAATGGAATAAATGTAGAAATCAACCCTAACAGGAACTCTCATTTCTACACAAAGTCATGGAAACTAAACAACCTTCTACTGAATGATCACTTCATAAATGAGGAAATCAAGATGGAAATCAAAAGATTCTTTGAACTAAATGACAAAGGAGACACACGTTATCAAAACTTGTGGGACACAGCTAGAGCAGTCCTGAGGAAAGTTTATTTCCATAAATGCCTATATCCAAAAGTCAAAAAGATCACAAA
>VBSM01003169.1:6267639-6295762 GCA_008086735.1 Cheirogaleus medius | reverse complement strand
TATACATAACCGTAATATTTGTACCCCCATAATATGCTGAAATTAAAAAATTAAAATTAAAAAAAGTAACATATTCTACTCTTTTGCATCCTAAGGAAGAATCCTCTTTTGTTTAATGTTTTTCTCTCAAAATATTATCTATTTACCATCAAATTTCTTGAATGAATAACTTAGACTCAACATCTTCTAATACTCCTGGGAGCATTTATACCTAATCCATCTGAAATATTGCTTCTGCCCAATTTCTCTATTATGAATTCTCCTTCATATCACTAATGACCAGGTAGTCACAAAATAAAATCTTCTCTTTTTGTGTTTTATTGTGCATAATGACATTGAACTATGTGATACAGTTGATAATGCCATGTGTCTTTTATATATACATAACTTATCCCCAAATACTATAAAAAGGGTAGGGGATTGAACAAGAAATAGAAAGGAAAGATTGTGTGGTATTCTAAGGAGATACATAACAAAATAAAGAGAGAGCTCCTGCTTCCTTCTTAAGGTTTGGTGTTCTTGTGAATTTTCTCCTCAGAACTCTTATCTTTTCACTCTTTTTAACGTTCTGAACTTGTATTTTGTGTATAAAACCTGGACCAGGTTTTTAACAGGCTCTTAACAGGTTGCTGCTAAACACCAGATTTCTATGTGAAACTCACATAATCTTATGATTATTCACCCTTCCCCACTTTGCTGTATTGTCTCAGGAAGCTGACCTATTTGTTTTACATAAATGTACTCTCTTAACTTTCAGTGTACAGTTGAGTTTGGCGAATGGGGACCACTGACTTAAGGTAAAAAGAAAAAAGGAAGAAAGTAAAGACAATTATATATTCTATTGTCTTTCTTCCAGTGGGGGTGACCAAAGGCTGTCCACATCCTAGACTGAATGACATAGTTCTGTCCTCTTAAGACAGTTCTTGCACTCTGAATCTGGTAGCAATTTCCTCTTCTTTAGAGTTAGTAGTGTTAGTAGGCTCCGGCAATTACTAACCCTGTAGTTAATATCTCTTAGAATTTCCATAAACTATTTATTAAACTTTTTCCAAATTATCCAGTTAAACTATGCCATCTCTTTCCTCTCAGGGCACTGACAGATAAAGTAATTTTCATATATCTATAAATTTTCATTTTCACTCATGTTTTTAAATCATTTTCTTTGGCTGCTAACCCTGAAAGATAAGCAAATTGTCACTTTTTCTTCGCAGTGCCTCTGGACCATTAAATGGCTCTTAATCATCCAAGAATCTTGACAGAAGTAGCAGAAATTAGCCAAATGTAGAAACCACCCTCTGCACAAGAAGAATTTAGTAAGGCTTAACAATCAGCCCTTTTTTTTTCTCACCATATACATTCTATCTTGGCAATTATATTCATTTTCAAACACTCCATTTTCATCTCTTTAGCTGACTTCCAAATGTATGGGACATGTAAAACTTTTCCTTTGATTTCTTTATAAACTTTAATTTTCTAATCTATCTACATAGGGTATTTATCATATGAATAATTAATCAACTTATGTAAAGTTCATCCCTGATATAAAACTAACAATTTATAGTAGCTATTACTAGTGGTGGTATTTAAAATGGACATTCAGTAAACATCCAGATTCCACCACACTCAAAACTGAGTTTATTGTCTTCTTCTGAAAACTTACTCTTTCTGGTTAGTGGACACTGAATAAATAGAGGCAGTAGAAAGCAAATGTAATGGTTAGGCACTTTGGCTTCACTGAAGCTAAAATACAACTGGATTAACCTCTATATTCTTCTTTTAAAAAGTGTTAAAGCCTCTGTAAGGATAAAACAGATTTTGATGTCTCCCTCTTATCTGATACTGTAACAGAAAATTTGCCTTAAGGTTCAGAAAGGATTACATACATTTGAGAGATTCAATTCACAAGCTGAAATAACACATTTTTGGGTAGACCAGATCCAAAAAATGGGGATATCTTTAGGGTTCATCTCCCAAGGCAATCCTTTGTTACATAGTTAGTCCAGGGTCCTAGGTCTAGGATTATCAAGATAGGAAGACATCCATGGAGGAACAATGTTTGTTGATTTATTCTAATGTAAATTGAAATTTTGAAATTTTCCTGGAGCTGAGCTAGTTAAAAGAAGGACATAACCTACCTCTTTAATAAGCAATAGTCTAAAAATATAAGTAGCAGATTCAATGGAAACTTGGAAATCACTAAATGGCTTTAAAATATTTCCATTTGGAACAGAGAGCAAGGTGGACTTGACAATGCCAAAACATTTCTTTAATCATTCAAGTAGCAGGCTATAAATGATTTATAATCATGTTCGTAGGTCTTTCACAATTTTTACCTTTACAAAAGTCCTTTACTTAGAAGTCCCTTTTTCTTTAGCTAAAGTTTTATTTTTTATCTGTTATTTGAAGCTAACTCAAATCACTCTCCTCTAAGAAGCTATTAATGATCTCCACAAATAGAACAAATCATTATAACCCTGCAGAACAATTTCTACCTGCATTATAGATTGTCTCACAAGCTATCAGTACTTATCCTTCAATGGTTATTTATTTAGAAGTCTGTTTCCTCCTTTGTGTGCCTTCTAAAATCACATCAGGTTCCATACATCTAGAAACTTGTAAAATGTAAAAGGCAGATATTCAAAAGATACTTGTTGAACTAAAATGCACAAGTTATCTTATATATAGTTTTTTATGGAGAATATTTAACTTATTAAAAAAAGAAGTGTTTGTCTTTTTACTCTCATTTATATGAGAGTCATTTTTCAGCCTAACCCTTTCTGAAAGACATTAGAGGAACAGAGATTATTGTCTTAGCAATATTCCTTAAATATCTGATTATAAGACAATGCTTTTGGTTAATGATAATATAAGTCTACATAAGAAATCTGGTCATCTCTAACTTATTAAAGACATACACACACCTGTGTTTAAATATATCATTCTTTCAAATGTCAGTCCATAAAAAGTAAAATAAAGGTTTTGTAAATTACAGTGAATAATACCTTTTTGAAATTATACATGTAATTCTTACAGATTCAGTTGTCAAGATGGTTTTCTAGTAGAAATCTTTCATTCTTTATGTATCTCAAGACAGTCTATTTTATAGTATATTTAATTTTTCTCTATATTTAAAATATTATATGTACATTTTTTATGTTTTGGTTACATTTTAAACAATTTAATATCGAGTTTTGGTTTTTAACTATTATTGTATATGCATTATCATTGCAACCTAATAAATGGTCACAATCCACCAATTTCATAAAGCCCCAAATTTTTAAACTAATAATTGTTACTTTACAATACATACAGATTTTACTTTAAAGTATCTTTTCTTATTAATTCACTGATTTCAGAGAAAGGTATGCTTATTATTTGAGCTATAATTCCAAAGGAATCTTTAAAAATGGAAAATTAATGACATTTGAAGTGACCAATAAAAAGTATGCCTTACTTCCTTTTATTACATATCTTGCAAAATAATCCAATTTCTTTGAATTTAACTTAATTGAAATAAAAGCATATATAATTTTTAGAAAGAATACTAAGATATCTCAATTCTGTTTATAGTTGATTTAAATGAATCAAGTCATGGAACTTGATAGAATCTCTTCTTCAAAAACAAGTAAGATCCAGATGAAAAAGGCTTGATTGTATTTTCTAATAAATGATTGCTAAAAATAATCAATCTTTCATACCTTTTTTTAGATTCGCTAAAGCACATCAATAGTCTTTCCTAGATAGTAAGAATTATTGCAACTTCTTTCGATATGCTTACTATGCATGCATGCACATAATAAAATATTTAAAAATATTTAATATAGAAAATGTTAAATTATATTAAGATTGTTTAAAAAGTATATTAATTTATAGCAAATAATGTGGTTATCTATGAACCCAAATCCCTGAGTTTCTATGAGAGCTCTGAATTCTAAAGTAGTTTTTAAAGTGAAGCCCCTCCATGTCCAAAGATAATGTCAAGAAAGCAATATCAAATATTATATCCTTACATATTCTAATTAATTAAATTGCTGACTAGGAATAAAGGTATACTCTGACTAGACAGGAGTTTCATAAAATTACCTAGAGCATTTACTATGTGTCAGATGTTAGAAATAGGATCGGGAAGCAAAAATTTGTGGAGTTTATATTTTATTGTGAGTAACTGAAATTAATTAACAACAGAAATAACTATAACATAAATGCTATAAAAAATTAAGCTGTGTAATAAAAACCTATAACTGGAAACCTGATTTATGGAGTAGAGGGTAAGGAACCTAAGGAAGGTTTAGCGTGTAACCTCATTTATCAACTCAGCATCTGCTCTCTTCTTTTTCTTTTCATTGGAGTCCCTTATCTTTATTTGGATTCTAGTCTTCCCCGTAGAAATCCTTTGCTGCAGGACTAATGACATTCAGAGTCCTAGGGATGGGCTTATTTAGTTGAAAATAATAATATGGCACTTGCTAGTGTGAGTATCTGAGAAACCAAAAAACACTTGAGAGGCACAGGAGCAGAAAATCAAGAGAAAGATGTACAGAAATGAGATGGTGGTAGACAGCAGAAAAATGGAATATTACAAGTTGCAGGAGATAATGAATATTGGATAGTCTGGCAGTGGAGAAGGATAGAATAACAGATAAACAGACACACACTAAAATACAGATTTATTGAGAGTTAAAATAACCATCAGTATTAACTCTACAGATGTTGAAAATACAGAAACAGGAAAATCTCTAGGTTTTTATTTTTGAGTACAAGATCTTTCTCCCAAGCCCCAGTCTCATCTCAAACCGTCTACTTAAATCTCCATTTGAATTTCAAAGATAACTTTCTACTGGATACATCGAAAACTAAATTCTATCTTTGCCCCAAATCAGCTTCACCCACAACTTTCCATATATCTGCTGATGGACTGGATGCTGTTCGTGCTGCCAAGATCCCCTCATCAATGTTGAGCTACTAGTTTCTGCAGATGCCAGGAGTATCGGCTACTTAGAGCTCACAGAACTTCTGGGGCCTTTTCCAGAAATTCTCCTGCTCCAAATGATGGCAGCTGAAGTACCAAGATTATGCCCACCTCCAGATGTAGTTTGCATCCAGTGAAAATTCAACACAGGGACACAAAGGCCCAACCTTCTCACCTAAACCTAGGGCTCATCTGAGCTCCAGGGTTTCTGGTAGGATCAACTCTGTTGCATGAATCATCTTTCCACTTCTACCTCTGCCCTATCCTGCTTCCCTTACTCCTATAGTAGTTCTTCTCCCCCAGTAAACCACCTGGGTAAAAATCTTCATTTCAGATTCTGTTTATTGGAGGTTTTTGATTGAAGAGAGTTTGTCCTAAGTGTGGTCCTAAGAAGAAAACCCTAACGTGGCATTTTGGAGCTGACTCACCAGCCAACTAGCTGGCAACAAGTACTGAGAGCCCCTGGCAAACCCTAGTGGTGCCACTGTTACACATTTCACGGTTGTAGGAGAGTCTTAGGAGAAGGAAATGGGGTCTTGTATACAATCTATCAGGCAATTCAGAGGTTTAGAGAAAGTGCTAATGATACAGGACAACAAAATTGAATAGATGTTGTTTCCTCCAATATTAATGCATTGGGGGAAAATAATAAGGGACCAAAGGTAATTAATCACTAATTTAGGGTGAAATTTGAAAACCAGAGGGTTTTCTTGGCAGTTTATAAATAGATTCTCATCTCCTAGAACTACAAGATAGATGAAGCTGAGGAACAGGCACAGGATGTGATTATAAAGGTAGCAGAGTTTCAGGGAAGGTTTAATTTTCAGTCCAAACTCTGGAGAAGACTGGAACCTAAGACTTGAGGTGTGTACATCTGGCTCGATTCACTCAAAAACCTAGAGATGTGATCCAATTCCCAGCCCTTTTTTAAAGATGATGAAGAGGTCTCTGCCTTGCAAGGCAACACATGCCCCTCTCAGGATATTCCTTCTCTTTCTTTCTTGGTCACCAGATAAATAACTGGGATCAAGTTGCAACATATTCCAGGGAGTGTGGGGATTCTGATAGTGAAAGGGTCATACTCAGGAAAGGTATGGAAGTAAAGGACTAGGCTAACATGTACCAGTACAAACATAGTGTACATTTATGAAAATAGATAATGAAAATGATAGATTGAGGAGAAAGGGTTAGACAAATAAGAATTATATCAGAGTTTATCAATAGGAGAGTACCCTTCTATGATGCAGTATTTAATTCTGTGGTAAGTTTCCTGGAAAAATGAAGTTACTATGTTCCTGCTACGTTGAAGCTTGGAAGCTGGTAGCATGCTAAAAGTAATGGCCCACCTTAAGTGAAGTAGAAATGTCAGAAAGTTGTGGCAAAGGATCAAAAGCCTCAGAGGAATGTTCATACTAGAATATACATACTACATAAAACCAAAACATTTTAGCCAGTTATCTTCTATGTGAAGTTCCAGAATATACTGTTTTTTAAAGCATTAAGGTTGTTCTTTGTGGACAGTATTATACCTAGAGGAGATGTTGTTATTGCACTGAGCTCACTGATAAATGTGACCATGATAGAGACTAGATATTCATACTTAACCATAAAAGAATGAAGCAGTTTAAGGGCAGGTCAGCAGGCCTGACTACAGAGAGCTATGGAGATTGTTAATAAGCCTAGGGCAAAACAGATGGGTAGCCAACAGGTAGATCCCTATAGTATTATACTATAACAAAAATAAATCAAGGGTATATAATTGGAATTCTTAGGGAAGATGACCCAGTAAAAATTCAGGATTTTTTCCCAGTTCCTAGACCTGAGCCAGTTCTCAGATGAAGAACCCACCGACTGAAAAGTGTTTACATATTTAGGAGTAAGAACCCAGCAATACCATGACAAAGTGTATAATGTAAACAAACTCTCATGTGTTCCCCAAAGCTACCTACTCAGGTAACAATTCACTGGGAATGCATAACAGACACATTTAAACAACTTTTGGATATAGATTTCAAGTTGACATTGATGCCAGTGACCAAAAGCATTATCACTGCCACCCAGTTAGAGTGGGATGATATGGATGCTGGGTTATAAGTTGAGTCCTGGCTAAGGTCAGGCTGTAGCAGGCCCACTGGACTTCTGGACCAATCTTGTGGTAATTTCTCCCTTCCATGAGTATGTAGTTAGAACAGCCACACCTGATAGCTAACAGAACATTCATTTAGTTTAGTTTAGTTTTTTTTTTTTATCTTGGGATAAAGGCCATCACAGTGGCACAGGCTAAGTAGAAAGAAGCCTCTCAAACGACTGCACCAAATCCCAGCCAAGATAGAAATAAAATAAAATATTGTATCCAAAGAGGAATGGCAAAGATTGGTACCACACTTAAAGAAAGATACAAATGATTCAATAGGCCCAACATATTTCCTTTTAATCATCAATCCTGCACCTATAAAAAGCAGATGAATCATAGAAGACACCGGTGGACTCCTACAAGCTTAACTATAATAGTAACCCTAATCAAAGTTGCTATGCCAAATGTGAAATCTTTGCCAGAACAAATGATCAGAGACTCAGGTACATGGTATGGGGTCATTGATCTGGCAATTACTCTCCTTGCTTCTCAAGAAGAATCAGAAGCAGTTCATAATCACCTGGAATAGAAAATATAGTACACATTTACAGTCTTGCACCACACTATATTCACCTTTTGGCCCTCTGTCATAAAGTAATCCAAAGAAGCCTATAGTACCCAGAAATTCTGTAGACTATTACATTGGCTCAATCTCCATTTTATCAGCCATATCACATTGATCAGATCTGATGATCGAGGAATGGCAAAAAAATTGAAGCCTTAGCAAAACACATGTATTCCAAAGGAAGGGAGCTAAACTCTATTAGGATTCAGGGGCCCACTACATCAGTGAAGGATTAGGGAATTCAGTGAGCTTCAGAATGCCAGGACTTCGCCTCCAACTTAAAGTATATACCTTTGCATTACAAACGGAGTAAAAACTGAAGTTCTTACAATCATTTAAAGGTTTTAAGTTATCTGTCCTCTGTCCTCTCTCTGACCTCATTTTCTGCTATTCCCCCATCACTATTCATTCCACTCACGTTGGCCTCTGTGCTGCTCCAGGAATGCTCCCAGAACAGGGCCTTTGCTAATTTCCCTGATGCTTGGAAGGCTCTTCTCCCAGATGTCTGCATGACTAATTCCCTTCCTTCCTTTAAATATTTGCTCTAAGTCACCTTTTTAATGAGATCCACCTTGTGTTGCAACCGGCCCTCCTCCACCATCATCTCTCACACTCAATGTTCTCAGTCTCCTTTATTCTCCACTAATTTCCTTTTTAAAACATAGCACACATTCTAATAGGCTGAATATGTTACCTGTTCTTAGTATTTTATCCGTTTTTTTTTTTTCCTATCTCTTCACTGCTAGAATATAAGGAAAAATAACCTTTGTTTTGTTCGCTAATGTGTCCCAAGTGCCTAAAACACTTCTTGGCATATATCAAGTTCTCAATAAATTTTATCAAACGAATTGGGAGAAAAGAACAACTGCCACTTTGATTTCAAAAGCCTTTGAAATGATAGTCTTTACTTCGGGAAAGTAGTGAAGGTAGGGTTGAAAAACAAGTTGCATACATCTCAATAATTCCTAAGCATATCTGTTAAACCATAGTGAGACAAGCAAAGAGAAATTGATACACTTGTAAAACAAGGATGTGTTAAATAATTCAGTCCTCTGAAACCTCATTAACATCTATGTATCTTCTCTATCTATACCACATCATAAACATTATGTCTCATAGTGATGACTCCAGATTCATAAAGGAAATACTGCTAAAATACATTCCATGTGTACTCTTTAAAAATTTGGAGAAGAAAGTAATGCATATATTCATTATTATTCATTTTATACAATTGAAAACAGTTTGAATGGTAAAAAAAATGTATAAATGGTTAATCTCTTAGGTATTTAGAAAATACTAATGGAGATTAGCTCCTTTGCCTGTGATTCTAAATAAAAGAAGAGATGCAATATGTCATACTGTGAAATTTCAATTATCAATGTGCAGTTGTTCCAGCCTGTGCATTGTGTACCATGTGTTTCACATCATAGAGCAACTGCTCTACACTATGCAGAACATTTCTGAGTGTCAGATTCTGTCTCTATCCCTAACCTCTGTCTATGCAGGTGCTCCCACATGTGTAGGTTACCACCTGCAGATTCTGGTATTGGCAACAGTCTAAAACTAATTCAGATCCAGCAGAATTCATAGGAGATACTTCCTTCCTGAGGCAATGTCTTTATAAAATCATAAGCTAGTCTTACAGGGGGACTTGAATGCAATTTAATCCTATGGCATATATGCAGAGCCCTAAGTGGACAATCTCAGTACCAACAAGGGACATAGAGTGTTAGCTTGAAGGTCAAACTCTGCCAGTGTCTCTTAAACAGAATATCTCTGCTTCGCCTTTACTATTTCCTGGGGTTCTACTGGAGACTGTGTTTTTTCACCAGAGTTTTAAGGAATTTTTTATCAATTGAAAACACTATGAACTTTTATTCTTTTTTTTAAAATTATTATTTTTTTTAATTTTTTTTTATTTCAGCATATTATGGGGGTACAAATATTACGGTTATGTATATTGCCCATGCCCCCCTACCCCCTCGAGGCAGAGCCTCAAGCATGACCATCCCCCAAATGTTGCACACCTCACTCATTATGTTTGTATATACCCATCCCCTCTATTCTTTATAGATAAAGAACAAAAATTTCAGAAAGTAGAAAGAGCTCCATGATTCAGGCACAAATGTTATTTTGTTTAATTCATGCATGAAACCATTTTGTATACTATATGCTAAGTAGAAAAGGAACTGCATATTTCCTGAGGTTAATGATCCAGAGCTGATGAAAGTGATGGGGAAGACTTTGGAATTCACAGTTCAAAAATGTAAAACCTAGAAAATGTTGGGCCATAAAAGCCAAAACCAAGGGGCGTAGTGCAGAGTTACAGGGGTCAAGATAAGCAGAGTTCTTAAGACCTATGGGCTACTCTACCAACTACACCTTCAGTTCTGAACTGTCTTTAGAGCTCCAACTGTCTCCTTGACCTCTCCGTTGAAGAGTTCAGAAGAGGATTCTCAAACTTTAAGTTACCTTTCCCAAGAAAACCCTGTTTTTTCTTCAAAGCTCCATTCCTTCAGTCTTTCCCAGCTCTGTGATTAAATCTATAGACCCAGAAGCTCAAGCTAAATATGTAAGTGTTCTGGTTTCCATCTTTCCTCAGTTCCCTCACTGAATATATGAGGAAGCTCTGTCAATACTATTCCAAAACATATCACCAATATCTTAACTAACCTGAACCTAGTTCAAACTAACACTCACTCACAACTAAAAACCACAACAGTCTTTTGTTAGCTATCACTGCTTTCATTTTGCTGTTTATAACCCATTCTTTCCATGGTAGCCAGAGAAAACTTCCCGGCCACCCAGTCAAAGTAACCAGTCAGATATTCTCAATTATATTACTCTTTTAAATTTTCTGAGCTCTACTCATCATATTTGTTATTTGTTAGAAATTATTTGCTGATATTTTGCCTGCTGAACTTACTGAAATGAAGGATTTAGGGCCAATGCTTGTCTCATTCTTCCTATTTCACTAGTACATAGAATTTGGCCTGGAACATAGTAGGTGCTCAATAAATATTTGTTGAGCAAATTGATAACAACAATAAAAAATCAGGTTATACAATACTACAACTATGGTTTGATATTTTTAAATGTATATTTTCTAATTTGTTTGTTACCACGTAGTGTCTTTCTTAACATAACCAAGTTACCAGTCATAATAAGAAATGGGCAAGGTTGAAAATACTGCCTGGCCAAGGGCAGTGGCTCACACTTGTAATCCCAGCAATTTGGGAGGCCGGGATGGGAGCATCACTTGAGCCCAGGAGTTTGAGTCCAGCCTGAGCAACAGTGAGACCCCCATCTCTACCAAAAATATCTGGATGTGGGGCATGCTCATTGTAGTCCCAGCTACTCAAGAGACTGAGGCAGGAGAATCTTAAGTCCAGGGATTCGAGGATACAGTGAACTATAATGGCACCATTGCACTTCAGCCTGGGTTACAGAGCCAGATACCATCTCTAAAGGAAGGAAGGAAGGAAGAAAGAAAAAAAAAGATACTGCCAGATATATTATCCTTTGTTCTCAGGCATAGCCAATAAGACAGATAGTTATAGTTAAGGCTTTATTATTTTTTTAAACAGAAAAATAATCTTTCCTGGAAACTACTTCATCCACATTCAAGTTTCCTTTTCAGAGGGGCCCATGCACAGTGCAGGTAATATTAATAACATTTATATTTTCTTTAAGCTTCCATACCTTTTGCTTGTATTTTTACTTTTTAATTATGTTTTACATATGTTAGTAATAATTTTATTGTATCTGAATAGCACATCTTATGATGCAATGGAGAGTCACTGCCAATATTGACACTTAGAGACCCAGAAATAGCATATTTAGGGGAGTATGTGCAGAGTTAAGGGAAAAAAATAGTTAAAATTAACAATTTTTTTATGATTTGAAAAAATCAAATCTGCTATGTTCTAAAGATTGCTTTATCCATTTGACCACATAGCCTCCAGAGATGAAGTCACTTGCTCTACGTCTCACAGCTATCTGGTGATATAACTGAAACTAGAACTAAGGACTTTGATTAAAATCCAGTGCTTCACTATATCTAATTATCTGATTTATGCATGTATTTATTCATGCAACCCATTATTGATCATCCACTATATTTTAGGCAAAATAACACATATGACAAAAAAGATTCAAATTATCATATGTGTCTATATCTATAGAAAGGGTAAAGAACAAATATATTTCAAAATTTCTTTATTACTGGCCAAACTGTTTGGTGACATGCTAACTCTCTGAATTTTATATATCACTAGTTTGGTAAAATTTTTTCCTTTATGAATACCAGATCAGTCTTATCCTACTCACTGCACTGACTTGGTGCTTGCCAGACAATTGTTTTGTTTTCTAAGAAATTTTGCTATAAGCTTTACATACATCATCACATTTAATATTATATCAAATCAGTAAGTTAGGCATTATGAATCTCACTTTTTAGGTGATGTAAACTGAGGTTTAAATACTATAACTAGTAAGAAATGGAGCTAAGTTTTGAACTCCTGTCTTTACAGCTTATGCCCACACCCATTCAAGTATGCCATTCTGTGTTCTGATTATTTTTCCTTAATCTTCAGTAGTTGAATGTTTCCTGAGTTTTAATTTCAGCCATATATTTGAAATATTCAAGGGTTTCTTATCTCTAGATTTACACAATCAGCTTCAATACAGATTTGTAAATTTAAGTTTATGTCTGGGCCATTTTCTCCCAGCCTATTTCTGTAACCCTTCCCCCATAATCAACTACTTCTTGTGATCACACTCTGCCAATGACGATTACCCACCAGACATCTTTGGGTGTGTCTAGATGAAATATGATTTTAGTATTAACATATGAAAAATAATTATTAAGGTGAATAAGCTGTCAGAATGTATTTACTTACCTTTACAGTGCCCGCAAACAACCACACAGCATCCAGAGATGCTATGGGATATTGATAACAATATTTGAGACTCAAGACCAACATAGAGGGAAATTGTTCTAAGATTACACAGTGTTAATCATTATTATTCATACTATAATTGTGATTAAAAAACACTGAGAACATCTCTGAAATGCTATTCTACACTAGATTCTTTGAGTTGTTCCTGGTGAATCTGCTCTCTTTAAATCAGGAGTCTTGACTTCGAGGCTCTTTAAGGCAAGGTGCCCTGTACAGCCTGACACTCACACGGTCTTTAGAGTCAGGGAGGGCAGTTACTTATCCTTTATCTATTTTAATCTGAACTCTAATCTGTTTTATGCTGAACTCATCCATGGCTTTGGGGTGAATCTTTTGAAATTTGTCTTTTATGATGTTCTCTTGGTTTTGATTTGGTAGTTCTGGTAATAGCTTTGCAGATAATATTTACATCCATTCTAAACCTTTTCCCTGGCTTCTGGATGCAGTTCCAATCTGTCACTTGAGCCCTTGACCATTGGCTTGAAATATCATCACTTGCAGTCCCTGCTTTCCCAAGTGAGACATGAGAGGTGATTCCATCTTCGAATGATAGTATCTGTAGCGTGACTTGGGAAAAGTTTCTCTCACTCTTTGAGGGCAGTAGAAGGGAGCCTCCGTCTTATAAACAATAAAGAGAAGGGGTGACTTTGTCAGTTCAGGCTGTGGTAACAAATTATCATAGATTGTGTGGCTTAAACAACAATTTATTTCCCACAGTCTGGAAGCTGGGAAGCCCAAGATCAAGGTGATTACAGCTCTAGTGTCTGGTGAGGGCCCACTTCCTGGTAGTTCCATTCACCGGGACTCTACCTTTATGACCTAATTACCTCCCAAAAGCATCACTTTCTAATCTATCATATCAGGAGTTAATATTTTTAACATATGAAGTTGGAGGGGACACAAACATTCAGCTCATAACAAAGGAATTCATCATTTTGATATGTTATGAACATTGTGAATAGTTAGGAAAGCAATTTGCTTATTCTTCATGTTTAACCTTTAGCCTAGTGTTCTGCTTCTTTACATTTTACTGTATTCTCAGAATAGTGATAAAAAAATAACTACTAAAACAAAAACAAAACAAAAAATCCTTATACTCAATATCCTTATGTATAAATACAGTCGTACTGCCTAACATTTTAGTCTCCAACAGACTACATATACTACAGTGATCTCATAAGATTATAATATTGTATTTTTACTGTACCTTTTCTATGTTTAGCTATGTTTAGAACACAAATACCATTGTGTTACAATTTCTTACAGTATTCAGTACAGTTAACATGCTGTACTTGTTTATAGCTTAGGAGCAATAGGCCACACCACAAAGCCTAGGTGTGTAGAAGGCTAACAGCTAGGTTTGTGTAAGTATAGTCTATGATGTTTGTACAATGACAAAATCACCTAATGACACATTTCTCAGGAGTGACACATTGTTAAGGAACACAGAACTGTAAATGTAGAATACTAATTGGAAAGCCAAATAATACTCTTTTGAATTATCTATTATGACCCCTTATTCATTGATCTTAATAAAACTCTTTTAAAATTCAGTCCAGTCTGATACCTCATACAGTGAGTATTATAAATAAATAAATGTTCCTCACCAATTTAAATCAATCTTGTTTTTTCCAGTTTGGAGTTTGCCATTTGGAGTTTGCACAGTCAAAGACAAACATAAATGTAGTTACAATAGCCAGTCTATGAATAATGAATAAGATGATTTAACTTTCCTTTTTAGAAAATGTTAAATAAACACATCAAAGTAATCACCTAACCAAAGGCCCAGGTCATATTATTTTAATGAAACCTATATGGGATTTATTTTGAACATGCCCAGGTTCACACCAAGTGATTAGATAATTCAACAGCCCACCTGCAGAAAGTTCCTGGCCACATAAGACTCACAGCCAGGACTTATTTTCTGCTCACTTTTAGAATCAATTTAAGTGTTGATTTCAATGTTTGAAAGCAGCTTGAATTCCAGATACACAGATGCCGAATTTTTATGTTGCGTTTTTATAAGAGCACCTTCAATTTATGGGTTCATGTGAACAAGTTCTAAAGTCCATTTTTGGAGAAACACTCAGATAAATTTGGGGGTCCAGGTGTGTTTGTGTTTCAAATGGTGCCTTGTTATTTTGAATTAGCTTCTAGTAAAATTGGGATCTCATTATTTGTTCGACAATCAGTATATAACAGAGAACTTCAACTTATTTTTTTTACACTTAATAGCCAGACCAACATATTTACCTAAAGAAGTACTATAATGCTTAGCAGATACATGAAATTTGACTTTATTTTTTATTTTCAAATTGTATACTATAAAAATAACAGCATTAGAAAAATTATACTAAAATTTTAAGCAGGGACATCTGTGAAATAGAAAGACAACAACAAAGTTCAATTCTAACCTGTTTTTCTACATGAACATAATGGAATCTAATGAGAAGCAAAAGTTCCTATTCCATTAAATCAACTGCAGTAGGGTGTAACTCAACATTTCAAGATAAAAATCACACCACTTTGTGATTTACTTACAAAAAGAAAAATTTCCATTCTTCTTATTTAGATCCTTGAAGACATGAATAAGAACCTGCAAATCTTACTATTAGGGGATTTCCATAAAGATAGAGCTTGAATAAATATCAGATTCAATTCACTGTAACATATATCTAATGTTCTGCATCCACTCTTAAGTAAACACCAAAATTCAAATTTTACTTGCTGTGCTGTAAAGCAGCACTTTTTTGATTCTAGAAATGTATATTATGTAAATATCAAGGGAAATGTCAATATGTAAAATGACAGTACCTTCCAGCATATGGCAGAAACATCTACTAATTACTAATAGCAAGTTGCCTGAGCACCAATCAAAATATGTTATGGTCATAGCTCCTAAGTCTCTGTATTTCCAGATCAGTTTGGAGATTTGGGATCACCCATCAGTGTATTCTTAGATAATTATATTTAACCTAGATTCGGGAGCTCAAATTTGAGCTCAAGCAATTTTTAAATGCAGTAAAATTATGTAGCTACACATTGTACTTTATATTAACATAGAAGTAAAGATGCATGCTTCATACTTGGAAATACCATAAAAATAACATTTAGAAGAAAATAAATGTATTTATATTATTATTTATGAAATAAATTCATATGATAGTTCCTTTTATTCCAGTTACCATATAACTGTTTCTTCTCTGTTTGCCAAGAACACTGGTGGTCCTTTCCAATTTCAAGGGAATTCTACAGAAAATTAATATCCCAAAACTCTTACAAGATAGTATGTAAACCCAATGATGAATCCTTAATTATCTTGCTGATTTTTCTATTCCCATTCTGATCCATTTCTTGAATTAGAAGATGATAAAATTACCTTAAGATCATCTTAAATATCTACAGTTTATTAAGCCTGGCTAGCATTCATACAAATCTGTAGGTTCCAAAAAATGTTCTCGATAGTTACTTCCCTATTAATGTCCTCAGAGTAAAACTGAGCATGGCTCTTCCATTCAAGAATAGGCATGTTCTTGTATCATATTATGTTTACAAGTGTACATTAAATGCCATATGGAGTTATAATGAAGGTAGTTTTTAAAGTGCTGTGAAAATGAGACAAGAATTTTTGATATCATTGAGCTCAGAAAATATCAGTTTAAACTAATTAATACATAAAAATAATTATTGATTACTTATTATATATTATTTATATGATATTATTATGGCTGCTGCAAGGGGATATCATGTACAGTATAAGAAGCAATTTCTGACACAAGAACTTACAACTGAGTTGAAAAGCAAATACATATCTTAATAGAAAATTTAACAAGGTAGTTAATATCAAATCCTAAAAGATATAATATATACTGGAGATATTCAGAAATGGAAGTGATGCCTTCCATTTGGTTACATAATTCAGTTGGGCGTCATCAACAGGTACAATCAAGAGGTTTTTTAAAGATGAGTTACCATAAAATTTTATTTTTGTTCATTGTTATAAACTGAGTTAGGAAAATCATACAAACAGAAATTGTTGAGAGGGTTAGATGACTAAGTCAGAGAATTATTGTAACTGAAGATTAAATATGATGTTGGATTCCAATAGTGAGGTATCTTAAATGTCAGTCTGAGAAATCTGGTTTTATCCTGAAGCAGTGGGTTGTCATTTAAGTACTTCAGCCATTTACTGGGTACTTCCAGTGGGGTAACCATTGAGGTCACAAAGATGAACAAAAGCAAAGTGGTCTAGGAGATTTTGAAAAACCATTCAGATTGTGCTACAAATGGGATTTAAAAAATCTAATTATATAGCATTTATAGTAAGAGAAAATATTTAATAAACATCTGTTAAATATTGGATTTCTTATAGTACTTTATATTTCTTGTACCTTACATAATTTTTATGATTTCCACATATACTTGATCTTTCAAGGCTCACAACCTCATGATAACCCTTTGAGTAGGCAGAGCAGTTACGTAGTACTAAGGTTATAAAATAAATCACCAAGACTCAGAAAATTTAAGTGACTTGTCACTGTTAAACAGCCAAGGTTTTACTATAGATACTGAATGAGACATATTCTCTTCTTAGAAATAAAGGCTACAAAACAGTTCTAATATGTTGCAATTATTTTTTTCTCTTTCTCTATGGCTTCCAAATAAACCAGAGAGACTAAACAAGGTCATAAGAAGTGTGTCAGCTAAACAATGGTGTAACTTTGAAGGTAAGGACTCTTCTAGGCCTGTTAAAACTCAAAGCTAATTCTCAAACAGAAGGTAATAAAGGGGAAAAAAGCGAAGAATATTCTTTCTTCTAGTAATCCAATTACTTCTCAAAATCTGCTTACAATTCAAATAAAAAGAGTTCAATGCTGAGGATTCTCTCAGCATTGCTCCTTACATCCTTATATTTAAACATGTTTCACTTCATTGCCAACACATCAAGTTCACTGTACATAATGAGTGTCACTGACAATGGATTTTATATATTCTATAATCATAAGAAATAAGTCAAATCCTCTTAAAGCCTATGAAAAATTAATATTTGACAAAAGAAGCATAGTAATTCTGTTATTCATTCTTGGATTAGGTTCATTTCTTCTCCGTTATTATTTCAATCTGGTAAACATTTTCTTCATGCTCTTTCACTGATCTACCATATTATGAGTTTATTTTTTCCTCTTAATTTCAAGTTTCACAGCGTGACATTCCCTCTAGTTCTGATACAGTGTTGTACTGCATTTTTCAGTTTTTCTGCTCACTTTCTAATATTGGACACTTTGTTATTTTACATGTGATCAAAACAATGTGAATCCAGAATATGAATATTATATGGATAGATGTATGGTAAGTAGATTTGGGGCATGTCACAAGATAGGCAGAATAAAGAAATTCTATAACCCAATATTGTCCTTCACATACTTCTGTTCTCAAAGGTGGAAGAGACTTCATTCATCCTACCCTATATATACCCCCCTGATTCTGGGCTGGATTTATACCTAAGTCCATTCAATGGTCACTCTTTCATATACTGCTAGCAATTGTTTGAGCTACTGTTTAAGCTATGGCAATAATTTAGAAAAATGTCAATATAAGTTTTTTCTTCAAGATGTCAAAAAATATTTACATTCTTTAAAACAGGATATACACTTCTAGGGACCTAAGTCATAGAACTAATCTAAAACACAAAGAGCAAAGTTGGCCAGATAACATTTGTCTCAAAACTTTTTATGTAAAGTATTGGAAAGAATATTAATATCCAACATCAGTGAAACCTCAAGTGCATTATGAAACATCTCAAACAATGTTAATAAAGAATATTTTATCACATAGGAAAGTAGTCTATTAAGTGCAAATCCTATTAGACTTTCTGGGTTTTCTTACAAAGTACTCCCACAAAATGTCTTCTACAAACTAACAATTGAGTGGACATGGGTAAGTTACTTATTCTTTCTTTGACTCTGTTTTCTTAGTCATTAAATGGAAATAATAACTACCTCAACGGTTGTTATGAACATTTAATGAATTAATGCATATTAATCTCTTTAAACAGTACTTGGAAGGTAATTAATGCTCAAAAAGATAAGCAATTGTACGTATTTTATTAAAACTCTAATTAGCAATATCTTAATGATTTTGAAATAAGATTAAAAAGATTCAGATAATTACTGAAATGTTAATTATATGTGGAGATTATCAATGATGGTTTACATTTTAAACATTTCATAAATATTTTTACAAATAAACTAATATTTAACAACAAACATTAGCAATATGAAAATACACTTAACAAATACATACTCTAAATGAAAAAAACGAAACAAAACAAAAAAACATCTCTACTATGCCCAGTCAACTGGACATCGATTGCTCAATCCTTTCAAGAATTTCAGAGGCATACTTTCTGCAAACATGTTTCAGGTAGAATTGGCTAGGTTATGCTGTGCTAAAACAAAAACAAAACAAACGAAAATCTTACCTCAAACTAAGGGATTCAAAATAACAAATGTATAATTTATTTTTCACTATGTGTCTATCATAGGTCAGCAGGGTGGGGAGAGAATACTCTGCCCATCCTAGTTTCTCAGGAACACTGATTCATGGAGCAACAACCATGTCAAAGTTGCCATTGATGTGTGAGAATGAAGAAAACACTCGAGGATCTTTTATTGGCATTTAAATGCTCTGGCCTGGAAGTGTTACACATTCTCTCTAACAGCTCATTGGCCAGAACTAGTCACATGATGAGGTCAGACAATGAGGGAATCTAAAAGTGGCAAAAATCAGACCTTTTTAAACAAAAGTATGTTAAAAATTAGGAATTAAAGAAAATGCCCAGCAGGTCTAAGGTTTGCTTGCCAATTTTCAAAGTTTCTAAATATGTCAAAAGTACAACAGTCATACTTGTCAAAATGAAGGACTTAGTAAAACTGAAACACAGAAAAATAAAGGAGGTCCAATAATTGAAAAGAGGTTGGTGAACTTTAGATTTAATTCAGAGGGCAAAAAGAAAATTTTCAGTATGCCAACAAGCTCTACACTTTTGAATGTGACAACAAATGTTAAGAGTCAAGCAGGGAAAGTGCCCAAAGTAGGGAAAAAATAATTCATCACTCATTCCCTCCTCCTGTTTTCATCCAGTTTCCTGTAATTCACCATCTCATGGTTTTTCTCTATATTTCTTAAAGTTCCTTCTCATTTTTGGTTAACCCGTAGCCTCCCAAAACCCTAAAAGTCATCCCAAGTTTATCTCTTTGGATTTCTTCTTCATTTATCTTTTAATTTCTATCAAATCCTTAGAGAAGGCTTAATGGCTTTAAATATTCAAACAACTCCTAGATTGGTAACCTGAGCCCACAGCTCTCTCATTTAACTCCTATAAGGAACTTCTTATTTGGTGTCTCCATATAAATGTCTAATAAGAATGTCAAATCAGCATACTGAAAACTGAGCTCCTAATCCACTCTCCCCTATAGATCTGTTTCTTCTCCATCTTTGCAAAAGACAATTTTATTTTCAAGCTACTCAAGCCCCAAAACTCTGCATCATACTTGACTCCTCTATTTATCTTATACCTTAGACCAGGGCTTTCAGCAATCCTGACCACTTATCCTGAGCTAAATCACCATCATCTTTTTCCTGATTTATTTTTGCTAGTCTTCCAGCTACCGTTTTGGCTTCCCTCCTTAGACACCTTCTGTCTTTTCCCAGCACAGTCACCAGAGTGAGCCGGTTAAAACAGAAGTCGGATCATATAATTTCCTGTAATCAAACATCTAGTGGATTCCTGTCACACTCAGAGTAAAAACCAAACTTCTTACAATAGTCTAAAAGGCTCTAGACATTTCAAGCCCCCTTTATCTTTCTAACTTCTTTCCCTGCTAACTTCTTTTTTTCTCATATTGACTGCCTAACTCTTATATAAATGTGCCAGGTATAATTCTACCTCAGGCCATTGGCATTCCTTTTTCTCCATCTAAAATATTCTTTCATTATATACCTGCATGGTTTACTTTCTCTCCACTTTCAGATATTTAATAAATTGTCACTTTCTCAATGCAATCTTTCCTATCTACTCTATTTAATTTTGCAAACCCCAGTACTTCCTTCTATGTGATCTTTCTATAACCTCCTTCAATTTTCTCTTCAGCACAGATCACCATTTACCGTATCATTATTTTAATTTTTACTTTGGTTCTTGTCTTATTTTCTCACTGAATGAAAGCTCTTATAGGCAATGTGGGTTTTTTTTTTTCCTTTTTTTCTGTTTACTCATTGTTGTATCTCTAGTGCCTAAAACATTCCCTGGTGTATATTACTCATTTGTGTTGACTGACTGAATTGATTATTTATCTATCCTTAGCAGAATTTTTTACCTGTACTAGCATTATGGTTTCTTTAAATCTTATTTAATTTTTACATTCAATTTTAGTTTTTATGAATATTTATTTTAGCTGTCTCCACTGTGTTTGAATTTAAAGACAAAGAATAATTGGTTAACCCTGTCAATAATAGGGTTAATGTTACATCAGCTTGCAATTAAATCAGAAATAATATCAAAAAGGCCTATGATTTGATACCTTTAAAACAAAACCTATAAAATAATAGAAATATACCATATTAAAAACCATATAATCAGAATAGTATGGTACTAGAATAAAAACAAATATATAGACTAATAGAACTCAAATAAGTCCACACATTCACAGTCGATTGATCTTTGACAAAGGTATCAAGAACATGCAATGGGGAAAGGATTAATGGTGCTGAGAAATCTGGATATCCACATGCACAAGAATGAAATTAGATGATTATCTAATACCAAATACAAAAATCAATTCAAAATGGATGAAATATTTAAATGTAAAATCTAAAACGGTGAAAGTACCAGAAAAAAATATAGGAACAAAGCTTCTTGACACTGATCTGGGCAATGACATTTTGATATGACCCTAAAAGGACAGGCAACAAAAGTTAAAATAGACAAAGAGGATTGTGTCAAACTAAAGAGCTCTATATAGTAAAAGAAACAATCAACAGAGTGAAGAGACAGCCTAAGGACTGAGAGAAAATACTTGCAAACCGTATATCTAACAAGGGGTTAATATCCAAAATATATAAGAAACTCCAAGAACTCGACAGCAAGAAAACAATTAACACAATCAAAAAAAGAGTTAAAGTCATTTCTCAAAAGAAGACACACAAATTGCAACATATATGTGAAAAAACGCTCAACATCTCTAATTATTATGGAAATGCAAATCCAAACAAGAATGAGATTTCACCTCACACCTGTTAGACTGGTGATTATCAAAAAGAAGGAAGATAGAAGGTCTTATGCTCTTTGGGATAGATGTCTAATAATGCTATTGCTGCATCGAATGGTATTTCTATTTTTAGCTCTTTGAAGTATCTCCAAATTCTTTACCACAAAGGTTGCACTAATTTGCAGTCCCACCAGCAGTGTAAGAGTGTTCCTGTCTCTCCACATCCTCGCCAGCATTTGTTGTTTTGATAGAGGCCAATCTCACTGGGGTTAGAGGATATCTCACTGTGGCTTTGATTTGCATTTCTTTAATGATTAGAGATGTTGAGCATTTTTTATATGTTTGCTGGCCATTACTCTGTCTTCTTTGGAAAGGTTTCTGTTCATTTCCATTGCCCATTTCTTGATGGGGTTGTTTGATTTTTTTCTTGTTAATTCTTTTGAGTTCTAGATGTGGTGAGCATTGTGGAGGGGAAAGGCATACCTCTAACCCTGGCTAGGGAGAGGCAAAGATGTAAAATGCAACCAAAATGTTTGTACTCTCATATTTTCTTGAAATAAAATAAAAATATAAAGAATAAAAAATTTTAAAACATAAAAAAGAAAGAAAGAAAGAAAGAAGATAACAAGTGTTGGAGAGGATGTTGAAAGAAGTATACACTGTTGGTAGAAATGTAGAAAGTATAGCCATAATAAAAAACATTATGAAGATTTCTTAAAAAATTAAAACTCTAACTACCATAGGATCTCAGCAATTCCACATCTTGATATATATCCAAAGGAAATGAAATTCCTATGTTGAAGAGTTATCTGCATCCCCATGTTCATTGCAGCATTATTTATAATAGCCAAGATATGGTGTGTAGCTAAATATCCATTGATGGATGAATGTATAAAGAAAATATTACATTAAAATAGCACATATATATACACACACACACAATGGTATATTATGCAGTCCTAAAAGAAGGAAATCTTGTCATTTGTGATAACATGGGTGAACCTGGAGGACATCATGCTAAATGAAATAAGCCAGACACAGAAAGACAAGTACTGTGTGATCACAGTATACATGGAACCTAAAAAAGTTTAAAACATGAAAACAGAGTAGGGGACTAGGGAGTGGGGTAAATATAGAGATGCTGGTCAAATAGTACAAGGTTTCATTTCTGCAAGGTGAAGGACATCTAATGTACAGCATGTTAACTGTAGTTTATGAAAGTATCGTGCACTTGAAATTTGCTAAGGGAGAGCTTTAACGGTAACTATGTGAGGTGATAGATATACTATTAAATAATTAGCTTATTAGTGGAAATCATTCCACATGTATACATATATCAAAACATCATGCTGTACACCTTAAACATATATAACTTTTAACATTTTTATTTGTCAATTATACATTTATAAAGCTGAAATAATAATATAAATAAATAAAATATCAGAAATTATTCACATAACTAAAAACATAATGGTCACTTTTTTTCTTATATCACTGATAAATTTAATAGTTTTCAGTAGTATATGACAATGAGTAAAATGTTGCTGAAAGTTTTATTGTTTTACACAAATGCTGGAAACAAATTCAGAGGTGCCTCATTTACTTATGAATAGGTTCTAAAATGAATATGTATGGCACATAGTCAAAATTTCCTTTTATAATTTTGTAAATTGCTCTTAAAGTATATGAATTTTAACCTGTTGAATGATATTCCATATCAATAAATAATATTTAAGCTAACTTGTTATATTTACCAGAATACATATGCAAATTATAAGAGTTTTTTAAAAAATATATAAGTGAATCATCACAAATTGTTGAATTCAGTTAAAGGAACATGTTTTGGAACCCTACAGTTCAGATATATGGTGTTCATCATATAGAACACCTGGATTGTTTCCTAGAAATTTTAGGAATGACTCATCTCTGGATATGATTTAATGGAATAGTATAAAATTTAGTAAAGTCAAAATAGTTATGATGTAAATTTCTGGTAAATAATATTCTCAAATGACAGAAAGCATTTAATAACCAATTTTATAAAAATTAATGATTTAAAAATCTTTAACTATGTAATTCTTGTTAATTCTTACCATCAAATTCTTACAACTGACCACCAAATTGATTTTGGTATATCTGATCTCATCAATGCCTATTTACACACAGTGTTTCCACAGATCTCTCTTGGTAATTAATAGAACCTTTACACAGAGACAAAAAAAAATAGATTTAATATTCAATATTAAAGTATTTTAATAGAACCATATTTATAGTTTCATTGAAGCTAGTTTAATAATAATATGATAGCTATTTAATATGCTTAAAGAGTTAGTTAAATAAGTCCATATATTTTAAGGTATTTGCTTTGGCTAAAATTAAAAACCTATATTTCAAAATGTGATGAAATTTGCATTGTTAGACATTATAAACATAATTTCTGATTTCATTATGTAATGCTGTTAAACTTTTAAAAGCAGAATTACCATGTTAGTAGCCAAGTTCCTTTATAACCCACTACTCTCAAAAGCCACATAAATCATACCCTTGCAATTTGGCATCTCTGAGAATCTCTCCCAACCCAAATACTGTTATACAAATAGTGTTCCATAAAGATTTAAAAACTCATAAAATTTAAAAACTCAGCTGGTGGTCCTCGCATCTTCTGATGGCTTCATTCTGCATATATGGAATTTGTAGTCAAGATAATTCACACAAACAAGAGTAAGAAATAATTGTATGTTAAGGACTCACAGTATGTCAGGCACTGTGCTGGGAGCACTGTGTACATTATCAGTTTTATGCTTACAAAAATCCTTAGAAGCAGTAAACTTATTCTAGTTATACTAATGCCTGCATTAGAAGCACCTCATCTAAACACAGGAGCCTAGGAAAGAGCCTTAATTCCTGTTTAGGGTACAGTTTCCAATGATTTTGCCATTAAGAATAATAACAGCTGGTCAAAGATATAAAATTTCAGTTAGACAGGAAGGATTTGTTCAAGAGATCTATTGTACAGCATGGTGACTATAGTTAATAACAATATATTGTATTCTTGAAATTGCTAAAAGAATGGATTTTTAAGGTTCTTACCACTTACCACAAAAAGGAAAGATAAGTGTGTGAGGTAATGTGTATTATTTATCAGATTATTTTGGCTAAGTTGCTTTTTATTTTCAAAACAAATAATTACAACAAATCAAATCTCTTCTGCTTTTCCATTTGATATCACTATCCATTTTGTTTTCTAAAGTTGAAACCACACTTTCATGACACTGGAAATGTTTGTGAAAATTCGATAAATCTTTATTGAGTTTCTACTAGAGTAAGATATTTTGCCAGGTCCTGAAGGAATTAGCTTGGTTTAGCCATTCCACAGTGTCTACATATTTCAAAATGTCATGTTGCACACAATAAATATATATAATTTTATTTGTCAATTTAAAAAATATAAAATTAATAAAAAATTAAACAAATTAATTTTAAAAGAATAGTAACAGCAAACTTCATTCAGTACCAAGCACTAGACTCTGTGTTTTATATATGTTATGTTATTTATTAACATAAATATTCTTTATATTCTTTATATTATTTAGCCCAATAAACTCAAAGGATAAATGCTATTATTATTTTATCATTTTATAGAGAAATAAACTGAAACAAAGGAAAGTTACGATGTCCCAGTCATAGCAAATGGAAGAGCTCCTTTCAGCTCTCTCAAACAAAGCTATTGGTGGGTCAGTCTGCCTTGGAATTGATACAGCTTCATGGCTAACTCCGGAGGTTCTAACTTCATGGACTCATATTATAGGAGGAAAACAGTCCAGTACTTCTTACTCTTATGTGACCAGAGGAATACCACTTTCTTCATATTAAATGGGAATGATAAAGGTTCATTCCTCAAAGGATTATTGTGGAATTTAAGTAAGAAATGTATTTAAATCACTTAGTTCCATCTCTAGGGAACTCTCACCGTACCCTCTCCACCAGCAAAAGAGCAATAAAAACTCTCTTCATCATGGTGAAGCATTCAGTCAAAGTTGGCTTGAACTTTGCTATAGATTTCTCCCTAAGTGGACTGCATTTAGAGTTTGCTAATTGTAAAAGGCTTAAGTGCAATGGGGGCACAAAAAACACAAGGAATAATAAAACAAAAACATCATACACCAAGAATGTAAGTCATGACATAATGATAAAATACCAGCCTTTAGACTTTACAATTTCATTAGAAACTTTGCTAAAGAATATATCTTATATAATATCTCAATTGTATTTTATAATTAGGAAATGAGTTTTTTTATTGAGTAATGCCATTTTGTAAGTGTAATTGAAAAGTGAACTTATCAGCTTCGTAATTCATATGACAATTCTCCATTATAAATTGACTATACAAAGCAAATGATAGAGTTGCAGAAAACAATGAGCTGGGTTCCCGAGATAAGAAATATTAATTATTATTTTATTCATAGCCCACTATGTACCCAAAATAGTTAACTTTCATGCCCTCTTACAAACTGTGTAAAATAGAGCAAAATGACATAAATTATAAGTGTTTATATAAACAAAAACTTAAAAATATTTCAAATAACTTTACGTGTTTGAGGCTGTACTTCTTAAGGGATTAATTAAGGCTTTACTGAAAACAAGCCACTCTGTGTTATGCAACAGGTGTTATAGAGAATTTATTTATCATATTATTTTGGCTAAGTTTGTTTTTGTACTCCAAACGAATAATTACAAAAAATAAAATCTCTTCTGCTTTTCTATTTGATATGCACTATTTGTTCTTTACAGTTGAAGCCACACTTTCGTGGCAATGTAAATTTTTTTAATGAAAATTCAATAAATATTTATTGAGTTTCTACTAGAACCAGGTTATTTGCCAGGTCCTAAGGGGAATAGCAATGTAATTAAGATTTGGTTTGTGATTTTTAAGATCCTACCATATCATTTGGCTGGAATGTAAGTCATATGAGGGAATGGAATAGAAAATTAGATTGTAACGGAGGCTAGGGGCCAGATTGATAATTTTTTCCTATTGTGATTAAGATTTTGAATTTAACCATACTATCAGGAGATTTTAGTACAAGACAAAACAAGATTGAAAACGCTGAATCCTAGCCACTAGACCACCAGGGAAGTGTGTGACAAAACAAGATTGAATATACATACTTCCATCTGCTGAGAAGTGAGATATTGATAAAGTCACGTTAAGATACTGTAAAATAATGTCACTCTAAGCCTTAGCACAAAATGGGGATCATATTCCATTTCTTCTGGTTATTTGCAGCTGTTATTCTCTCTCTGTTCCTTGGAACTTTCCACCCTCCTAAAATGTGATGCCCCTTCATTTATTTACTTTATTAACTCCTGCACTTCCTTTAGATGTCAACTAAAACTTTACCTATTAAGAAAATTCATCCATGACATTATATCCATAATGAAATAGTTTCCCTTTTAAAATTTCATATCACCCTATACTTTCCTTATTTGGAAATTATATATTTCTGTAATTTATAACAGGATGAATGTCCATTATTCCAATGAAATCAATATTCACCAGAGAAGCTGAGGCAACTTTCATTTGAATCATCATTTTATTTTTAATACTTAGAGTAGTGATTGTACATAGTAGATACACAAAAGGTATTTGACGAATGAAAAAACATAATTTCTTGCACTTGAAACTCTACTAGAAATGATTTTTGATTTTACAAACTTAATTTAAATTTGAAAATTTATGTTGAAATTTCTTATGGAAAGAAGATAAAAATTAACATAATTGAGATAGAAATAATTATACCATATTTAGATTTAAGATTTAAAATAAGGATTACATGCTTCTAGAATGTTAAAAGGTTTATTGTTGGAAAGTTCTTCAAAAATAATATTGACAAATTATTATAATCAAGCTACATATAAAAATTATAAAGATCATATTTTAGCATAATGAAATCTACCAAGGGGATAATATTTTATCTGAAAGGGTAAATTGATGAGATAATATTCTTGGACTATAATAATATAATAACAACAATAATAATAGAAGAATATTTTGCTTATAAAAATAATTGCCATATCATGATCTTCAGATTATAATATTCAACTGCTATAAATTAATCAGGAAATTTCCTGGTCTCTGGAATGCAGGATATATTTCCTCAAATATAAAATATAAAAGGCCTAATAACAAGAATCTATCTAGAACTTAAAAGAATTCACAAGAAA
>VBSM01003169.1:6225574-6267539 GCA_008086735.1 Cheirogaleus medius | reverse complement strand
CAAAAAAAAAATAAATAAAAAATGGAACTAACAGAAAAAAAAATATATAAAATATAGCTTTGAGATTGTCTCTAAACAAAAGTTGAAATAAGAACAACTTTTAAAGAATTAAGTAAAACATCAAAATATTCCATTTCTTCTGTGAATTGTTAGGTAGCATTTTTGTTCTGTTAGGATAAAATTTGAAAAGAAGATAATGTCCTAAAAAAAGAAAAAAACTAAACTAGTAGTAGAGAAGTAGAAGTTAATCCTGAATCTACATTTTATAGTTAATATCAACAAAGGAATAAAATAACTTATTACATCTTAGATTTAAGTATATGAAATAACATTTGGGAAACATCCAAAATGTTTTAGGAGAAAGTGAGGTGAGAAAATGAGAAAACCCATATTTTCTAAAATTATCAATCATAAAGTCTCCCTATAAAATGTTCTTCATTCAAACAACTTCTCCCCCTTTTTTAATAGATTAAATTGGATATTGATTAGGAGAAAGAAAAAAAAAAGACTGATCATCCTTTCTACACCAGATCATCCTGTCAGTATTTGTTATCCTTTGAAAACACTACTTTAGAAAGTTCTTGATATAAAATAAATCTCTCAAAATCAAGAAATCTAATGTGCCAGGCTAAAGATGAGTCATTTCTCTGTGGGTTTATTACACAGTCTCTAAAGTTTCAAGATAGATACATTTTAATCATAACGTTAACCTCACAAGTATTCAATCACCAGTATATATTTTTAAAAGATCAATCAAATTATCTGTAAGATTATTTTATTCATGTGTCCTTTACTTATTAAAATAGAATCAGGGTTTAAATGTTCTTGAATTTACTATGGAATATTTTACATAAAAGCTATTTTTTAAAATAACTGTTGTTTTGACAGGTGACAGATAGATTGAATATTAAAATTATCTTAATGTGATGATGTGACTCTTTAACTGCTTTTTAATCACTTCAAAATTATTCTGGTTGGCTAATTTATAATCAACTACTGTCTACTTATATTGTCACCTGATATCTTGCAGCCTCCAAGAATCTGGCCGGCTCCTTTCTTTTGCCATCATCTTCAATACTGGCTTTCACCTCAGTTTTCTCATTTTCTTCTATATTTCTGACTGTGAAATCTGCATAAATAACTCATTCTACAGGAATTTCCAGTTAAGAATGAAGAATCAGATGTGTTATAACAAACAGAGGATGGCCAACAAGCCTAGACTCCTTCCCTAATTCTACTTTTGATATTCTCTTATGAAATTATCCTTACTTTTTCTTATAAATCATCTATAACCTATCTTAGTTTATTTATATTTTTAGGTTGCTGTTTTTCTATTGGCTTTTTTGTCTTTTCCTGAGCTAGTCTGAAATATATTTTGATCAGATAAGAGCCCTAAACTAACTCTCTATGTCCATTTATTTTAACTTCCAATAGTTTGATTCTTGGTCTACTAGTTGAGGAAGCACTCCCTGCTTTAGCTCTTAAAATTATTTCCCTGAATTTTGTGTTAAGTAGCTCTAGACTTGAACTCACTTCTTCTTCTGCTACTTGCCCCATTTTGGAAGTCTCTGCAAATAGCAATATTTTCTGAAAATCTCCATTTACCTTAACTATCACCTATGGACTATTAACTGGTAATTAATTAATTTGGTAGCTCCATGACAAAAAATATTTGTTCTGTTATCAGATTTAAGGCTTCATATGTCAAATCTATCACTTATTCCCTTTTTCTGTAACAACTTCTTTGAGTTTTAATTCACACACTAATTTACCTATTTAAGTATATAATTCAGTGGTTTTAGTATTTTCACAGAGTTGTACACTCATCATCCCTAAATTTTAGAACATTTTTATCACCCCAAAAAGCCACGTCATATCCTTTAGTATCAAATTCCTGAATATACCCATCTCTCACTTCTTCTTCCCCCAGATTTAGGCAACCACTAATCTATTTTATGTCTCTATAGATTTGCCTGTTCTAAACATTTGTGGGGCTTTTTTCATGAAACCACCCATCCCAGGGATTTCTCTGCAGCAGTGTATCTGTCTTCCTCATTCCTTTTTACAGACATAGAGTCTTCCCTTGTGTGGATGAACCCTGGTTTGTTCAACAAGTCCTCATTGGTAGATATTTACCCTGTTTCTAGTCTGGTGCTATTACAGATACAGTTGAGTTGAATAACCTTATGCATACAACATTTTGCATTTTTACCACTTCATTTATCAGATCTATTCTTAGAAGTAAAGTTGCTGGGTCAAAGGGTAAATGCACATGTAATTTTGCTAGCTATTGCCAAAGTTCCCTCCATGGGGTCTGTACTATTTTTCATTTTCATTAGCTATGTTCATGAATACCTATTTCCCTATAGACTTCCCAATATGGATTTTGCCAATCTGATAGGTAAGAAATAGGTATTAATAATTCAGTGTAATTATTTTTGAGGCAAAATTCACATAACATAAAATTAACCTGACAACCACCAATTTGCTTTCTGTCTCTGTGGATTCATCCATGCCGGTTATTTCATATAAATAGGTATAAAGTAGTACCTCACTTTGGTTTTGATTTTCATTTTCATAATAACTAATGATGTTGAGAAACTTTTCATGTGTGTGTTGAACATTTGTGTGTCTTTAAGTTTTTAATTTTGATGAAGTCTAATTTATATTTGTTTTTTCTTTTGGTGCTTATGCTTTGGATGTCATATCTAAAATTCCATTCCCAATTCAAGGTCAAGATTTACTCCATGTTTTTTTTAAGAGTTTTATAGTTTCTCCTCTTATATTTAGTCATTGATCCATTTTGAATTGATTTTTGTATATGTTGTGAGGTAGGGGTTCAACTTCATTTTGCCTGTAGATATCCACTTGTTCCACTATCATTTGTTAGAGAGACAATTCTTTCCCCTGTTGAATAGTCTTAACATACTTATCTAACATCAGTGGGCCGTAGGTGTATGGTTTTACTTCAATTCTATTCCATCAGTCTAAATGTCTATCATTATGCCAGTATTATAATATTTTGATTGTTGTAACATGTTTAAAATCAGGAAGTATTAGTCTTCGAAATTTGTTCTCTTTTTCAATATTATTTGGCTATTTGGAGCCCCTTACAAGTCCATATGAGGTTGAGGATTGACTTTTACATATCTGCAAAACAGACTGTTAAGAATTTTGATAGGGATTGCATTGAATCTGTAGATCACTCTCGATGGTAGCATCTTAAGAATAGTAAGCCTTCAAATCTATGAACAAAAAATGTCTTCCACTTTTATTTAAACCCTCTTTAACTTCTTTCAGCAAGATTTTGGTTTTCAGTGTACAAATTCTTCACCTCGATAGTTAAATTTATTACCAGGTATTGTATTCTTTTGGATGCTATTGTAGATTGAATTGCATACTTAATTTTCTTTTAAAATTAGCCATTGCTGGAGTGCAAAAGCACAACTTGTTTTTGTAAATTGATCTTGTACCCTAAAACTATGCTGAGTGTTTTTATTAGTTCTAATATGCTAATATGTCTTCATAGATTCTTTGGGCTTTTGTATAAATAGAATAGTATCATCAGCAAATAGAGATAGGCCAGTTAAACATTAGTGATATTTTCAAGTTATACAGGGAGAGATAATTATCCAAATTGATGTAATGCTCAGGTAAATTGCCAGGGAAGATTTTAAAGAAAATGAACACAATTTCAGATCTTCAGATATTAAGAGCTGTCCACACAGAACTTACTTTAAATATAAAAACTTGAATAGGTTAAATTTAAATGGATATTTTTGATTCTAATCTGGCTGTGTAGTTTCTATGAGACCCAACCATTCCACAGATCCCAAATAGAAATTTTAAAAAACACACACATATACACATACACAAAAAAACTTACAACTATCTGAAAGTAGGTAGATTCTGAAGACAAGTCAGCACTTGGAAGCAGAGAGTGGAACAGACACAGTTACACATTTTTCTGGCTTTTAGCCTGAGGGCTGGCTAAAGTCAGTGCAATATAAGGAATAAAACACTATTAGAAAACCCACAATCTTTCTGGACTGAAGAATCAGAGGCAGAATGCAAAACATATATTCCTGCTGGAAACTGAGGTTTCAATCCCCAAAAAGAAATTTAAAAAGCTTTTTTGAAACTCCATATGGTGTGCATAATTTTTTCCCAAATATCTGGCTGACCTGTGAACTATAAATGTACTAAACACACACTTTCTGTGAAATAAAATAAAATAAAAAGAACTACATTAAAAATTTAAGCTTCCACCCAAGAGACAGAGTTTTCAGTTTGAGTATAGCAAAATAATTTCCTGCTGACAAATAATCCAACCAAAATCAACAGTATTCAGAGAAAAAAATACAAAACAGAATTTAGAGTCTTCATAACATAATATTCACAGTGTACAGAATGCAATCCAAAATTACTTGGAATACAAAGAACCAAGAAGATGTGACCCATGCTTAAGTGACAATCAAACGAAACCTGCATTTGAATGATCTGAATGTGAATAAGGAAAAATGTGTTTAAATTAAATATTTATTCATGATAAAAATTCTCAGAAACATAACAATAGAAGGCAACTTTTTAAATCTGATAAAGCACATATATAAAACTATACTAGCAACATATTTTATGGTGAAAAATGAAAAGTTCCCTCTAACATCATGAAACAGGAAAGAATGCCTGCTCTTACCACTTCTCAACATTTCCTGGAGGTAGCAGCCATTGCAAGAAGACAAGAGAAAGAATAAAATGCATGAAGATTACAGACAAGAAATAAAAATATCTCTACTTGCAGATAACAGGACTCTTCATATAGACAATCCTAAGGAAGCTACAGAAATGACTAAAACTAATAAATCAATTTAGCAACATTACAGGATAATAGCTTAACTTATAAAATTCAATTTTATATGCAAATATTACAATATTAGAAATTATACTTTAAAAATTCTACTTATAACTGCATCAAAAAACATAAAATTCTTAGAAATCTATTTAACAGAAGTCATAAAAGATCTCTAAAAGGGGATATGTGGGGCTTTAATGTAAGCTGGGTAGGGACTTCATATATGTCAATTTTATTATTACTTTTAAAACTGTACATAGATATTACAAATATGTTTTATAGGAAGGATAAAATAGAATGGTGGGTCCTCTAGACCCACCTGACATATAGTAAATTATTATTCTCTCAGGGCAAAAAGCATTTAAATATTATGCTAAATTAATGTTTTATCAGGATCACATTAACATCTTAGTAGGCTCAAACCTCTGCCTAAATTCCAGAAAAGTTACTTAAATTTGCCACCATCTCTATTCAGAAAACATTTTTTTATTTCTTTGATTCCTTTTAAATAAGTCAAATAATGTCTTTTTGTTGCTTAAAACCCTCTAATGGATTTACATTTAATACAGATAAAAATCTAAATTTTCACATGGTCAACATGATCTGCTCCATGCCTACATGATTTGGCCAAGGCCATTATTTCCCTCCATGCACTCTTCTGTTCATTTGGGCTTTATTACTTTTCCTTGAAAATTTCAAGTATGTTTCCATTCATGCTCCCCTGTATTCCCAGACTGAAAATCTCTTTCCATAAGTTGTCACCCATTTTCAGATCTCTGCACAAATAGAACTACCTCAGAGACATCTTCCTCCAACACTATCTTTAAATGATCTTCTCAATCTCTATTATCTAAACAGCTCAATTTTTTCTATAAAACTTATATTCTGAAAATACATTTTAAAAATTACCTGCCTCACCTAATAGAATATAAACTGAGCTGTGTAGGAACACAGATATTGTCTTGTGTGTTGTTGCTATAGCTTTAGTGCTTAAAGCCGCATCACCCACATAGATTACTATTAATCACTAGCCATTGAGAGAATGAAAGAAGTAAGGGCAATTTATATCTCTTATAGAATCTGCAATTACTTTTCTTTTTGTTCAGATATGATTAAAACCATTAATCTCAGATCAATTTTAAAGCATAGAAGATTAACTAATATGCAGTACTGTGAAAGATCAATTGTTCCATGCTTCCAACTGCTAGCTCAGTCTACCTTCACAACGTCTCTTTAACTCTTTCATGAATTGCATTAATTGCATATTAACACACACATACATGCACAATTTTACACAATCTATCATTAGAGCTGTACTATTGCTTTAACAATAGCAAACACTACTGTTCCCGAGAGAAACATAATTTCTTTATAAACATTAAGAGTTGGTTCTGGCCAGATTCCCTCATCTTAAAAATTACATAATGTGTGATTTTTTACACAATGTGTAAAATATTTCCTTTGCTATTGGTATAGTGTGATTACATGAGACTTCCAATGGTCATCCTAATATATCCAACTATGTCTATTTTTCTGAATAATTTTATAATTTAGTTAGCTTTTATTGCATTTCATCACAGTTTTACATTACTGCATAAATTCCTTAAGGCATTTCACACATTAATAATCATTTCATCTCCCAATTTTAATCTTGAGTATCACTTTATTTGGGTTCCTGTGAAAACGGACTCCATCTGTATATTGACATGACTTTGACAGAAAACAAGCTTATGCCAAACATTCTGTAGAATTGCACTCAGTGCCAATTTGGTTTTGGCAAGTATTAATGGAAAAAAAAAGCACTAATAATCCCTTTGCCTAGAATAATATTTGATGTTTATATAGTTTCTCTCATCAAAAGACATCAAACATGCAACAAGTGAAAATCTCATTAACCTTCAAAATATCCCTATGAGAAAAAGTAGGGGTCATATATTTCAACTCCAATTTCATGCACTTTCCATTCTACCTTTCCAGGGGAAAGGGTAAAGCTTTTAAATATATAATGGCATATATAAAAGTGGGAAAAAATCTATCTCTTATTCACAGAAAAATTATTTAAATCAGAATTGTTCAAACATTGGATTTAAATTAAACTTTGATAAAGTTCTTTATAGCATTTCACACAAAGAGACAGACATTAATGATTATACAATTCTTTGATATGTATTGTAAATTGATTAAATGTAATATCGGTCAGGAAGTGTTTTGCTAAACATTTTAAATCAAGTATACTATAGTTCCTTGACTATATCTCAAATGATATATTTTCATGAGTGGCAATTTTATTAGTTCATTCTCTGCTTTTTAAAAAAATATATTATAAATAAAAACTCAGAGTCAAAAATTAATCTTGGAATTTTGATTGCTCTGCCCCAGCTGCCTCCTTGGTTGCTAATTTCTGACTCCCTTTCCCTCTTACCTGAGGTCAGAATCTAGTACTTCCCTCCCTGCTCTCCAGTATTTACTCTATATTATAGGGATTCTCAGTGTATGCTCCACAGACCAGCAGTACCAGTATCACCTGGACACTTGCCACAAAAGTAAAATTTCAGGCCACACACCAATCCTACTGCTTCAGAAACTCTGGGATTTGAGCTCAGCCACTAAGGTTCTGGATTATGATTCTGAAGCATGCTAAAGTCTGAGAATCACTATTTTATATAATTTTCTTTACCATATCCATGAAAGTCATATGCTTAAGTCTTAGATTCAAATTTTTCAACATAAGCAGTGTGTACAGCATTCTATCTGTTGCAGAGCTTAAGGTAACTATTTTTGTTATTTCTGAAATCCATCTATCTATATATTACTTATTTGCCTAAACTGATATTTTTTCAAATAATTATGCAGTCTGACTTAGAAAACCTTATTCAAAAGAAGACAGAAATTAAATCATTCCTTATTTTAGATAAAATAATCTTCATATAAAATATTTATTTTAGAATATGTGTGACAACACAGTATCTTTATGGCTTTATTTTTAATCTTCATTACTGAAAAATGATAAAAAGGAATTAATAGAATGTAGATAGATTATAATGGAGGGCAATGTGGCGGGATCGACTGGACTGGTGTTGCCAAGAAAGGCTTTCCTAAGGTTGTAACATTTAACTAAGATTGGATAAGAGAGAAGAAACCAGGTACACACAGAACAATAGAATAGGGGGTTGAGGATGCAGAAACTGCCTATGTATAGGCCTCGCTGCATGAAACAGCATGTTGTATGTAAGTGCCTTATAAAAGGCCAGTGGATATTCAGCACAGTGAACAAATGGGAAGGATGACAGAGATGAGAGAGAACAAGGTATGTAGCAGACAGATATGAAATTCAGACGTGTTACATGAATCAATGGTTTGTTCCTTTATATTACTTAATAGTAGTCCATTGCATCAATGTAGTACAGTTTCTTTATGTAAAGACTGAACATTTATATTTTATCATAATAAAAGAGAAAGGTTCTTATGAATGGCAAGCACTGCTGTGGCATCAACCATTAATGTCTATAAAACATAAAGAACTTTTCTTGCACCACTGTTTACATAGTTTTGAAAGTTCTAATAATGTAACATGGCATGGAAGAAAAATCTGTTTAATAAAATACAAGATACAAAATTAATTTCATATGCCTATGATGGTAATGTTTTAAAAGCTCAAATGTAAGACAACTAGAAGTAGTAATAGGTAACAGAAATAAATGATAATAGCAATAGAAGGAAAATAGGCTTTAAAAGCAGATAAGCCTGGGTTTTGACTGAACAATATCATTTACAGGATAGAATCTTTGGGAAGTTATTTAGTTTTAATGAGCATCGGTTCTTCACCTGAAAAATAGGGGGAAAAATATATTTTGCAGATTTGAATTGAAGATTAAAAGTGATAGTCCAAGTAAATGGCTTAAGAAAAGTTAAACACCTCCCAAATAGCTCTTAAGATCCTCGATAGAGTGTCTCAATTCTCAAATATATGCGAGTGTGTATATGTAGCTTAATTTTCCTGTATAAGAGCAATAATCAATCAAAACACAATAGGAATAGATACAAACCACATAAGAAGAAAATCTGTCATATAATAAGTATATTAAAGAATAGACTGTGAAGTAATCAAAATATTTAAAAATATAAGTAAATATTTTGCTACATATTCAAAGTATAATTCAAATCTTTTAATTGTATTTTTATGTTTAAGAAATAATCCTTTAGTGAAATATAAAAAACAAAACTTAAAAATGTTAAATTTACCTATGAGCTTGAAATAAAAAAAGAATTTCTTAATAAAACAAAATGCAAAAGTGAAAAAAAATAATACATTTTATTACATTACATTTTAAAAATCTGTGGGTCCAAAGACAAGATTTTTTTTTTATTTCAAAGTATTCCAGGGAAATTTACCTGTGGTAAAATTCACTCATTTTGATGTGTAGCTCTATGAATTCTGACAAATGCAGAATCATGTAACCACCATCACAACTGAGATACAGAACAGCAACATCATCCTCCAGAAATACTCATTTATGCTATGCACTGGCAGTCAGACCCTCCTACCTCCTCTAACCCCTGACAACCAATTATCTGCTCTTATAATTCTGGCTCTTCCAGAGTATCAATAAATTGAATCATCCAATATGTAGCCTTTGAGTCTGGCTTCTTTCATTTAGCCTAATACATTTACAATTCAGACATATTTTTCCAGGAATTGAGTTTTTCCTTTTTATTGCTTAATATACTGTAGTAGTCCATTGTACAGATATATTACAGTTTCTTTACCCAAACACCACCAGAACATCTGAGTTGTTTCCAGGTTTGGGCAAATATGTGTAAAGCGGCTGTAAGCATTCACATACAGGGTTTTGTGTAAACATGAGTTTTCATTTCTGTTGCATAAATATCTAGGTATGCGATAATTGAGGCTTACAGTAAGTACATGTTTTACTTTGTAAGAAACGGCAACACTTTTTCACAGTGGCTGTACCATTTTGCATATCCACAAGTAATTACTGCTACTACAAATAATGTATGAGAATTTCAGTTGATTTATAACCATGTTAGCACTTGGTATTCTCACATTTTTTTAAAATATAGTCATTTTAATAGATGTATAATGCTATGTCATTGTGGCTTTAATTTGCAATTTCCTAATAATGAATAATGTTGAATTTCTCTTTATGTGTGTACTTGTCATCCCTATACCGTTTGATAGAGTGTCTGCTTAGTACTTTTGTCCATTTTGTTTTAATATACCTTGTTTTTGTATTCTCACTATTGAATCTTGATATTCACTATATACCCTAGATATAAGTTCTTTAAGTGTGATTTTTAAATATTTTCTCTCAGCCCATATCTTCTCATTTTCTTAACCACTGTCTTTTAAAGAACAGAATTTTAAAATTTTGATTAAGTCCAATTTATCATTTTTTTAAAATGGATCATGCTTTTGGTGTTGTGTCTAAGATATTTTTGCCTAGTCTAAGGTCATGGATTTTTCATCAGATACTTCTGGTGAGAATGTCAAATGGTACAACCACTTTTGAAAACAGGCTGACAGTTTCTTAAAAACTTAAATATAGACCAATAATATGATCCAATGATTCAACTCCTAGGTGGTTTTGAGAAATAGAGAGGCATGTATTTATACACAGCCTTGCCCATGAATGTTCATAGCAGCATTGTTTGTAATAACCAAAATCTAGAAACAACTTGAATGTTCATCAAATGTGAATTGATATACACACTGTGATATATATCCTTATGACGAAAAAACTCAGCAATACAAAGACCAATTAATTTGTCAATATGTGTAACAAATGATTCTCAAAATAATTATGCTGACTGACAAAAAGAATACATGATTTATTACAGTTGACCCTTTGCATTCATGGGTTCCCCATCTGTGGATTCAACAACTGAGGATGGAAAATATTTGAAAAAAAACAATAAAAAATAACAATACAATAATAAAAAATAATGAGGATGTTACAAAATACAATATAACAACTATTATATTTATATAGTATTTATATGGTATTAGGAATTTATAAATAATCTACAGATGATTTAAAATATACAAGAGGATGTGTATAGGTTATATGGAAATATTACACTATTTCATATACAGGACTTGAGCTTCCACGAATTTTGATATTTGAAAGAGTCCTGGAACCAATCCCCTATAGATACTAAAGGAAGACTGTATTCTGTTTATATAAAATTCTAGAAAATGCAAACTAATCTATAGTGACAGAAAGCAAAGCAGTGTTTTTCTGCGAGAGGGGTAGTAGTTGGAAGAAAGCCTGGATTAGAAAGTGATACAAGTAGACTCTGCAGGTTTTGCATATGTTCATTATCTTAATGGTGATGGGTTCATGGGTATACACATATGTCAAAATTCATCAACCTGTACATTTTAAGATGTTGCTTATTTTATGTCAATTATACTTCAGAGCAGTTTAAAAAGTCAGAAATTTAAAAGAAAAAAATCAGCAATAGTGGAAAATTTGGGGAAAATCCTCAATGAATGTATTATGAATGTTATAATAAAATTTCTGTCCTTTTGACTCAGAGATGAGAAAAACAACGATATCTGATCTATTAAGTGCATACCTACAAATCTTCAGCATGCATTTCTACCCGTTATGTCATCATAATCACTGAAAAAATAATTAAGTTCTAGATCTAGGTTCATAACAAATATAAATTGTTTCCACTACTCATGTGCCTTTCAAAAAAGTTAAAACATGAGCATTCACTTATAAATATTCACAATCAATTTTCATTTTATGTAGAAAGATGATAACATCTTGGAATATTTTATGCTTTCATCTATGCAAATTGAGATTTTTTTTCCCTCATTTCCTCAATCGTAGTCTAAAAATATTTTGGGAAGAGCTAGGGAATGCCTGAGGTGTGAATTTTTATTTGAAAGGATGCCTGAATCTTGAGGCAGATTTTAGTTTGTGGTAAAAAAGCAACAATGGAATGGAATTTGTTTTTTAGTATGATTCCTCTTGAGAAGATATTGTCTGATAAATAAAAATCTATGTATGATTTCCCGGCAAAAAACAAAGATTTAGACAAGTTACCTGAGGATATTTGTGATGAATCATGTCAAAATTAATAAAACTACAGGCAATCATCTTTTCCCACAAATCTCTTAGGGATGCTATGTTTTTTTAATTCTTCGGCTTTCAATGGTATAACATCTGAATAAATATCCACATCAAGCTTTAAATATGAGAGTGCTTAGCACATCAGCATGCCTTTAAATGCACTAAATGTTGGTGCTTAATATTGATTATTGCTGCCTCCCTGGCAACCAAGGAAACGGATGACTTGCTCATGGAAATCAAATGCCAATTTTGTCTTAGTAGTTAGAGTGTGGTTTGGAGCAAAACCATTATGAGAAAAATAATGTGACAGAAACAAGCCAGCTAAGACCTAGACACCTTGTTTTTCTGGGCATTTGTTATGTGCTATTAGAAATACCCCCAATATATCTTCTCTCTGATTGTATTCTTATTAAACAAAACTTCCTACTATGAACAAAGATGTTCACCTCTGATGACGGTAAATGATTACTCACCAGACTCCATGTCTTTCTCAGGATCTTTGGGCACAACACTTTGAATTATAATGTTTCCCTTGCTTCCCCAACACTATTATTACATTTGCCTCTATAAGTTTATATTTCCTAATGATCCTTGCCCCCAACTCATGTCTAAATTTCATATCACCAATAATTTTGCTTTTATTCTTTGACTACTAAATAGACTTTTAATAGTTTTATTTTATTTTCAGAGCCTCTTTTTCATTAGCCCAATATTATTTCCCCAGTACTATCTTTTTTTCATTAATTTTATTCTCATTGGTTAATGTTTCTAAATGACTATCATTCATGTTCTATCATAGTTCATCTTCCCCTTGGTCATTTGTGATAGAACAAATTATAGCAAGGGAATGGGTGTAAAAGAGACATTTTCCAAAAATGCATTGCTGCCTCAGTTTTTAAACTCACTACTGTTTTGGTTTGTCTTTTTAAAGAATTAGGAGCAATTTAAATGACAGAATTTTGAGTGTCATCCCTTTCACATGCAAAATTTTATACCCTTAACTTAACATTCACACAGATCTTGTAATAGTTTTGAAACTTTGAATATCCTTGAGACACCTTTTTTGGATTTGTGGGTGGTTGTATGTGTTTCAGTAATTCTTCATATCAAATAGCCACAAAATACCAGTGACAAATTATGTTAATAATGTATTTCTTACTTACACATCCAAGGGTTGCCTATGGTGGCTTTGCTCTGCATGTTTCATTCTGGGGCCAAGGATGAAGGGGCAGGGGCTGCCCGAAGTGTGGTCTCTCTTGACAATGACTAACATCCAGGACAGCTTGTATCAAAAGCTCCACATGGATTCCAGCCACTAGCCAAAGCAAGCCACATGGCCAAATCCAAAGTCAAGGAGGGAGGAAGTACACTCCTCCCAACAAGGGACCAAAACTAACATCAGTGGAGTGAGGAAGTATATTCTCTCCATGAATTGGGGCCAGTAGGTTAAGTCATATTTGCTGAAAAAGAATATAATCTACAAGTATAGTGCTTGCAACCTCTTCAAAAGTTAAAATTCTAAGGAAGTAAAATAATAACAAGTTTGACATCAGCGATTTAGTGAGAAAGACGTACCGATTCATTTTCCCATAAAAATGTAGTTACATATGGAGATTAGAATCAATTTTTAAATTACATTTTGAGTTAAGTGGATTTGAAGACTGGCCTGAAACCAAACCACCATGAATAGCATTATTTATGTGTTCCAAGTCTTGAAAGTTCAACCTATAAACACTTTTTGGGGAGAAAATGTCATTTTAGAGATGGAGTGTATACACTGCTATACTTTTTCATACTTCCCACAGAACATCTAGATTTTTATTTTTGATTGAGATGATGGAAGCTTAGGATAAAATGTGAGTATATCCAGATGTGTATTTCTAGAACATCTGCATAAAAACACAGGCCACAGCATACAACATTTTCTGATATATTAATAAAAATTAAGCTCAGAGAATCCTGTATACTCTATTTTATAGGATTTGAGTATTGAACACTAACTATATGGTCATATTTTAAAACTCATGTTTGTCTATTTATGCTATATATAGAATTTAACAAAATAAACAGTGGTTAAATATAGCCTTAAAAAAGAAAAAAAGAAAGCTCAAGTAGGATATGCAACTTTGTGCTTAAGCTATAGACAGTAGATTTATACTCATTTCAAAATTCTCCCACTAAGGCACCCAGATGACCCAAGAGCACACTTTTCTAAGAAAAGGTAGATGGTACAATGAGAAAAACACACTGGCAGTGTACACATTCACACAAACACAGGCACACATAGAGGATGAGAAATACATTGTATATATGAGCTTACCAAATTGCCTTGATATGTAATCAGGCTCCAGTATCTACCTGAAATAATTTATTTTTTTAGAAATTCAATGTATCTCTTTATTATTTAATAATAATTTAATATTAATTATTAGTGAGACAATACAAATTAATATAATTTTAAATACTCAAAAAACTTAGAATATCTAAAATATCTATTTAAATATGTAACTAGCCCTTTCAGATTCTCTAATGAAGTAGAGAACTTATTCCCACTAAAATAAAAGGCTAATATTGTGTTTATTATTGACATATTTATCTTTCTTCAAGTAGATTTCGCTAATTCCAATATTGCCATTCCTGACACAGAAAAACGGGTCTAAAATGTCATGCGATCTTTAGTCACCACATGTATGCTATTACTATTCAGTAATTAGATAATTATAGTGTGGCCAATTTTATAAACAAGCCATGACATTTATAGATACTGAATATTTTTTCCCATGGAATCTCTTTTGGTATTTGATTCAGGGCAAATCAATTTACAGTATGTTGGCACAAAATAAATGTTGTTGAAACATTCCATATTTCTTCATCCTTAATATATTTTTTATTTTTTCAGCACATTAACAACTATGGGATACAATTATTGTACATAAATATAAATCTCCTGACTCTCCTGAGAAGTCTCCACGGGCCTAAAATTTCAAGTAGTTTTATAGCAATATCATGGCATGTGTTTCCTATTCTATACCCCTAGCATTATACAATTCAACTCCACATCTCCACTTCATTAATGGTATCCTCCCTTTTCTGTTGCTCACAATTATGCACTCATTTCTCTAATTATTAGGAAAACAAGACACCAATTATTTTCCTCATAAGCTGATGTATATCCTCCTTCATCTTAAAAAACAAAATGACTTTTATTTCGTAAATCTCTCCCTTCCATCAGCCAATGTGATATTTATAACATGTTACCCCTCCCCCAATCTGATCCTACACCAGAGCCTAGGTTTGGTTGGTTGGGATATATTTCTTTTCAAAAATACTTATTAAGCACAAATATTACATGGTTTTTCTACTAATATTGAACCTTTTAGGAACCATTGTTACCTTGTACTTTAATTGCACTTAAAAATAAAGTTACAGCTCAGAAAAAATCCAAAACATTATGGCAATATAATTAGTCTGCTAAGGCTTCTATAACAAATTAACATAGACTAGGTGGCTTAAATAAGAGAAATTTATTTTGTCACAATTTCGGAGGCTATGAAGTTGAAGATCAGGACTTGGTTTCTGCTGAAGACTCTTCCTGGCTTATAGACAGCTGCCTTCTTGCTCACATGACACAGAGAGAGATAGAGAGGGAGAGAGAGAGTGCTCTGAGGTATGTCTTCTTAGAAGAACACTAATCCTATGGAATGGGAGCTCCACCCTATGACTTCATTTAACCTTAATCATCTCCTCTCTTTAGATCTAGTCACATTGGTGCTTCAACATATGAGTTCTTTTGGGGGTACATAATTCAATCCATAGTAAAGGATAGCCATAAGAGTGCTTCATAACCCAAACAAATCACCTACTGGCACAGAGGTTGACATGTTTAAGAAGGTGGTTTATTACTTTATTCCTTTTGCTTGGTGTGGACACGTGAAGTAAGACATGTTCCATAAGATATTCTCTGATAGAAAATAGATGTATCAAAATAATTGGGTAGGATGACTTTAGGAGAAAAAGAGAAAAAAAAGAGATAGTGTTTAGTAACTTTTCAAGAGCTAGTAAGGTGATTTTATGTTTGTGTATGCACACATGTATGCCTACATACACATATGAATGTATATATGTAATATATGTGAATATATACATAAAGAAAGGACAGAACTATATTTATGTCAATTAACTATAGGCATATCCACTATATCATTCAGTTTTTTATATACTGTGAATCAATTGTAGATTTGGTTATATAGTAAGATTATATTTATTTATATAAAATAAAAAAACCATGTGTGTATATATTTGCATATGTATAAACAAGGAGAGCTTGTGAAAAACTGTGAAGGAATAGACACTAATAGACACTAAATCTCCTAATATTCATTAACTATTAAAAATACCCTTTAAAGCATTGTAAAGTGCTGTTACTTATAAATTGCATTGTTTTCTCTTTTTATATACTGTGAGTGAAACACATAAAAATGTAACATTTAAATTAATATTGGACTGCTTTTTATTTTATTTGTAGAAAATTATAGAAAATCATTCAGAGGCATAGCTACTTAGAGTCTAGGATATATTTTGAGAAAATATGTTTAAAACATATTTTTCATATTTTCAATTTAAGAAAATATTTTCTACTACTGGGTAGCTCCTTCTATTTTCAATTTTAATTTTCTGAACTTGGCATACTTTAGAGGAATATTGATTTGTACAAAATTTAAATTTTATAAAATTAAATCATCCATTCACCATAAGTGTATTATGCCATGCATTTTAAAACCTCTTTCACAATTTCAACTACTTGTGACTGCCAAGATCATACCACAATTAGGCTTGTTTCTGAGTTAGTGATGTGGCCTTTGCTTATAATATGCAACTGGAAGATATTGATTCCCAAAATACTTAGAAATATATTAGTACTCACCAAGTTTTAAGTTGCTACTTTAATTGGAGCCAAAAAAAAACTTACTTTCTGCCAGTTATGCTAATATGTGCCTATGAGAAAATAAATCTTCATATTTTAAATATATTCTAGTGATGTCTAATCATTCTTGTAGACTGGTGCCAGGCATCTCCCCAGTTGGTGCACACCTTAAAGGACTACACCCCATGGCAGCTTGTGGGGAGCTGACAGATCTGTGTTGTGTACACACACACATATAGATTAACTCCCCTCTAAGATGTTCCCTTTCTGTGATCCAGCATCTGTGGGACATCACAGGATCCACTTTTGCCTTTGATCCCAACATCATACTTGGGCCCACATGCATAAATAATCTCATTTCCCACCAGATTCTGCATTAATACCTGCATATCTTTTGAATAAGGAGAATATGCATAAAAAGTGCCTGGAGATATTTTGATATTATTTCACACCATCCCCTTAATAGCCTCATTTGCCCACAGTCTACCTTCATGTTCAACAAGTTTTGAATTTGAGTGTGTGTATGTATTTAGCTTTTTATTTTGAAGTAGTCATAGATTCACAAATGCAGTACAGAAAGGACCAGTCTACCTTTCATTGTTTCTCCTATTAGTAACATCTTGCATAATCATAGTACAATGTCAAGATCAGAAATCTGTCACTGGTACACAGTGTGTGTATAGTTCTATATTATTTAACAGGTGTAAATTTATATGGTCGCCATTGAATCAAGATGCAGAAGTACTTCATTACCACCAAGATCTCCCTCAGGCTTTATAGTCACCCTCAGCCACCTGCTGATAGCATTCTTAACCCATGGCAATCTCTAGTTTGTTTTCCTTGTCTATAATTTTGTCATTTCAAGAATATTATAAAAATGGGATCATACAGTATGTGACATTTTAGATTGGCTTTTCTTTTTCACTCAGCATTATGCCCTTGAGACCCATATAATTTGTTCTGTTCATCAGTTCATTCCTTTTTATTCCTGAGTAGTATTATATAACATAAAGGTACTGTAATCTGTTTAACCATTCACCTATGGAGGGATATTTTAGTTCTTTTCAGGTTTGGTATATATGCTGGTATGAACATTCATGTATATGTCTTTCTGTGACCATAATTTTCACTGTGGTATAATGCCCAGAAGTGCAATCACTGGGTCATATGATAAATATAGAGTATTTTTTTAAAAATTGCCAAATTATTTTCCACACTACCTGTAACATTTTATGTTGCCAACAGCAATGTATGGAAGACCCAGTTTTTCTGCGTCTTCACCAGTGAGCATTTGGTATTCAGTGTTGTCACTTTTTTAAAAAATAGCAGTTCTGTTCAATATGTAGTGACAGCTCATCATCATTGAGAGAGTATCAATGTGTAAATAAATCATTCCAAAATATAGATTTGCCTTTCTTTTCTTCTTATATTTTAACTAACCAACATAAAATTCTTTGAATAAATTATAACCCTGGAGATATTGTTTTTTGCAGAAAATGCCAGAAACCATCATTGTGTTTTTTTTTTTTGATATTCCAAATATTCTCCCTTATGAACAAGAATTTTATTTAAAATGTATCAGTACTCATCAGCTAGCAAAGTATATTAATTATAGCCACTTAATATTTGTTGAGCAAATGTATCATTGGATGAATGGGGTTTTGACATTGTGAAATGGACATAAATACATGTCCAGTACCAAAATGCAGGCTTTTCATCATGTTAATAGTTTCACGTACAGTGTAAGACTCTATTTCATCTGTGTCATCCCTTCCTACTATTCATCATTTTCCAATGTTCAATTATTTTCCTGAAGATAGCAACATGCTACTGCAATCTTAAATTTATCAGAAGAGGCAAATCTACGAAAGCATCTCATCCATCAATCTGTCTCCTGATTAGATTACATCTAAGTTAATCCTATTTATAAATACCTGCAGAAGAGGAGATTCTACAACTTCTCTTGACAACAATTTAAATATTTAAAAATTTTGCTGTAAAAGATGTCTTTCTTGAGAATTTCTATAAATGCTCCATGTTCAAAAGAGAGCCAGCTTTATCTTGTTCTCTTTTTAGGTTGAAAAATCTAACCCACAATTTTCATATAAGAATCTTTAGGCTATTATCAGATATTTCTAGTAAGTGAGTCATGAGCAATAATCTGTAAATGAACCCTAATATAGTAACTAAATGAACACATTTCAGCATTCTTATTAAATTTTAATTGTTTATTAACATATATTATTTTTAGAGCAGTTTTAGATTTATATTACAGAAAAATTGAACAGATACCACAGTTTCCCATAGACCTCTCGTAGCCAGTTTTTCTTAGTATTACCATCTCGCATCAGTATGGTACACTTGTTACAATTTATAAACCAATTGTGATGTGTTATTATTAAACTAAAGTTCATATTTTATTCAGATTTTCTCAGTTTTTACCAAATGCCCTTTTCCTGTTCTAAGACTCCAAACACCACCACAACACATCACATTTTCTTGTCTTGTTCCCAGGGTCCTCTTGATGATGAAAGTTTCTTTCTTTTTTGATTAACTTCATTTTTAGAAGTACTGGCTATGTACATTATAGGAGCCCCTCTATTGAATTTTTTCTGATGTTTATCTCATGATGTTACTAGAGTGTTTGGGGAAGGAGAATCATAATTTTGGCTCATAATCTTGAAATATAAAATTTGGAATGCCATAATCCCAAATGTTGAAATTCTAAAAGATCAAAAATCCCTAATGTCTAAAATCCTTAACTTTAAAAATCACAAAAATCATAATCACAGGATAGTTGCATGATGTCACGCAGAACGATTACCTTTTATTGTTTTGATTTGGAAATTAAGTATGTTCTTAGAAGATTTTGGGTGCCACGATGACAAGGTGTGGACTTGTGGACTTAATTTTAGGGGTCAACTTGATTGGATTAAGGAATATCTAGAGACCTGGTAAAACATAATTTTTGGTGTATCTGTGAGGGTGTTTCCAGGGAAGATTTGTGTCTGAGTCTAAGTGGATTTGCTGGGGAAGATCTACCCATAATGTTGGTGGGCACCATCCTATCTGCTGGGGACCCAGAAAGAAACAAACAGTAAGCAAATTGTTTTCTCTCTGAAAGCTGGGAGAGACTTTTCTCTTCTGCTGCTTTGGACATCAGACCTCCAGGCTTGCTGGCCTTTAGACTCCAGGACTCACACTAATGGCCCCTTGGGTCCTGAGGATTTTGGCCTGAGCCACTCTACTGGCATCCTGGGGTGTCCAGTTTGCAGAAGCCCTGTTATGGGACTTCTCAGCCACCATAAATACAAGAGCCAATTTCCCTAATAAATCCTTTCTCTATACATATCCTATTGCTTGTTTCTCTAAAGAACCTGGACTAATACAGATTTGGTATTGGGAAAGCTAAGTACCATTCTTCCTTATTATGTCTTACAACTCATGGAAGATATTTGTGAAATTGTTCTCTCACAAAATTGTTCTCTCACAAAAATACTATGTTAAGTTAATGAGGTTACTTCATGGTGAAATATAAAAGTTTAACAGCTAATTATTATTAGAGCTACAAAAGCAGGAAATTATTTAATTGCAATGACTGAGTGATAACCAGACTTTCAAATGGACAGCATATACTAAGATTTGTAGACCACAGCCACTATCAAAATACAAACGCAGAAAGTGTTTATACAAAGATTAGAGAAGACGTGAAAATGAAGGCAAAATAATACAATAAATATGTCCTGCTAAATTATTCAATCATGTACAACTTCTGACCCTTCATAAAGAGTGCTATGATTGCCTTCAAAAATCTCCCTTCATCAGAGAATAAAAAGAATTTCACATGCTCAGGGACCTTCTGAACCAAAGACACTTGCTGACATTCAAGTTCCTCCAGTGTTACAAAACATAATAAATTGTGGACTATTCTTGTTTAGGGATTTGACTGTTGAAGAAGATAAATTTATATTCACTATTGAATTGAATCAAACATAGAAAAACTAGCACATGCTTCATTTTAACTAATAGGTAACACTTTCGAAACTGTCCCCCATACTTTTTATCAACTACATACAATTGATAACCTGTTGGATCTGAAAGTTCTAGGACTTATCTACTCCTTTGTATATTAATCACAGAAAAAAGTAAAGCACTTTAAAAATGCTCCTTTGAAAATTTGTGGACTTTGCAGAAGAAAATGGATTTTAATCAAATCTCTAAACCATAATGACAGATTTGGAATTAGGTGAGACCAAGTTTGCTAAAAATGAATTTCAAGGTGTTATCAGTAAAGTTTGTGTTTGCCATTCAGCCCAATGCATTTGGCAGAAAATTCAAATGAATGGATTGGCCGTGTCATAAAGCAACGACAAAAACTTCACTTTAAAAATGGCACACTTACAACTTTGACTCAAATCGTACAAAAGCAATTTATGTAACCAAAATGTTTGTACCTCCATAACATTCTGAAATAAAAATAAAATAAAACAAAACAAAATGAAATAAAATGCATAATTTGCTTACATTGACATTCCTGCCAGCTTTTGACACTCCAGGAGCTTTTAATGAATTAAAGTCACTTTGCCTGAGAAAGCCAGCAAAGTTACTGACTAGTCTGAAAATAACTATGTGTATGATAGTTTATGTAGATACCTACACAACAATCTTGCTATTCCATCACCAGTATTATTTCTGCCAAATTTTTGGTCTGTATATAAAAGCATGTGGAATGGATTTCCATGTACCCAAAACAACATAGAAGCATGGCACAGAAGATGGGAAAATTTAATAGGGAATGCTCATATCTGTATATATTGGAACATAGAAGAATGTAAAAAAGCAGCACTATACAGAAAATGAATGTGAACATATTCTCCAAGGAGAGCCATATCCTAAAAGAAAAAAGCAACTATTAATCCATGTAAAAGTCAGACTATATCTGTGCAATTGCCCATAATGTATTCTTTTAATATACTTTTTTAAATGTCAATTTTCTATTTTCTTTATTTCCCTTTTCTTTTTGAGGTTTTATTCACTGTTTTAAATTTTAAACATTATAAAGTGGGGTGCACACAATTGCCAACTATAGTGATATGCATTTAAACATTGCCTTCTTTGACCTATTTCTTAATGAATATGGTTCATCTGCTCATAACTGTTATACCTGTGTAACTATCATTAGTATACTTGAGTGTTTATTTCTGCAAAAATATGTGTTATTACTGCCTACTTTGTTGTGTAAATTGGCCTATGAAATGTTCTGTTATGTTTTTCTACATTCCTCAAATAAATCCCTTTATAAAAACATAAAGAAATATCATTCAAAGAATGTTAAATTTTTTTTCCAAAAATGTATTTTTGGGATTTTAATTTTTGAGATTTCAACACTTGGGATTATGGCATTGAGGATTGTGTCTTTCAGGATTATTATTGGCTTCTTAGAATCATAGAGGTGCATTGACATTTTCATCACATCACTCTAAGAGTATATACTATTAGCATGATTTATGACTGTTTATGTTTCTGTAGGACAAATAATGAAAATAAAAGAATGCCTCCCTTTAGCTCTGATAATTTTTTCTGGTTCTGAATAGACTTTATCTGAAATTAATATATCTATTTCTGCTTTCTTTTGATTAGTGTTAAGATGACATACATTTCTCTTTCTTATTATTTGTAATGTATCGTCTTTCTAGTTAAAATGGGTTTCTTGCAAATAACATGTATTTTGGGTCTTGTTTTAAACACTCTGCTAATCTGTTTTTCAGTTAATGTATTAATAGTTGGATTGCTTTCTATCATATTTGTACACAATTTCCAATTTGTTAAGCTTTTTTTGTATCATTTTTTCATACTATTTTTCTGCCTGCATTTATCCTTTCTTATCTAATCAATTATACATACTGCCTTAAAATTTGTGATGACTATTATTCTTAGTCCACATTACAATAACACTATAGTCCACGTTATAATAACACTACTTAATGAGTAGTACAAGTACTTTTAAAGCAAAGTATTTCCAACTCCTTCCTCTCATTCCTTATAACTCTTTCACTTATCCATATATTGTAATCACCCAATAGGTTGTTAGTATTGTTACTTTAAACAGTTATCTGTTAGGTAAATTGAGAATAAGAAAAATAAAATATATTTTCCTTTTTAAAATTTTTTTTATTTCAGCATATTACAGGGGTACAAATGTTTAGGTTACATGTATTGCCTTTGCCCCACCTGAGTCAGAGCTTCAAGCGTGTCCATCCCGCAGATGGACCCACACCGCACCCACTAGGTGTGAATATACCCGTAACCTCCTCCCCACCATCTGCCCAACACCCAATGAGTGTTATTACTATATGTGCACTTCAGTGTTGATCAGTTAATACCAATTTGATGGTGAGTATATGAGTGCTTGTTTTTCTATTTTTCTGATACTTCACTTACAGCTGGTGTTGGTTCCAGCTTTATCCAGGATACTACAACAGGTGCTAGAGCACCATTGTTTTTTGTGGCTGAGTAGAACTCATGGTATACATATACCACATTTTATTAATCCAGTAATGTATTGATGGGCACTTGGGTTGTTTCCACATCTTTGCAATTGTGAATTGTGCTGCTATAAACATTTGAGTGCAGATGTCTTTTTTTACAGAATGTCTTTTGTTCTTTTGGATAGATGCCCAGTAATGAGATTGCTGGATCAAATGGTAGTTTTATTTGTAGCTCTTTGAGGTTTCATTTCTTTATTTATTCCTTCTTTAGCATTCTTCCTTTTTTATATGAATATCAATTTCTGACCTCTATGATTTTCCTTCTCTCTGAAGAATTTATTTTAATATTTATTTCAGGACAGCTCTAGTGGTAATGAATTCCCTCAGTTTTTGTTTAAGAAAATCTGTATCTCTCACTTTTGAAGAATAATTTCACTGAGTATAGAATTTAGGTTGGTTAATTTTCTCTTTCAACAGTTTATTTATTTGCTTCACTCTCTTCTTGCTCAAATGGTATCTCAGGAGAAATCTGATATAATTTATCTTCTTATTTGTCTATTGGTGAGATGTTTTGTTTGCCCTCTTCCAAGATTTTCTATTTGTCTTTGGTTTTCAACAGTTTGAATGTGATATGTCTACGTGTAAATTTTTTTGCATTTATCCTTCTTAGTAGTCTATGAGTTTTCTAGATCCATGGTTTGGTATCTGTCATTAATTTTGCAAAATTCTCAGCCATTTTTATTTCAAGTATTTCTTCTGCTTTTTTCTTTCTTCCCTTCTGGTATTCCTATTATGTATATGTCATACCTTTCGTAATTATCTTACAGTTCTTAGATATCCTGATTTCTGATTATAACTTATTTTTTACTGTGTATTTTTATATCTGCATTTCTTTTGGCATATTTTTGCATGAAAAAGATGTCCACTGCCATATGTTCTAGCCCACTGATTCTTTCTCTACTGGTGATCAGTTTACTAATGAGCCCATAAGCATTCTACATTTCTGCTACAGTGTTTTTTTATTTCTATCATTTCCTTTGAATTCTTTCTTCAGGTTTCTATCACTTTTCTTACATCATTCATCTGTTCATGCATGTTGTCTATTTTTTTTCCTTCTAGAGCCTTAATTTATGAATCATAGTTATTTAAATTCTCTATCTGATAATTTCAAAATCTGTGTCATATCTGACTCTGGGACTAATGCTTTCTTTTATTTTCAGACTGTGTTTACTCTTGTCTCATAGCATGTCTTGTAATATCTTGTTTAAGTCAGGTAAATAGGCCTATTCTATAAGAATTCATGTTAATCTGAGTAGAACCTGAGTCATGTTTAATGTTAGCTATAGCTGTAGGTGTCAGAGGCTTCCACTTCCTATAGTATCTTTGTTATTTTTTTCCTTCCTCCATTGTCTTTGAGTTTCCCTCTGAACACTTTCTGAAATAGAGTCGATGTTTTACAGTCCTTTCAGTTATGATTCATTATACTGGAGTCCTATTGATATGGCAGTATTGTGAGGGTGGGGAAGAGAAAGCACTCTAACATCTTATGATTAAAACTTAATCATGTAGTCAGCTTGAATTTCTGATGTGTAATTTCACAAGCATTCCTTCACCTTTTATTTCTCTACATGAGTGACCAGGGAGGCTAGAAAAGGCTAGAATTAGTTCATTGCCCTTCTCCCAAGTGAATTAGGTTCTTGATAATCTAGTATCTTTAGGAGAGCAAGCCTTTGTAATAGAGAATGCTCTATTCATATTGATTGCTTTATTGTTCTCTTTCCCATAGCATGAGTGGATTTTTCTTAAATCTCCACCTTGAGAACCTGATAAGATTCCTAGTGGTAAGATTCATAAAAGTATGTAAACGTCTCTAAGACTAGGGGTTTCTCACCTTCAAGCTTATCCGCATTCAGTCTTCAGCAAATCATCAAAATTATCATTGTAGTATTCTTACAGGTTCGTGGATCCAAGTGGTGTCTGCTTTAGGTAAGCTGGTCTCAGCTGTGATTTTCTCTATGTGTCTGTATGTTCAGATTTTAGAGTAGCAGTTTATCCTAAGTTCTCTGATGAGTCTAAAAAGAGAGATTGATTTTCAAGTTATTTTGTTTACGTTTTTTAATTGTAAGGACTACAGTGACAACTTCCAAGCTTTTGACATGGTGAAGCTAAAAAAAATTTGACTACTAAATTTAATTTTTAAAAATTGACCCACATAAGTCCCTCAAACTATACATCTTTAGGAATAATTTTGTAGCTCAATTGCCTTTCCCTATTAATGTTTTGTCATTGTGTTTCCTAGTCATAGATAGAAACTAAGGATATAATAGTTAAATGTTCTCTCTTCTCTGTATATTTACTTTGTTGTTTTGACTTTTATAGTGGGAAGATAAAGGAGCATAGGTTTAAAGTTGTTGTTTCTCTAGAAATTATATGTGTTTTTTTCTTGCATTAGTCTACATTTCTCTATACTGATCTTACCAAGAAACATAATATATTTCTCTGGATGCTTTTTTGTATTTTTACACCTGAAACTAAAAGTATTTTATTCCAAGTAAAGAATATTTTCAGTAGAAAATTCCTATTCTTAGAAAAATAATAATAAAGTTTCTTACTTATGTTATGACCTTATGCACAAAGGACTTATTTCTGAGAGTTTACTAGCCATTGACTTAACTCCCTGAAAATAATTTTCATTTAATGTTGCTTCCTTTATTTTTATCTGTAGAAACTCCTGCTATTCTATTCTCCTCTCCTGATGTAAAATATAGCATGAATTATGAAATTAAAATTTACATTTAAGAAAATAATAAAATTGAAATTAAAAAAACATATTCACTTAAAGAAGTGTTGTTTGAACATTTGTGTATAACAATGATTATTTTATTTAAGATCTGAAAATATGGCATAACAGCTTATAGTGTTTAAAACAAAGTATAGCTTCCTAATATAGTTTCTTCTGAAGATTCAGTGGCCCTACTAATTATACAAAAACAATAATTAGAAATACCTAAGAGATTGTGAAAGAGTTTTTATAGGTTTTTTAATTTGTTTGTTTGTTCCTATTATATATAAGGGAATTCAGTGCCTTTTCAAATACAGTACTTATTCAACAGCAAAATGTCAGGACTTTAGTTAAGAGAGTAGAATAAATATCTCACTGAAAAACATAGATAAAAACGTAGTTATAAATATCACTATAGATATGGACATCATTTATTAAATGTTAACACATTAGTATAGTTTGTGTCTCCTCAAAAATTCATGTGTTGGTGTCATGGCCCATTTGCAGGACAGGGGATGAACACAAAACACAAAGAAACACACAAAGAAAGACACGGACACACATAAAGATGGTACAAGACTACAGCACCGAACCCACCAGTCGTTTTATTTTTATACCCTAAGAATCAAAGTTACTTCCTTATATGTGACCACCCAGGCATTGCAGCAACGGCCATAAATTCCGGAACACGTAGCCTAAGGACACAGATGTCCCATGACTCAGGGTCTTAATACGGTTGCTTAAGGCGGCGGCCATAAGCCAGAGTTTGAGATAAACACAGATAAGCAATGAAGCCACAAAGGGAAACTTTCCGTTCCCATCCCTTTTGGACTGGCCCCCTGCGGCTGTGCCTGTCTTAGGTTGTTCCTCCTCAAGGAATCTTACCCGTCACTGACTAACCAGCCATCCCATGAGCTCAGGCAGTACCCATAAGGGCAAGATGTTTATCAGGTGGCCTCCAGACCCCCAGGGCTGTGGGGCTGGGCAACATTTGCTTACATGCAGAAGCTCAAACTCTTTGTTATGCCTTCAAGCAGCAACCCTGTTTGTTAGGTGAACCTAAGCCGGAACGTATGACTCTCACACCGCTCTGAGCTGGGCACGTACTCCTTCTCCTAAGATTAATTCTTACGCTGCACAATTATATGGCAATCCCTCAACATGTTGGAAACTTAATCCCCGATGCAATAGTGTCACAGGGGTGAGAACTTTTTGAGAGGTATTTAGGTCATGAGGGCTCTACTCTCATGAATAGATTAACGCTGCTATAAAAAGGGATGTGGAAGTGCATTCACCCTCTTCGGCTCTTCTGCCATATAAAAACACAGTAAGAAGGCCTAGACCAGATGCTGGCACCTTGATCTTGGACTTCCTAGCCTCCAGAACTGTGAGAGAATAAATTTCTGCTCTTTATTAATTACCCAGTCCCAGATATTGTGTTGTAGCAGTACAAAACACACTAATGCACACACACTTCTGAATGGGGTGATATACTATGCTAATATCAATGATACCTTAGGAAAATTATTTTATTTAATCTTATAAATTTATAGGGTATACACGAATACCAACTGAGGGTGGAAAATCTTCCAAAAGTTTGATAGTAGGAACCAGTGGTCCAAACTGTTGATCTTTCAAAGGATTCTGACTCCCTGGGTGATTGTGTTCTCTTATGTTTTCCCTAGGTCCCATGCAGGAGCTCCTGTTGTCCAGTCCTTTAAGTTATCAGCATAGTCATTAACGTGTACTTCTTGATTTCATCCCACCTCAACAGTGCTGTACCACAGCAGACTAAGAGGTTTCCTATGCCTCTTTACATAGTTCTAGGGACCATTTCCTTATGCCAGTTGTTTTGCTTTATAGTCTCTCAAATCCAAGGAAAGGGCTCAAATGTTAAACTCATGCTCTCCCTGCAGAAAAACCTCCTTACTGTACTGAGAGTAAAGATCATCTACCTTGAAAATGCAGAATCCTATTTAATTTCCTATACATTTGGTTTGGCAGGCACATGAAGAAACCTAGGACATGAATACCCCTATTCCAACTCAGGCAGAAGAGCTTGCTAATGTCTTCAAATAAAACAGTAAAAATAACTCTTTAGAAAATCTCTACACTAATTTAGGGTTCTCATCATTACATTAAATGTTGTTAAACAGCCACTATGTTGGGGCCCACTGAGCATAATTTTAGTGATGCAACTCTGTATCACACATAATGATATGCTTCTTCCTTAAGCTATTTAGCAGAACATGAAATTTGATCTCCCCACCTAAGGTACAAGGGTTGACCTCCCCTGCCACTGTGTACAACTTAACATTCTTTTCCTAAGTAGTTTGTTCAGTTCCTTTCTTTCCATACTTCTGAGTTAAGCCTGACTACCATGTTTGAACTTCTCAGGCAATCTCACTACAGGACAGGTACATAATATATTAATAATTGGACAATTATCAATCGTGAATTATTAAAAGTGAACATTCACTTGCTTTATTAATACTTCATATATTGTCCAACAAGTTAACATATTTATAAAGATATATTAGTATTACACATCTATACCCTTTCTGAAAAATTATGTTCCTAGCTTCTAGAACATAAAAAATCATGTTATCCTTGACCAGTGCAGTGCATTGCTACAAAAGGGAGAAGGAAAAAACAACAACTGCATATTTTGAAAAGCAAGTGTGCTTACTGCTGGCAGAGAAGGGAAACTATATAAATGTAAGTGAAGTATGTAAATTCCAAAGAATACTCTTGGATTTATCAAGAAGGAAGTAGTTAATAACTCCAGAAAGTGCAAATTTAATGCAATACGAGGGCAGATCATAGTGGGAAGAGGAATCAACATACATTAAAGTGGTAGAGATGGTGAATTTAGAATTACCCTCCATAAAGATGTTTGAGTTTATAAGAATCTTCTAAATCTTCTCAATTTAAGCCTGGTTTCCTTCTCTTTCTTCATGTTTTCATTTGTTGGTATTTCCCTTTAAACCTTTACTTTCTATCTTTTAATGCAACCTGCTTCAAGTTAGTTTTCACAATAAGCACAACACAAGGAAAAAATAAATGAGTTGAAAAATGGCCTTTAGTTTGAGTTATAGTCACTGTCAGGCTTCAAGTAGCTTATTCATAAAATATCTTGTCCATTCACATTTTCTTTAAAACTCAGTTCTTTTATCTATTTATTTCAAAAGCATCATTGCTTAATAATGATAGTATGGCTATATCTACTTAAAAGATTGTGCCCAGGATGTCTAAATGAATTATTTCTCCCTCTAGGTCTGATTGAGAATATTGGAAATATGAAATAGACCTCATTACATTAAGACTGGGAAACAAACACACTTTGATTAGCTAGCTGAATCTAAAAACGTAAATAAAGGATTTTTATTAAAATACTTGAAATCGTGTTCACTACCAAACTACCTTTGGGTGGCAATATATTACTCATTCTTTCATGATGTATCAGTATAAAAGTTTGAACAATCACCAGTAGGTCATCTATATTTATTGCTTCTAAACAGAGTTAAATTTGAGTTAAATTTCGTATTTCAAACTTATTTTTATTCAAATTGATTTACTAGCATAATTTTTAAAATTGCTGTAGCTAGTATTAGAAAGAGAAAATGAGATATTTAACATTTTCTAATTCCTACTTAATTATATTGTTTTATATATTTATATACATAAATTATGTATATAAAATAGACTCAAATATGCTATTCATGAAACCAAAATTATTTAGTGCCAGTTACAAAACTCACTTAGAACTAGAATAAGAATTGGATGAACAGAAAAACTAATAAGAATAAGGTTCATTAATTAAATAAATAGCAGATTTTGAGTTCTTCTTGAAGACTGAAGAATATGGGCAATCAATCTCTGTTTGATGAAATTTGCATGATTTTTAAGAATATTCAATCCTTAGAGCAACAAAATTCTAATTTTGTTTGGAGGCTGATTCTAAAGGCTACACAATAAAAGTTATCAAGTACAATTCTGTATTTTTAAATGCAGTTTTTCCTGAAGTGTGTTTTGTGAGTTTTATTTATTATAAACCATTCATTTATGATTATCACTCCATTTTCAGGAGCATTAAGATTATTAATTTATTTAAATACTTAAAATTCAATTAAATGATCTGGTTATTTCATGTCTTTACTCTTTGTCCAGAGTTTTACCTTTAGGCATATGTCCTTTGACAACTGAGGAGCTTGTTTATAAACATACAACAAACTGCTGTTGGTTTCCAGACTGCCTTGCACTAAGACTGCAAATGATAAATGGAGAAATGCTGTGATAACTAAAATCTAGAACTAAGGCATGTACTTCAAATATAAAATTTCTCTTCCCCCCCCATTTTTAAATTTTAATACATCTAGGGGTACAAGCTAAATTCAGTTACATATCTATCTGTCTATCTATCTATCTTTCTTTCTCTCTCTGTATATATTATATAGTGGTGGAGTCTACGCTTTTGGTGTACCCATCACGCACATAGTATATATTGTACCTCATAGATAATTATTAATACATATTTATTCTGGTGTAACTCTTTATTCAGCATCTTATCATTCAAAGTAAAATGTATAATTTGCAAGTTTAGAGATCAGAATGAATACACATAGCTTTAATTTAATACCAAAATAAAAATACAGTAAGCCAAATGTTGATTAATTTCTTTTTAAATTAGCATATCAAACTAAAATTTTTGTGTCTTACAATATGAACTTTCAGTTTATTTGTTTAGTTGGTTTTTCCTTTATTTCGTTTCAATAATCTTTAATCATGTTAAGTGTGGCTGTCCTATAGTGCTCAGAATTTGAGTACACAATGGTTTAGGGAGTTTCCTGGCTGAATAATATATTTGTTCCATTAAAAACCTGTAATTCATAAACATAATGAGTGAGATGTGCAACGTTTGGGGGATGGTCACGCTTGTAGTTCTGCCTCGGGGGGGGGGCATGGGCAATATATGTAACCGTAATATTTGTACCCCTATAATATGCTGAAATAAATAAATAAATAAATTCATTTTAAAAACAAAGCAAAACAAAAAAACTGTCATTCTCTCAGTAGTTTGATCAAAGGAAAGTCTAGTTATTGTGTCGTTGCAATTGTTTTCATTTCTCATGAATCACCAAAGGATCTACTATACATAGCTTTGCACTCTCTGAGGATTTCATGAAGTGAATATAAAAAGGGTTGTGGGAATCATTAGTGGGGCCTGAGCTCAAAAATCATTCATGGGCACATACGAACATATCCATATGGACACAAATACTCTCACAGGTAACTAGAGAATTCAGAAGCAAATAATTGGTACATATTGCCATTAAGCTAAAAAAACAAACAAACAAAAAATAACTTTAAAAGCAACAACCTAAAAGGTCTAATAGGCTAAAGTATATATATATATATTTTTAAATTGCACTCTATATTGAGAAGTCACAGCACTGCCTCTACTGTTTGTTAAGCATTTTCCCAATGGACTACAGTTTAAGTGGTGTCGTCATTTGGGAATACTAACCAGTCCTGTTCCACATAGCTTTTGCCTAACAGAATCCTGAGTTTGTTCAGATATTCACGTCTCCCTCAAGTAGGCCATGTGGTGTTACTAGTATAATAAGAAAAAAAATTTTTAATAGGTACTATTGGATTTCAAAAAGAAGTTATTTCTCATAGGAAGTACTGAAAAATGTATTACAGAGGACATGATATTTTATCTGAATGCTGAAGAATGTGTTGTATTTTCATGGTAGAGGCTGGAGAAAAAGCATTCCTTTAAAAAGAGAGAATATTAGCCAAGAAATGATGCAGGAAAGTCTGGACCATCATCAGGAAATAATAATCCAGTGTGTCAAATTTGCATTATAAATCCAAGTAAAATAACTAGAGATAATGCATATATTAGTTGGCTTTCAATAATTTGTGAAGAAATTTGAATTATATTTTGTTACCAATAGGAAGAATGTTTTAGACATATTAATATAAAGCTACCCTAAGTTAGGAGTGAAAGAGACATTAACCTTGAATTACATCCTGAGGTTGGATACTTGTTTTGTAGTCACTAGGGAGAAATATATTAGAAATACTCTTCTGAAACTCCTTAAATAATATTCTATCAAATTATTTCATCACTTCTTTTTATTACTGCTGAGATATTATATCCTTTATATTGTATTCATATAAGTATTTCTCCATGAAATCAAAGTTTAAGACTTAATGATTGCTTCTTTGATGGATTATTTATTCATTCATTCTTTAGCTCAAGTTATCCCTAACATACTTCCATATATAAGACACAAATGACCATCTCATAATTGAGAAGAATTGTCCCCAATTTATGCTAAGATCCAAACATGCAGTACTCTAATTAAGAGTACAACTATGAAAAATCTGCTTTAAACACAGTGTACAATCAATAAACACCTGCTAACAAGCCAAGTAAAGACAAACTCAAGGATTTTATTTACTGTACTTTATTTCTCCTCTACTGAGACTAGAATTAATGGAAGGAAATGAGAAAGCTAGACAGACTACTATATAAGGCAATCATATATATAACTTCTTTAAAATCTTTTTTTTGATGGAAAATCTGAGAAAGGGAAATACAAGGTCCCTTGCTTAAAATAACGTATGAGTTAGAAAAAATAAAATAATAATATTAGCTTTCTAAAAACCTTACTTTAGCTTATTCTAGCACACATAGTTACATAGTCACTCATCTTTTCTTTAAAAAAAAATTCCCAAATTAAATCAAACATAAATATTTTAGCTTTCACTGTAGCTACATGAATTATTCTCATTTGTGATAAAAGGATATCCTTAATTTTATCCTTAATTTTCTTTGAAAGAGTCATACACTCAGATCAATGCTGTTCCCTGCCCTTTCCACAGATTCACATTTGAAATCTCCAAGCAACCAATCAGATATCTTTGGCCTTTTCTAAACTCTATACATCAGACCTACGTAAAGCACAAGAAAAAGAACACATCATTAAAGAAAATAAATAGGATGCTCTTCAAAAGGAATTATATCCTGTGTTATTACAATTCATTCTAATGCTGAATGATATCAAATACTATTTTGTAAAGAATGATTTCACTCATCTCCCATGACATAGGTTAGAATAATACTACAAAATATTAGAGCATCAGGTTTATTATGCACATTGTGATATGAGAATGTTTTCTGGACCACTTCAAAAGAAAACACTACTTTGGACTATTAGTTTTAGCTTTTGGAAGAAGTTTATTTATATTCAAAATGCATTTTGTGGGCCTAATGCCAAAAATTGATGCCGTAAAACAGGAGGGACTCAACTTCAAAAGAATACTAGTGTTTTCATTGTAAATATTAAATAGTTGGTGACACTTATAAACAAAGGTCTTGAGGGATGCTTCTTTAGCTCCAAATAGAGAAGCTTAGGAAATGCCCATAAAGAGTTATTCTTAAATTCCTTACATAGGTCAGGGTAGAGTTACCAAACTAAGCATATTTATCCCAAATTAAAAAAAATAATAATTGCAGCTCTAATAAGCTCACAAGTGCCAGGCTTTGCATCCAGTACTCTGCCAAAATCAAATATTTTGGCTGAAGCAGTAATAGATTGTGCTGATAAGAGCCTAATAAATTATCTAGTGAGATGCTCAGCCTCACAGCACTTGACAGCCAACTCACCCAGATAGAACTATGTCAGGCACAAAGAAAAAGAGCATTTTCACAAAAGAAATGCAAGAGCAAGATTATTAAATTCTGTGTTAATTTCTATTTTTGTTGAGCCTCAAGTATAATTTAGTTTGTCTGTTTTTTCTAGGGAATATTTAGTCATAAGGACATATTTCTGTAGTGTTTATAGGCTAAAAGTTTCAGTAGTTCAGTGATAAACACTAGAGGACATTCATTTAGGTAATAAAAACTATGCTCTTTAACCTGATCATAAAATAATTACTAATGTTTAGATGCTCATACAGCATTGTAGTATATAAATGGAAATTTCAAAATCATTATCAAACCAGCAAATTAATAATTTTACAGTGAAGAATGTTGTCACATGAAGAAAGTAATGTTTTTATTATTGAGGAACATATTAATATTTTTCATTCATCAAACTTAATATAGGATAATTATTTTCTTAGATTGACTGCCTTCAGACTATCTGTACATATCATTCTGTGTTCTAGTATTACAGTGAATTCTTCTTAGAAATATACAAACAATAAACAGTGCTTAGCACAAATTCATTAAAAATTCTTATTAAATAATCTGTGTTGTGTTGCTAACAGATATTAGGTGATATTTGGGAAAGGTGTGCATGCTCATGCACAGAGGATATGATTTGAATATGCATTATACTATTTGCCAGTAGGAAAGGAAGAAATCATAACATGTATATTATGAGCTGAAGTTTCTTTGCATTTTGCTATGTAGAATCTAAGTGTTTTGGTATGAAATAGTATATTGTGGTATGTTTAGTATAGCATAGTAGAGTTGAAAATCAAAGAGGATAAGATAGGAAAGGATAGAATGTTATACATACAGTATAGCATGTTATAGTATAATACAGTATAGCACAACACAATAAAGTAGAGCATAGCACAGCATATTGAAAATAACATCAAATTAATTCAGAATCTATGTACAAGCACAAAATCCAGATTATCATCATTGTACAGTCCTAGCAGATCACTTAACCATTCAGAACCTCAGTTGTTTCATCTATAGAATAAGAATTCAAAATAGTTCCTACATCACAGATGTTTTGTATGTGAATAGAATTACATAAGTGACATATTTAGCACAACACAGACATGCAAGTAATTATCTTTTTCTATCATTTTTATCTGTATATAATTGATAAGAATGAGCTAATATATTATGAAAAGAGATCCTTTGTCTGTCATATATGTTGAGATATTTTTACAGTTTATGGTTTTTCTTTCAACTTTTACTAGGGTGTTTATTGCTATACAGGTGGTTTTAGTTTGTATGTAGTCAATTCTGTCCAAGTTTTCTTATATGGCTTTTGAGTTTGTGTCAGAATCAAAAAGCCTTTTTCTATAGAATTTTACAGAAATATTCTATATTCTTCTTTAGTTTTAAATGTTAAACCTTCAATGCTTAATCCATCTGAGATTTTTAAATGGTGTCAGGTTGGTATAGGGTTTATTTTTCCAAATGGTGAGACAATTGTTCCAAGCTGATGAAAGGTTAATTTATATTTCCTCAGATATATGAATTGCTATCTTTATAATGTACCAAATTTATCTAAATAACAGATTATTTTTCTGAACTTTCTATTCTGCTTTTTTGACACCTCCTTCTCTTTCATAATCAAAACATTAAAAATACCTACCAATTCTCTTAAGTACAATTATACTTCATCTAATTCCTCACTGTCACCATTCTAGTACAGAGAGTATTTTCTTCTCTTAAATTGACTAAAATAATGTCTTCCTCAATAGTGTTTCCCATTCCACTCTTCCCTCTATGTCTATTTTCCACAATGTATACTGTATGATTTTAAAAAAGAAAAACTCAGATTCTCTGTTTAAACACTTTCAGTGGTGTATCATAACAATTGCAAGATGATCTAAACTCTTTCACATGACTTACAAGGCTTTGACGTCTAAACCCAGACTTCCTTTCTGAATTCATCTGGCAATCTTGCCCTCACCCATCAAAATTGAATTGTTTTATAGTTCTTCAGGTAAACAAACAACTTTCATTCTCAGCATATGTTTTTCTTAACTGTGAGGCATTCTTTCATTAGTTCTTCTTTGGGCTCTTTTCTAGTTACCTTTCTGGTTCCATTTCAAATGCCCTTCCCCAACTCATTCCATCAAATGAAAATTAACACATAATCTTCATACTAATCCTATTGACAGATTTCTCTTTCATGACCAAGAATTTTGGTTAATTTATAGATTTTATTGCTTTTTTCTTATAGCTTAGTATTCTTGATTTATGGATACACTGTGTTCCTGCATCTCCTTTAGGACACTACTTACACTATTTTCAAAGTGCTAGCCTATTTCCTATGTTATTTCTACTTCACTGACAACTATTTTCTCTGACAACTTGTTGTTTTCTTTCTAGCAGTTAATTTTCTTCAATTATTATTTTCTCATATTCACAAATTCAGGTTAGACTGAAGAACATTATTAGTAGAAATGAGCTCCATCAACACTGATATAAGTCACTTTTTAAATTTCTCCAGCAGAACTCCTGAGAACACTGCTGTTGACCAGGGAAGGTCAACAGAGGGAATATACCCTGGATGAAATGAGTGGATATGTGAGGGCATCATGCAAGCTTTCTTCAAGTACTCAGCTTAATCCTCCATTAAGCAAGGTGGAAGACAGATTTTTTAGTTTAGTTTCTATTATGTTGTTTTTCAGACAAGCTAAACCTGAAGGCCTATGCCTGGGCAAACCGGTCTGTTTTAAAAACTCTAATGGAGTTCTGAATGTCTTTCAATATATTAACTAACATATTCGTGAAATATTAAGGATGACTGAATTTAGCTAGGGCTTTAGTTACAAATAGAGAAGAGGAAATTTGTCTGTAGAGCTAAAACATTTTTCTTTTTTCTTTTCTCTGTATTATTTTTGATATAGCTAGTCATAAATAATTATGGAAAAATTAATGAATGACTTTGATGGAGGAAAGAGAAATGAACATGTATGTGGCCTGGTTTACTCTGATGAAATCATAAGCATAGTACATTGTTCAAATTCTGTGAATGTATATTTAATGAATATCAGTAGATTGCATCACAACTAGGAAACAATAAACTAAGCCATGACTTGTGTGAAAAATAAAGTGCTAATGGAGAAAGAGGTCTATAGATTGATGAAAACAGAGATTCTAATGGGACTGGAAGCAGAAAAAGAAGCATACAGCAGCACAGCATTTGAAAGTGAGGCTGTGCCTACATTTTTAATCAGAGTTAATAGCTGTGGATATAAAATTAGTATAAAGACTCGACTACACAACTAGAAATATATCTTAAATTTTACAGGGCACATGTGTAACAGACTGGACATTCTGCACAGAAATGAGCTGACAAGAAAGGTGAAAATGAGGTGCCAATGTGACAGAGCCAGTGAGAATCCAAATATAGAAACCTTCCTGTCACTTCAGTCACTATGAGTGAAGGGAAGGGTGACCTTAGCCTGGTTTTTATAGCAAGGGAAAGAGCAACACTTAGGTTATTTACTAAATTACTGTGTGTATGTGTGTGTGTATAATTACTATTATATACATGCATTTGAATTTTATTTTTTATAAATTGACTAATAATGTTGAATTTTATCTGAGCTCTGTGCCCCTGGAAAACATGAAAGGTTGAAAGGATCCAGTCACCCTTGTGTTCTGGAAAACAGAGTACTGCAAAGAACGACCTTTCCTTAAAAGATTTAGGACTTAGATAAGATTCATGGATGGCCCACTTGTCTACCAGGGTTCTCCAGAGAGACAGAACCAATAGGAAATGTTTGTGCATGTGTGTATGTGTGTGTGCGTGTGTGCACTGCTTCTACTTATTAAAAAAAAAAGTTAACTGTAGAATAGCCTCAGTCCAGTCCTTCAGGAGATATTATAGAAGGCAATGTTATCTTAGGAGATGACAGCTCCACAGATGTTGTTTTCCCTGAAGATCTTCAAGTGGGACAAGATGTGGAGGTAGAAGACAATGATGTTCATAATCCTCACCCTATGAATACCCAGGCTGATGTGTGTGTTTGTGTCTTAGTTTTTAACAAAACTATTTAAAAAGTAAAAAAATTAAAATTAAAATGGAAAAAAGTTTGTAGAATAAGAATATAAAGGAAGAAAATATTTTTGTACATCTGTACAATGTATGTTTTAACTAAGTGTTATAACAAAAGAGTCAAACAGGTAAAAAACTAAAAAGGTTATAAAGTAAAAAAAGTTACAGTAATCTTAAATTAGTTTATTATTAAAGGAAGAGAAGTTTCTGTTCATGTCTTTTGCCCACTCTTTAATAGGTTGTTTGGTTTTTTCTTGTTGATTTGCTTTAGTTCTTTGTAAATTCTGGTTATTAGCCCTTTATTGGATGGGTAGCTTGCCAATATTTTCTCCCATTCTGTAGGTTGTCTATATGCTCTGTTGATTGTTTCCTTAGCTGTGCAGAAGCTTCTTAGTTTAATCAAATCCTATTCATTATTTTTTGTTGTTGCCTTGATTGCCATTGAGGTCTTAGTCACAAATTCTTTCCCTACACTGATATCTAGGAGAGTTTTTCCTAAATTTTCCTCTAGAGTTCTTATTGTTTAATGTCTTACATTTATGTCTTTTATCCATCTTGAATTAATTTTTGTAGGTGGTGAGAGGTAGATGTTCTGTTTCATTTTTCTGCATGTGGCTATTCAATTTTCCCCCCACTATTTATTGAATAGGGATTCTTTCCCCCAGTGTACATTCCTGTATGCTTTGTCAAAGATCAGTTGGTTGTAGGTAGATGGTTTTATATCTGGGTTCTCTGTTCTCTTCCATTGATCCATGTCTTTATTTTTGTACCAATTCCATGCTGTTTCAGTTTCTATAGCCTTATAGGATAGTTTGAAGTCTGGTAATATGATGCCTCCATATTTATTGTTTTTGGTTAAGATTGCTTTGGATATTTAGGCTCTTTTCTGGTTCCAAATGAAGTATAGAATTATTTTTTTTTCTATATTTGTGAAGTATGATCTTGGTAATTTTATTAGGATTGCACTGAATTTGTAAACCATTTTGGGGTAGTATAGACATTTTAACAATGTTGATTCTACCTATCCATGAGTATGGTATGTTTTTCCATTTGTTCATATTCTCTGTGATTTCTTTTCTTAGAGTTTTGTATTTCTCCTTGTAGAGATCCTTCACCTCTTTGGTTAGTATATTCCTAGGTATTTTATTTTCTTTGCAGCTATTGTGAATGGTATTGAATCTTTGATTTGACTCTCAGCTTGACTGTTATTGGTATATATAAATGCTATTGATTTATATACATTGATTTTGTATCCTGAGTCTCTATAAATGTATTTATCAATTTCAAGGAGACTCTTGGTGGAATCATTGAAAATCCTATCATCAGCAAAGAGTGATAGTTTGGCCTCTTCTTTCCTGATTTGGATACCCTTTATTTCTGTCTCATGCATGATTTCTCTGGCTAGGACTTCCAGCATTATGCTGAATGGAAGTGGTGACAGTGGGCATCCTTGTCAAGCTCCAGTTCTTAGGGGGCATGCTTTCAACTTTTACTCATTTAGTATGATGTTGGCTGTGGATTTGTCATAAATGGCTTTTATAATTTTGACATATACCTTCTATGCCTAGTTTTTTGAGGATTTTTATTAAGAAAGGGTCTGGATTTTGTCAAACGCTTTTTTCTGCATCTATTGAGATGATCGTGTGGGCATCGTTTTCACTTTTTAAAAATAAATTTAGTGTAGCCTAAGTGTACAATGTTTATAAAACCTATAATAGAGTACAGTAAGGTCCAGGGCTTTCTTATTCACTCACTGACTCACCCAGAGCAACTTCCAGTACTGCAACCTCCATTCATGGTAAGTGCTCGACATAGGTATACCATATTTTACTTTTTATACCATATTTTATTTACCTTTTCTAGGTTTAAATATGTTTATTGTATATAATATGTTTAGATAAACATATCTGACCATATGTACCTTTTCTATGTTTAGATATGTTTACCTAAAATATGTAAAAATACTTATATTGTGTTATAATCATCTACAATATTCAGTACAGTAACATGTTATACAGGCTTGTTGCCTAAGACAAATAAGCTACACCATATAGCTAGATGTGTAATTGGGCATGCCATCTAGGTTTGTGTTAGTACACTCTATGACATTTGAACAACAATGAAATTGCCTACCATTAAATTGCCCAAAATTTATCATTATTAAGCAACAACTGATTCTGTGTGTGTGTGTGTTCACATATACATACACACACACACATATATATATATGTGCTAAGAGGAATTTGATAAGGAATTTGTTCACACAATTTTGGAGGCTCAGAAATCCCTAGGAAACCTAGAGGTATAGTTCCATTCTGATACCAAAGGCATGTGTGAGAACAAGGAGCACTTATGGTATAAATCCCAGTTCAAGAATAGAAGACTAAAGTCCCAGCTCAAACAGGCAGAAGAGTGAATTCTCCTGTCCTCTGCATTTGTTCTATTGAGGCCTTCAAGAGATTGGACAGTGCCTACGCACATTGAGGAGAGCCATCTGCTTTGCTTAGTCTATGGATTCAAATGATAATCTTACCCCCTCATTTGCAAACATCCTTACAGACACCCAGAAATAATGTTTAACTAATAGATATCTGGACACCCCATGGTAACCTAGTCAAGTTGACATATAACATTAACCATCACACCTATGACAAAGCCAAACAGATCCTTAAAATTCTCTTTTTTTGTATCATGAATGATTAGCTAAGTGCTTGCCCCCATTGATTAATTGCAACAAAATGTTTGCTAACCACACTTTGATTAAGCTTCTTTCCTTCCTCCATGCCTCTGAACTTTGGCACACCCTCAATCTGAGCCAGCTAACAATCCTCCTGAAAATAAGTTGGCCTCAGGGTACAATTTTTTCTGATCCACTATCCAATAATGTCACCCTTGTCCTTCATCCCGCTTCCCCATGCCTGGTTCTTTCCAGCATTGTTTACTCATCTCTATAAAAGAAAATCCTTTTCTGCCTAACTCTTGAGATGCTTGAAGACCTTATGTTTACAGCATTTCCCCTATTGTAACAGCTCCTTTCTCCACTTGCAATAATCCTCTCAATTAAGTCTTCCTCTACCAAGTATGGATTTATTGGTTATTTCACATAAGATATTCTTAAAATATTAACTGTAAATATGACTACTAGCAGTATTCCTAATGGTGTTAGTTTTTAATGTGTATTCTAAAATCCTTTATCAGTATGACGTCACTGTCAAATATGTTGGTACCTCATTCAAAATATTCCTTCGGTTCTGCAAATTGTGCAAAATAATTACTTATGAATATTTGCATAAAGATTCTTAACCACACATAGTGACCCATAACCTAGGAGGTTTATAATGCTTTAAAATTTATAAACCACTAAAAGAATTTGGCATATATTGATCATAGATTTTCTTTTATAGAATCTTGCTCCCGGTAATGCAGGTAGTTGAGATTCATGGTTAAAATTCCTAGCTATACATTTATTAATCAAACAATAAGTCCTTCTAGGAACAAAGAATATTTTGGGTCAGGCACGGTGGCTCATGCCTGTAATCCTAGCACTCTAGGAGGCAGAGGCAGGCGGATCGTTTGAGCACAGGAGTTCGAGACCAGCCTGAGCAAGAGCAAGACCCCATCTCTACTAAAAATAGAAAGAAACTAATTGGCCAACTAAAATATATAGAAAAAATTAGTCAGGCATGGTGATGCTTGCCTGTAGTCTCAGGCTGAGGCAGGAGGATCACTTGAGCCCAGGAGTTTGAGGTTACTATGAGCTAGACTGATGCCATGGCACTCTAGCTGGGGCAACAAAAGTGTGACTCTGTCTCCAAAAAAAAAGAATATTTTGATGAGAAGTATATCTCATCAAAATAACATTTCAATTACCTATGGCTTTGGTCTTTTCCCTTTCTTTATCTATATCAATATGATAATTTCATGCTTTATTAAGAAAAAAAATCCACAGCATTATTATTTAAAAGTTATGACTTAGACAAATATATTTTTTTATTTCATCATATTATGGGGATACAAATATTGTTAAGGTTACATATAT